>OU898276.1:148105282-149305282 GCA_918026665.1 Diabrotica balteata | reverse complement strand
TCCGTTGTTGGAGAATAGTATTCCGCAATATTGTTTCCACACCTCTGCGAGACCATCTGGGTTTGTTATGATATTTCCACTATTATCTTTGTTGATCTGTGTTTGCGGTTTGAATTCTCTAGCTAGATAATTGATTTTTAAGAAAAGTTCTCTAGATTCTTGGCGATCAGCATGTTCCTCTATTTGTACAAATATGTTTTTAATATAATTATATTTTTTGTCTATTTGTCATATATTCTTCTGCACAAGTATTTTATAGTTGTATTTATGGTAAGAAGGGGTAAGCATATCAAAGTATTAAGATATTTTAGCCCAGGTGGATCCCCGACATAATTCGTGCAATTTCAGCACTCTAGTCTCCGACGGGAAATCACATGAACAGAATTCAGTGATTCCCCGAATAGTACGATTTCCAAGTAGATGATATATATGCAATTTTGGAAAGTTTATTAAATCCAACTGATTTTTTAAAATAGTCTTACAAATATTAAGAATTCCCTAGATTTTTCATAGAATTAAATAAAAATCCCTTTTTCCCTAAGCTTGCTCAAAATAGGTATAGGGATAATTCCCTAGGTCTGGTAACACTGTTCGTTAGTTCTCTGGTTAAGCTTCGAACAACACGCGCGTAACAACTATAACAATATAGCACTGTTGCCGAATTTCAATGCAAATAAATTTATTTTATTATAGTTTCTGAAAATCGTAATATTTCGGATTTTTGTGAAATTGGCCCATCACTAGTGACCGGCCAACAACTGTACCCGTTACCCTATTTCAAATGTTACCTCATATTTGTTGCCAAAACAAAAATTTCAATTTCATGTTATAAGTTTTAAATATTAGGCTCCTGCACTGAAAATTGCATGGCGAACGATCAATGGAAGTGATAAATTTTATAAGAATCTTAAAAAATGGCAAAAATTGCGCAACGTTTATTTATTTAACAGATTTATAGCAACTGACTTTATTTTGTGGCAAAAATACAAAAACAAATTTAGACAAATTTTATTTAAAATTGATTTCGCGCGCGTACCTAACATTGAAAGTTACCCGTTACTTTAATTAAGTGTTGTTTTTAAAAGAACGGTTAATTTTACAGAAAAAGTGCTAATAAACATTTTTGTTCAGATTTTTTATTTAGAACGTTTTTTCTATGGCATACAGATTTTTAGTAAATCGAATTTTTTCGTTCTCCCATTCTCTCTAGAAGGGGGTTTTTGGGGTAAAAGTGGTAAACTTTTTGCATTTTTTTGGATTGTTAAAATTGACATTCTTAGCAAAATTCACCTTGTTCGTATGATTTCTAGAGGCCAAATACCTGACGACTGAACTTTGGACGAAATCCAAGAATTAAGATTTTTTAGTGAATACTGTTTGGATAAGATAAAGCTTATAAAACAAATAGATTCGTTTTTTATTATTGCCGTAAACTTAATATTGACAAAGTTATGGTTATTCGAAAGTAGACTTTTATTTAAGGAATACAAAAACAAAAATCCAAACATATGATGTTGAATTATAGATTTTTTTTAAGATCAAAAAAAGCTGTAAAATTACCATTGGTAAAAGTGATTTGCTAAAAAATTAAGGTAACTTACTTAAAGTCAGCTTACATTTTTTTGTGACGCAGAAAGTAACAAACTCATCCCAACCAAAACCATCCTGATTAAAACTATTTTTTCATTTACAGTTTACTTCATTTATATACAAATATTACATTCTGGAAGTTTACTTGGTTTAGTTTTGAAAAAAATCCGAGTTTAAAGTTTAGAGACACCATTTTCGGAATTTCTCAAAAAATACCCTTTATTTTAAACAAATCAACATCGAAAAAAGATATAGAATATATTGAAGTATAAAATAAATGCTTTTTACCGAGGATTTTGATATCTTTTATTTCTATAAACTAAAAATGAAACGAAATATGATTGTTTAATAATTGTATTCGCATGAGCACCATCTTCAAACCGTTTCAGTGCAACCATTTTTAAAACGACGGGCTTCAAAAAAATTTAATATACACGGTTTTGTATTTTATTTTAAAAGCTAAAAAATTAAATTGTTTTAAAGCCCTTCGTTTTAAAAAGAGTTGCGCCGAAACGGCTTGAAGATGGTGCTAATCACATGCGAATACAACCTTTCAACAAACATATCTCGTTTAATTTTTAGTTTATAGAAATAAAAAAATATCAAAATCTTCTGGTACAAAATTTATTTTACATTCAAACATTTTATTTTATTTTAATATTAACATTTTTTCTGTACATTTTTTAGTTGTTGAGTTAAATTGAAAAAAACACTTTTTAAAACTAACCAGGTAAACTTCCGGAATGTAATGTTTGAATATAAACGAAGTAACTTTGTGCGTTACAAAAAATCTAAGCAGACTTTATTTAAGTAATAACTTTCTCTAATTTTTACACAAACTTTTACTAATGAACTTTTAATAATGAATTTTTATTATAAAAAGTTTGTCTATAAGTTGGAGTATAAGCACATTTTTGTCTTTAGAGCTGTTCAACATACTTAATTTGTTTCTAATTTAATTGCCGCTCGTACTGAGTCAAAAGTTCGTTGACAAAGGCGCCGCTATCGGACAATATGGACTTGTTTACATAAACAAATGAATAATTGATAATAATCGCCGTTGTGTAAAAAGCGCATAGTAAGCTGTCGGGATATTTAGACTTCGCGATAATTATAAAGATAGACCCTCATTGTAAAATGTTGCCTATTAATTGAAAGAAATATTATACATATTGATTCATTCTCCGACTCGGACCGCCGCGCGCCGTTCAGACAAGATACTCAAAATCACATTTAAACACATTTCGCATTTTTTAAGACAATTTGTCTCTATTTTCTCGTGCATTTAAGTAATATAAATTGTAGTGAATAGCTTATTAACCTTACAACTATAAGGTGAAATTGGGGGAACGATTTTCACAAGGTAGGGTCACTGGTGACCTGAAAATATTTTTCAAAATAAATGACATTTAAATGTTTTTTAAAGATATTTGTTAAAAAATTTACTAAATGTTTTGATTTCTAATTAGAAAATGTTTTTTTTTTTATTAGAAAAAGATGTATCCACCAAAAGATTATTAGCGACGGAACAAAATATAAATAACAACCTGTAATGTACAATCTGTAGGTGTTTAACTAACAGTTAAAGACCTACAGATTATACAAAATATTTATGGATCTGAGATAATTTACTATATTGTCACAGGAACAGTTTTGACCTAGAGCCTGTGGTAGAGCGTTTGAGATCTTGTAGCGCTGTCTTTCTTGGTCATATTTACTACAAATTGTTAAAAAGTGTTCGACTGTTAATCGGACGTTACACTGATCACATATAGGTGGATTTTTCTTTGTGAGAAGGTAGGAGTGCGTTAATCTGTTATGTCCTAGACCAAACGCATAACCACAATTTGTTCTCGTCTATTGCGCGACGACGGAAACCACTGAGACACATTATTTTTGATTTTATTTAGATTGGAATCAGTTTGAGACCACTCATTTCGCCACAAACACCACACTTTATTTTTAAAATAAGCCTCTAAGTCACTGGAAACACACTTGTCTATCGGCTCCGACAAATCACTTAAAATTGCCTCCCGTGCAGTCATGTAAGCTTCTTCATTTCCTGTTATTCCGACGTGTGAGGATACCCATATCTGGAGAATATTCAGATAAAAAAAAGCTGTAGCATAGGGAGACAATGGAAAAATCCATCAATGTTCCATTGAAGTATCGAGTTAAATGTTAACAGATTCGGAGTTAGTAGATGATACTGAACAATTGTATACAGAAGAGTAACTATTTAAGTCACAAATCTCTTTCCTTAAATGGTTGTGTTGTTTCTTTTGAAGTTTTGTAAACTTGCTTTTTGTAGATCTATCATTTGCATATTGATAGGTGCTTTGTAAAAGATGGAGCAAACCAGCCATATCAGTTGTAAATTCTTTGACGACGCTAATAGTATCGGGGAGCCTTGGACATTATCAATCAGTAAGGACAATTTGTGGGGTATGATTATCAATGAAATTTACAAGAGTTTCCCGTGTAGATGGGACTTTAGATGAACACGGTTTTTTGGTTTAGAGGGTTCGGGTTTTGCAAACAGATTTTCTGATGAAATTCCTGAATCTGAAGGAGGCGTGACAATCCCACTAATACTACGTTTTATGGAAGAACTTGCGTTTTTGCAATTGCTATTAGAGTTTTCGCGTAGATGCTATGGCTTTATTACACTTGGAAGTACTGCAGCAAACTCATTGATAGTGACAGAAGTCGAGCTTGAAGTTTTATTTGTAAAATTGGTTGAAATGGTTGTTTCAGAAAATTGTGATGTATCAGTGTTATTAGAATTTTCTGCAGTTGTATCTAATGGAAAAAGAGCTGATAGATTGGAGGATATTGCTTCCAAAGTTTACGAAAACGGTATTGCCGCTGAATGAGGTTGATTGAAAGTGTTGCTATGAGTAGAAGTATTGGTAATTTCTTTGTCATGGAGATTTGTAGGTGTAGGTGATATGCTCGGATTTGATAATGGATAACTTAATGACTGCTGGGTGTTTGGTACCTTGTATAGTATACTTGTTGAAGCTGTTTGATTTGGTACTTCATTGTTTGACTCAATATGAGTTGATTCCGTTACTAAACTGTTATTGCATTGGGATGATATGTGTCCTGTATTTTTGCTATAAAAAGCAGGTGAGTGTACCTTGTCACAAAAATATGCGGTAAGGTGTTTGGTCTAAATTTATTAGAATAGAATCTGGAATTGGTGATGTTATATAGCTTATATAAACTTGCCTCCGAAAGCTCAATATGTGACTATATTCGGGAAGAGTCGAGCTAATTTTTAGAAATGTTATAGGGGAAATAAGCCTTAACCCGATATTCTGTAATTTTTCAACTAATACTTAAGGAAAGGACGAGCAGACTCCAGACAAGACTAGTCTTTCTGCTGGAGAGACAAGTTTTCGTGCTATTACAACTTCGCCGAGTACATCTATAGTGTCATACATGTTGTGTCATGAAGTTATCTACTACGGGTTTGTTTGCCAAATACATGCAGATTCTATTCTAGATAATCTACATAGATGAAAAAATATTTTTTTGATTGATGATTGTGCCCAAATGAATGAGGTAATCCTGCAGTTTAGCATTATTAATACAACTAAATACAATTGCTTGGGTCTTACTCGGAAAAGAATGTGAAGCGGCTGATGCATAACTGTTCGTGATATTCGAACGTTGATTTACTGGACTGGTTAGATCGAAAGGTGTGTTTACATTGTGTGAAGTCATTTTAAGCTGCAGCGGCGAAGGCCTTACTCCGACTCTGATAAGTGACAAACCAACCGCATGCTACTATAAGCTACTTATAGCAGCTAGTTAGACAATAATTGTACTGTAGTGTATATTTATTATTTGACGTTTTCTTTTCACAATTATAAAATAATAATTACGTATATAATAGATGGTTACGTAGTATTATTTAGTAGATAAACACTTTAATTTTAAAAAACTATTTAATACAACCACTTGTTTTTATTAAAAACTAGGAGTACAATATCAGTACAACTTAACCATACATTGCTAGGGCCGGTCCAGAAAATGTATTATTAGGTAAAAATAAGCAAAACTAAGTAACGCAAAATACAAAGCACTTATATTTGACAAATACTTTTAAGATTTCAAAAGTAAATTAAACGAGTTAGGAATTAGATAGTGTATTTTTATATTTACAATATCCAACAAATAGTAGATTGGTATTCTGCACACATATTTTTTCACAATAAACACAAATATGGCGGCCTTTTCTATCGTTACTTCTTAGACAATAATAACATCGACAATTTCGTTTCTGAGGATTTACAGTGGGTATTTTGGCTGGATATCCCAAATAATCACAAATAGATTCCATTAACTTTTTCGGAAGCCGTATATTATTCATTTTTGTTGCATATGATCTTGCACTAATGCATCAGCTAATGACATCAAGAATTTTACATGGGAAATGTTTTCGTCAGAATGTTTCAGTCTATATAAAACCTTTGTGTTTACTTCACCTTCGTCTAACATTCCATTAAAAACTCTCAGTGGCGATCTTCTTGTTTTCCTGACAACGGTTTTTGCATGATACACTTGATGGTATCGACGCCCCCCTTAGTACTTTTGTAGAATATAATCATTTCCAGTTTTTTGGTAACTACATGAACTTCATCTAACGAGTGCATAGAACTAACTAATAACGCGTTTGTTTCGTTTTGGAACATGTGATACTACTGTCAACTTTTGCGTAAATGCAAATGCTGAGGACGGAATTTCTGATCTCTTCGTTTCCACATATTGTGTACGTATTTCTCTTTTATTTTTTCTAAGTGTTCCAACCATTGTTAAACCCTTTTCTAATAATTTTTTGGCTAAATCACACGACTAAACCAGTTATCCATGGTGATATTGCGATTGGTGTCCTGAATTTTCTCAGTCAGCTGTAAAACATACATATAGCCTGTTTTTGCATCGCACATCATTACAAGTTTTAAATCATGCTAATCAGGCTTGCTGAGAATGTACATTTTAAACGGGCACCTTCCTTTCAAGCCCAGCAGAACTATTGTTCGATACTTTGACGGAGTATAATTGTTTTGAAAACCTTGAATTAATATATCCCATATTTCTTTGATAGGTGCAAACTTATCTAAAGCATTACGTTCTGCGCGAGTGATTTTATCGTCGAAGCGTAAACACATTAAAAGAAATTCAAAACGATTTTTGGACATAGTGCATCTAAATATATGGGAACTCCAACAAAATATAATAAGCCAAAAAGTGCTAACAGCTCCCTGTTTTTCGTTTCTTGAGTATAGTATTGTTCTACGGTAAATTTTGTTTTGACAATTTCCATTTCTTTATTTGTGTTATTCAAAATTCTTTCTATCAGCGAGACAGGAGAAACAGTTGGTTGCATGTGTAGCTTCTCTACTTGGACCTAATAGATGAAGAACAATATTTTTTTGGAAGTTCTCGTTCTCTTACTTATTTATAGATTATGTAAACCAAATATAATTATTTGGACCTAATAATTTGGAGCAGTTGTCTTCTTTTAAATCTTGGTCTATGGCTATTTGATACAAATCAACATCACCTTCTTGTTGTAATTCTGTCAAATCAAATATATCTTCAAAATGGTCGTCCGGTAATATATAATCTTCATGTTCACTTTCACCAAAATAACATTTTTCTTTACCACTGGAATCACCCTCATAAAAGAGCTTTCTTCTTGCGTAAGAGAACGTTTATTTGGATACATAGGGGTGCTGTAATTTAAAAGAAAAAAACGCTATAAATATTCTTATTTAGAAATAACTTACCGATAAAAACTTGTTACGTTAACCACAAGGTGGGGTCATAAATCGGAAATGCGCTGCAAACATGACTAAATGTGAACGTACATAAAATACACATCATCACCAATAACAAGTCATGTGAAATACTAAAGGTAGATGGGCCGCGAACTTACAGGTTCATCAGAATCGCGCGTAGGTATGTCAAAAAAATTACTGCGGTGGGGTCACCGGCGACCCCGACTTGTGGTTCTAGGGTTTATAAGTCAAAATAAAGATTTATTATTGTGCATTTTACCTCTGGTGCTTATTAATTTGGTAGCAGTTTTCCCAATCGAAGAAAAAATATTTTCATCCATCTTATGTGTGAGAGATTAGAACAAGGATCCACACAAGAGCTTTTACCACTATTTACTATTCTAGCGATTACCATGTTTTTTACCATTACCTTTATAGTGTTTACTATTACCATATATAGCTATATTCTACCGTCTCTCTAAATTTCAGGGCAAATCCATGCACATAAAAAGAATTCTGAGCAGGAAACCGTCATATTTTGCACTAAGTTGGTTGTACTTTTTTTCCATCTTTATTTTTTCCACCTTTTCTTTTGACTTGTCATAAGTGTGTACAAAAAACATATCAGTCTTTTGATTTATTTTTTTGGTATTGGTCTCTCTTTGGGTTGACATCCGCTTTCGCCTTTCTTTGTTTTTATTTTACAAATCCATCCGTTATTCGTTTCGTATCTGTTGTTCTCTATACAATCACTTGTGTTTCCGGTTAGTCAATAATATCTTTTGTCCTCTTGTTAGGGACTGGTTAGGTTATTTTAATTATTATCTTATCGTGTAAATTATTTGGCAGTGTTTCTTTTCTGTTGTTTCCGGTTTTAATGTTGTTCAAATCGATTTGTTTTCAAAATCAGTGTCGGGTTTATTGAAGGTTGTTGTCATTTTTTCCTTATTGTTATTTTCGTGAAAATTTTTACGCCTCATTTACATGTTACAATTAATGTTATTGCATATTTTTACACCATTCGATCTTAAATGGTAAATAGTACTACATATTTTACATATAACCATTCAAACCAGGTTTGTACTGCAAAAATGGGGTTCACAAATACATGTCTTCATTAGCCTAACGGCGAAATAAAAAGATAGTAAAGTAATAAAATATTCCGCCCATGGACGTATAAATAAATTCCATGATTCCGCCCTTATAAATCTTCTATTTTTAAAAATTGGTTAGTTTTTCAGGAAATTAGTATTGAAAGAAAAAAAATTAATCTGTACCTGTTGTATATTGCAAAATACAATGTACGTCCTACGTGAAAAACAACCAGTTGAAAAATAGTCGTTGAGTAAACACGTTGTTAGAAGTTGTGATTGTTACCATGTGGTCGTGGTCCGTGGAATTGTGGTTACGATAATCCAGAAGAAACTCCTGTTAAACCTGCCGTTGAAATAGGCTGCTCCAATTGTACAGTGTTTTTTAAATTGTGTTTACTATTTTTTAACCTTTCCAAAATATATCTGCTACTAACAGAACCAACGATACTTTAATTGGTAGAACAAAAAGTTTAAACATAAAATTCAAGAATAACGAAACTAAGCTAAACAAAAACAAGTATTATCTCTTCATATAATATATTTATGATAAAGAGTTTGGTAATATCTTCTTTGAATATACCATGAACCTAATATCGTAAAACATTAAGATAGAACGTTTGAGGTGAAAAGGGCATGTAATGCGGATGGAACAAAATGACCCAACTAGAAAACGCTCCTTGATAGACCCATTGATCAGAGAAGAAGAGGAAGACCCAAAACAAGGTTCTTTGATAACATCGATGAAAACATGAGAAATATAGTAAGTAATACGTGCTTGGCGGAGAAAGGCGATGGATAAGGATGACGAGAGAAATTGTTGAGGAGGTTAGAAACCACACAGTGTTGTAAAGCCGGAATGACGATGATATCTTCTTTGAGTGTCGACTTCTAACGAAGAATGGCAACCATTTTGGCAAATTCCCCTTTGCTTTGGGTTTTTCTTAGCAAGTTGTTGGAGCTTAATCCTATTCGATCTAGTGTCCTCTTAGGCCAGGACCATTGTTCGGTTACGCGTCTATTGTCGATATTACCTTTGATAAGAAAGTCGTGGCTAACAGTTCAAGATATGAATTATTTTCACTCTTTTTAATGATTTAAATCAGCTCACATTCTCTGTCCAATTTGTTTTAAACTATTATACTCATTAAACTATTTAGTTGTTATTTTAAAATCTTATTTGATAGCCTTGTTATCAGTTATGCTTTTAGTACTTATTTATTATTAAATAAGCATAGTTTCTATTAAAATATTTAAATTTTCTCCATTAATCATAGTTTTGTCAATACCAGTGATAAACTGTAATGTTTGAAATTTCTGATAACTAAAAATAAATAAAAATATAATTAGGTATCATTACTGATAGCGATAGTGAAACTGTAAGTAAGATTAAGATTAATCATATTTTTAAATAAATGCCATTTAAAGTGAGGGATTCACCGAATATTCAAATAAAATCGTAATAAGTATATATATATATATATATATATATATATATATATATATATATATATATATATATATATATATATATATATATATATATATATATAGTTTAGAAGAGAACGGTTTAAAAATTTTATTTTTTTACTTCGTCAGTTTTAATATTTTTAGTAGTTTTCTTAATCCATACATTATCAATCAATCAATAAATATTCTTTATTTTGTCTGACTTTTACAAGTATTGAAATGCGTCAAAATACAACCTAAAAAACTATAGGTATATAGGTAGTAAAAAAAGTAAAAACTATAAGTACATAAAAACAGTTAACATAAAAACATAAAATATACACAAAAACATATATAAATTGTTAAAAAGATGCCTGCAAGGATCTCTAACGAATAGAAAGTGTTTACCAGAAGTAAGTCCTTAACTGTTCTCTTAAATACATAAATATTTGACTCTTTAACATAATTAGATAATTTATTATACAAACGAACGCATGTTGGGTAAGGACCCTTACCCACAACGGTCAAGTGACGAAAAGGGGTCACCAAATCATTTCTGAAACGAAAATTGTAGCCACTCATTAAGGAAACATCATTTCTACAAAATAAAGTTGCATCTATGTGACTTTACGTAAACAACACAACTGAAAATATACAGTCAAATTACAGTTAAAATATTTAATTGTTTAAAAACTACAGGAATCTAAGCGCCTTAAAAACATATGGTCATGGTATGAATAATTTTTTTTTTAAGAACAAGCACTTTATTAATTCGCGAGCAATTTCCCCAACAAACTAAGCAATATTGCAAAATTGACTGTAGATGAACAAAATAGTAAAGTTTTAAGATATCTAGGGAGAAAAATTCCTAAGTTTCCACAGAACATAACAGTGCACAGACAATCTTCCCACTACATAATCAACGTGAGAGCTCCAAGACAAATTAGAATCCAGATAAACACCTAACAACTTAGTGGAGTGGCTATTTCCCACAGACCCATTGTCAAGCTTTACTAATGGACTCATCTGCATAGTAGAAGGTAAAAAGGTTACAATATTGGTCTTTGATCCTTTTAAGATTAGGGCATTATTTAAACAGTAATGAGTCATACTTTTTAGACAGTTTGCTTTTTGCACTACATGAAAAAAATTATTGGAATTAAGCAATAATCAGCAAATTGAGTGACATAACAGCCTGATTGCTGTTCCACGTTTTCTACTCGAACGCTTTATTGCATCAGAAAAATTATCTAATGGATTTCGAACCAAACATGTTGAGCTATCCTTTATCAGTTGATTTAAATCATTGACGAAAACCAAAAATAAAAGAGGGCCAATCTTACTTCCTTGTGGAACTCGGGAGAGGACACTTTCTTCTGAAGAAAATATTATATTCCCATTCACATTGACCTAAATTTTTTGTGACCTTTTCGATAAAAAGGTGTGGATCCACTTTTACGCAGTTCCTCTAACACCACTATGATGAAGTTTTTCCAGCAGTATTGGATGATTTACAGTTTCAAAAGCTCGTGCTAAGTCAAAAAACAATTAGATAACTTTATCAAAGTTCTATAAAATATGATTGCACATCGCTATTAGTAGTGCATCTTGCACACTTATACCTTCACGAAAATCAAATTGAGACTTCTATAATGTTGTGCTTGTTAATACACGAGAGGAGACGTGTATGAAATGCCTTCTCATATATTTGAAAACACAGATAAAAGTGATAGGCCTCGATAGTTATCAAATTTTGATTTGTTACTTTTTTTATGTATAGGCACAACTAAAGCAGTATTTAGAATTTGAGGAAAAATCCCTTCCGGAAATGAAAGTTTTACTAGAAATGTTAATTGTTATATGTTATGAGATACATATGATAATATAATATACGGGATCTCATTCAGTCCAGCCGAGGATTTTTTTGAAATATCTTTAATTATACTCTTTATTTCTTCATCACTAACAGGATAAAGGAAAAGGGAGTGTATAGGCGAAGAAAGATTCTTAGGATTATAGTCAGGTGAAGTTTGACTAATTAAATTTTTTACGGAATTCGAAAAATGTTGACTGAAAGATTCAGCTATGACATGAGGGTCATTCACAGAAATTCCCAAATTATTTTTAAATTTACTTGGGTAGTTAGAACAGTTTCGATTTTTATCTTTGACAGTGTTTCGATTTATGATGCGAATTATGAATGTTCTTAGGAAAAATACTTTTTAAAAACTGAACTGGCAATTAAAACTTTTATTTTCGACTTACAAAGATTTTAGTAACAACACAATAAATTTAAATCAGACTGAAAATATTGATTTTTACATGGTGTTTTTATAATTTTATAAATGCTGATCTTGCTGTCCAATACGTCGCAATTCAGTCCAGAATGTCCGAAGGGTAGCCCCGTGTTGAATCCACGTGGTAGAATTTACTGGATGGTAGCGGTCATTATACTGTAACTACTCCATCCCCCGAAGAAGTTTTGTGAGGGACGAACAGAACTGTTGAGTTGGCCTCTTCTGGAGTTTCGTCGCTAGAGTTGGGTGTTTTGTTATAGATATAATAGAGGCAGATTATTGTAATAAAGATATATAAAGAAGTCATCCAAAAACGGTTGTGGTTATGGTTCCATAATTTCGGGTTAATTGTCCTTGAATTTATGCAACTCTGGATTGAGGTTTTGAATTCACATCTCGGCGGAAGATTGATGAGAAAGTTCCTTTTAGTCCCAAAATTTTTGTTGTAGAACATCGAGTTGTAATTTTGGTTGATTTAGGGAATATTCCTATATAGTGGGCATCTGATGAATCTGTGTATGATGACATCTCGAGTTTGGACGGGGGTGTATTGGCAAGAATATCTTGTGTCGATTCAGGCACATGGTTCTTCCAAATATTGAAAGGATTTTTCGTTTATGAGAAGATATGGCTCAAGAGGAATCATTGTAGTAGAATTTGCGGTAGGTAGGTATAGGAAATAAATAATAATAAGTAAAGGAATTATCGTGTAGGACAGGAAAATGAAGGATAAATATTGCTTCCTACTCGATTAATTAGCCCTCTTCTTGTTCTGCTATAGGGGTAAATTGTTGAAAATTTTTCTTGACATGATTTTAATTGGTATTTAAGAGCTTGGTCGAAATTTTGTAAACTGCTAAAATACGGATGGCAAGTCCATTTTGAATTACTGTGGTCACTGCATCGTACTGGGTTTCAATTCTGTCTAATTCTTCCTTTATTGGTGTAGTTTGAAAAAGTGTATAAAATCGTGTGTAGTAGTATGAATCTTCATCTGTCAAATAAGTGTCAAAGTGTTTGGACGCGTTTAAGAGTTCCTCGGGAAAATTTATATATTTAAGTAGTTCTAAAGTCTTTTTTTCTATTAGATTTCGATCTCTTGTAAAGTGCAGAAGTGTATTTCAAGATATAATACAGGGTGTTTAGCGATTTTGTTTTTTTTTGCTTTATATTTTAAGTTCCAGTACTCTGTCAACTGTACTGTAAGTAGAAATTTTTTATTAATTTTTTTGTTAAACGCCGTGCCCCGTCATGTCCGCGGGCAAAAATGGTATCTCTGGGAAGGATCCTCCAGATCCCGGTGTAGAGGACATTGAATTTAGAAATAGGAATGATATTAAAAACAATATTGATAGCAAAAACTTGCGTTCAACTTCGCCTAAAACAAATATTCAGAAAAATCAGGTATTTAACTCAGTTAATCGATTTAGTTCTAGTGATAATGGTCCTTTTTTTATATTTGTTCAACATATTAATTTAAATATAGGTCGTTTGCATCCAATGAAACTTGGAGAGAAACTACTTTCATTATCCAATTATGATAAAAATATTATAGAAATTGTTAGTGTAGGTAAAAACCGTATCAAAATTCAAGTAGATTCAGGTGCTGTAGCTAATAAGTTAGTTACAGAAGATTTTTTTGAAAAAAATAATCTAATAGCATATATTCCAAATTATTTAACAGAAAAAAAAGGTCTCGTTCGTGGAGTGGATACTACTTTAAGTGGGAATGCATTGCTCAACACTATTAAGTCTAATATTCCTATTAAAAAAGTTTATAGAATGACTAGATTAGTTTAAAATAATGGTATATCTGAAAGAGTTCCTAGACAAATGGTCATAATTAGCTTTGAGGGTAAATTAATTCCCCAATATATTTACATTAATAAAGTTAGATGTCCAGTTGAAATATATGTTAGTCCGGTTATGCAATGTTTTAATTGTCTTCGATATGGTCATTCAACCACCCAATGTAAGTCACAAAAAAGATGTAAAAAATGCGGCAATGAAGGAAAAATTGGTTGCCCTGATCAATGTATTGCATTTTGCGTTTTTTGTAAAAATAATAACCACGAGTCAATTTTTAAAGAATGCCCCGAATATTTGAAACAAAAGAAAACTAAAGAAGCTATGGCTAACTTAAATATTTCGTTTAAAGAAGCTGAAAAAGCTATTGAAAATCCAAGTTATTCCAGTTTAGTTCAAAAAAACAAATTTGCACCCTTAACTACCTGTGACACCGATTTCCCTCCATTAAAAAGCTCTTCTGCTAAACCTTCGAATTCTAACACTGCTTACAAAAATAATAAGACTCACAAGCATATATCCTCCCCTACAGTTAGTCCCCCCAAAAAAAGAAAAAATTGTGATACAATTCCTAATTTTCCTCCTATTCGTAGAGAATACCAGACCAGCTTCTGTTCGGGATCTATATTTCAGTTTGGAAACCCTGATCCTCCTAATGAATTCAATAAGTTTATCAGTCAGCTGAGTGCTTCACTTAAAAATTTGATCCAACAAAGTATCCAGGATTATTGTAATTCTTCCTCAAATGTAGAATCTAATCTTAAAATGTACGAAATTGAATTAGAAAATAAAATTAAAGATATTATAGGTAATCTTTTTACATAACTTTAATGGCTTCCAAAAGCATTAAAATTATTCAATGGAATATTCGTTCGCTAAATGCAAGCAAATATTCTTTAAATCAATTACTTTTTAAAGAACGTTTTAACATTGCTCTTTTATCAGAAACTTGGTCCAAACCATCTGATACTGTTTGCTTCAATAATTTTAATATAGTTAATAAAAGTAGAAGTAAGGGATATGGAGGAGTTGCCGTAATTTTAGCAAATAACATTATTTATGAGCCCATTTCATTCGTTAACAATTTCAATCCTAATCTCGAAGTTTGTGATGTAAATATAAATATTGACCAAAAAATTTATTCTATTCTGAGTGTGTATCGTCCAGCAAAAGTTAGAGTAACAATGTAAGATTACGTTAGTCTTTTTTCTCAAATTAACAATGATTGTATCATTACCGGAGACTTTAATGCTCACCATGGATTATGGGGATCCAATTTATGTTCCGTCGATGGTAATATACTAGTAGAAGCATTAGATGCATTTCCTAATCTATTTGTTGTAAATGACGGGTCGTTGACAAATCTTTTAAAATTATCAAACCCTCAGTAAAATCTTTTAAAACTCCACCATGGTGGGATGATGAATGTCTCACAGTTTCGAATGCAAGGAAAAATTCTTTTAAAATGTATAAATCCAATTTTAACCTTTCAAACTTTATTGAATATAAGAGGAATGAAGATATGTGTAAACGCACATTCCGCTCAAAAGCCAAATCTAGTTGGGCTCGATTTTGTTCCTCACTTAGTAGGCAAACTTCACCCTCAGAGCTTTGGAAAAGGGTAAACAAAATTCAAGGTAAGAAAAAGTACACCGCTAATAATGAAGACATGGTAGAAAGTCTTTTTAGAAAAATCTCTCCAGACTATGTCCATCTACCAGTATTTATGCCAAGTATCTCCACTAATAATCACTTTTTACTAACCCCACTAAGTATGAATCTTTGCTTGTCCCAGGTTGAGGGGAATTATTCCTGGGTTGTCTTTCAGGTCTTTAATCTTCATTTCCTCCCCCATCGTCAGGGTGATCTTGTGGGAAAGGTTCATAATTAGTTTTTGACTTTGATGTGTTTACAGTCACTTCGTTATTACTTTTTATATATTTTGCGGAGTATCGTGGAAGTAATTTATTTCTGGTAACTGTTTTACGTGTATAGATTTTTGTGATGGGTTTATACGAATTAGGGTCTTGTCTCGATTTGTTTCTATTTTCGATGACTTAAATCAGTTATAAACAATCAACGTGGACGAAAGTTTATGTTTGCCAAAAAAGAAGGGGTCGGAGTTCGTCGGAATTATTTTTACGTAAATGCCAGCTGCATAAGGCTTACTCTTCAAACATTTCTTTAGGTGTTAACAAACTAAAAGATTTGAAACAGTTACTTTCAAAACATATAATTCCTGAACTTTGTAAAGCCTTTTACTATTAAATTTTTCGTTGATACTTTTTTTACAATTTCAATTTTATTTTTAAGTTCCTTTTTATTAAAATTGTTTGCTTTTACTACAATTTTCGATTTGTTTAATAAACTTTTTCAATGGCTTTTTGTGCTTATTTCAATTCGACCTTTCAAAACTAGCTAGGTAACCAAAAATTTTACAAAAAGAGTATGTCTGTGGAAATTTTATCTTTAAAAATAAATTCTAAATTTTTCTTAATTTTTCATCCCTAAATTTGATCTCCAATTGCAATTACGTCATTATTGCCTCAATTATTTTGTGGAAACAATGACGTAATTGCAATTGGGGATCATATTTAGGGATGACAAATTAAGAGTTTATTTCGAATGTGTAATAGAGTTACAATGTATCACGGTGGCTAAGTATAATTGCAATACTACTCCAGTAACTTCATTATGCTTCATTGCATGAGGTATTAAGTAAAATAATTTTATATTTTTGGATCTCCTGAAAAGTTAAGACTTCTGTAGTTGCGTCATTGTTCCACCGGGACAGCGATATTACATCATAGGTAAGAGAGCAATGTAAAGAGTAAGTAACGAATAACTTTTAAAATGAAGTATCACTCGACCTTCTCTCTGTTTTACATTCTAGGAATGGTTTCACCCCTAAGATATTGCAGATATAATAGTAAACTGGTGATTATTTAATTATGAATAACTGGTAAATAACTAAGTGTCTACCTTGAAAACAAAATCGACGGATCTAAGTGGTCTCTAAGAAAATTAATAAGCTCTCGGACAATGTCTGTTTAGTTTTCGGTTCTCCACCCTGTATATAATACATTCATTGCTATATAACTAACTAAAGTAACTCGAACCTCCGCAGCAACATTTACATGTTTTTGTAACGTCTGCATTCTTGCAACACGTAGATTATTTTTGTAGCATCATTAATATTTTGAGTGACATAATTGTTAGTAGTCAAGTCAATTTTGCATAGTTTTCAGGAGACGACTTATCAGTTTTGACACGTCAGGAATCGATTTTATATATGATGGAATGCTAAAACAAAAAATTAAGATATATTATAATATAAACATATCATTAGTCATTGGTCTCATTTTGTGACTACCAAGTGATAATTGTAGATATGAGACCCTTTATTCAATATCGACATACCCAGTTATTCACCTAAATATGTTAATGAAAATAAGCCAATCTATGTATTTTATGTTTTGGTTTAATGACTTAAACATAAAAAAGAATATTACTATTAAACTGGGAATAATCCAGAATTAAAGATAAAAATACGTTTATTGACGTTTCAATTTCCACTTCGGAAATCATTCTCAAAATACAAACAATTTACTGTTTGTATTTTGAGAACGATTTCCGAAGTGGAAATTGAAACGTCAATAAACGTATTTTTATCTTTAATTGTGGCTTATTCCCAGTTTAATAGTAATTAATTTACAATGCCACAAGAAAATAGCTTCAGAACAATAAAAAAGAATATTTCTTTATTTAAAATTAAAAAAAAAAACAGTTTTACAGTTTAACAAACATCCATATAGTTTATGTATCTTGATCAGAATCCAATTCCTCCAGGTCAGGATCATTGACAACTTTGTTTTTAGTTTTCATAACGACAACGATATTACCTTGATTCTGATCACTACACGTATCGGAATGAAATGTTACTTCCGTTTTTTTTTTATAGGAGAACTGTGTTAAAAAATTATTGGGACATGAGACACAATTTCATCGGCTCCCTGTCAAATATACACTGCGCGTACACGTCACGAAAAAGAGGCCACCTAGAAGAATTTGAAATTTATTCTATTGTAACTAAATTCCCACAATGCAAAAACACTTTTAGCGTGCCGACAGGTCAATTAAGGGTAATAAGTTTGCAGAATTCATATCAGTTTTACAACTTTGGATAATGCACCTGTTGTTTGTACCTTATTTTTCTTGAAATAGGGCTATTCTGGTTTTAAAAACCTTTCACTAGTGTACAGTTGTTCGAAGAGTAAACTTTGCAATTTTTAAATAACTATGGCTAAGAAATTTGCTAGGTCTGTTCAAGTTCTGATTGGTATTGGAATGAGTCAAACACCAGTAGCCAGACAGGTTGGAGTCAGTCGTTGTCCAAAGTCGTGGTCCAAAAAATTTACCAACTATTCGTAGAGACTGGATCTCACGAACGACGACCAGGATCAGGCGCGAGAGAAAAAACCCAGTACATTCTGCTCGATTACATATACAGGCAAAATAACAACAAAAATTGCCAAACACATAAAAAACAAAGGAATAACACCAGCTTTCGGAACAAATAACAACCTAGGCAAATATATTAAAAATAACAACAGCCAAAATAAAAAAAAACACTTAAATAGTGGTGTGTACAAACTTCAATGTGGCGACTGCCCAAAAACTTACATCGTTCAAACTGGTAGAAACTTTGATAACCGAATAGCAGAACATAAAGGGCTTTCAAGAATAGAAAAACAGATTCGACATACGCACTTCACCTTCTAGATCATAATCATTCTTTTAATGACAAATTTAAAATTCTTCACATTCAAAATAAAGGCCTTAAGCTATCTTTGTTAGAATCTATGGAAATCAACAAATTAAAAAACACAGATATAATTCTGAATGACCAACTTGAGACAAACAGTTCTCCCCTCCTCAACCTATTTCATTAGAGACTATAAATTTGTAAACCCAAGCCAAAAATAGATCACTTGAGAAAGGCAATCAGCCGAAACAGCTGTAGTGATAAGATTTAAAATAAATTTTGTGGAAGTTTGAAAACAAAGTTTTCAGTGTTTTATGTTTACATAAAATGAATTTCCATCAAGTAACGGTCGAATCCATCAATTATAAAAAAATTACTTAGTTCTAGCGTACTTTAATATAAACCTAACTTAATATTATTATACTTAGATCCCTAATGTAGTGTATCTCTTAGATTGAGACCTTAAAGTCTCTGAGAAGTTTTCAGCATCCAATGTACATACAATAAAGATATTAAACTAGTTGCGTAAAGTTTTGTCAATATTACGCACCTCTCGTATATATCGTTCTCCTAAGTAAATACAATAGTGTTTATACCGTGAGACTAAAGTAAAGTACCATTCCATTATGTTTACCCTATTCTACTCTATCTAGACCTAGACTAGCTACGTAGAAGTAAATCTCTTTAGAAAGGCTAGAAGTAAATTACTTTCTTACACTAAAATTTTGCTTTATTTGCTATATTAAAAATATTGTTTATTTTTTTTGTGTTTTTAGAGGACTTCGTTAAACTTCTCTTGAAAGAAAATATCATCCAGAATTATACAGCACAAAGAGTAACTGTTCGTGAATTTTACAACAAAAATTATAGAGATGTGGGAAATATGTGTTTTTCTGATTTTAACTTGGAGCTATGGAAATACTGGTATATAAGTTCCTTTACGAAAAACACTATAAAATTTGATGAACGATGGATAAATTATTTTGCTCTCCAAGTTGGTAAGTAGTTTTTGAACAATATTAGTACTATAAGAAATGTGAAAGTTTGATTGATCTCTTAAGTCTATAAATTATGTGCGGAAAATTAAATAAGTCTATAAATGGGTATAACGTAAATAATATGATGACTATTAATAGCCACGCAATGGAGTTTTAAAAGTACTTAAGGTTTAACTAATTTATGCAGGAAGGACTAGGAAGACTGCGACAAAAAATAAATTCCATTTTTTATATAAAATATACAACTTCAATTCAAATATAATATATAGTGTAAGTGAATTGTATGCCATTTAGCTAATCTTACCATACTTTTTCATCTTCTTCTTAGGATGCCTGTCCTTTCCGAACATTGGCGATCATTCTGGCTATGATGACTTTGTTGGCTGCTATACGAAATAGCTGTGTTGAGGTTTTTCTATGCTATGCTCTCAGGTTAACAAGCCAGGATATTCTTCTTCGTCCTGGGGCCCTTTTTCCTTCAATTTTACCTTCCAAAATGCATTGAAGTAGCTCGTCTCTGCCTTGATTTCTCATTATATGTCCCAAGTACTGCAGCTCACGGCCCTTTACAATGTTGACCAAATCCGCGGTTGTTTTGATCCTCCGCAGTACTTCTTCATTGGTGACTTTGTCTTTCCATCCATCCATCTTCAGGATCCTTCTGTGTAGCCATAACTCAAAAACCTGAAGTGTTGATAGTTTCCGCCTTGTAATGTCCACGTTTCTACTCCGTACAGGAGTACTTTTCAGTAACATTTCAGGAGCCTTCTTTTTGTTTCTACTTTTTTATGCTTCCAAAATGTTATTTAAAATATGTAGACGTATTTAAATAAAATGGTGTAAAGAGTATCACCGCTCCCTAGGCAGGCAGCGTTAAGACAAGTTATAGGATAATGCACAGTTGAAGTCTTTGTCACTATGGGACAGAGCTAGAAGTACAGATATACGACGTAGATGTAAGGTAACATCAAGAACTGGGTAAGAAATAGAACAGTAGAATGCAACGATCATATAAGCCGAATTACGACAAATAAAGTAGTAAAAATGACAAGAGACGGTTCCCCAATAGGAAGACGATCAGCAGGAAGACCACGAAAACGATGGAACGACCACTTACTGGAGGCACATTAAAAAACAGACAGTCATGTATACCCAAAAAGAAGAAAAAGTCTTTGTGTTAAATTTAACAAGACGAAGTCTCCCACTTAATGTGTCTTGACATCCACAATAGCTTTGGTTTGAAGCATTTCTCTTTCGTAGCTTTCAACATATGAAATATCTTCGTTGCTTCCTCATAACTCGTTTCGTTCCTCTCCATCGCACGAAGAAGACCGTGATCTCATTGCAAGTTTCCGTGAAGATTTTGGTTTGTTTGAAAAAAGACCGTTTGTTTCAATGGAAATGTTTTTTATCTTTCTAGCACTTGCTTTAGCCTCTTAAGTATTGTATTTTTCTGGTGTGTCGCTAAAGATTCCTTAATGAACCATATTTTTGCTTTTTAATCCGCTTTTGTGGATCTGCCTTCGAAAACGATCGTAAAATTTCTGGACTAACAAAATTTTGTTTAGTGTTTAAATCGTTCTTTTGCACGTGGGCTTTTAACGTTATGGCTTACACTCTAAAATGTTCGCGGTGTTCAAAATTTACTATTTTACGCCGTTTTCTAACTCAGGGTAACGATGACTAAAACCGCGATACCAGTCATAGCCAGCAATGGATTATTCCATATTTTAGGATATTTCTGTGGTAAAACAGCCTTTTCTTTATTTGTCATAAAGTAATACTTGGGAACAACAGTTAACTCAAATTGGGATCAAGCGAAGGAAATACGTATAAGAGTAGAAAAGGCAAGAGCATCGTTCACTAGCATGAAGCAAATTTTCACCTCTAAAAGCCTCACCCAACCTCTCAAAATTCGACTTTTGAAATGTTATGTTTCCCGGTTTTGTTATATGGAATGGAGGCGTGGACAATGACCGCAACATTGATGAAAAAGTAGAGGCCTTCGAAATGTGCCCACATTACCGACGTATATTACGTATATCCTGGACTGGGCACGTGACCAACGAAGAGGTACTACGCCGGATAGGTAAAGACAGAGAGGTAGGAATAAGTATAAAGAAAAGAAAGTTGGAATACTTGGATCACGTTATGAGACATAAGAAATATAGAGTACTACAGCTGATCGTTCAAGGGAAAATAGACAGCAGAAGGGGTCCAGGGAGGAGAAGACGCTCGTGGCTCCAAAACTTGCGGCAATGGTTCGGATTGTCATCTGCTGAACTATTCAGATCTGCCGTAAATAAAGTCAGAATAGCCATGTTGATTGCCAACGTTCGGAACGGACAAGGCACATGAAGAAGAAAATAATATTGTCATCAGGAGCATGTAACTTTTTTTGCACAGGTCTATTAAGCGTTTGCTTGTCAATATCATGTTTCCTTTCAATTGCGCGTAATTTTGCTCCCCCAAGAACTTCTTTCACTGCGGTTTTCATAACGTCAGAAGGAGGAACTACTCGTTTTGTCTTTTTAATCCAAAACGGATATCTGAGAGAATATTATCAACAAATTATTTTTAATCAGTTTAGCAGTTTTATGCACATTTGCACCAATGTTCGTTAAAACTTAACGACTACTTGACAAACACTTTAATCATCAAATAATATCTAAAACTTTCAGTTGTAAAATTGTTGTTAAATTTTAACAGAAACTGGTGAAAATGGGCATTATTCATTTTAAAATACTAGTAATGCAGTCAGTGAGGCGTTTCACGAGAATGTTAAGATATTATTTTATAAAACGCTATATAGACATGCTTTGGGGAGACATGAAATGTAGCACGTCTCCCCAAAGCAACTGTCTCATGTCTCTCTATATAGAATTTTATCAAATAATCTAACATAAAATTCTTGTTCAAATTCTAACCAAATAATTTAAAACACACCTAAAGAACAAACTCGAAATCTCACTTGATACACGCTACAACGATATTGCGAGATTAAAATTTACTTTCAGTGGAAATTCTGCACGTGCACTAACAACAAAGTTCAATCATTGTCGCCGGTTCGCTGGCAAACTACTGAGAAACTTGAGTCAAGCTATGAACCAGTAACCAACAGATGGCTCTGTTTACCCGATTTTAGAAAATAAATGTAGTGTCATTCCTTCCTTGTCTTAAGTCTCCCTAGTCTCATAGGGAGAATACATTACATGGTATTCCTATTAAATTGATTTCCGTAATCTTTAAGATTTCAAACATGTACAAACACAGAACACACCTTGATCGTTGGTCCTCTCTTCAGGGTTGTATGCCGGTGGATTTGGCCACCGAGCCTGCGTCTATAACAACGCGACCTCGAGGCTCGGGAGTCACAATTCTTTGTAGTTTTCTTGTCTAGAAACTACAGTCCTATCTCTCTCTATAACGATGTACAAGGGAAAAAGGGATGTAAAATATATTTAGCCTACATTATCAAAAAAATCTGTCACCTTGGTCTGTCTTCTTTTCCCTTTCCACAGTACTGACCTGACCTTGTCCTGAAGACGCATCGAATCTTCCACAGCACTCATATCGTCTTCCTGGTGGATGAAAAATCGATGCAGTACTTTTGCCGCATTCAATGCCTGCTGCGGCAGGCATTGAATGAATGATTTCTTCGGTTCTTGAAGATTTCATGTGCCTCGTCATCCACTTATTTCAATATGATTTTCTATTTTGCCTGGAAAATTTTTTTCTGTCTCTTAACTAGAGATGTTAATCGCTTTTTTTATTTTATACTACTTGTATTTTTTTCCTACAAGATCAAGTATAGGTACTGTTGGCCATACTTAGTTTTATTTTAAAAATTAATTAGCTCTTTCTTCCTACAAGAGGTCTTAGTTTGCTTTTAAATGTCTTCGTTTTCAGCAGTTCCGTGAGATTTTTTCAAGTAGAAAAAGTCCATTGACGAAGAAGTCTTAAAGAAGCCTGAAGTTTTCGAAATGCCATTACAACAATCGTCAAATGTCTAGTGAAGTTTGTAACGTTATAAAATATATATAAACAGATGTTATTGACAGTTTAGAACAGTAGTATTTTTGAAGTTTAAAGTTGTTCTTGAGTTACTCTAAACAAGTACTGTACTGTTGGTGTTCGTGTCTTTTTCGTGTTTAGGGACAATTTATTTTCCTTAGTGACTGCTACCACCCTATCAACCATTTCTTGTAAATTCTCAAGACGTTTCCACAGCCAATTATAAAAGAGAGCGCTATTGATCCTAATATTCTTACCCTCTCTAAATGTTTTTAGACCCAAGACTAAGATCCTGCCTAGTATTTATTTAGTCACAACATTGATAGTGTTCCGTGGTTGTGTGGATCTGTGTGTGATAAATTTCCACAGAAACAATATAAAAATAATAAGATTGAATAAAAACGTAGAAAAAACTGTTAATAACATTTATTTTGTAAAATGTAATTAATTCTCGAAGGGATGGTATTTTTTGTTTATGTATCACGGACCGTTGCAAATAGTGCAAAGATTACTGAAAAACTCAAACTGAACTACAACACAAAACACGCATTCTTTGTTTTTAAAAGCCACACGATAAACTTTTATGATCGGGCTGGTCGTTTCCCATAAATGCAACGCACTCAAAATGTGTACTTAATTAAATAAAATAAAATATAAATATAAATAAAATATATTGAGGAACGCATTTCAATTTTTATTTCATTTCTATTATGTGTATAACCAATTGCGAAAATGTAAATTTTAATATGAGATAGTTTTATTTAATTTTTGAATACAAAAGTTTAATTATTCGTAATTAGCTTGTCGCTACAATAGTATTTAAAACAAAACATTGTAAATATAAAAAGTCAAAATCATTGGATAGTTTTATGCTCATGTATTTAATAATTGGCAGTATTATATTTTCCTTTTACTGGAACAGTTTGTAAATTTAATATTGTAATACATATTTTTTAGGAGGAAGCTCTGTGAATAAGGAACCATTTAACGAACAAGTCTATATCAATGACAAAAAGTGTCTGTTGTGTAATGTTACCTTTAACAATCGGGGTAATTATGTAGGCCATTTAGACAAATTAAGTCATCAAGTTCGTTTGAGTTACGCTAAAAACAAGTAAGTTGTAAGACATACTCGTATTTACGGTGTTAGTAGTCATTAGAAATAAACAAGGGCCAAAAACATTATGCATTAAAGTTAGTGTTGCCGAAAATCGGTCTTGCAGTCGTGGTCTTGTTCTTGCGTTTTCTTGCCGGCGAGACTTTGAGTGTCGTTTTAGGGAGTATCCTGTATACTATAGTAAAATTCATTAAGCGGTGCAGGAAAATATAAACATTAAATCGTGTCCGAACCGGTATGAACCGCCGATAACATCGCCAGACGAAATAAAGATGGACATTCCGGTTAGTTTTTAAATATTTTTGAAGAACTGTTACTTGCATTTATGCATAAAATATTCATTAATTTTATAAATCGGAGTATTTTTTCACTTACTTTGTATTCAGTGATAACATTAATTTATTTACTATGCAATAAACACGAATATTTGAGAAAAGAAAAAAAATAATAAAGTGTCATAATTATACTGTTACTTATCGGAACGAGTAGACTCATTTGGAACATCTTTAACAATTATCTGTTAAATTTATCGTTGTTTATATGCCCTGCACTGCTTAATGGAATAAGGTATAGTTCGGGTATATGTTTAAGACTACGAGACGCAAAGAATATGTAACAAAAATTTGGAAAATTGGACTTATGTGCATAACGACCAATACCGTAAACATACATAGCAAATCAAATATTCATTAAAAGAACACTTGACACATTTTACACATACTCTAGAGTTTATAATTACAATTTAAAAATAAAATATGTTGTACATTCTTTCCCAGCAGACGACTTTTCACTCTGAAATTAATTGTCAATATTTTGAGAATAGCTGCCCTCTAATCATAAATAAATAATCTTGCGTTGCGGCACCTAGAGTAGAATAATACCGTACCGAAACTTTTTAAAATTATGTCACCTTAGCTGATAAAAATATAATAAGGTTAGCACAGGTACCAACTGTTAAGGACACCCACTTAATAATTCAATTTTTTTCCTGATTATAATTATACGAGAATCTAAATACTACAAATCTTATCGGCCTAAGAATAAACATCGTTTCTGCTGAGTGTGCGATGAGATCATCCTGTTCAAAATTTGCTGAAAGTGCGGCTAATATTCAATAACGGGACAAATTAATAACAGATAATGCCGGTCACCGTGTACTCGTAAACAAAATACCGAAATATTTTAAAGTAACGAAGTTAGACGTGAGCTAAATATCACTACCCTGTGATTTAATAGCTGTGATTAGAAAATAAGAATGTGAAGTCGCTTTCTAATGGTCTAAGGCCAGGTGTATTTGCTCAAGACTGTCGTAAGTGCCGTCTTGTTCTTGCATTTGGCCAACACTAATTAAAGTCAATATTAAATACCATATTTACCATAGTTTATATACAAGGAGCTGGGGAAAATTCTTGAGAAAATTATTGGTATGTTTCTTATTTTCAAACACTGTATTGTGAGTCAAGTTAACATGTAGACAGAATAATTACCAATTTTAAATCGTATATGTTCAGTTTTTTGATTTGCGACATATTTATAACCAGGTTGTCACGGATTGTGGATTTCAGCATTTATGGTATAATTTTTGAAACCTTATTTGCACCTAGTTATGGATAATAAAATAAAACATACTGTATCGAATTTTTAATATTTGACGCTTCGGAAAAGCTTATCAATACTCTTTAGCTGTGTCGTGGAAAGTGTATAATTCCTGACTATATATTTAGATTATATAGTTACCCAGAAATCATAGGGTTATATAGACCACTCATTTTGACTTTACACGGTGGTTATTGGCCCAATTCTTATAACATAAAAACTCTAATGTTGTGTTATGATAAACTTTCATTAATAATTGTAATACTGCATTTATATATGCTACTTGTTCAAATTTAAAATATTTTTTAAATGAATAAATGAAAAGTGTTCTCATAGCCTCCGGATTATAATAAATATTTTTTAATAAAACAGTTGAAATAGTTGAAATTATATAGCTAAGCCTTTTTGTTAGAATATAATACAAAATCAAGTTTAATTTTTATTTTTTAGTTTTTTTCTTTCTCAGTATTGATTTGCATCAGTCTTTAGACTTCAATTCCCTTTTACCACAAACATCGCATATTTCACCAAATTTGGTGTTTTCGCAGTTTTTTCATGTATCCGACGTGAACATTTGATCCAATCTTCTGTTTTAGTGGTTTAGTCGTAATCATCATAACAACCTACACATTCGTTTTCATTTAAACAAAGTAAATCATCTTCATCATCAGTGTCCTTAGAAAATGGAGATGTACTTCAGGGTTTTCCTAGTAGGTATTTTAAGTAGGCTGAACTTTTTCTTTCCTTTTTTCTTGTTTTCTGTTTTTCTTGTTTTCTTCGCTTGTCTTCTATGTTTTTCGTTTTTCTTCTCTTTTCTTGTTTTATTTTAATGCTTTACTCTTTTTTACCTTTTTTCTTTTTAAGGACAATTTTTTTTCGGGATAGCTTAAAACTATTGGTATAGTTTGAGATTTTCTTTTCAAAGTCTGAACTTTAGTGACACAAGGCACAAAAATATTTTTATAACTTCTTGTGTTGCCAGAATTGATAACGTTTATTGAGCTACTAGGACCAGCCACAGCGATCCTAGTCAAATAATTTTTTTGAGATGTGTTTTGAGGCCTGGAATCTGTGGATTCTCTTACTGCTTCAGGTTCAAAAGGAATGATTCCGCAAGTTCTAAAACCACTAATTTCATTTTCTACATTTGCTGTTTTTCCCCAAGGTAAGTTAAGGAGCGTACCAAACTGCAACCAGGTGATCTTCCTTGGGTGATTTTCAATGTAGTTGGAGCAAGTAGAATTACTATTTCTTTATTATCTATCACTATTTCTTTATTTTCTGCCAAATCCAGCGTTTTAATGCAACTATTATGGACCACTTTTCCTGCTGGTTTTGTTGTTCAATTGTAAACCTGTTTCAGTCATGTTGAAAATGTTTCCAGATTTATCTATGAGACCGTTTTCTTCCAAAACATTTTTTAAGAGGTTTAAGTACCCTTTGATAGTTAATTTATTTAAGCCCTTTGCCCTTGTAATGGACGCGCCTTTAGATTGTAGGATGGAAAGTTCAGGATTACGCCCAAGACAAGGAGAATTGTAGTCGTAGCTAATTTGTTTGGTTTTATGGTCAAAATTATGTTTTATTTGCAGGTTTTTTGTTAAATAATAAGCCATGGAGGGTACTGAATCTCTGGTTGGTGTAAATCCCGTCGATTTTAGTTTTTTTAATATGCCCACTCATTTTTGTCGTTTATGACTCTTAACAACGAGTTTTTTTCTATTTGACCTTTAATACAACTGTACCTAACTTGAGACGCCATTTCATAGTGATTTTTGGTATGGCAAACGCTTTTGCTGCAGCAATTACTCACATTTCCTTATTACCAAAAGCTTTGACAGTATTTTTCAAACTAACTTCAGACTCACTTTAACTGATCAAAAGAAACAAACAATTTTTTTTCTAAAATACACGTGAAAATAATGAGAAAGCCTTAGGAGCATTCCATCTACTCAATAGCAACAACTTTACATACCGACTGCAAAGTCGGTAGACCAAAAAAATATTCGACTGGTCCGTCTATACCATACCGGTGGTCTATCTATTCCCGACTTACCCTACCGTTAAACACTTATTTGTTCATTTATATTATCTTATTTTGTTCAGACTTGTGTTTTAACGAAAGAAAAAAATTGTATACAAATTAGATTATGTTATATTTGCTCTGAATTCTTTTGTGGAAGTGACTCAACTTCATACCGAAAGAAGGCTTTTTTTTGACTTAATAGTTTTGTATATAATTATAAAATAATATGTATTATTTTAGGGGAAGTTTCAAAAACAATAAAGAATTAAAAATAAGTTTGGTATTTAATGGAAAAAAATATGCGGAAAAAAAACTACAAGTTCCCGTGAAAACAGATATGCAAGCAACTTTACGTATTCAAAATATCTCGAAAAAAATAATTAACATTATGGATATAATTAAGATTAATAGTTTGTTCCGAGATATAAACATTCAAGAAGAATTTGAGAGTGGAGTTCTTTTGAAGCCCTCTGCTTCCGTTGATATTACGATCAGGGCTTATTTCGAACATAGTGTATCTGTTGTATATCCCATTGTACTAGTTACTGAAGAAAATAAGTCAATGCAACAAAGTTTCCATTTATTTATGTTTGTAAGTACTGTTCACAAATATTTTTTAAAAAAAACATGCATGCCAACTTCTTGCACGAGGTTCGTATGGATTTCTTGAGCGTATTTAGTAAACTTTTTGTTTAATAACATCCTAGAGGAATAAGTCCAAAATTGTGAGATCTGGTTGGGCATATCAACGAACCACCACAGACTATCCGATAGTTTGAAAAATTTTCATTTAGCCACTACTTCATGGTTCTGGTATAATGTAGTGAACAGAAGAGCCATCCGATTGGATAAAAAAATTCAATCGCTTATTAAGTGAAAGCTCATGAATATAATTTTAAACATCATCCCCAAACACTCTTCATCTCTTTCTTGGACTTCCTCTCGTTTTTCGCCATGTGGCACTCTTCAACCAATGTTCTTGACTTGTCTATTACCTTGTATTATTTACATGTCTGAGCCAATCTAGTCTACATTTTTTCACGACTTTTGTTATTGGACGGTTAACATATAATTAATAGGTGAAGGGTGTACAAAATTTTATAGTGGGGTATAATGGCATAGGGCTTGAATATACCCAATTCATTCTTTAGGAATGCTCAGAAATGAATATTTAATTGTGGCGTGGGTAAAGTACTACCATATTTCTAAGAGACTCATTATCCAGCTCAGAGGGGTGCTTTTGCTCGTGGTATCAAATTAGACACTTATCGATAATAAATATTAATGACTCTCTTAGATCTCTGGTATTACTTCACCAGTCATGCTAGTTAATATTCAGTTTCGCTTCATCGGTCAGAATGGGAGCACGTTCGATTATTTTATTTTTGGCATTGAAAAGTTTTTAGTGCAATAAACCGGTAAGTTTAAATATTTATAATGAATTATAAGGATTATTGTTTTATTGTTTTCATATTTCAAATTTAGGAAATACTTTATTGTTTTGTCAAAAATTGTATTTCTTTAAATTAAGTTCATGTGGGGTAAAATTACTTTAGAGGGCAAAATGGCATAGTATGTCATTTTACCTGATCGTACATAAATAAAAATAATGTGCATTACAAATAAATATCATTTCTGTTTTTTACAGATTATGCCGCGAAATTACACAAGAACGACCAATAGGCAATCATGGCATATAGATTCTATGGTAAAGGCAAAAGAGGCTGTTAATAAGGTTGAAATGGGGTGGGAGTGGTTTTTTGCAAGGGCACGTCTTGCATAAAAATAAAAATTTAAAAACAGGCGAAAAACGACTAGGCAGGTTTAAACCTACTTTTTTCCATAGAAATAGAAAGACAGTTGAATATTTAAAAATGCTAGACTGAAGGTTCTTTGGACTACCGAGACGGGACGTATTAGAGTTAGCTTATAATTTAGCCGTCAAAAATGGGTATGAACATTATTTTAATAACCAGAGAAAGGCCGCTGGAAAAGATTGGTGAAAGGACTTTCACAGAAAAAATCCAGATATAACACTGCGTAAGCCCGAAGCCGCATCTGCAGCAAGGCTTTTAATAAACCTCAAGTAGCGAAGTTTTTTAAAGTGTTAGAGGACACTTTGATAAAGGAAAATATTGATCCCATGAAGACATATAATGCAGATAAATCTGCATTATTGACCGTACAACGCAGAAAGTGTGCTACAGCTGATCGCAAACAAGTAGGTGCAATTACCAGCGCCGAACGAGGTTCCCACGTGACAGTTGTCTGTTGTATGTACATTAACGGGAGCTATATTCCACCTACTCTAATATTTCCACGAAAAAATATGAAAAAGGAATTACCTGAACATACATCAGCAGAAACTTTATGTATTATCCAGGAGACTGGCTGGAGGTTTTGTTAATTGTGGATGGACATTTAAGTCATAAATATCTTGACACCCTTCTGTACGCCAAAGAAAATGGCATTGTACTTTTATGTTTGTTGGCTCGCTGTACACATAGGATGCAGGCTCTCGATGTAGCATTCTTTGGTCCACTTAAAACCTATTATGACCAAGAAATAATCAAATGGCTCATCCTGGTCAAGTCGTGACTCAGTTCCAAATTGGTGGTCTGTTAAATAAAAAGCCTATTTAAAAGTAGCTAATGCCCAGAATGCTGCTCATTGATTTTCCAAAACTGGTATCTACCCAATTAACCCCGATGTATTCACCGACTGCATGTTTCAAGCGTCTGAAACTTTGTACTACAAATTTTGTAGTAGTGTCAAACCTGCTGTAAACGTTTATTGTAATAATAAATAACCTGGACCTTCCTCATTTATATACGTTTGGCTAACAGTTTATATTTTCTCCTACTTTGTAAAAAACTTGTCGACGTGTTTCAAATGCTTTAGTTTGTGTTCTATCCAAGTTTTGTTAAAAAAATGTTTTCTGTTTTTCATTCATGTCATTTTTTATACCCTTCCCCTACAATTATACATTAGTAGGTATTATAGAACTTCTCTTGTATTAAGATGTGGTCTATTTGGTTAGTTCCATTTGATGTCGGAATTTCCCTTGTCCCTTTATATAATATTCTTTTTTCTGAATATGCGTACTTATTATTTTCATCCTGTTTTCAATTGCGAATGTAATCAATCTTTTGCCATTATCATTTGTATTCATATGTTTAGTTTCGTCCGCAATCAATATTAGGACGAACTGCATGTCTGTCATTAATAGTATTGTACAAACTTATACAAAGAACTTAATTTCATTTTTTTTCTCAAACCTAATCTGTAGCCATAACACAAAATATTGTTAAAAGAATTGGAAGTAAATATTCTGGAAGATATTTATACATAAATTTACAGTGGCACGTAAATTTGTTACAAATATCAAAGAGCAATATCATTTTCTTGGTAACTAAGACATAAGTTTAAAATATTAGGTTTTATAGCACGTAAAGTTAATAATATAAGTGCGTTACTTTCATTTTATGGCATTTTAAACATTTTTTGCAGTGGTGCATTATGAGTAATATTATCCAAAAAATAATAACTTTCACGCTTATCCGTTAATACAGGATGACTCATAGCTTAATGAATTTAAAAATTTTATGTCTTATAAAATGAGTAGGTATAATTATAATTTACTGAAATTTTTGTCGTATTTATTTCAAGCCACTCTAAATCCAGTGGTATAGAAATTTATTATTAAAAAATTGCTACTAAACATATAATAACAAAATATATAGATAAAAAAAGTAATATTTTTAAATCACGCTTTAATCCAAATATATAAAATATTGAAATAGTTAATAAAGTACCTACTCCAAAATATGTAAAAAGCATATAATCGGACCTCTGGTCCTGACACTAAAAATATTCTTTTATTTAAAAAATTTATTAAAAATCCTTTTTAAAAGGAAAAGGAAAAAGGGAATATATTTAAAAACTCAAACGGGTTAAGTTAGACAGACAAACGGAAACCATATTCCATCATCAGTGTCTAGGAGTACATGAATGCAGCCGCTAAATATATGGGTAAAAATGTGGCTCCCATACAGTCTTCGTAGACACACCGTCTCAGGACTAGCAACTTCAACGTGGAGTCATATGTCGCCATGTTACCTAATCCAACGGTAACTTTAACATCTTAAATCATGATAAGAAATTTTGTAAACTAAATGTAATCAATTATTTGTTAACGGGTTTTTACCCATATATTTAGTGGCTACATTCATGTACTCCTAGACACTGATGATGGAATATGGATTCCGAAAACGTTTTGTCTGTCTAACTTAGCCCGTTTGGGTTTTTAAATATATACCTTTTTTACAAAGGATTTTTAATAATTTTTTTAATATACGATATACAGCCAACTACAGGAACGTAGATTCCTTGTGGATTCTTTTATTTAGTTATTAAGTTTGCTGTTTTTTACGCGTTCATTAGAGCTTTTTTTATATTGTCTTTTTCTAGGAAATTGAGTCATTGTCCGAATTTTCTTTCTTAAAGCCAAATTCAGGAACATTTGTTAATAAAGTACCTGATGCTTTTACGATTTTCTCCGCTCAGGGCGATATCATTGTACCAGGACAGAGACCAGAAGAGTAAGTATCTTTTATTACTTGTACATAACCAATTTTTTATGTAAAAAAACTTTCTGGAGTGTTTTTAACGGAAACAATCGGTTTTTCTACTCTAAATTAACACCATGGCCTAAAATCCGTTTTTGAAGTTTTGTTATTCCTCTCAATTTAAAACAATTTAATTAAAGGTGTACCAAAATACTATAATAATTATTGATTTAAACACATAAGTAATTACGGAAAAAGTCAATCTAAGACCGATATAATTATTAAATTTGTTTTGACAGGTATCTTATAGTTGTCTAATAAAATAAAGTAAAATTTTATTGGTATTATAGAGCGCCTAATACAGTACTCCAAAAAACAGAAACTTTGCAAAATACATACTTATTTTTTCGTTAGACTAAACAATCTGAAATTTTAACATACGATCGCGTCATTACACTTCATTCTCTATTTATAAAGTTGCTGTGTGCTGTAATGATATGAAAATTTCCTTGTGTTTATTTATCTTATATTCCATACATGATTTAAGCTCATGGACGTATTTTATACGTCTATGGTTAAGCTAAACTGTTATCATGTGAATGAGTATATAAAATAGTAGTGAGTGCATTTTTTTGTTTATTTGAGTAAATTCTCAAAATATGTATTAAGGAGTACACTAACTATTAAAAAATTAATAGCTTTGTTAGAAGAAGGCTTAGATTGTGAAAATGCTGACTCACTTGATGTGGTTTATGTGCCGCCGGAATCAGATGAAAGTTTCGATGTAGAAGACATCGATGAAAATTTTATTTGTGAGAAAGGAATAAAATCAGATATTGCAATTACATAGGAAATACAAGTGAATGGGAAGTCTGACAATTCTGATTATATTTCTCTGAACAATAGATTAAAACGTTCAAAGAAAAAACCAGCAAAAATAGTAAATCCAAATTTGTCTCAAGTGATACAAAACAGATACTCCTTGGTACTCAGCAGTTATTCAACATCAGTCTGATATTTAGACAATATAAAAGCCAACCAAGGAGGCAAATCATATATTTAAGTTTTTTCACTCTTTTTTTTTATAAATAAGTAATTGACAGCCTATATTTTACAAATATTTATGCATCGCAGAAGGACCGTCACGATTTTGGTGTTATTATATTGTTAATATATATGTTAATATGTATTCGCCGAAGGATGAGGATAAAGGAGTGCATATTATAAGAGAAAGCAGGAGCCGACATAGATTTCGTTCAATCGAGCATGAAAAAAAAAGAGAATAGTGAAGAAACCGCTACATCAGTATCAAACTTAGTACATGGACGTCAAATCTAAATTTGCTTTACCAGATGAAACTAGATTTGACAACATTGGCCACATTATAAAAAGAGGCGATACTAGTGCAAGAAAAAAATGTCGAATGTGCAAAAATAATATTATTTATTTATGTAAAAGGTTTAAAGTGCATCTAGACCCTGAATGTTTGAAAAATTTTCGTCTTAAAATTTAATTTACATTTAAGATACAATATCTTTACCGTTGAGATAGACAGTCGTATATCCATAATGTATACATTTGCAAGAAAGCGCAAAACATACAGACTAGTCAATAAACTATAAAAAAATTGTACTTTACCATTACGTCGAATTCAACATTATTTCTATAATTACTATTTAAATGGGAATACCATGGGAACGTTTCAATTACCACTTCGGAAATCGTTCTTTCGATTTCCGAAGTGGAGCAAATCCCTCAAGCAGACTTTGCTGCCTTGAGCCGAAGTATGTCTGATCGAACGAGAGCTGTAATTAGAGCTCGTGGAGGAGGCAATACACTCTACTAAATACTGTTTTCCATAAAAATTGTTTATATTAAAATAAAAATAATTTTTGTTTCTTTACAGATTTTCAAATTTTTTAATTGTTTATTTTTTTTCTGTATAACATTCTTGAGCTGTAATGAATTTGACTTTTAAATTTTGTCTATTATTAAATGCTTAATTGGGAACATCTTAAACTCTTTTAAACGCCAGTTTTTAGGAAAAATCTGAGTGTCTGGTTAATGTTGCAAGCCAGTGTATAAAAAATATTTTTGCTCATAGTTCACATGTTAAAAAACTAATCTTGTCATTATAGGTTTACGTCGTACTACAAAGAACAGTTACCATTGAATCAATTTAAAATACCACGTGAACTAGAAAGCACATTCAAAGAAGTACTAACTAAATATCCAGAATTTGGATTGAGAGTACCTGTACGTTACAAAACATTTAGCAACATATTGGAGATTACCCCAGGCATTGACCAAGATAACTATTTTACCAAGCTTGAAAAACTATTACACATAGAAGAAAATCAGTTAAGAATAGACATCAGAAATTACGACACCTTGTCTACTTTGAAGGTTGTCAAAGGAAAATCCTTGTATGAACTAGAGGTAAGTTTTCTGTGGCTTGATGGTTCAACAGTTGTTTATACAGGGTATTGATTAATATATAATAATAATTGGGAATATATAAACTGTAGATTCGTGGCCTAAAAAAATTAAAGTTTAACCCAAATCTTCTTCTTTTTCTTCCTCTTCGTCTTTTTAAATAATTGTGCTTGTTCATTGTCGGATTAATACCTCTATTTCTTCTGCCGATTGGTGACTTCTTGACTTCATATCAGTTTTAATGTGTCTGTTTCGCCATATAGTGTTATTAAGGCATCCTGCCGGTCTATTTGCTTTTTGTACTTGATCTCTCACTTCTTTGTCCAGGTCTCCTAGGCAGTGTAATTCCCAGGTATTTTATTTCCATTACTTGTTCAATGCTGTTGCCATCAATTTCTATTTTACATCTGGTTGGGTCTTTGTTAACTACTATTGTTTTAGTTTTCTGAGATAAGATAGTCATATTAAATTCTTTGGCTTTTATGTTAAATCTGTGGACCAGACTTTGTAGACTATCTTAATCTTAGGCTATCAATATTGCTTCGTCTGCGTAACAGAGTATTTTTATATATTTGCTTCCCATTCTGTATCCTCTTCCTGTGTTAACGTTTTTGATGATTTCATCCATGATCAAATTAAAGAACATGGGGTTCAATGAATCTCCTTGTCTTATTCCGCTTCCTATTTCTATAGGTTCTGTAAAATGTCCACCTATTTTGACTTCCATTTTGTTGTTTTGGTAGTTGTTTTCGATAGTTTTTATAATATTTAAGGGAATTTCTGTATTATACAGAAGATAGATTACATCTTTGAGTCTTAATTTGTGTAACACTTTCTTTAGGTCAATTAGACACAGAAATGCTGGTCTAATATACTCTAGTGATTTATCAGTAATTTGCTTTATAACGAATATTGCATCTGTACACGATCTTCCATTACGAAACCCCTGTTGTTCATCTGGTAAACTTATCCTATGATTTATTAGCACTTGTAATTTACCTATGATTTATTAGCACTTTTAATCGTAAGTTTTAGCGTAGAATTTAACAAGTTTACACCTTTGTAGTTGTCTTGCTGTTTTTATCTCCTTTTTTTTTAATAGTAGAATTAGTTCGCTCGTTCTACATTCTTTCGGTATTTTATTATTGTGTTAATTGTTTCGTCATTGCTACTTCACAATATTTCAGTAATTCTTTTGGTATCCCCTATTTACCTGCTGCTTTTCTGTTCTTCAGGTTTTCAAGTATTTTCGAACTTCCTGTACATTTATATTAACTTCTTTATTTGTGGTAATTTCTGGTGTTTCCGGTTCTAGCGTCGTTTGTTCTTTTGCATTTAGCTTTTTTAGATAGTCAATCCACGTATCCTTTTCTATGTGTTGCTGTTGTCTCTATAATTTGTTGAAATACAAATGAATTACATATTTCAGAAACCCCATAATTCCATTTTTATAAAATGTTGAGTAATTAGAAAAAAAAACTTATTTCATAAAATATTTTAAAAAACCTGTTGTGCTTTTATAATAAAATCATGAGATTAATGTTTTAATCAGTTTTCATAAAAAAAGTGGTGAATTTTAGCTTTAGGTATATGTTTTTTTTTACTTCTGTGGATTCTAGGGGGTTTAGAAATATACACATTTTTCAAGGATGTAAAAATAAGAAAACATGTTATAAACATTTTTTATTCGAAAATATGGGCATACAGAATAATATATTAGTATTAATCACTCATCTGGTTGTATTATTTCATTTTATTTCTTGATATTATACTAAAACAATTTTTAATTGAAGGTGATTACTTGGCAACATCGTACTTAACGAAGCCCTTAACGATAACTTTTCAACGAAATCACATTGAAATTATCAATTTTGCAGAGGCGTACCAAAAAAAATTTTAATTATTTATTTAAACATATAAGTCATTACGTAAAAATTAAATCTTAAGACCGATTTAATTATTAAATTACCATGTCTCTTTTACCAGGTATCTTATAGTTGTCTAACAAAATAAAATAAAATTTTATTCTTATTAGAGGGTATCTAATACAGAAATTCAAAAAACAGAAAACTTTGGAAAATATTTTTTTTTTTTCATTAGACTAAAAACAATCTGCAATTTTAATTACACATCATTCTCTGTGTGCTGTAAACGTTATATTTGTTTTTTTTTTAACTTAATTTGAAAGTTTGCTTGTGTTTATTTGTTTATATAAATATGAAAATATATTATAAAGTTCATATAAATTAAAATGAAGTAAGCTAAACTATTATCATATGAATGCGTTTCTATAGCAGTGCATTTATTTATTTCAGTAAATTCTCGAAATATGAAATGAAGATGGCACTAACTACTAAAGAGTTAATAGCTTTGTTAGAAGAAGACTCAGATTGTGAAAATGCCACTTAATGTAGTTTATTTGCCGCCGAGATTAGATTAGAAAGTTTCTGATGTAGAAGACATTGATCTTCTTCTTCTTGTTCCTTCTAGTTTGTAGGCTTTAAAGCCTGTTTCTTCTCAATATTAGCTTTCTAAATTGTTTAAATTGTCGCACCATCTTTTTCTTGGTCTGCCAATACTTCTTCGTCCATTTGGTGACTTATCTCGTGCTATTCGTACTATTCTATCCTCCGCCATTCTACTGATGTGTTTGTTCAACTTTTGTTTTCGTTTTGTCACCCATCCCATCGTTATGTCTTCTATATTGCATGCTCTTCTTATGTTTTAGCTTCTCTCCCTATCCAACAGACTTCTCCTTGATATTCGTCGGAATATTTTCATCTTTGTTGTTTCTAGCAGTCGTCTCGTTTTAGATGTGTCAGGTCTTGTCTCAGCCGTGTATGTTAATATAGGTCTAATTCCTGCTTTATAGACTTGTTTTTGTGTCTTGTCTTAGGTGTTTGTTCTTCCAGATTGTGTCATTAAGAGAACCCGTCGCTTTACTTGCTTTTAAGCTTCGCTGTCGTACTTCTTCAACATCTCCATAACTAGTTATATCTATTCCCAGATATCTGAACCTTGCTTCCGGCTTTATTATTTTCCCATAAATTTCGATTTCATATCGTAGTGGGTATTTAAATGTCATACATTTGGATTTTTCCGCCGATATTATCATATTGTATTTCTTAGCTGTTGTATTGAAGATATGTGTTAATCTTTAGAGCTCGTCTTCTGTCTCGACGATTAATGCGGCGTCGTCTGCATAACATAATATTTGGATTTCTTTTGTTCCCAATTCTATAGCCATGACTTTTACGTACTGCTTGTATTATTTCGTCCATTAATATATTAAAGAGAAGTGGGCGTCACGAGTCACCCTGTCTGACTCCGCTTTGTACTGGTATACACTGTGTTAGTTTTCCATTTATCTTTGAATGTATTCGATTATGGAGGTAGATGCTTTCGATGGTTTGTATAATATTGATTGGTATGTTCCTTTTATACAGTAGGTGTAAGACGTCTTCGACTTGGATGCGATCGAAAGCCTTTGTCAGTTCTATAAAACCTGATAAAGTTGTTAGTTTATTGATTTTTTTGGTTAGGACTTTTGTTGTAAGCTTAAGTGCGGTGTTCAGTAGATTTATACCTCTATAATTGTTGGGGTCTTCTTTATCTCCTTTCTTGACCATTGGTATCATTATGCTGTTTCTCCATTCGTCTGGTATCTTGCAGTGCAATATTAGTTTTTGTAGTAAGTTTTGTCATCTCTAGGGTTAAACTTTCTCATGCGTATTTTAGAAGCTCGTTGGTTATTCCGTCTGGTCCTGGTGACTTTCTATTTTTGAGTGAATTTTTGACTATTTCTACTTCGTGAAAACTGATTTCTATTTCGTCTCTTAGTTCAGGTACGTTATTGTGTTGATTATTATTTTCCTTTGGTTTAAACAGTTCCATCAAGTATTTTTCCCATTCGTTTGCTGGTATATTATTGTATTCCTTGAAGAGATTGATGATAATATTATTTGTGAAGAATCAATAAAATCGGATATTGCAGGTACATATGAAATACAAGTGATTGGGAATTCTAACGATTCTTGTTATGATATTCCTCTGAACCACACATAAAACGTCCAAAGAAAAAACCAGGCAAAAATAGTAAATCCAAATTTATCTCAAGTTGTAATAACGGATATTCTTTCGTGCTCAGTAGTAATTCAACATCAGTCTGATGATATTTAGACATTATAAAATCCAACCATGTGGGAAAGTCATATATTGAAGTTTTTTCACTCTTTTTGATAAAAAAGTAATTGAGAATAACCGTCAAAATTTTGAAATGAATAACATAGATTTAAAAAAATTATTAGCAAATGTATACTATCTGGTTTACAGTCTGCTTCAAGTTGATATGCATTGGTCAAAGGATGAGGATAAAGAAGTGCATATTATAAGAGAAAGCATGAGCCGACATAGATTTATAATTTTAGTTTATAAAAGTGAAGAAACCGCCAGCTACATCAGTGTCAGTACATAGGCGTCAATCTAAATTTGCTTTACCAGATGAAACCAGATTCGACAATATTGGCCACATTATAAAAAGAGACAATAGTGCAAAAATGTAGGATGTACAAAAGTAATACTATTTATTTATGTAAAAAGTGTAGAATGCATCTACACCCCGAATATTTCGAAAATTTTTACCTTAAATTTAATTAACGTTTAAGATACAATATGTTCCTTTGTTAAAAATTGTACTGTTTTCCTTAAAAATGAGAAAAAAATCGTTTTGGTTGTAGTTTATTCCTAATTTATGTTTTTAATCCAATCTAATAAATTAATTGTCAAATTTCTCTTTGTATATTGAGCAGTCGTTAAGGGTTTGATACTATATAAAGAATAAACTGGTCTCAAATTTACTTTACTTACCTCAAAACTATTTTAAAGTATATTTAATAAATATATTCCCAATGATACATTACACCTATGCACATATGTATAAAATCTGGAAGATATCATATTTCATAAACTCCAATAAACTAAGATATCATATTTCTCTAATTAACATTCTTTCTAAAAAGGTAAATATATATAGACCAGCAAAATATTGATAATTTTATCGATGTTCCAAACTATTCTATGAACTTGTCTTACTATACACTCGTGAATCGCACCAATTTATATTGTTACGGGGGCAAATTTATCTTACATGGGTTACAAATTTTGTTTGTTTGTGTTTAAATGACTGCGGACACTAAATCCATTCGCCAATCTTACAATTTGAGGTGTAGTGTGTGTGTGTGTGTGTGTGTGTGTGTGTGTGTGTGTGTGTGTGTGTGTGTGTGTGTGTGTGTAGAGTAATTGTCTTGATACTTAGCAAAGTCGACGTCATTGTCTTTGCTAAGAGACGCTAATTGTATCCGAACGTCTGCGGTCCCTCCGGTGTGTACCGATCACACAAGGATAGAAATTATTTTCATTTATTAATTTTTTTAATAAACGAAAATTTCCACCCAGGTGGGATTCGAACTCACGACCTTTAGGTTTAAAGGCAGGCGCTCTTACCACTGAGCCACAGAGGGGGTTGTTATAAATTTACATATTTACATGGGCGAAGCATACACAATAAAAATGACCCCGGTAAGAATTTACTAATGAAATTTTTCATGGTTGCCGCTACCGTTTAGTTCAATTTGTAGATTAGTCACCTTTAATTGAAAATTGTCCGACTATAATAGGAATATTTCCTTCGGTCTATGTTCTTGTAGGGAAACTAATAACATCCTTGTTGCTATTTCGTAGCCGAAAAAAATGATCTATTAAGCCATCTATATACTCTTTTGTAATAACAATTCCATCGTGATCATTAGAACGACTATATATATATATATATATATATATATATATATATATATATATATATAATATATATATATAATATATATATATATATATATATCCGGTATATTAGGCGTCACTCCCTTCCGGTAGGGATCTATGGAGGAGTATCACCGAGACGCAAGTCCTTATCTCTTGCCGTACTGCTCCGCCATAGGCCGATCAGACACCAGCGTATTCTAGTCTAAGCCGCAGATTCATCTAGAATTGTAAACTGCTGTGTTAGACTTTTTGTTTTCGGTACACCGAGCTGGGAACCGAACCCACATCCACTGAACCACTCGAATGAGAAGCCGGCCGCCCATCCCGCTTGGCTATCTGACCGACAAATGGTTTTAAGTTTGTTGTAAAATTTGTTTGCCCGTTTCCTATGAACAGTTTTTTCTGTCAGTGGCACTCTTTTTGCTGTTTCATTTAAGAATTTACTTTTTATTTTAGTTTCTAACTCTTCACATGTAAAGTAGGTGTCGACTTGTGGGCGACCAAAAGATAATGAAAATTGTTCTTTAAAAATCTTTTTATAATATGAATATTTAACGTTTTGTTCTGGGTGAACCTCTTTAAACAACTTAAACATTATAAAAATATTTCATTTTTCATTTAGATTCCTATATTCTCTACTAGTATAATGGACAGTTTTGACCGGAAACGAAGCAATATGTTGTATGATTGAATCCATAACAAGTCCTGACTTCGCATTGCCAGATTGATTTTTACCTCGTTTATCTATAGGAACTTGCTCCTCTCGTCTTCACGAGGTTAAGCAACGCAACCGATCATTGCTAATGCCAAAAATGACAATAAGTGCTTTTCTACAGATTTTATTTGTACCTGTTGATACCTGAATTGTATATTCAAAAGAAGCTAGTCTATCAGGCTTGCAAGAAATATCAGCTGGTTTTATGCGCCTTAGGCGTGCAATTCATGGACTGAAACAATGAGCTAATAACGCTTATACCTCTGTAATTTTTGGATTTCTTTTTATCTCATTAATATGGATATATGCCAATCTCCAATCTTCTTAAATATTTTCTTGTTCAATTAAATATTTAATAAAGATAACCTCTAACAGTTCTATTGGTATTGACGGTACGAGCTTTAATAATTCAATGGGGATGTTTCCAGGTCTAATGGCTTTCTCGCTTTTATTTGCTTTATGGTTCGTCCTATCTCGTCCACAATGATTGGTTATAGTTCGTCTTCCTCTATTGGATCTGTTTTGAAATCTGTGTAATTTATTTCGCAATGTGGTCTTGCTTTCGTAAATAGGGATTTGTAATATTCTGTCCATTCTGACATAATGGGGTTTGATCTCCCTTCGGGGTTTTTGCTTACTACATAAGTTGTAATCGAAACAGCAAAGCAAAACTTACCTTTTCACTCTTTTCAGTCGTAAAAATTCCTCATCTGAAGAATTCTCATTTTCTTCTTCTTCAGAAAGAATTTCGTTGTTTAAATTGTTGCAAAAGTGTCTTTTCGTAATGATCATTCATTTTGTATTAAAATACTTAACTCACTGACAATAAATAACATAACTCACTGACTCTGAATTAAGCATAAAAAGCAGGTTGAGACTTGGAACGAGACCACAAAAGACATATCAGCCTCTAAGAACTATGCACTCTGAGAACTAATTAGGTTTATAAAAAAGGAATTTTTCCAAACGAAAAAATTTATACAAAGTATCCTATTTGGGCGGTGTAAGTGTTAACATCGGTCAGATAGCTCAGCGGGCTGTGCGGCTGCCTCTCATTCGCTTCACTGTCGAATGGTTCAGTGGATGTGGGATCGAGCCCCAGCTCGGTGTACAGAAAACAAAAAGTCTAACGCAGCAGTTTAAAATTCTAGATGAATCTGCGGCTTAGACTAGAATATGCTGGGATCTGATCGGCCTATGGTGGAGCAGTACGGCAAGAGATAAGTGCTTGCGGCTCGGTGATACTCCTTCATAGATTAATTTCTTTTCTTAATGTCAATATTATCTGTTGTCTTATTCTTCAGTATTTGGTATTTGATTTTTGAATTAGAATAGTATGTCAATATTTGATTACTGACTATATTATTATACACTAAGTGACTTATAATATTTTATTGTTTAGGTTCCTGGATTGGCCGAAGCTAGGCCGTCCCTTTTACGAAATGACAAAGTATATTTAAAAGAGAAGAAGTCTGATTCTGTTAAGTATGAAGGATGTATTCACGTAGTACTTGAAAAAAGCGTGTATATAGGATTAAATCATAGGTAAGAATTATTTTAATAATGATCTATCACGAAATAAGTATGCACTCACGAATGTGTTTTTAAACCGCTGACAACGATTCAATATCCTACTTCTTATCGGTACGTTAATGCTGGCATATTGAAACTATTAGATTTCCCTTAATATTTCAAAAGTGTTTAGACTAAAAGTTGCTCATACCTAATATTATTAAAGACTTTTTGATAGTCAATGAGTAGACCGTTTTGTAGAGAAGCAGTTTTGAAGAAAAGCTGCTTTATATATTCTTTGTAATCCATTCGAGAAGATACAAAAAAATGTTTTGTATATTCTCGAATGGATTATCCTGCCTTAAGAGCGTGGCTCATTAAACTGATTAGTCTATAGGCTTCACAAACTTTGACAGTTCTGAGTCGTACATTAGAATAAAAAGATACCTAAGTTGACTGATATCGAACTATTTTAAAATTTCTGCGTAAACTTCATCAAGGACTGAACTTTTTCCGCCTTTAATTGATTTACTGCATATCTAAGTTTACTCAATTGAAAGATTTTTGGATCACTCATATATCTCTGGGTTCACTATCGGCCGTGTATGGGTGTCTTGTAAGAAAGGTAAAACTGGTTTTCTGTTAGTCCTGTTATTTGTTTGACCTTTTTATGAAAACTAACTAAATCGTGCAGTTGGTCTTTTTGCTTTGTCGCATCGTTCTTGCATTTATTTCTCTTTAGCTTCTCTTACTGCAGCATTTAGTATTTTATATTCCATGTTAATTTTGAACAAGACGACGTTAATTTATCCATAAGTCCAGAATCTCATCCTTTATCTGTGTTTTATCTTTTCCCGCGTTGTTGTTCGAGGACATTTTAGTGGCTGTTTTTAGGACACTTTTAAGCGTATTTTAAGCGTATATTGAATGTATTTTTTTGCCTGGGATTTCTTTCCTGCAAAAGTTGACTATTTTTGCCTTCATTTTCGACTGTATTAATGATCATCTCATCATCATCATCAACCTGTATGCGACCACAGCTGGACATAGGTCTCCCACAGATCTTTCCGTCTGTCTCTGTCTTTTGCGGCTTGCATCCAGTTATTGCTAACACACTTCACGTCGTCAGTCCATCTAGTTGGTGAACGTCCTCTGCTCCGTAGTGCTTCTTGTCTAAGTCTCCACTTGACAATACGTTTTGTCCATCAGTTGTCTGATAGTCTGGCGACGCGACGTGTCCTGACCAATTCCATTTAAGCGACGCGATTTCTTTTTGTGTGTGGTAATGTTTCCGCTCCATAAGTAAGTAAAGGCAACACATATTCGTCAAAGATTTTTCTTTTGAGGCATATGGGTAGGTTCGATTTAAATACATCGTTTAATTTACCAACGCTGCCCAGGCTAATCCTATGTTACGTAGCAGCTCACTTGTCTGGTTATCCCTGCCCAACCGAATTTCATGTACTAAGTACTTAACCGATGCAGTCTGCACAATATCCCTTCAGATGTGCTTTCTTACAAGTATGTTCTAAAAGCGTCGCGAATAGGTTTGGAGATACGGTATCTCCTTACCGTACTCCTCGCTGAATACAGAATTTATTTGTTTCTTGTTCAGATAGTCTCACGCTAGCTGTGTTCATTTTGGTAGATATATTTGATTTTGTTACTGCAGCGATGGTCTATTCGGCTTTCTGTCAATGCTTTTAGCATTTTTTGATGGCTTATGGTATCGAATGCTTCCTCGTAGTCCACAAATATCAATGCCAACGGTTTGTTGAATCCCGATCTAAATCCAGCTTGATCTCTAGGCTGATAGAGGTCTTAACTTAGCGTCCAGTCTTTTTTTGATAATTTTTGTGAAAAGTTTATATATATATATATATATATATATATATATATATATATATATATATATATATATATGTGAAAGCAAACTGATAGAACGGTAGTTTTTTTTTAAGATCTGTTATGTCTCCTTGCCTGTGTAATAAAATAATGACTGCATTGTTCCATTAAGAAGGAGGTTTTCCTTGGTAGATGCATTCGCTGAAAAGCTTGACCAAAGCCTGGATAATTTTATTTTCACCTATAATAGTTTAATCGCTTCGATTATTACTCCGTCATCCCCAGGGGATTTCTTATTTTTCATTTCTAAAAGTGCCGTTTTGATTTTGTATGGAGTAATATTTATTTATTTGTTCCACAACAAACACATTTTACAGAATAACATAATGATTTCGCACACTTTCTATCGATATCTTTCAATTTTGTTTCAGATTTTTTAATAGTTATTAATAAGTTCAGTCTTTTTGTAAAAGATTTTTCAAACTATTCGTTAGGCTTCACATAGTTAGTGTTCCATCTCTTTGGTAAATCATGTCGAGTATTGTCTTTTTATACTTCTTAACTGAAAATCGAATAGTTTCTTGTATATTTGTATTTTTAGTGGTTATTAATTATTTTATTTCTACAGTATTTAGGCGATACAATGAAGTAATACACTTACCAAATTTTTGCAGTTTCATGGATGCCAATCAAACTTACTGCATTCATTTCGTAGGAGTGTCAGGAAATTTTGTAAACAAAAATGATGATGTGAAAATGAAAATTGCATTATTCAAAAAATGAAAATGCATTTTCCAATGTGGATTTGGAAGTGATAAAAAATAAAAAAATTATAATTTCAAAGTAATTGACGGAAATGAGTTCAAGATTACTACTCGAAAGTTTTTGGGGTCACTGAACACGAATATCATGACGGTGATAATCTTTGAAGCATGTGGGGCACCTGTGCCTCGTCTCCTAGAGTTTTATCAAAATCGGACGCAAATCAGTGCAAACTAGTTACTCATGGGTTTTTGGAATCGCTGAACACTAATATGTCGGCGATGGTGTGTGAGGCATCTGGTGCTTAGGATGGGCCTCGTCTTCTAGAGTTTATGCATCGAAGTGTATTGGAGACTGATTGTGTATCGAATTTTCACAAGTAGTAATACTAAACTCATTTCCGTCAAGTTTTATTTCCACATCATCATTTTTATCAACAAAATTTCCTGATATTCTTACGAATCGAATGCAACAGGTTTCATTGAGATCAATTCAACAAAAATGTGGTAGGTTTTGGTCTTTTTACTGCTTCATTGTCTTGCCTAATTATAGGTCCGATATGGAAATCATTAGTCTTAAGAAAGACAGTTTGTGGTATCTTTACTGGTGATTGATCATGCAGTGTATATTTTTTTGTAACAATTTTACAAAAAAATTCACGACAGCGCTGAAAGAATAAACCAGATAACCCATCCGGAAGGCGATAGATATTTTAAAAATTTTATGGCCTGCGTATCAAATATGTATTTATATAGGCATAAATTGAAAAATTTAACTCTATTCTCTAAAGTACTGTTAATATAAATAAGCAGAACTTAAGAAGGGCTCACATTTATTTCATGTCTGCCTCCCCTTAAAAAATAATTGTTTAGGTAGATCCATATTGTTTCTTTTTGGTGTAGTTTAATTCTATTTTTATTATTTGAATATTTCAATAATATTATTATTTTGAGGAATTTTAATATTATTTACTATCTTTAATGAGAATTAAGTGACCACAACCTTATTTTAGCAGACATGAAACTCATACCAAAGAAAATAAAAACAACCACCAAAACACCTACAGTTAATCTAAGAAGACTAAAAGATGCTGATCTCCGTCAATAGATCAAAGAATAAATACACAAGTCCAGAAAGTGAAAAGATAAGGACAACTTAACGCTACAGAAAAATGGAGAGAGTTAGGGAAGATCCTGAAGAACATCATACAACAACAACTAGAGCATATATACATCCCCTAAAAGCAAACAATGGATAACACAAGAAATAAAATTAATATCGGAAAGGAGGAAATACAAGAATAAAAACGAACAATAATATAAAAACGTAAATAAAACAATCAAACAAAGAAGCAATTGTGGCTATCAGAAAAATGTACAGAAATAGAAAGATTAGAAAAACAACGTGACAGCTTTTTAACATATACAGGAAAATTTAAGAAAAAGCTGGCATATACAAAAAAAAGAGGTATTGAATACACAATGAACAAAACCAACAAAATAATAATTAAAAGTGCAGATATAATAAATACATGAGAAGAATATATAAAAGCTGTTTGAAGTCGACGAAATAATGGGGACAATAGAAACAAGAGGTAGAAATTTCCAAAGGGGAAATTGAAGCAGCACTAAAACATAAAAAATGATAAAGCCATGGGATCGGATAAAATACCTACATAAATATTAGGACTGCGAACAGAGAACCACATTTATATACTAGTAGAATTATTCAATGACATTTACTATACCAGGGACGTTTTAAAAGAATGGCTAATACCTGAGTTGATCCCAATAATAAAAAAACTCAACGCACTGAAGTGTGAAGAATTTGGAACGATCAGCTTGATGAGCTATATTTTAAAGGCCTTCTTGCCAGTGATACATGAACACGTATACAAATACTAGACAATATAATAAGAGGAAACCAATTGGGACTTAAAAAAAGGCTCTGGCACTAGATATGAATTATTTACTATAAAAACACTCATTGAAAAGTGTCGATATATCAACTGTGACGTATTCATATGTCTAGTTAACTTTAAGAAAGCCTTCGACAAACTACAACGCAGAAGGCTTGCAAACATATAACGAGTAGATGAGCAGGATGTGAGAATCATTACAGATTTATACCAATATCAGAAAGCCATAATAGTAGACCAACAAAAATCTTAAGAAATACCTATAAGAAGAGGAGTACGACAAGGATGTGTACTATTCCCTCTACTTTTTAATATGTGCTTAGAATAAATATTTATAGAGGCACTAGAAGACATCAATAAATGCATATCGATTAACGGAATACTAGTGAATAATCTCGAGATATGCAGATGATACAATACCCCTTGCGTACAGCAGAGAATGGCTGCAAATTTTGGATGATCGCACCAAGCAGTACTGCGAGAGTTATGGAATGGCTTTGAACACAAAAAAGAAACAAAAATCATAATTGTCAGTAAGAACAAGATTGATAACGAAACACTGTACGTTAAAGAAAAAGCTTAATAGAAAATATGCAGATACAATTACTTGGGATGTAAGCTAAATGAACAATGGGTTCTCAGTCTTGAAATGAAGCGACGTATTGAGATAGCCAGAAGCGCTTTCAATAAGATGAAAGTAGTATTATGCAATATAAAACTGGAACTATAAATTAGAACTAGATTACTGAGATTCTACGTATTCTCTGTCCTTTTATATGGAGTTAAAGCTAGCTTTAAGATGTGAAAAATATGAGTTGATGCAATTGGTTGTACAAGGGAAAGTGGAAGAAAAAGAGGAACAAGAAGACGACGCACGTGCTAGTTGAAAAATTAAAACAATGGAGATGAAAAACAACAATAGAACTCTTCAGAACTGCTGCAGACAGTTAATTTAACTTACTTGAAATAACATTTCTCCAATAAAGTCATACCAGGAATGCACCTCAAAAATAATATGACAATATCATTTTAAAATCATCTACTTTATATGCCTGAATAATCAGTATAAATGTGACAAATAAAATAAGATTATTACAAGAATATTTTTGTATTACCAAGAAACAATTTCAGAATTTTTTAAATTTGTATTTCGAGAACGTTTTCAGAAGTAGATATCGACACGTCAAACTAAACAAATACATTTTAATATAAGGTTGAATGTTCGAATAATTAAACTTTGACGGTATACAAGGCAACTATCGAACACCGTGATTAATTTAATCTTGCCCAAGTACTTTCGATCAATAGATCATCTTCAGTGGCATTTCGTCAGTTGTGGCCTATCCGACATGAGTAGAATGTCATAAATGTAAATTTGGACATAACAATACAAAATACAATACACAAAGACAAACACTTTAAAAAAATTTTTTTTTTTTTTAAAGAAGAAGCTACATGTTGTATAGAAGCCGGAGACAGAATTCTGTCTCCGGCTTCTATATAACATGTAGCTTCTCCTTTTCAAAAAATTTTTTAAAGTGTTTGTTTGTCTTTGTGTATTGTATTTTGTATTGTTATGTCCAAATTTACATTTATGACATTCTACTCATAACGGATAGGCCACAACTGACGAAATGCCCCTGAAGATGATCTATTGATCGAAAGTACTTGGGCAAGATTAAATTAATCACCGTGTTTGATAGTTGCCTTGTATACCGTCAAAATACATTTTAAACTGGAATTTTGGGTAACTCCTATTAAAGATAGTAAATTGAATATTTTGTTTATTGCTGTTTTAGTTTTTTATTGTTAATTTAGTTTTAGTTGTTAACTAGTGTTAGTTAGTAATACTTATATTTATATTAATTACATATATTATCCCATATTATGTTTGTAGGTTCAACAAAATATTTATTCCCAACAAAAAATTTCATATCGAATTTGGTTTTAACAGAAGGCCAATACGAGTTGAGAAACAAGCTCTATTTCTAGCTCATAAACATGGAATTATTCCAACGTTATATCCAAAGGAAATTGGGATTGGGCTATTATCTAAAGTCAATATGTAAGTATATATACATAACTTGCTATAATATTGACTCTATGGTTTTCTTGCTACGGTTACTTTAGTATTTACAAATTATAAAATTACCTCGTGTATATTATTGATGGTTTGATATATTTTTAAATGATGACATCGAATATCGATGAGGCCGGCTGTCTGATAACTACTTAGCCTTACCGCCCAATGGCATCACTATTGTAAAAGAAATATATATATATATATATATATATATATATATATATATATATATATATATATATACATATATATATACATATATATATACATATATATATATATACATATATATATATATATATATATATATATATATATATATATATATATATGTATATATATATTTATATATATATATATATATATATATATATATATATATATATATATATATAAATTATGGAAAATTATCATTATTTCGAGAACCGTCGAGTTTTGAGGGAAATCCCGAACCAGGCCGATTTTTGTTATAAAATACCATCTTATAACGTACATGCACTAGGGATGACGTCACCGGTGTGGGTGTAGTGACATAACCGTTAATTTTTTTAAATAGAAATTGGTATAATGCAACACCTCATTTGAAGTAGAATTTAATTCTCTATTTAACCACATTACATTTTTAACTAAAATGATTTTTTAAGGATACAAAAACAATTTTTTTTAATTTAAATTCAACTAAATTACAACTTAATTAACCAGTAGGAAGACCATGAAAACGATGGAATGACAACTTACCGGAGCCAGTTGTTCGGTGCCGGAGCCACATTGAAAAACAGACATTCATGTCTATATAAAAGGAAGAAGAATAATAAATGTGAAAAACTAGCATTATACTTTATCCTTCATATAAACTATAAAATATCCGAGGCTTTTCAAAACGTAATAGTTACAATCCAATATCTCACTGTAATATTTTATTATAACAGTTTAAAGTTATGTCTAGATTTATTATCTATCATTAATTTTGAATTGAAATATTTTATAAATTTTATTTTACTAAAACACAAATAAATGTAGGGTAAACTGTGCAAATACTGGTCAGTGGGTAATGGCGGTCATCCCGATTGTGCGAAATCTATTCAATCTGGCAACCTCCTATAACTGCCAACGTGTCGCTACACTACTCTGTATTCAGATTGCTGATGAGCGTTGAGTTGGCGCAAACCATTGTCATAGAAATATTATTAACCTGTTTTCAGTGTTTTCGATCTTATTTTTATGCTGAGTAATATAAGGTCTTAATTCATTTTTATTCACTTGTAGATCTTAAAATTGGTTACAATTGATTATAATGACGTTAGCTGCCAATTCCTTTTTTAAAGATCAATATTTTAATACATGTTTACGAGTAAAAAATTCTAAGAAAAAAAATGCCAACAGGAGGCAATGCCGGTCAGTTGACCGGTATTACCCCCATGCTATAATTTATACCCTATACTATTAATCCTTAGGGATTAATCCATCCATTTTTCGACATTGCAAGAAAGAATAAAAAAATAAAAATCTTCAAGGTGTCTCATTAGGTAGAAAATCAGTATTTTCTGTCGAACAAGAAGCTAAAATAGCCACACAAAAAAATATTTAGCTTAATTTTTTATGGCATAACAGCAATATAACTGAGAAAATTAGCATTTGGGTTTACAAAATAATTTTTCTTGTAATAAAACACCTTTTTCTTGTAATTGGCATTACAAGAAAAAGGTGTTTGATTCTAGTTCTTTGGAATCGGATATTGATATATCATGTGATAACAGTGACGATGCATACGAAGATAGATGCCTGGTTTACAGCGAGTTTGGCAAAAACAATGAATTGTGGTATATATTTACCGTTTGCTCACGATGGGCTTATTCAGAGTGCAGTGGATGGGATTCTGCAGAGAGTTATACCTGCGATGACTGTCAACTATTTTTACATTAAAACACATATTTTTGTTATTTTTTGTTTGTTTTGTAATAAAAAATATTTTTTCACCTTTCTTACTGATATACTTGAATTATGACCCATTAAGCCACATTCGTTAATCGTTTTATAACAAAAAAATGTTAAATAGATATTGATTTTTATTTTAATAATAACACAAACAAATTGACTGGCATTACCCACACTCATGACCGGTATTGTCCATGTATGGTGACAATATCGGTCAAAGATACTTTTTTATGTTTTGTCTCTGTCAAAGACAAAAATTTTATATTTTTGAAATTAAATGTATCTTGCAATAATAATTCATAATCTCAGGTTCTTTGTAACTACCACATACTTAAGACTAATTTCCTCGGCCCCATTTTAAACCCAAAAAACTTCCTTTGTATCTCCGGTGCCTTGGACAATTTTGTCGACATTATCTGAAAAAGCTACTAATACTTTTATTGTTATTTAAATGTTAATTTATTTAATTTGTAAGGGCAATGTCCAACAGAACATTGAATGAAGAGCAAATACTTGCAGTTAAAAATATTGTCAAGCATAGAAACTACCCCTTTATAATTTTTGGTCCACCTGGAACTGGAAAAACTATAACAATTGTGGAATCAGTGTATCAGGTAAGTAAAAATGTTTAAATTTAGTAAATTATAATTATTTCTTAATATTATAAATATGTATTATTTCATAGAATTATTAATTTTTCTTCTTCATAAGGTGCCGTGCATTTCTGCGTAAACGTTCATGGTTGATTATCTCATCAGGTTAGATGATAGCAAGTTAGGCATAATTATTGATTCCCATTTGTTTAAATTTAAATATGGTTGTACAAATTAATCAATACATTTGTTCTCTATATCTGGCTACCTATAAGTTAAACAACGTGGAGAAAGTGTACAGTCTTGCTCATTCCCTTTTTTATTAAGAAATCTTTCATTTTCTTGAAGTTTTGATGCTCTCTGGTTTTAATACAGAATGCGCTAACTCTTATATCCTTAGTAGTTAATCGCAACTCTTAAATATATGTTATAAATAGTTTTTGGAATCTGTTCTTGTCGAAGATATCGTTAAAAAGCTTTATTTACTATAATATCTAGATTTTCTTCATATGTAACTTACAGATCATCTTGTTCTGTGGTTTTCCCATTTTTAATAGTTTGTTAGCCCAAAAAGTCAGTGTTTATAATAATTGGACCAATCAAGTTTCAAGTGAGGTGGGTTTTGTCTTTTGTGATCGTTGTAAAAATTGCGGTGTATATTTTCCAGGCATTAAATATCGCATAAGGACCTGGTATTAGTTCGTTTTGGTTATTTTTAATGTCTGTGAATTGATTTTTATTCAATATCCCTGATTCAAAAAGCAATTTACTTAATTTTCTTCTAAAGAAGAGAGCTGTTGCCGTGTTTATAGACATCTTCGGCTTCAGTACAAAGTATATCCAAGTTTTCTTTTCTCCCTATAATTTCTTTACAAATTGTACTATGTAGATTGAGGTACCCCACTTGATCTTGCCTTACCTTACGTTGCCTGCGTTATTTTATTAACTGTAATATTTCTTCTGTCATCTAATTACAATTAATAGTTCTACATGGGAAAAAAATTCATTGGAACCTTCGAGTGACTCTTTTATACTGACTCGTTTATACAGAAACACAGTAAGGACAAATATAACCTGCTATCAATAGTAATTGCAGGGAAGATAGAAGACCGATGAGAAATGAGCAGAAAAACAATGTCATAGCTTAGCAATATCAGTGCTTGCACGAACATGAACGTTCAACGATTACTAAGAGCGGCACAGAATAAAGAAGATATGGATATAGCGATCGGAAACCAGTGCAGCAGAAGAAGAAGTATACGATATTAATTTGGTAATTTTAAGTCAACTTTAAAGACTTTATCCAATAATATCATTATTGGTAACACTATTACTGTTTAAGAAAGGCGATAGAAAAGATCTGCAAAACTATAGGCCCATAACGCTACTTAATGTAATGTACAAACTGTTAACTAAATTAACAACTAAGTTGGATACTTACCAGTCAAGAGAACAAGCCGGTTTTAGAAAAGGATTCAGTACAAGCGACCATCAGCTTACGATAAAAATATTAATTAAAAAGACAAACGAATATCAAATCATAATGTATATGGCATTTGTAGACTTTGAAAAAGCATTCGATAACGTGGAACATTTGGGCAGTAAAGAACTCTACAAAATGGAAGAATAGACTATAGATATACGGACTTAATTTCCAATATAATATGATCATGCAACAAATAGTTGAACAAACGGTTCCTATTAAGATATGGCGAGGAGTCAGACAGGGTGACACTATATCACCCAAACTATTCAATCAAGCTTTGGAAGACGTTATAAGAAAATTACAATGGGAAAAACGGGGTATTAACATAAATGGCAAATACTTGAATCACTTGAGATATGCAGACGACATTGTATTAATAACAGATAAAAGGGAAGAATTACAACATAATGATGGATGAATTAAATAGCGAATCAACAGAAATAGAAGAGGAATTAATAATTACAATTGCACAAACAACTATAGAACAAGTAAAAGAATATGTATATTTGGGACAACTAGTTAAATTAAATAAAGAAACTCAGACCGGAGAAATAAAGAGAAGGATACGGTTGGCTTGGGTATCCTTCGGAAAACTTTTCTATATATTAAAAAATAAAAAATACCTCCAATATTTAAAAACAAGAGTCTTAAACCAATGTATACTTCCTGTTCCCACCTACGGTTCTCAAACTTGGACGTTTACAAAGGAAAACATGGAAAAAATAGCAGAGATCCAAAGAGCCATGGACAGGCATAAATCATGCTATCAGAAAAGAAAAGAAATATTTGGATCCGCAACAAAACAAAAGTGACCGATGTATCAACGCAGATAGCAAAACTTAAGTGGAAGTTCGCTGGACATACCATAAGACAGAAACACGACAGGTGGAATAAGATGATTATACTCTGGAGACCATATAGTTACAAATGAAAAAGAGGAAGGCCACAAATGAGATGGTCAGATAACTTGAAGAAACACGCAGGCCTGAAGTGGATACAAACTGCCTACAACAGAGAGACGTGGAAGAAGGAAGAGAAGGCCTGTGTCCAAAATTGGACAGCAAGGGCTGTATAGATATATAGATAGATAGACACACATATAAGTGTAGCTCCCAGTCCCTAAAATTTAGTTTCATAATCGTTTGGACGTCAACTCATTGCCTGTTTTTTTCTGCTGCATGAATCAGTATCCTGCGTTGGCAATGATTCTTATAGACTTTAAATCCTTAGTGTACTTAGATTGCCTAAATTTCTTTTCATTCAGCAAATAAAGCTTGCATGATGTAATTAATATTACTCTCAGTACATTGTTTCCTTCCGTTTTCCTTCTACTTTTCCCTGCAAGATTAGTTGCAGCAGTCCTTCAAGAATTCCTTTGTGATATTCTGATGTTATATGACCATTTCTCAGGAACCATTTCATGTCAACTCATAAACTTTCTTCATATCGAGTGGCACAGGGAACTTCATCGTGAAGTTTTCTTACAGCAGCTTTTATGCGACCTATTTTATTATCTAACTACAATTGTGTTGGGATAGCTCTTCAGGATCACTGCTTCTATATACGCTTAGTTCCCATTAAATGAGCTTTGTAACTTACACCACCACAACCTTTTGGGAAGGAAGTCGCAGTTATGTTATTTTTGCGATTTTTCAGGTGGGTGTACGTCTTATAGATGCCGTCCGCTGGCAGCCGGTGTCGTATCAGCTTTGTTTGAAAGCAAGGTCCGTCATATGTTAATCTTGCTGGGTATCATCCACTTGTTTTGTCATGATTTTCGGGTTCATTCTTTCAGCTCCGGATATTAATTGAATACGGATACATGAATTGTTGATTGTTCCTTAGTCTGCTGGAATGCTTTTGAAAATCTTTATTTTTCTTTACTTTTTAAAGCCTTTTTCCTTAGTTTATTTTGTCCATTGTGGTACCAGGAGTAAGGAAGAAATACGCTTTGTGGTGGTTAGTACCCTTAGACACTAGGTGTCAGTTGTAAGATGACCAGAAAATAAAAGGAAAATTTGTTGTAGTCGTTCTTAAGATCTTCTTCTTCTAGTTCCATGACCGTTATCGATCGTTGGATATCATGTTGGCTACCATATTCGCTATCGTGACTTTATTGACAGCAGCTCTAAATAACGATGTAGTTGATTTTCCATACCATTGCCTTATATTTTTCAGCCATGATGTTCTTCGTCTACCAGGACCACGATTACCTTGGATCTTTCCCTGAATGATTAGATGTAAAAGATCATATTTTTCAGGGTGTCTCATAATGTGACCAAAGTATTCTAGCTTGCGTTTCTTTATTATATTGACCAGTTGTGTTGTTTGGCTCAGCCGTCTAAGGACCTCCTCATTTCTAACTCTGTCGACCCAGCTTATTTTCAGTAGTCGTCTGTATACCCACATCTCAAAGGCTGTCAAGCGTTTAAGCATAGCCTCAGTTAGAGTCCACGTTTCTATTCCATACAGCAGGACAGGAAAGATGTAGCAAGATGTCATACGAATTCTAAGGTCAATGCTAAGATCGTGACTGCAAAGTACGTTTCTCATTTTTACAAAAGCAGCTCGGGCTTGTTCTATTCGGCTTTTAATTTCTGCAGTTGGGTCCCAGCTCTCATTGATATTACTGCCAAGATACACGAGTTTCTCTACTCTGTCCAGTGTGGCATCTCAGACTTTTATACCGTCATCCTGTAATATAATTTTGTTTGCTAACTATCATATATTTAGTTTTCTTAACGTTGAGTTTTAATCCGTACTGATCTCAAGAGTGTTTTATTTTGTTCATTAGATTTTGAAGGTCTTCTCCTCAATTGGCAAGGACTAGGTATCGTCGGCATATCTAATATTGTTGACGGTTACTCCATTCACAATAATACCTTCGGTTGCCTCCATTAAGGCTTCCTTAAATATTTTCTCCGAATATAAGTTAAAAAGTAAAGGCGACAATATACAGCCTTGTCTCACTCCTCTTTTTATATTTATTTCATCCGACAGTTCTTGTTCAACCTTTATTCTTGCCACTTGATGCTAGTATGGATTTGTAATTATTTGTAGATCTTTATCGTCCAATCCAGCTGTTTCCAATATTTCTAGCATTTTGTTATGTTGGATACTGTTCTTTAGATACTGGGGGAAATATTGCATACGATACGAAATATTGCATATTTTTCGTTTTCTTTTAGATTTGGAAACATTTTCCCAAATCCCGAATTCTAATTTGTGCCCCCTCCAATGCTGCAACCAATGAAGTTGCTGTAAGATTGAGGAAAATTATTCCCAAAACCGAAATATTTAGACTTCTTGGCGCTGCCTATTCCCAAAATAAAGTTGAGTTGCAAGGAATTGAAGATATTGTGAATATAGAACATGGTGAATTTTTTATGCCTTCCATGCAGGATCTGCTTAAATACAGAATATTGCTAACAACAATAGTAACTAGTGCAAGGTATGTAAAAACTTTTGTGTCATTCAATTTTTGCCCACAACTCGTTTACTTTTCATTTTTTGATTGTAAGATTTATCTCAAACCTTTCTTAGAATGATTTTTATTAATGCTATCATCTCTGCAGCTCCCTTCTAGAAAAGATATAAGAGTGACTTTAAAAACTGTAATGAATACAAAGACACCTAGCGCAGATTAAACTTCCAAAGAGGAAAAAATTACAGATATCAAAAGGGAGAGAGATGATATTAAACAGAGTTAAAATAGTCTGTCGAAACTGCAATACGAAAGGAACAAGTAAAAAAGAAAGAAATACCAAACTTCGCATCATTAATACTTACGTTAAAGCCTATTTTGTTATACGCTTGTGAGATCTGAAAATGATATAAAAAAAATCACAGATCAAATACCACCATTATTTGGTTAGCTAAGATCATTTTAAATAAAAAATCAAACAGAAACGCAGATAAGAGAGCGGGAATAAAGGAAGTTTGGCAACACTCTGAAGAAACCAAATTAAAAAAAAACTTTGATCTGAAATCCTTTTGGTCCAGCAGAAGGTAGACCCCATGGTACCTGAATAAGTATAATTGACAAAAAATCACTAAGCTAAGAAGAAAATTTAAAATGAGCCAAGAAAAGAGTTTGCGAAATCTTCTGTCTGCCTTATAAAACACGGAGTTAACGGAAATAAGTTAAACCTACTATTTGCTAAACGTTACACTTAAACCCGTGTTTGGATGGCTTGCTGGTCATATCAATTTTATATCAACATTTTTCCTTTAAATGCTACTAACATCAAAAATCGTCTTTAGTTTTTGTCATAAAAATTTAAAGTAAATAAATAACAGAATATTAATGTGAATTTTGTACAGGCAAATTCAAAAAAAATATGTTCTTGAAGAGACGATTTACTAAAAGAGAAAAAGTAGACAATCAAAAGAGAAGAAGAGTTAAAATCTTATGAAGTTTCTTTATTCATTTTCCACTTTTATCCCCTTATTTACAAATTTTTATCTTCTGTTGGAATACTTAGCAAATAAACGTTCATTAACAAGTTAAATGTTCCAGGCTGGTTAATGGCGGCGTTCCACCCAATCATTTTTCACATATATTCATTGATGAAAGTGGATATGCCACAGAAACGCAAACTCTGATTCCAATCGCAGGAATTTTATCAAACAGTGAACACAATGGCAATGTTATGGCCCAAGTGGTACTTGCTGGAGATCCGCAACAACTAGGCCCATTGGTTCATTCTGGGTTTGCTCAATATTGTGGATACGGTAAGTAGGTACTAGTTTAGGTATTTAATGTTTTTATTTAATCATTTTTTATTGAATAAGTGACTAAGTTGAATTTTTGACCTATATTTAAGCAGAGGCAGACGCGACTAAAAAATTAAAAACCCTGTTATATAAGCATTTTTCAGATAAAAATCTTCTGCAAGGTAATACCCTTTAAATTGCGTAGAAACTTAATATTGACATATAGGTTTTAATCAACAACAGTCAAGGAATACAATATGATAATATCAACAAAAAAACCAAATGTATGACAACATCTAAATACCTACTTCGATGTAAAATCGCAATTGATGGGAAAATAATAAAACAAGATGGATAGATTTCTGTAAGAAATGTATCCAAGTATTGCTACGCCACTGGTAGCAATTAACTTACATGTCTTAAATTCTACCTAGGTAAATTCTTTAGCAAATTCTCACGAAAGCCGAAATTGTATTCAAAAGATATTTTTATCCATAGATTAACTTTCTCCGATTAATCCCCAAAACTTCCGTGTTTAAAAGAATTCAAAAGGTCGGTTTTACCTACCTCTGTATAGAAATATCAAAGGGATCCCCTGTCATCCCCTTGGCGATAGTCAGGCACTGCAATCAGAATTTTAAGGATTCAGTCAGTATAACATTGTATTCCAGCTTAGCTGGTAGCTCTCGCATATTAGTTGGTGTTTAGTTTCGTATTCGATCAAAGTCGACGCATTTCTTGTTTAGAGTTTATCTTTCGCATTTTAGTTATTGTTTCACAGCTAATAGTTAAAAGCTGAATGCATTCTTAATCAAGTATCAAATTATATCCCAGCTTAGCTGGTCGCTTCTTGTTAGAGGTTTATCTCTCGCATATGAGTTATTGTTTCACAGCTTATAGTTAAATGCTGAACAGTCAGTATTAATAAAGTATATTCATATAGAAGAAAACGTCCTTAGTTAAAGTGATAATTAGTAGTAACATTTTAATCTGTATCAGTGTCAGTGTAGTGTGTAATTAGTAGTAACATTCAATTATTAAATTACGTATTGTTTGAACTGCTTGTGTTCTTATTTCGCTCGCCAGTGGGTGATCCTTCAAGTTGGAAGTAATTACAAGACTTTTTTTATAGCCCTTTTTCTATCCGAATTGTCGAATAAAGGCCTCTCCCATTTCTCGCATTTCATCCCTGTTGTGTGCTAGGCGTTTCCACATTGGTCCTGCGATTCTTTTGATATCGTCGCTCCAGCGCATTTGAGGTCTTTCTCTTGGTCTCTTCGCATCGTACGGTCGCCAGTTTCCGACTTCTTTGATCCATCTACCATCTTCGAGACGTTCGTTGTGTCCAGCCCATTTCCATTTTAATTTAGCTGCTTGTTTCGCGTGTTTCGCGGCGTCCTTTATTTTTATTTTGGTTCCGGATTGCTTCGTTCGTTTGCCCATCTATTAGTGAGATACCAAGCATGTGTCGTTCCATGGATCGCTGAGTTTTTCGAATCTTGTCCATGTTCTTTTTTGTGAATGTCCAGGTTTGAGTTTCGTAGGTGAGAACGGGAAGGATACAAGAATCGAACACTTTGGTTCAAAGGTTTTGGGGTATCTTTTTGTCTTTCAGTATGTATGAGAGTTTTCCAAATGCGGCCCATCCCATTCTTACTCGTCTGCTTATTTCGGTAGTTTGGTTTTCTTTGTTTACCTTGATATTCTGACCCAGATATATGTATTCTTCTACATGTTCCACTTTTGTTCCTTGGATGGTTATCGTCGGTTGATCATCTTTATTCGACATTAGCTTAGTTTTACTCAGATTCATTTTCAGTCCTTTTTTTATGGATTCCGTATCAAGCTCATCGATCATCGTCTTCAGTTCTTTCCAGCTGTCGGCTATTAGTACTACGTCATCTGCATATCTTAGATGGTTTAAATACTTTCCGTTTATCGATAGTCCCTTCGTTTTCCAATTTAGTGATTTAAAGATGTCTTCAAGTGCGGCAGTAAATAGTTTTGGAGATATGGTGTCTCCCTGTCTTACTCCTCGGTTGATTTTTATTGGCCTCGTTTTCATTCCGTTATCCATCGTGACTACATCCAACGTGACTATATCTAGAATCTATTCTGCTGTTGACCAGTGCTTCCTCAATAGCCCATAATTCTATGCTATCAAAAGCTTTCTCGTAGTCTATAAATGCTAAACAGATTGGTAAATTGTATTCGTTAACTTTTTCTATTAGGACTTTTAGTGTGTGAAGATGGTCGTATGTACTGAACTCTTTTCTAAATCCGGCTCGCTCTACTGGTTGATATACATCGAACTTTGTTGTCAATCTATTTGTAATTATTTTTGTGAATGTTTTATAAAGTTGAGATAGTAGTGATATTGGACGATAATTTTTCAGATCTGTATTGTCCCCTTTTTTGTGTATTAATATTGTTTTTGCAGTATTCCATTCCTTTCGTATGTTTCCTTCTAATAGACATTTATTAAAAAGTATTTTTAGGTAACTGATGACTTCTTCTCCGCCTTCTTTCAACATTTCTGCCAGAATTACATCACTACCCGGTGCTTTATTTCTTTTCAATTCTTTAATTGTATTTTCTATTTCTACCTCGCTTATTTCGGGCATTACTTCAGAATTTACGTTTGTTATTTGTCTTTTCAGATTTTGCTTTGAAGAGTCGTGGGAGTCTAATTACAAGACTTAGTACGCTCTAAATGGTAGCAAGATCGCCATCCTAATTTGTTGAACAAATTTCCGTTTAATTCTACCACAAGAAGCAAGGTTTAGATATCTCGAAGGATATAACTAGTTACGGAGATGTTGAAGAAGTACGACAACAAAGCTTAAAAGCAAGTAAAGCTGCGGGATTTCTTAATGACACAATCTGGAAGAACAAACACCTAAGACAAGACACAACAACAAGAATCTAAAAAGCAGCAATTAGTCCTATATTAGCATACACGGCGGAGACAAGACCTGACACATCTAAAACGAGACGACTAACTAGAAACAACAGAGATGAAAATACTCCGGACGAATATCAGAAAAAAGTCTGTTGGATAGGGAGAGAAGCGAAAACATACGAAGATCATGCAGTATAGAAAACATACATGGATGGGTGACAAAACGGAAACAGGACAGAACAAGAAGGAAGAAGAAGAAGGTTTTAATCATAAAGTGTAAAATACTGAAATTAATTTTATTATTTTTGTACTTATAAATCTAATAAATATTTTCAACGTCTGAAAATACTAGTCGACCAATATCTATTGTGAAAGAAAAACATATATGTATAAAATAAAATATTAATCTTCTACAAATCTTATTCAGGAAGTTCTAATAGGATATGGTTTGTTACTGTACTACAGCTGGGTACCTTTCTGTATGCGTGGAAGGGTACGGCATGGAATAGGTGAAAACTATTCTATCGTATGTAAAATTTTTCGCTGAATACGAATATGTAGCGAATATCTAGCGATACGAGTACGTTTGAAATTTCAGCTAATTTTAGCTTAAATTTTCACTGCGTATGCGTCCAGATTTCACTCCAGATGCACTAAAAATTTCAATACTGTTTAAATACAAGATATGGATTTCAAAAATAATTCCAGATTACTTCATTAAAAAAAAACGATGTAATATTATATTACATTTTTTTAACATTTTGTTTTTTTTTAGGTCAGTCAATGCTACAAAGACTTATTTTCAATCAATTGTATTCTAAAAATGAAAACAATTCATTTGATGACCGTTGTGTAACCAAATTGGTAAAAAATTACAGATCTCACGAATCGATTCTGAAAACATCAAGTAAATTATTTTATAATAATGAGCTGATCGCAGCTGGCAATGAATTTACGGATTTGTTCATTGGCTCAGATAATCTTGTAAACCAGAAATTTCCAGTTATTTTTCATAACGTTGAAGGGGAAGACGTAAGAGATAAATCATCACCAAGGTAAGTCAATACTTTTAAACAAATTAAGTAAAAAAGCAATATTGTCCATTCGCTCAGCTAGGGAATATTTTGACATATTTATAGTTGCAAATATACAGCACAAGAATTCCTACTTTATACTATTAACAGCTTAACTTACTATTGCAGATTTCTTTCAATAAAAAAAAAAGAAATATTAGAAATAGTCGGCATGTATACTAAACCCAATAAAGTTCGTTATATACAGGGTGTCCCCGAAAATAGTGCGTTTGTTTAAAGTATGAGTATAATACACAATTTGGAACAAAAAAGTCTTATAACACTTTTCCCAAATTTAACTAAGTGTCTGTAAACCTTCTAAACTGTCTGCAAAGAGGATGGTGTCATCTGCATATCTGATGTTATTCAGGCGCTCACCATTTATGAGAATACCCTCTTTATGAGAATCTAATAGGGGAGAGAATATGCAGTCCTGTCGTACTCCTTTCTTTATTGCAACTTCCTCTGTTAGTTGGTATTTCACCCGATTGGTTGCTGGTTGGTTGTAGTTCTTCTTCTTTAAGTTCCATCTTCTATCGAAGGTTGGAAATCATCATGGCTATGCGGACTCTGTTGACTGCCGCTCTAAAAAGTTCTGCACTACTGCATTCAAACCATTCCCTCAAGTTCTTAAGCCAGGATATTCTTCGTCTTCCCACATTTCGCTTTCCTCGGATTTTGCCCTGCATAATAAGTTGTAATAATGCGTATTTTTGCCCTCTCATCACATGTCCCAAGTACTCAAGTTTTCGTCTTTTAATAGTTAATATTATTTCCGCCTCATTTCCTATCCTTCTAGTTACTTCCATGTTTGATATTCTTTGAGTCCATGATATTCGTAGGATTCTTCTGTAACACCAAAATTCAAAGGCGGCCAACTTATTCAGATGAACTTGTTTTAGTGTCCAAGCTTCCAGACCATAAAGAAGAGTAGAGAACACGTAACATCGAAGCATTCTCAGGCGTAGTTCTAACCTTATATCCCGACAACAAAGAAACTTTTTAAGTTTAATAAATGATGTACGTGCTATTTCAATATGTGTCTTAATTTCTTTGGTTTGGTCTACATCTGATGTTATCCATGTTCCTAAGTATTTATAGTTATTAACACTCTCAATTGCAGTATCTTCAATAGTCAATTGGATATTTGCATGTGCAGATTTAGTCATGATCATGCATTTAGTTTTCTTTAAATTTATCTTCAGTCCGTACTCATGACAGCGTTCATTAAGGCGTTGCATTACGTTCTGTAAATCATGGTTGTTATCCGTAATTATTACTGTATCGTCTGCAAAACGTAAGTTATTCAAAACTTCTCCATTGATAGATATACCTTCTATTGAGTCTGAGAGCGCTTCTTGAAATACCGCTTCACTGTAGACATTGAAAAGTAGTGGGGACAGCACGCAACCCTGGCGGACTCCTCTCTGTATTTTGATATTTTCGGTGTACTGGCTGTCAACCCTTACCTTGGCAGTTTGATTCCAATATAAATTAGATATAATTTTCAGATCACGACTGTCAATATTTTTGCTTTTTAATATATCTACAAGCTTTTTATGTTGAACTTTATCAAATGCCTTTTCAAAGTCTACAAAACATAAGTACATATCCTGATTCATGTCCATGCATCTCTGAGCCAGCACATTCAAGCCGAACAAAGCATCTCTTGTACTCATACCATTTCTAAAGCCAAATTGTGTGTCACTAATCTCATATTCAAGAGTTTTAACAATTCTGCTGTGAATTATTTTCAAAAATGTTTTAAGTGTGTGACTCATTAAAGCTATTGTTCTGTGGTCTGAGCAAGTTGTTGAACTTGGTTTTTTGGGAATTGCTACAAAGGTTGATTGCAGCCATTGTCTGGGGATTGTGGCAGTCTGATATATTAGATTAAAGAGTTCAACCATTACATCAATAACATCTTCATCGATGAGTTTTAATAATTCGATGGGCACCTCATCTGGTCCAGTGGCTTTACCCTCTTTTGTGTTTTTGATGGCATACATGACTTCTTCTCTTAATATTGGTGGTCCAGTATCTTCGGTGATTTCTAATGACAGTTCTTCTCTTTCATCATTAAATAGTTGTTGAATGTAATTGGTCCAGTGACATAATCTCTCCCTTATATCAGTAATAATATTCCCTTTATTATTTTTAAGGATATTCGTTTTTGTACGCTTTCTAGAACCTGTCATTTCTTTGATTTTTTTTGTGTAAATTAAAGCTATCATACTTTTTATCCAGATCTTCTATTTCCTTGCATCTATCGGAGAGCCACCTCTCTTTTGCCTCTCGAATTTTCTTTCTGATGTTTCTCTGAATTTCTTTGTATTTATTCAGGTCTTTTGCTTTATGTTTTCTTCGTTCTTCCATGAGTTCAAGAATTTCTACTGTCATCCAAGGTTTTGTTTTTTCTTTAAGTGGTTTGAGGGTTTCTTTTCCAACTGACACAAGGGCATGTTGAATTTTTCCCCATTTTTGTTCAACAGTTAGAGTTTCTGCATTATCTTCTTTGACTTTCCTTAAGCTCTCGTTTATTTTAAATTTGGTTTCCACATATGTGTTGTCTTGGTTGTAGTATGTGTTCTTAATTACTCGAAGGTCTTTGTTATCCAGATCAGTTGCCTCTAGTATATCCATGAGCCTATCGTGCTTAATTATGTCGAAAGCTTTCTGGTAGGCGATAAAGCATACTTAAATATCGCAGTTGACGTCTCTGCACCTTTGCAATAATACCTCAACCGCGAACAAGGCTTCTCTTGTACCTAACGCATCCCTGAACCCAAACTGCGTTCGTGAGATCTCTGACTTGCATTTCTGATAAATTCTTTTGTGTATTATCTCTAAGAAGGTCTTAAGCATGTGGCTCATTCGACTGATAATACAATATTCTTCGCATTTTTTTTAATTAGGTTTTTTAGGTATAGCAATAAATGTAGATTTTAACCAGCTCTCTGGGATTTTTTTCCGAGTCATAGATTTTATTGAACGTTGTCGTAAGCCATTTTACTCCTTCGTCTCCCATGATTTTTAGAAATTCTGAATGAAAGTTGTCGGGTCCTGGTGCTTTACCTGCTTTGGTTGCTTTAACTGCGGCTTTGACCTCGTCTTAAGTAACTGGTAGTCCTGTGTTGTTTTCCGTAATTATCTGATTGTTATCTCTGTCATCATCTAATGTCTTCTCAACGTATCTCTTCCATATATTATTTGTTTGTTCAATGCCTATTATCGGGTATCCATGATCATCAGTCGTATGTCCTGATGCCTCTTTTATCTTTTTGTGGAGATCGTGTCGTGTCTACTTTCCAATGATTCTATTTCTCTGCATTGATCTTCCAACCATTTGTTTTTGGTTTCTCTAATAATTTTTCTTATTTCTTTGTCAATTCGTTTATACTCCCACATGTCTCTGTATATAGCTCTTCTTCTATTCTCCTGCATATTAGGGTTTTATCAGTAATCCACTTTGTCTTTTTAACCGTTGTTGGGCGAAGATATTTATCTAGGACTGTCTGGTTAATTTGTTGTAGTTTTGCCATTTCGTTATCTGGTTCATTAGCTTTGTCTGTATTTTTTAATTATTTTTCTATATTGGTTTGTATTTGGGGCCTGGTGTCTTCATTTTTTAATAGTCCTAAATCATATTTCCTTGCTTTTGCACTCTCTATCTTCTTCAGCTTTAGTCTGATAATAATTACCAGTGGGTTATGGTGCGACCCGATATCAGCACCAGGATATATTTTGGCTGATGTTTTTAGTTTCTGAATCTTTTCTTCACCATAATGTAATCAATTTTTTTTCTGATGACGTGATCTGGGGTGGCTTTGATTTGATCTTCACGTATATGATCTCCTAGCTGGTAGTTTTGAGAAAGTGTTGGTGATTACCAGTTGTTCTCCCACAGCGAAGGTGATCAGGCGATCTCCGCGTTCGTTTTGTTCCCCCAGTCCAAAGTGTCCTACGGTTTCTCCACATCTACCCTTTTCCACTTTGGTATTTAAGTCTCCCATAAGCATTTATATTTCGTTTTTGTGAAGTTTTTTCAAAACACTCATTAGTTCCGAATAGAAAGTTCGATCTCTTCGTCTGATTTGTCTGCAGTAGGTACATATACCTGGATTATGTTGGTCTTAACAGGGAATATGTTAAACTGAATAAGGTGTTAAACACGAAGTTTGTGACGTATTTAGAGATGTTCTTATTCACTCAGATACCAACTCCGTTAATATGTAGCTCTTCGCTATTTCCGGAGTAATAAATCTGGTGGTCATGTACTGTGCTCTATCCAGACCCAGGTTTTTACATAGTTTTAGAAATATAGACAAAAGGACAACATAACTAGTTATCATCTTTTCCACAGCCTTTTTGCAGAAATGTTTTTATATATTTTTATAAGCTTCACAAGAAACGAGTTTATGTGTTACCATTCTTGTTAATCAGAATTGTAGTTATCCGTGTGCAATAATTCAAATACATTATGTATGCCACGTAGTAATAATTACGTTAACAAGCAGCTGCGTTATTTCTTCTTCCATTTTCTTGATAAGTTGTGCTTAAATACCGTCATGCCCTGCCACGTTGCAATTCTTTAGTTTTACTATTACTTTTTGATATTCTGTCCACTTAATTCTCTCTCCGTGATCAGTCCCAGGACTAATATTTATGTACTTCAGTAATTTCTTTTTTTTTTTTTCACCATTGAATATATCCACAAAGTACTCTTGTCATCTACTAATAATTTGTGCGCTAGAGAATAACAGCTTTTATCTCTAACATCTGCTATTCCTCTTGTACTAATTGATGCTTTTAGTAACTTTTAATAGTAGCTTGGCATGTCCTGGTTTAAAAAAATATGAATAAATTAACTAAATATATAATTGTTGAATATTTTCTTCCAACTTTTTCACTTAAGACTCAGTTTTAATTCAAATTAGCCTGTATAATTCCCAAGTGCGACAAACTTTTAATTAGTTTTTGATTTAAAAACAACATTCTTCAGATTCATTTATTGTTTGGGCCATGGCGCAAATTTATAAATAGTATAATCCACTGCGGTAGCTCACGTCAAAAAACCTTGAATTTTTAAACCAGTTTTAACGTTCTACAATGATGCTGATAAAATTACTACAATAATTAATTACTCTTCTTTGAACGCCTACCCTTTTTTTATACAGATGGAGCTATTTGAATCACTTATTTGAGAAACCCGATAAGTTTTTACCAAAATTGTTTTTTCAATTAAATGAACTTCTAACTGTAACAGGCGTTTTTCCTATGCAGCGCGCATGTCGTTATAATTTGGCACAATATTGCCAATAATTTTTAGTCAAGTTCAATCTTATGTTGTGAATGCACTTAGATAAATAAATGTGTAGTGAATACGAATACAGTAGTAATAATAGGAAAGACAGTTAATATTTGATTTCACGTATAGTGCGTATTATACGTATTTCGCCCTAAAAGGGATCTTCGGAGCGACCATTCACAAACGCTCTGAACGTGAAAATAATCTTTTCTGTCATAATAGAAGCAACTATAAAATGGCTTCGATCTGGACGCAATAGCGATATCTGATAAATAAATACGTAAGCTTTTCCGCAGAGATTTCTGCTTTAATCTGTGCCTACAAAGAATTGCAAGGCAAAACAGACGTTGATTAAGATGTTATTAGAGACATGGGGAATCTAAAATTGCATTCACATACCACCTTAACTAAGCAAAAATCCTAAGCGAATTGGTTTCTTGTACTCATATAGAGTATATCGGAATAAAAGGAAAGACAATTCCTAACTAGATAAGAAACTAGATATCATTCTTATGTACCGGGTGGTCTAATAAGCCGATCTCTCGGCTATATATCAGAAACTATTCATGTTATAACTTTAGGAGAAAAAATTCCTTAGTAAAAGTGGCCAAGACAAATCGCTGGAAATAACTTTCAAGGTTCTGGATTAACCGCTAGGGGGCGTAACCTACGAAGAAAATTTTGAAAACCAGTTTTTTGGGAAATATGTCCAATTATACCAAGTGTTAAATAAGTAAACTAAAAAGAGGCATAAATTCTGCACAAAGTTGTTCAAGTACTTTTTTGTTATTTTTTCAAATAATGGGTGGGGGAGAGTGGGAAAGTATTTGTGGATAAATACCTATAACTTTAGTTTGAATTAACCGATTTTAACAAAATTAGTGTCATTAGAAAGAGTATGAATGAATTAATTTACATCTACTATAAAATAATTGCATTTAGTTTTAATTGTCGTAGGTAGGGGGTACTCTCGAATAGAAAAAATTAAAATTTGTTTTTCTTCAAACTTTTTAATGGAAACACCTATTTATTGTAAATTATAATGGAACTGGATTAAATTCGTAATATTCGTAAATTCGTAAATTAAATAGCTTTTATCCAACTCGAGATATGAATAAAAACGCATAAACATAAGTAAGTATAGTATTGACACACCCTGTATTATAAAATAAATTTAAAAATAAGTCAGTAGGTACTTTCAAAATTTTTTGTAGCAGAAAACCCTTAATGTTGATACCTATTTTGACCATTGTTATTTCATATGAATAAAAATTGTTTTTCGAAACTAAGTAGGCTACGACAATGAATTTGGCAGGGAGTTCATATTGTTTATTTATTGACAGCAGTCTAAATATTGTTAAGAAGTATTATATGTATTATAATTCGAATTGAAAATTGCATTTATTTTTAATAGATATTATTATTGGTAATATTAGTAATTAATTATCAGTACTAATAATTCGTGATGAGTATATCAAATTGTATGATATGATTGGAGTTTATTTCGAACATCACCAAAATATATATATTCTGTATATATTCTGTAAGATATCCTGGCAGGAGATATTGTGGCAAAGAAGTAGAGATTTCGGACTACTTATATGTGGATTCTGTTGAATTAAAGCAAGAACATTGATTGAATTATCTTTGGTCATAACTCTACTACGTCGTTTAAAACAAGGACGAGAAAAACTACCAGTTTCTCTTAATCTTTTTGCGTTTATTTCAAATACTTCTTTGCCATAATGTCTCCTGTCAGGATATCTTACAAAATATATACGTGAGGCAATAGCGGCATTTTGGTGACATTCGAAATAAACTCCAATCATATCATACAATTTGATATACTCATCACGAATTATTTGTACTGATAATTAATTACTAATATTACCAATATTAATATCTATTGAAAAAAGTGCAATCTTTAATTCGAACTATAATATAGCACTTCTTAACAATGTTTTGACTGCTGTCAATAAATAAACAATATGAACTCCCCGTCAAATTCATTGTCGTAGCCTACTTAGTTTCGAAAAAACTATTTTTTACAAAATAGGTATCAACATTAAGATTCTTCTGCTATAAAAAAATTTGAAAATACCTACTGACTTATTTTTTATTGTAATTTATAATACAGGGTGTGTCAATACTATACTTACTTATGTTTATGAGTTTTTATTCATATCTCGAGTTCAACAAAAGCTATTAACATGCGGTTTGCTCCATTTTGTTACGAATTTTATCCAGTTCCATTATAATTTACAATAAATAGGTGTTTCTATTAAAAAAATTGAAGAAAAACAAATTTTAATTTTTTTTATTTGAAAGTCCCCTCTAACTACAACTATGAAAACTAAATGCAAGTATTTTATAGTAGATATGAATTAATTCATCCACACTCTTTCTAATGACACTAATTTTATTAAAATCGATTGATCCAAACCAAAGTTATAGGTATTTATCCACAAATACTTTCCCACTCTCCCCCACCCTTTATTTGAAAAAATAAAAAAAAAGTACTTAAACAACTTTGTGCAGAATTTATGCCCCTTTCTAGTTAACCTATTTAACACTTGGTATAATTGGACATATTTCCCAAAAAACTGGTTTTCAAAATTTTCTTCGCAGGTTACGCCCCCTAGCGGTTAATCCAGAATCTTGAAAGTTATTTCCAGCGATTTGTCTTGGCCACTTTTACTAAGGAATTTTTTCTCCTAAAGTTATAACATGAATAGTTTCTGATATATAGCCGAGAGATCGGCTTATTGGACCACCCGGTACAAAATGTTTACAGAAAAATTTCCGGAATATGCCACTGAAGTATTCATGCTACAGAAAAGTTTTTAAAGAAGATTGTGAATTATCATTTGGAAGACTTCAGGTAGACACATGTGGTGTGTGTGAGAAGCTTACAATGAAAATAAATAGTACGCCTTTGAACGATAATGCAAAGAGAGTTGCAGCCGCCGAGAAAATGATTTATCTACGTCGAGCCAGGAAATTTTCAACTCAAATTAAATTTTTTAAAGAAATGACTGAATCCAACGAGAAAATTGGGGTTATTTCTATAGATTTCATGCAGAACCTTCAACTGATATAAATTCCGCTGCAAAAGGTTGTTTACCTTCGCCAGATAACAGTGACCGTTTTTTGTATTATTAACAAAACATTAAAAACAACGTTTTTCTTGTATCGTAAGGGTAAAGGTACGAAGGGGCCAATTGAAGTTTGCTTATTTTTAATGAGGCATTTCATACAGAACATGCCGTTAGTGAAATATCCTCGATGTTTTCTTTGACGGTTGTGGAGTGCAAAATAAAAGCCGCACTGTGTTAAGGTTTTTTCCCGCTATGATTTCGCTCGAAAAATTTAAGACCATTTTACATTATTTTTATATTAGGAGTCATTTATTCCTACCCTATGATAAGGATTTTGCGGCGATTAAAAGAAAAATTAGAAAAGTGGACGATATATACACCATGGAAGAATATGGACAGCTAATAAAAACTTCATGTAAAAATAAGCGCTTTAATGTAGTATTGATCAATGCTGAAGACGTAATTGATTATAAAAGTTGGTGGTCATAATACTATAAAAAAAAGAATTTATATCTTTGTACGTGGGTATATTTAAAAAACCCTTAAAAGGGCTACATTGAATAATACAAACAAACGTTTTTGGAATAACAATTCCATCTTCAGGTTTAAAAAGTACCTAAAATAAGTATAAACCATTTAGTTAAAACAAACGTGGTTTAAAATTTTGACTAAGGTTAAGAAGCTTCTTAACTTTTTTAGTTAAGACGATTTTCTCTGCTATTTGATGCCTTTACTCGACTATTTTGTCTACTACTTGACGCCATTGAACTAAAATAAATAAAAATAAGTTGAAACACAATTATTACCGTATTGGGTCCGGGGTACCAATGCTTGTACTTCTGGAAATATCTTACCTCGTTGTTTCACTAAAATGTAGCGGATGACCCGTATTCTAACTCGGCTTACGACAGACTGAATTTACATAAAGTGATGACACGCATAAACCACTCATGCGCATGTCACATTGCAATTAATGACTCTCTGGGTTTCTGAGACCCAACAGTGCAGTTCCAGGGTTAATTATCTTATGCCAAAGTTGTTTTGGGACATACCTAATAAGGCCTATATGATTAGACATATGCCAATTGAAAAGCGGCATTGGTTATAGTGGCTAAATTGATTTTTATTATAACCAAAACACTTTCAATATAATTAATTTTTAATAAACGTTTTTAATTTATTTTAGTTTCTTTAACGTCCAAGAAATTGAGCAGACTGTTGAATATGTTTCAAAATTACTATCGACTAAAGCCAAAGGAGTAGCTATTAAGCAAAGTCACATTGGTGTTATCACTCCTTACAGGAAACAGGTAATATTATTTATCTTCCCTTATATTGTAATGCCTCCATTATACTTTTAAGTGTACTGCAATAGGTCTTATTCCAGTACAGCTTATTAAATAAAATCGAATTGTTCCTTAAATTATAAAGTTTAAAATCTTAATTTGTACAATTGTAGCTCCTTTAGTAACAATAAAAATAACTAAAAACAAAATTAAACATTTGGAAAACAAAATTTTTCCAAAAACCTTTTGTGTCTCCCAAAAGATGTTCTGCGGCAAACTTTTTTAATAACTACCAAAATGAAAAACGGGTTTGAATGATACGCAAGTTTTAAAAGTTTAAAATACTACTAAATACCAGTTTAAATGAAAGTAAATTTATGATTAATTTATAAAACTCTAAGGTCTTTTGTAGTGTATATTCTAAATACATCACCGTCGTCAATGTCATAAGTTTTCTTCTCTTTTACCCATGTATCTCGTGATAGTTGTACAAGAAATTATAATTTTCGACTAATGAAACGCATAAAACATTAAACCCGCATCTACATGATTTATAGTTCTTCGAGTTTAGTTGCTTTTGTCTGTGAAATAGGAATTAATAGAAAACGTCTGGAGTTGAGAACTTTTAATAAAAAATGTTTTTAAAAGTACTGTAAAAGAAGAAAGCTGAAATAATAATCATTTACAACTTAACGTAGCAGAAATATTTGAAAAATTTACTGCTGTCATGAATTTCAATACACAATGTGTACAGAAAATAGCTTAAGTTACTAGTATCCTAGCGGAACTATAGAACAACACAATCATGGCGATCAGGACAGAACAATGGTGCTACCATCTAATAAAAGAAACATGAAGATATAAGTAGCTCCCTAGTGATCGAAATGTGAGACTACTTTTGCACCATACTCAAAAAAAAAGAGATATATCAAATCCTCTAACCACAAATTAATTTCGGTTCTAAATATAGCGTATACAATATTCTTCACTAAGCCGTCATATGAACCTATATGAAGAAATAATAATGGGAAAATACTAGGTTGGAGAAGTATTGACAAGAGCTTTATTATAATATACAATTATACGGCCATTAGATGCCTACTCGACTAAATTCCCTTTCATTAACAAAGAATTTCAAAATGGCAAAAGAAAACAAACACGTAATATTAATCTGGGTTCCATCTCATATTGCAATACATGGTAATGGTGTTGTGTACCGTCTAGCTCACGAAGCAGCGACAAGTGATGGTCAAGTGCAATTAAATAAAAAAGTGCCAAGTGATCTTAAATTGTGCTTAAAAAACGTAGTTAGTTGTGCGTGGCAAAACAAAGTGTTCCGAAAAACTAAGGCAAAGACAATGCTTTAAAAAAACAAGCCTGTGTGTTACCTAGAAAAAAACAAGTCATCTTTTCTCGACTTCGAGTCTCACCCGCCATACACATCTTTACCGAATTACAAGAGACAATCCTCCATACTGCAACCAGTGTCAAACCAACAGTACAGTAAAACATGTTTTAACCGAATGTCAAATTTTCCAGGAAACGAGAAGTAAACTCAACCTTCCCAAATACATAGGCGAGGTTCTTAGGGACAACAATCATCTAAACAGTATTATAAAGTTTTTAACGGCTATAGGCATAAAAGATATTTAAATTAAAATCTAGTATGTATCACAAATTACATATATCAATCTTCTTCCATGTTAGTGTATTGAATATTTCTTTGTTCTAATATATATTTTTCATTGTTGTCGTATATAACCTCAGTGGTTTAGACGACATTAAATAAATCAATAAAAAAAATTCTCAAATATATAGGTAAATACAAAGATAACAAATTACAATACAATAATAGGCCCAATAATACGACTGAAAGACAAGAGCCGAAAGAGATAGCTAATAAATTTACTCTAAGGCAGTTTTCCTTCTCCTCAGTCCTAATCCCTTTTGGGATGTGGTGACACAATCAGGCCATCAGTTTTTTTCACGATTTCCCTCCATCCTTCTCTGTCCTGGGCTAGTTGCTCGGCTTCATGTAACCCTTAGTTAATCAATATTTTTGTTTGATCTACCTAACGGCTCTTAGATCTTCCCCTAGGTCTCTTTTCTTCAACGCTACCTTCGACTATCAGTCTTTCTATCGTACCTGTTCTTCTAGAAATGTGTCCAAAATACTGCAAATATCTCTGTTGTATTTGTTTATACAATATATCCTTTTAATATCGATACGTTAGTGCGATGATAAATCCAGGATATTCTCAACATGCGGCGGTATACCCACATTTCAAAAGCGTCCAGTTTATTTTTATCCGCTTTCTTTAAGGTCCACGTTTTGGATGCATATGTAGCTATGGGAAAAATGAGCGCTCTTATCAGCCTTAGTTTTTTGTTTATTGTTATGCTAGAATTTTTCCAAATTTCTATCAGTTTTATCATGGCTGTTCTAGCAATACTTAACTTTCTACGTATTTCTCTGTCACACCCTCCGTCATTTGTTATTAGGAACTCCAGGTCTATGAAACTATTTACTACTTCAAAGCCCTCCAATTTCTTTAATGTATTGAAGTTTATTCCGAGCTCTGTCTACTATCATGATCTTTGTCTTACTCCTATTTAGCTTTAGTCCATATGTTTTGTTTTTTCCTCCAGACATCTCATTACGTTTTCCATTTCTTCTTGATTTGTCGCGGTTATTAAAGTGTCATCAGCATATCTCAAGTTATTGATTTTTTGACCCTCTACTGATATTCCGCCCTTCCCACTGTCTAGTACCTTTCGCATAATGTGTTCGCTGTAGATATTAAACAGATTTAGCGAGATCATGCATCCCTGCCTGACATGTGCCTCTGTTCTGAAATGATCGGAATGGGTGTTGTTTATTTTTACTGTGCACTTATTATTTTCATATAGACTTCTAATTAGTCGAATTAAGTGGTGGGATGTTCCCATTTCCGCTAGTATGGACCATAGCTGCTGCCATTTAACTTTATCGAAGGCCTTTGTGTAATCCACAAAGCACATAAGCATAGGAGTATTGAATTCGCGAGTTTTTTCGATTAGCTGTCTGGCATTAAGGATGTGTTCTCTTGTTTCTTTTCCTGGGACAAATCCGGCTTGTTTTTCTGATATCTGAGGCAACAGAAAAGCTTTTAGTCTTTCATGTATTACATAAAGTAGAACCTTGCTTGCATGGGATATTAGGGTTAACGTTCTGTAATTGCTGCAATCTAGCGAAGTTCCTTTTTTGAACACAGGGATGAAAGTGGATGTTGTTCAGTCGTTGGGCCACTCTCCGGTTTCTCAAATCTTTTTGCAGATCATATGCATAAAATTTACTCCAACATCTCCAGTCTCTTTTAAAACTACTGCGGTGATCTGGTCTCCGCCAGGATATTTTCTATTTTTCAACTTTTTGATTGCTTTTTCTACCTCTGACTTTAGAATGTTTGGTACTCTCTCTGCAGTGAACTCATCGTGATTTGCATTCTGGGGATCATCTGCATATAGACTTTGACAATATTTTCTCCATAGCTCCGCAATCCCTTTCTCGTCATTTATATGTTGGTTTTGATCCATTATTTTTTGTGTGATTTGGTTTAAATTTCCTGGATAGATATCGGACTTAGTTATATAGCTCATGGGATTCATACCGGTTTGCATGTCTCTCTAGTTCTTCGCATTCTTCATTTATATGTTTATTTTTATCACCCCTCCATGCTCTTTTAATTTCTCTATTTAACTTTGAGATTTGATTCTCTTTCGCTATTCGAGAAGTTTCAGCGTTCTGTCTGTCATCCAGTCTTTTCTTTTGATGATCTTTTTTTCGGTTCTGGTTCTTTCTACAGAGGTTTCTATGGCATTTCTAAAACCTTTCCAAATTTCTTCGGGGTTATCTTGTGTGTTCAACATACTAGTTTCCTTTAATGTATCCCTAAATCAATATAAGATTGAATGTTCGAATAATTAAACTTTGATGGTATACAAGGCAAATATCGAACACAGTAATTAATTAAGTCTTGCTTAAGTACTTTCGATCAATAGATCATCCTCAATGGCATTTCGTCAGTTGTGGCCTATCCGACATGAGCAGAATGTCATACATGTAAATTTGGACATAACAATACAATACACAAAGACAAACAAACACTTTAAAATTTTTAAAAAAGGAGAAACTACATGTTATATAGAAGCCGGAGACAGAATGGAATTTTGTTTGTTGTATTCTAATGATTTCTCTTGCATTTGCTTCATTATAAATATAGCGTCGGTGCATGATCTTCCCGACCTAAAACCCTGTTGTTCTTGTGCTAGTATTATAATTTCATTTAGTTGATCTGTTATCACTTTGTTAATTTTACTGGTTAACCCTTTTCTTGGTAAACCAAAATAAACATGTAAAAATTGTGTTTTCTTTGTATTAATGCCCTTTTAGAGTTATTTATAAATTTATGAAAGAGATATTTCACTTTTAATTTGTCGTAAGTACCAAATTTGAATTTGTTACAAATTTGCCACATTGCCAAGAATACCACAAACCTGGTTATCACTGAGAATCTATGCATTTTCTAAGATTTTAAACGGGATCTTAAAAACGAGTTCAAATAGGAAAACAGGAAAATGAGTTTTTCTACAAATTAAAAAAAGCTTGTAATTTTCAAAAATAGTACAAAAATTATTCTTATATTCTAAATAAAACTCGTAAAATCTAAATAAAATTCTTAATAAAAACAAAGCGTTACAATCTAGGTGCCTACTTATTTGTGATGATAGACGTAATAACAGTTTATTTTGCCATTTAGACAAAGCCGCCTACCTTCACACTTCATGCACTGAAAGGAAGTAGTGTCTGACTCATTGACGCAGACATTGGCTGAGGAAAGTGGTCTATTTCATCATAGTGCGAGTCATTATCTGCTGATGTATTTTTGTAAATTCTTATTTTAGGTAAAGGGACTTGTTCTTCTTTAGATAATTTTCTTTTTGTTTGCACCATTCGCACCTTTTTTAGCAGTCCATCGGCAATCGATTTTCTAAATATTTTTAAGCTCATATACTTTGATGTACTGATTTGTACTGTCCAAGGCATGATGCCCACGATACAGCACCCAGGCATTTGTCATACATAGGTCAATAATAATCAATAATATTATCATACCACTTTACACATGCTAGGCTTTTAGTATTGTAGGTATATACTTCATAAGAACAACGTCCCTCATTTTTCATTTCTTTGTCAGATTTGAAGGGACAATTCCTCAGTCGATCAAACCGGGTAGTACCAAGTCCAAGTATTACAAATTCAATTCGCAGATAGTTTAACAAATCAAAAGAACAAAAATAGTCAGAATATACTGCAGTTTAACAAAAATGTAACATTTTTATTTTAGGTCCTAGGTGAGTTCTAGGCGACTTGTGGCGCATCACTATTAAAAAACCTTGCAACCGATCCACCTAAGCCAAGCATCTTTTTATTTTCTGTTAGATTTATTCTTATAAAAGTATCTGCACCTCCATATAGTATAAAGTCATAAACGAAGCCTATAGTCCACACCTACCAAACAATTTAAAGCCTCATTTTTTTGGCTTGCTTTTTTTATATATTGTCTTCTTGAACCAGCTCTATTTTCCTTGTATGCGATCATCATCTCATCTGTACTCTGCTCTTTCTCCTCTTCAATGACAAGACATTTCAAAATATTCTAACTCATCTTCAAAATCTTTTGGTGGAATTTCGACGCAGCCAGTAAATTTTTTATTAGACCATGTGTAATTTACATTGATAATTTTAGAATAGGACGGATTGGAAATTATTTGTGTAGCAAGAAGTTCTTCTACTTCCTCCGGACTTTGATGAGGTATTATTTCACCAAAATCAAAATCACAGCGGCGGCCGGCCAGGTGAAGTAGGTGAAGGTGAGGTTCACCAAAAAAATATAATTAAATTGAGGCATAAATAAAAAATGAAAGCAACATTATTATATCTAAATTCGAAAATAAATTATTTATTCTCTTTTAATTAATTTAAAAATTAAAAAAAGGTAACTAGCCTTACTAGCGGTAGGTACTTGACGGTCAAGTGCTGACCTGTGACACTAGCCGTGTGCGATTCAGGAATAGGTCATGATACTATGAATTAAAGATAAACCCACGCGCACGCTATCAGTCTATCTCTTTTGCACGTGTGACGTCACTGGGCGACAAATATCAATGGAAATGTTCTGTTTTGCATGGAGTTTTGTCAGATTTAGTATTGTTATTGTCAGATGTAGTATTGTCTGATAATAAAACATTCTAAACGAACTAAACATTTTTATGATTCCTAATAATTGATTTGTTTATAGGTTGAGAAGTTGAAAGAAGCTTTCGCAAGTAGAAACTGGAATTCTTTACTTACTGGATCCGTGGAGCAGTTCCAAGGAAAAGAAAGACTTGTTATCATTATATCTACAGTAAGGTCCAAAAATGCAAGTAAATTTGAAAATATTGACAAGATGTGCGATTTAGGTTTTCTGAAAAATCCAAAGGTAAATTTAAATAATTTAAATAATAATAAATAAATCGGCATCTACTCTCCCTGTACTTTTAACATGTATTTCTAAGAAATATTCAAGAAATCCTTTTAAGCCAGACAATACTGCATACTGTCTTACTGAGACTAGAGATCCCCAAAACTAGTGAATGTGCCAAGAACTCAGCAACATTTCAAAATAAAGCGAATATTTCTCTCTCAATCGAACTCTTTCTCTGTGTCTTTCTCTGTTTCTCTACCCTTACGTCGATTTCTCTCTTTATCTGTTTCTTACCCTATCTAAATGTTCATTTTTCTCCCTTTCTATCATTCTCGGGAGTACAGCTAAACAACATCCGCTATGCAGATGACACCGTTATTTTTGCAGACAGTTTAAAGCAACTAATAAACAAAGTAAATTAAGTAAGGGAAAGATTTTGACTACAAGTAAACATATCAAAAACTAAATTTATGGTCATCAGGAAAAATAAAATTAGAGACGTACAACTGCTTATCAAGAATACACCAATGAACCGCGTAAAACAGTTTACCTATCATGGAATAATAGTAAACGAACAATGGGATCACTCACAAGAAGTAAAATGTAGAATAGAAGAGGCTAGGAGTGCATTCAACAACTCTTTAAAAAGCCAAAACCTTAACCTGGAGGTAAAAGTAAGGCTCCTAGGATGATATATCTTCACGATATTATACTACGGAGTTAAATCCTGGACACTCACTAAAGCGATGGAGAAAAAACTTAAATCCTTCGAGATGTGGCTATGTAGAAGGATATATGGATAATATGGATAAGGATATTATGGATGGACAAGATACCCAACGAGACTATACTACGAAAAATGGGAAAATAAAGAAGTAGTAAAGAAGATGTATTTGATTAAAAGGAGAAAGTTAGAATATCTCGGACACATAATGAGAAACGGCACTAAATACAGATTACTAAAAATAATTCTTTAAGGCAAACTATTCGGAAAACGAGGAATTGTAAGAAGAAAAATATCATGGTTAAAAACCCGAGTAAATGCTTCTCCACAACAACAACAACTAATCTATTGTATCAGTTAGTAAAATAATTATAGCCAAAATGATCGCCAATATTCGAAACGAATATACGCCAAAAGAAGAAGAAGAATCAGTCTCTCATTATCAATATTTTCTTACTCTATTTCTGGCTCACTTTACCTTTTTCCTTTTAATTTCTCTCTTTCTACCACTATTTGTCTATCTCTCAATTCACTGTTTATTTCTCTGTTTCTCTCCCTTATACTGCTATCTTGCTTTGTTTTTTTATAACTGATGTCTGGGGTGCACCTGCACCCAGCTCGGGTTTATAAAGGTTAAATAGAGTCTGTTGGAAATACCACAATTTTTCATTCGAATTTTAACTCTTTTAAAATTCTGCGCAATAATTCAATAGAAACCTAGTTTCCTCTACTTTCATTACTTCGTATTGCCTTCGTAATTTTCAAATCAAATTTTTCCGAAGACGGTACAGAGTATAAAGTTTTACTAACAGTAACTTTTTGGTGGTACTGTGTACCACAATCGGTACACAGTGAAATATATTATAAGTAGATATTGCCTTAAGAAAATGTTTTGACCACGTAATACCCTTATCGAACATCTAACGATCCAAAGTCAATATTAAATTTGTATTAACCTGCCAATCGTTGATTTTTCATGGAAACCGGTTGAAGTAAAATCATTTTTATATCAACTTTATTTACTAGAGCTAAATCAGGCTGTGGTGGAATGCGAAAGGAACCACCCATTTTTTTACATTTTCGTAAATATTAAATTTCATAATCATTTTGGCCATTAATATCGGTAAGTAGCTTTCAAACATAGTGGACCAAAAAAACATGACTTTGCCAGTGCCATTAACCAAGGAAAAAAACATAGTGGACCAGTTTAGGAAAACGTATTAATACGAAATTGCCCTTTTTAGCACTTCGAAAATATTCAGGTTCTTCATCAGGTTGTTCAGGAATCCAATTATCATCGTCATCTGAGGACATAGTTGGATATCACTTTCTTCACTAGATTCAGACTCTGTTTTTTGCCATTTAATTAATTTGGTTGTTGTAGGGAATTTCCTTAAACGATCTTTTTACTAATTAGTGCTTTTCATTTTCCTCTTTCTTTCTCTATCAACGCATGTTTCTCGGGTGTGTCAGTAATAATTGTCCTTATGCTTTCTAGGTTTCATGTTAGCTTTACGGGATGGTGCTTTTGGATACCCTCTTAAGTATTCTGGTCTAGCAAAGGTAGAAAGTTTATTATCCATAGTTGTTCCTAGCTGAAATCCTATCTTAGATGGTCCAGGTTTACTTGTTTCTGAAGTAATCTGGTTCTGAAGTTGTGCGCCAGATGGTCCAGCACGTTTAGTATCTGGTATATTTACGAAATTGTACAGTGGTAGGTCTAGATACAGTTAATCCTACAAGGGAAGATCGAAGGTAGGAGAGGAGCCGGCCGCAAACAATTATCCTGGTTAAGGAATATTAAAGAATGGACAGGAATACACAATACAGGTGAGCTGTGTCACGCCGCCAAGAACAGAACTCTAGTAATGAGATAGTCGCCTACGCACTTTGGTGTATGGCATGTTAAGAAGAAGAAGGTCTAGATAATTCATAATTGAGGACATCTTCCCGTTGTAGCCTGTCAGATACTGCTGATGTTAAAAAGTCTGTGCCGTCAAAGATTAGAGAATAAAATAAAATTAAACTTTTCTGAAATGCTGACATATTAAAATGAGTAAAGGATTTCGCATAAGCTTGTCCAACTCATTCGGCTATTTAGTAAATAGTCATGGGAATTCCAGGATGTCGTAGAAGCCAAGAATCAATATCAGCATTGTAATGTACTTTGAATGGTCCAAAGACCGATATATCTAAGGGCTGTATTTTGTGACTAGAATGTGGTTGTAGGGTCAAAATAGTCACACCTGCAGCTCGAGCTTTTTCAACAACGACAACTGATATATGACTTATGATTTTCATATATTAGAACGAAAGGATTGTCAGGTGTACTATGTGAATGCTTTATAAAATGGTCAAGAACATGTAAAAAGAGTTCGGCCGTCATCCAACCATTCTTTTCTCATGGCGCCGTCTCCTTTCGAAGGTTGGCGATCCAAATGGCAATTGTGATTTTGGAAACGGCTGCGCGAAATATTTCTGGCGTCTTCCTACTGATCTTTTGCCCTGCCCTGCACTTTCCTTCCAGTATAACTTGAAGTAATTTATATTTGTCGCCTCTCCAGACATGACCCAAGTATTGAATTTTCCTCTCTTTGATTATTCTTAGTAATTTTTTTTGTTTACACATTCGGCGAAGGATACACATCCAACCATTGGGCTTTGCTAATCCCAGTGTACCTGGATGTGCTCCAGCTACCAAAACTGTGAGTTTTGAAATATTTTCTCAGAAATACCATTGCTAGGGAAATATATGTAGCGTTAGCACAAATGATTGCGCAAGTTGTTACTAGAGTTCCACGTTCGTCACTGCTACGTTGACCAACTTGTTTGGAACCCTTTTCAGCTACAATTTTTCTAGAGTTTTGCACAGTGCTAGTACCCGTTTCATCAAGATTAAACATTTTAGATGCAGTATCTACTTGAGGTTTTTTTTTTAAATATTTGGTGTAGATGATTAAAAAATGTTTTTACAGTGTGTGGGTTAAACAAAGTGATTCGGCTTAAACAGTAGGCTTCTGACTGACGAATGCTAAGATTTTTTCGTCTTTTTCAAATTTTTGTCCAAGATTCAGGAACAACCAGTTTGTTTACATCCGCCACAAGGCTTCTTCACTCTTTTGTGGACAATCCGTATGCCATTTTACTGCAGGTATTAATATACTCTGCTAATCTTACTTCCTGTTCCTCTGTAAAATTTGTCGGACGGTATAATTGGGTGACATTTTTATATTTATTTGCGTCAGGATTATTGCGTTTTTTGAGCACATATCGTCGTAAACTTACAAAACTAATATAATATGTCTCGACTGCTCCACGTAGAGAATAATTTTCCTCTAATACCAACTTGTGGCAAGCCATTACATCTGCAGACGTATTCTTTATTTTCCTAGGCGTTTGCTTTCTAACCATCTGAAATAGCAGAATAACAAATTTTTGGTAATAATTTATAATATTAATTTATAGTATTGAAACGCGTATCACTTTGTACCAGTGGAAAAGGAAGAAAAATTCTATGAAGAACTAGAAGCTGCATACCATTCATGCCCAAAGAATGACATCAAAATTATTTATGGTGATCTCAACGCAAAAATAGGAAAAGAGCAACAATACCAACCAACTATAGGTAAGCACAGCCTAAGGTATTCAATGACAATGGCATCAGACTAAGAAATCTAGCAACTTCCCTTAACATGGTCATTGCCAACACATGCTTCCAGCGAAAAAATATTCATAAAGGAACGTGGAAATCTCCAGATGGGGTCACAGTAAACATGATCGATCATGTTATTATTGACTCTAGACATCACTCAGATGTAATAAATGTATGCAGCAGAAGAGGGGCAAATGCAGACTCGAATCACTACCTAGTGGAAAGTAGAATAAGAGCCAGAATCTCAAACATTTAAAAAGATAAGGGATCCAAAATTGAAAAATATGAAATGAAAAAACTTAGCAGACAACAGCAAAAAGGCAAAATACAAAGAATATATAAAAGGAAGGCTAGAAAATGGGCACAAGCACGAGGATATAAACAGAGAATGGGAAGCGTGTAAAAACATCATACAAGACGCGGCCAAAGAGACTCTTTGTCTACCAAAAAAAAGCCCAAATCAACTGGACAGTGGTTCGATGAAGAGTGTCGTAATATAACAGAGAGGAAAAATAATGCCTATCAACGACTACAACAACGACATAGAACACGAAAGGCAGAGAAGGAATATAGAATGCTAAGGAGGGAAGAGAAGAAAATACATCGTAGAAAGAAAAGAGAGCACATAGGAAAGGAACTCCAAGAAATGGAAGAACTAAATAAACCATCAGAAAACAGAAAATTCTACCAAAAACTTAACAAAAGTAGAAAAGAATTTAAACCAAGGACAATGATGTGTAGAGAAAGAGAAGGAGATATAGTAACTCAACAGAGTGAAATACTACAAAGATGGACAGAATTCTTCAAAGAAAAGTTTAAAAAAAACGAAAAAACGAAGATCCACTATATGATGAAATTATACTGGATCAAACAGATACCAGAGAAACAACCCCCACCCTTCAGTAGCTGAAATGCAAGAATAACTGCCACAAGACTGGAATACTGGAGTAATTATCCCACTACATAAAAAGGTAGATCAGCTTCAATGCAAAAACTGCCGGGCAATAACGCTACTGACTGTGGCATATAAAATACTGTCAAATATTGTGTATGACCGATTGGGACCCTATGCGAAACAAATAGTTGGGGGATAGATATCAATGTGGTTTCCGCAAGCAGAAGTCCACAATAGATTAGATCTTCGTCTTAAGGCAAATCTTGGAAAAGACTAGTGAATTTAATATAGACACACATCATCTTTTCATTGACTTTAAGAGTGCCTATGATAGCATCCATCGAGAGTTTCTGATCCATGCACTGAAAAAGTTTAATATTCCAACTCAACTCATTGATATAGTAAAAGAAACACTGAAAGTACAAAGCCAAATTCAAATTCAAAACGAACTAACAGATACAATCCATGTGAAAACGGGCCTACGACAGGGAGATGGCCTATCCTGTATTCTGTTCAACATTGTAATAATCAGAGGCGACTCCGCTGTCACCAATGTAAAATAATAGGGAATGAGAGCGTTATGTGAAGGTAAGGAAAACGCTGTCACCAAATGAAATACACAATAGATCCTCAAGGGATGCTAACCCTGCGAGCGGCTGCAAGGAATACTGGTCACACTGGTCTGGAGGGCTGGCTCGTCTTCGTGGATTTACGAGAAGATAAGGGATTTCGGGATAGGGGTAAGGACTCCTAGGTCTCAGGTCCTGTAAAGAGCAGAGGTTATGGGCTTACTTTTGAAGCCGGAGATATGCATACGCAGAATCTCGTGTTCTCCTAGTCTCTAGTGAGTCGGACGAAAGGAACATTAAAAAAACCAAATTAGAGTCAACAATATATTGAATCTACCCTGAAGTTACTAATACAATCGTTAACACGTTATTCTGCGCGTCGGGAGACGATGTAGCAAGATAGTGAAGAGTTGACAGTTGTACTAATATAATTACAGAGGTTAGTATAATGAAATCTGTTACCTTATGTGTATATTAGGGCTTCAACCACGACACGTTCAGTCTTCTGGAACTCGGTCAGTTGAGGGTTGCGAACTTTCGAGCTGCCACAATAACCGGACTACACGCGAACTCTGCCAGATGATACCCGGCCCCCGGAGAATCACCGATTGTCGCGTACTGTTCGCGTACTGGACGCTATCGCGTCCAGCCGGAGTTCAGCAATTACTGACTGCCCGTTACTGACTACTCATTACTGCCTTGGCTGTCCCGTTTTTCAGTTTTTATCGAGCTCATGTTTTCAATACCGGTTATAGTGCCAAGGTCGTGTTTTCGTTGAATTGTGGGTCCTATATTGCATTACAATAACAGTTTTTTGTTTGACGTGCTTTCTATGTTTAAACAATTAACAAACAATGCAATAACTAGGTCAATTTCTTTGTGTGATTTAAAATGCGAATTTTACTGTAATAATTATCCCTTATTTGGTTTGGAATATATAATAATTATCTAGAATAATTATTATCTTTTCTGTGCTACTTATCCCTTTAATTCAACTTCTCACTCACTTGCTACGCTCACATTACATTACTCCCTACGCAAAAAAAAGAAAAGGGCCGAGGGGCCTTTTCCTTTTCCAACAACAAACTTATCCTATTTACATATTTATTACTTATATCCTACTATATGTATATATATATTTTTCTTTATAAGTCCCAATTTATATGTTATCATTTACTGTTTCTTATAGACTATTGTACCGTGGTCAGCGAATATATCGTGCTGCCCCCGTATTGAACCTATGTGTATGACAAGTTGAGTTAATCTTGTATTAATCTTATTGAAACTTAACAAGTGAAAGACTTTCCTAACTTATTACAATTGTTCGTGATTACATGTGTCCATTACGATAAGCGTATTCTAATTGTTCTATACGATTGTACTCGCGTTTTGCGTTCACTGTTCACACTTTATCGCGTATCCCTGTGGGAATTATCCGCACTTCACTCGCGTCGTCTTGGCTGTTTTAATGTCCGTTTGCCAATTCCACGTGTCGAGTTAACTATATTGATGCGTTACTGCTGCTGTCTGCCTCCATTGGTTTGTCCTTGCTGGGTGGTCGTCTCAGGTTGATACTGCTTTGCTTGGTCGCATTATACTTCTGCTACATTGGTCTCTGGTATGTGTTTGCTGCATGTGTATCCTGGCCTGTTCTGCATGAGTTGACTGACAGCGTTAGGTAAGGATGGGGCCATTAGTAATCTGTTTTTTTTTAAATTTCTCTCTTTGTTTGGCATCGTCGCAGTACTGTGTCTAAGTATAGCTTTTCTATTTCTCTTTGGCAGGATTGTTCGGTGTAAAGGAATTTGCTAGTGATGTAGGTCATTAGGTCTACGTTTTGAGGTAGGAATGGCATACTAGGATTTATTTTGTGTTTACTAGGAAATTTATTAGGGTTCGGCGGTGTTCAGTTTGCCATACTTCTGTGTTACATATTATAGCCCTTTTGTGTAACGTTAGAGCAAATATGTTTTTATCTTGTTCTACTATTACCAGCTCTTCTAGTGATTGTTTATTTGTGATCTTCTCAACGTGTCCTTTGTACAGTTGTGACAATTGACTCTCGCAACTGTTGTCTTTGTATTGTTCCCAGGTTATTTCGCCTATTGTAGAGTCGAAGCAGTAGCCGTTGATGAATGGGCATGTTACTCCTTTTCGTAGATGGATTTCGTTGTCGTCTTCTCGTAGAGTTGTATCGATCGTTAGCAGTGTATATTTCAGCATTCTTCTGCTCCTATCTTCTTGATGTAGCTGTCTAGTCCTCCATTGGTTATGGACGTGTGGCTGTACATCCCACAGTGAAACAAGAGTCTCTCCACCGTAATGAGTCTCTCCAGTGTCACAAATCGCACTGTTATTGCTTCCCGAACGGTCGCACTCCCGTTAGCAGACTTTAGTTCGCATTAGTACTTTTTACGCGTAACTCAAATGCACCTTAACCTATAAATACATGTATAGCTGCTTACTGCAGACAATTTTATCGATAGCTTTACATAATCTGACTTATAAACTAACCTACAGTGTATTGCATATTAGTATGCCTATTGCCTATAAACTGATAAATAAATTGATATCTAAAGCACTATTAATATGTTAATGATAATTGGGACTTGTACTTTTTAAATATTTACAATATAATATATCAGCTTTCTGTTATATATACACCCTGTATATTAGAGTCATATATTTTTAATTCTCAACTTGTCATCACTTATTGTATATAGTTACGTATGTGTAACGAATTTTCCTTATTTGAAAAATATTTTAATTACTATATTTACTCTTAATAAAGTGTCAGAAATTATTGTAATATTTCTCACTCTTTCCCAAATCTTTTTAACATAATTCAAAGGTGAAATTTATTTTGATTTCTCGTCAAACACAATGACCTGTTTTCAGTGTTATGATATTTATGTTTCAAGGCTATTAAATTACGTTTTGCTGAGGGCTGAATTTTTATATATTCACATTGTTGATGAAATTTGATACTGACTGATATAATGAACTCTTGGTGTCTGTTATAAACTACAATATTTATTTTTTTTATTTAATTGTTACGTTTTTTAAACTTGACCTTTATTAGTTGTTTATTTACCAGTGGTCTGACTCAATCTTTATACTACTTTCTTAGTTGATAGGAATTAAAGTCTGTCAATCAGTTTTGACATAGCAATAAAGGATTGGCGTATGGTATCTTACCGATCCAGTTCTTACTAATCAACAGCAGCTTAGACCCCTATAAACTTTAAATTAATTTACTTATTTCTATTTCTTAAAACTTGCTTTTAGTTATGATGTACTATTATGTTTTAAAAAAAATATTTTCATTGAACTGTGCTAATATTTAATTATGAATGCTTATATTACCTGTGTTTTGTCCTTCGCTCTTTGTTATTGGCGGATTTTCTTACTTATTGAGTTCCTTGTTAAAATTTTAGTATTATTCGAGCGGCCGTCCCTTGTAATACCAAGCTTTCAACTTTTCTTATAGTTGTTTTGATATTTTTTCACTATTCATCTATTGCGTCGAAAAACATGTCTGTGTCCTCATCGCTCTGTGTTATTATTGCTGTCTCATTCTTGTTTATTATTCTGTTGTACGTGTTCCATCCTTTCTTTTTCGTTTTGTGGAATATGCCGCAACATTTTCTTTCGGGCATCTTGCCTAGTCTATTCTTTATTCGTTCTGATCTTTTTGGTTGGCTGGTGTCTCCCTGACTTCCTTTTCTTCTTCTCTGCGGTTTGTTAATTGGGATTCCTGGTTCCCATAATAGCAGTGTTGCCACCTTCGAAGGGTCAACTCCTTCTTCTTCCGTCTCTTCTTTTTCTTTTGGATTCTCCTATTTCTTCTTCCTCCTCCGTGGAATAATTACTTGTTTTATTCTCGTAATATTTCTTTAATCTATTGACGTACACTACCTGTCTATTTTTCCCTTTTTTGTACCTACTGCATACGTCACTGGTCCAACTTTTTCTATAATTTGAAATGGTATGGATAGTACCATTTTTTCTGTAACTTGTTTGAAAGACCTGTCGTGCTACTTAAGTCTCTCAAATATACCTTGTCTCCATCTTCAAATTCTCTCAAATTCAAATTTTATATATTTATATTCTCCTGTGTTTTTCTATACACTATTTTCATTTTTCATCCATGTCCGTGTCCATGGGTTCCTATATTATTCTCCTGTTTTTCTTCTCACATTTTTCATTTTTCATCCATGTCCCTGTCCATGGGTTTCCTATTTCCATATTTTCCTATAACTTTTCTCATTTTTGCTCTCCTGCTCGTGCCCCTGGCAGTCGTCGCATCTCTTCACATTTCACATATTTCCCAATACTTCTTCATAATTCGTTCCAGAAATAATATTCTCTTATATTTCTGTACTACTTATGCTATTTATTCTTCCATATCCTTCCTGTAACATGTGGAAGGTAATAATTATAATTCTTCTTTTCCTTTACTTTTCCGTTTACTTCATTAACGAAAATCACAATTCCAGATTCGTTTCGCGTTTTTATTACATCCTGTAGATACTGTATTGTCATACTGGAGCCGCGGGACTCTTAGCGGGTTGGGATTCTAGTACCACCCTAGCTTATCCCCTTAGCAGCCTCCTACTTGACGTAAGTTTCACCCCTTAAGGTCGAACCATATACAGCTTGCCTACATTCCTGTAAAAAAATATACTTCTGGCACTGTATTCATCTTCGTATGCTGTGTGAGATATGCCTCTATTTCTGTGGCATCCCACCTGTGTCCACTAAATTATTCCTTCTTATTTATGGTTCTGCTTCTTTGTCTCAAGCAAAGAAACTGGCTTAAACTCTTCTACATTCAGAGTACGTTCCATAAATACATAAATAAAGTTCCATAATATTACTTTAACGATAGTAACTAACTATGAATTTTCCGGCTCCAGCGAGTCCTTGCCTTAGCAACGATTCAGTGCTTCAGTGAAGGCCCTTAGGTCTTCCTGTCCAATTTGCACTTTCCCCTGGTACATAAACTGTAGCAAGTTACTTTAAACGATAGTAACTATTATAACTTTTCCGTCTCCAGCGAGTCCTTGCCTTTGCAACGATTCGGTTGCTTCAGTGAAGGCCCTTAGGTCTTCCTGTCCAATTTGCACTTTTCCCTGGTACATAAACTGCAGCAAGCCTCCTAGTGTCTCGCAAGTTACGTTTGTCAAAATCACTCTAGGACGTTGACAACGATTCGACTCAAATTTTTTTTAAATATGGGCCACAGCCCAAAGAACCACTTTACGTGCTTCTATGCATTTTCCTTGCGATGCATCCATTTCCGAACTCATATGTTCGTGGGAATCATTCCAAAATAGTGAAAAAGATTTTCTGACGCCACGGTCAATTATCTTCCAAAGCTCCATTAAATTCTTTTCCCTCTTTTATATGTCCATCTCAGTATGATGTGCCAATTTATGAAGTTAACCAACAATTGTATAAAGAATTAAATTTTTGTTAAAATAAAAGAACTTAGAAATATAAGCTGCCGAACTTAAAAACAAATCTGTAGGAAATATCAAATAATCACATCAAATAATAATCGATCAATCAATCAATACTCAGATATCAAATAAGGTGTTAGTATTTATTTATTTTTTTGAAAAATTAAGCTCTATTAAATTCTTTTCCTTTTTTGCAAATGAAACGTTATTTATAAATCCAAATATCGAAATTTACTTTAATTAATTAGTTAAACAAAGTCATATCTAATTTCTTAGTGTATATCACTTAAGGAATTTGCCAACCCCGCGATTTACATCGTAATTCTTTACTTCGCGACGCTTCTTTTTAAGGTCAACATAAATATTTTTCAAACGCAAATCATATTTCACTTTCACTTGTTACATTAACCAAAAGAATTTGATAATATGTAAACAGTTAGTAAAATAATACTCAAAGAATTTATATTTTGCGCTTTTTGAAAGCAATAAACTCGTACACTCAAATGAACTTGATCTTGACCTACTAACTTAAATTCTGTATTTTTAACTACTAAATAGAACAATAATGGTTATTTCTTGAATCAATTATATTTCATTCTTATATTCAACTAATAATTAATAATTTCTGTTATACTTATATATCGTAAAATCTGTATAGTTTATGTGTTTTTTGTGCAATATTATGGTAATTAAAAAAACAATTATATAGAGAACATCATATAATGTGTTAGTATGTATTTTTTTGAAAAAATTTGTACTTGTCATCTCTTCACATATATCATAAAAGCAATTCACCTATCTTAATTTAGGATTCTAAGTCTCGGGAAGGAATTGATATGAGGTTATTTTCCAGTGATACAAGATAAAAAAAAATCTACTATATACGAATGATTTGTGTAAAACCACTAACAAGTTTATATAACAAAGAGAGAAAAAGGATTTTCTTCCAGAAAAGGGAGTCCTGCACTCCACACAATATTTACTGGATACCTCACTGGTTCTTTAATCTGTTGTCGTCTTAGGAAAGAGAAGAAAAATTGGAATGTCACTGGCGAAATGAAACGATGAAGGCTTCTTATAGCTACAAAACTTGCAAAAGTTTACAAGGATACTGAAGAAGTGACTTAATTATCCCTATTTACCGCAATTCCCCCAAACCGGGACCGCTGTCACCAATGTAAAATAATAGATTTACGAGAGAGATAAGGGCATTTTCGAGATAGGGGTAAGGGGATTAAGGACTTATATGTATAGGGTCCTGTAAAGCAGAAGAGCGTTATGGGCTTACTTTTGAAGCCGGAGATATGCATACGCAGAATCTCGTGTTCTCCTAGTCTCTAGTGAGTCGGACGAAAGGAACATTAAAAAAACCAAATTAGAGTCAACAATATATTGAATCTACCCTGAAGTTACTAATACAATCGTTAACACGTTATTCTGCGCGTCGGGAGACGATGTAGCAAGATAGTGAAGAGTTGACAGTTGTACTAATATAATTACAGAGGTTAGTATAATGAAATCTGTTACCATATGTGTATATTAGGGCTTCAACCACGACACGTTCAGTCTTCTGGAACTCGGTCAGTTGAGGGTTGCGAACTTTCGAGCTGCCACAATAACCGGACTACACGCGAACTCTGCCAGATGATACCCGGCCCCCGGAGAATCACCGATTGTCGCGTACTGTTCGCGTACTGGACGCTATCGCGTCCAGCCGGAGTTCAGCAATTACTGACTGCCCGTTACTGACTACTCATTACTGCCTTGGCTGTCCCCGTTTTCCAGTTTTTATCGAGCTCATGTTTTCAATACCGGTTATAGTGCCAAGGTCGTGTTTTCGTTGAATTGTGGGTCCTATATTGCATTACAATAACAGTTTTTTGTTTGACGTGCTTTCTATGTTTAAACAATTAACAAACAATGCAATAACTAGGTCAATTTCTTTGTGTGATTTAAAATGCGAATTTTACTGTAATAATTATCCCTTATTTGGTTTGGAATATATAATAATTATCTCGAATAATTATTATCTTTTCTGTGCTACTTATCCCTTTAATTCAACTTCTCACTCACTTGCTACGCTCACATTCGAGAAAATAATTAGGAAGTCAAAAGTCAACACCAGAGGAACAATAATAACAAAAAGTGTACAAATATTGGCATTTGCAGATGATGTTGATATCATATCTAGAAGCGAAAGAGGGATGATAAAGGCATTTAATGCGATAGAAAGAGCGGCACAAAACAGTGGCCTAAACATTAACGAAATAAACACCAAATACATGAAAGCCAGTAAATCGACAGGCCAAAGAAACCTTCAGAATTTGATAATACGAGACTATACGATCGAAAGCGTGAAAAGTTTTACATATCTAGGTTCACTAGTTGCCGCAGATAACAATATCAGTGAAGAAGTTAAGAATACATATCGCTAATAAAACATATAATGGACTAATTATAGATCTAAGATCTAACAACATCACAAGAAAAACCAAATGCAAAATATACAAGACCTTGATAAAACCAGTCTTTGTATACGTATCAGAGACGTGGACACTGTCGAAAAGCGATGAGAACCTATTAGGTACATTTGAACGAAAAATCCTTAGACACATATATAAGGGGGCAAAGGAAAATGACATATGGCGCAGAAGATATAACTTTGAACTATGGACAGCATACAAAGAACCCAGATCGTAACATCCATAAAGATCGGACATTTGCGCTAGATGGGCCATGTTGAACGGATGTTGGAGACTGAAACGCCAAAACATATAATGAGGCAAACACCAGTAGGGAGAACGTCAAAGGGAAGACCCAAACTTAGATACATGGAACAAGTGGAACAAGATCTCAAAACACTTAAAATTACCAACTGGAAAAACAAAGCAAAGAACTGAACAGAATGGCGGAAAATCCTAGAACAAGCTAGGACCCAGAAAGGGTTGTCGATCTACTGATGATGATGATCACTGTGTACCACATAACACTATCTGTGTGTACCAATTATCTAACCACACAATGAAATTTAAAGCTTTGCTATGCGAGTCATACATATACATGCCAACTACTCTTATTAAGTTACTACATACCTTTAAAAACATAAAATCCAATTATTATTCGCAAAACTTATTCCACGCACGTGGACGCTCACAACAATTTATCATTTAGTAAGTGATCAGTACATCCTGAATCAATCACAAATTCTAAGTTATTCACTGTTTCACTATTAACTACATTGTTACCTAACTCAGTTATAAAACATACCTTAGACACTTTATCAGTTATATCATCAATCTCATGTCTTTATTTATATGTCCATGATCTCATGTGACCTATCCTGCTGTTGGGTGAAGTTGCTTCTATGCATTCCTCTGTTGTGTTGTAAGTTTCTCGTACCTCTGTAACTGTTACCTATATTTGACCCATTTCCTCTAAGATATTCTGAAAACCTCTTTGACTCTGAAAATTTGATCTGAGATTGTTACCTCTATTTGATCAATTTCCTCTAAAATCATTCTGTATACCTCTTTGACTCTGAAAATTTGTAAATCTGCAAGACCCTCTTGGATAACTTGTGGATACTCTTGCTCGACATTCTCTTTTATAATGGCCTCTTTTTCCACACCTATAACAAGATGTGTCAACATTGAAAGCAACTTGTTCAGCACCAACTACTCGACTTGCTCTTACACCCAGGCACCTCTTTTCTTCTTCACTCAATAACCTTTTCTTTACCTCTTCATATGATAGTACACCAGACGGTAAATTTTCGATAACTGTTACCACTGTTTACTGTTTCATAGGATTTTGGCAAAGTTAACAGCAAATTACATATTATAACTTGATCTTCAATTTTTACCCCAGTGGCTCTTAACTGTCTCAGGATTTCCTCAAATTCACCAATAAATCGTACCACTTTCTTTTTAGAAACAGTTTTCCTGGTAGCCACTTTTTCTCATTTCTTGCTTCTAAACTTTTCCACATATGGTACGCCTGTTGTTTGTCCCGCAATATCTCTAATTGTTGCATCGGAAACACATTGAACAATTATTGATTTGGCTTTATTGTTCATTTTTTGGAATTTTTTCATCTCGTTCTCGCTTAAACCTGTTGTGATTGTTTCGTCTTTTACACACTCTAATACTTCATTTTCTGCCAATATTATTTCCATCCGAAACTTTCATGATAAGGAATTCTCACCTTTTAGGACCTCAAACGGGTTAAATAGATGGATTGAAGTATTATAATAACTATATTATTATTATTAACTTATAAAAAAAATGTTCGCAACCAACAATACACATAAACCTCATTGACACATTCGGAAATAGATACAAATGAACTGCGCAAGTCTGCACATAAGAGTAGGTCTCCCCCTAGACGCTAGTCACAACAACATTCAACTCTACTGGACAGCTGTAGAATTTATAAATGCGCTTTACGAGGGCGCCAAATTTAAAAATAAATTTCGGTGTTTCACTATGAAACATGTATCACTGTGTACCACTTTCCCCCACTTACCCAATGTCATTACTAAAATTAATTTTATGTGTAATAAATTATATATAAATATTATATCCAGTTAATTTGCCTTTAATTGAACAAAATCCAACATTCTTACTAATATAAAATATAGCAAAATTAAATCATTTACTTTTTAAGTTATTGGAACTATTACATTTTAAAGCTACTATTTGAGGCCCACTGTTATCGGTCTTCTCAGATAGCTTTAAGTTTAATAAAAAAACTTGTTCTCAATAAAATTTAATTACTTTGTATCACTTCGAACACAACAAAATCTCCGATGTCGTTATTTATTTCTGATAGAGAATTAGAAACACATCTTTCTTTACAGCATTTTATTGATGTTTTCTTTTTTTAGCGACTTAACGTAGCGTTAACAAGAGCGAAGGCCCTTTTAATCGTAATTGGTAATGGAACTGTTTTGAAAACCGACAAAAATTGGTCCTCCTTCATACAATACTGTTCCGAAAACAGATCTGTAACAGGAAAAAGCTTTAATTGAGGCTGAATTGAAGAGTATTGAAAACTATTTTATCAAGCTATTTGGAGACTTTTTTAGTTTAAGGATATTTTTTGAAATACCAAATATATTTTTTTAAGTGTACTTTAATGTTTTAAAATAAATAAGTTTTAGTTATTCGTCCTGGTTTTATTAGATTTTTTGGTAATTTTATCCAACGACAGGTTCAGTAGAAAAATATATTATATTCTAGAGATGCAGCTGCTTCTAATTTGTCTATGAGTAGTTGCAATCACTGCGATGTCCAAAGGATTTACAAGACAAGATACATATATTTATTTTAATACCAGTTTAGTAACCTGCCCAAGGAAATTATGCAAACACGTTCAATATCAGAATCCTGCATTGCAATAGGACGATTCTAAAAGACCAAAAAAGACACTTTTTAAAGACAAATCACATGCTTATATTATTTTTCGGATACGCCTGAGTTGTGATTGTAATTAAGGTAAATAAATTAAATTTTTAGAAGAATTATTTTGTATTACCAAGTAACAAAAGAACACAATGTGTTTAGTTCGTATTTTGTAAATGATTTCCGAGGTGGAAATGGAAAAATAATTTTTGAGTTGAAATTATGGTTTATTTAGGTTTTTCGTTCTTTAACTCGATCTGAATTAGATTTTCTTTGTTTTCTTTCATATAATTTACAACAGTTATCTTATTTTTTTTTTCGTAAGACTTTTAAAAGTATTTTACGAAGTTTATTTTAAATTATTTAAGTTCTGACTATAGGTGACCTGAATGGTACAGTTAGTAACATGACCTTTAGTGGGACAATATGGTGTGAAATTTGTCAATAATAATGTGAAAGTCTCAGGGAGTTGGGTCATCAGCACTCCATGGATGATTTAAACATAAGAATGTCCATAGTTTGTAGCATTTTCAATTTCATTGATTCTTTGAAATATATTGAAATCTCCTCGTATATGAAATATATAAAAATGGCCTTATATATGTTTAAAAAATAAAACGAAGAATTTTTCCGTGTTTGTTAGTTCGTACAGAGAACTACGAACACTGGTTCGTATCTTTCACGTTAAAATACGCAAAAGTTTGTTTATTATTTTAAAGATATTTATTTCAGCGATTTCTTTTAATTTTTATACGTCGCAAATGGAATCTTTTACGTTGTTTCGTTATGTTTTTGTTATGTCAGCGTTTGTTTTATTTTCAAGTTAATAACGAATTTTTAAATTCGTCATTTGCTTTCGTTAAAATTTAGCAATTGTAACATTTAAAAATTGTAATGCGGAACATTTGTAAGTTTTATCGTTGATTAAATAAACCAAACATTTGGGTTATTCAAACATTTGGGTTATTCAATCAACGGTTTTATGTAGTATCTCCAACTCCTGGAGTTTGTAAGCGGATGACACACGTAAGTTTATTGTATTCTTGTATTTCTCTATGTAACAGTTTGTGGTGACACAAAAATAAATGTTAAATTTTGTTTTCTTAACATTTTATTTATTTTTTTTAACTAATCTTTTTTTGATTTTTATTTGAAAAAGATATTTTTTTTATGTTTTCTATTTATTTCCCTAGTTACAACTAGTGGTTGTAATAGGCATAATTTGGCGCCTCAAGTGGCGCCCTATAGTAAATTACTTGAGGTGTTTCTTGTTTATTTTTATTTTGTTTATCCCAAGAGATTAATGACCCCTTTATTTCATTTTTTGGAGTTGCCCCATTCCACGCCCCTCATCTTCCACTTATCCACGACCCCAGATCTCCTACCAAACCCTGAGTGCCGTTCGCACAAGTAGCGATTATTTTGCTTGCCTTATCTCCACCCCCAATAGTTTCTTCCCTCAATTTTCTACCCCCTGTATTAATCAACCATTTGGTATGCAAAATATTACCATTACAAGTTATAGATGGATGCAACCTACACGTGGGTTCAACATTCACGTGGGTTGAAGTCAAGCATTGACTACGTAATATTTAAACAAAAAACGAGATTTAAGATTATGGATAATAAGACCATGTGTGGTTTATGTGTAGTTCTGATCACCATCTTTTTACAGCAAGTAGGTATATATTTTCATTATTTAATAAACAGGGAAGAAGAAAAAGATAAGAAACTTGCTAGAATCAGGTACTAATCTATATTCTGGCAAGAAATTGGGAAGCATAACTCATAAGTGTAATATGATATTAGAAGATATCTAAGTATTGTCTATATCGAAATTTGAATTTATTTGAGACATTTATTTTGAAAAATCAGTAGGCAATAACGTTTTTTTTTAAATATAATACGATATTTAACTAATCAATTGCCAAATAACAAATACAACGATTTTTAGTATAAAAGATTTTATTTATAACGTTTTATATTCTTGTTCTTAAGTGTAAACACTCGACCAATAGGATTAGCCTGAGTAACACCGAGCACATTATGAACCTAGCGCTAACGGACAGACGAGGGAATACTTTTAAATGGACAACGATTGAACAACAAAAGATACGCTGATAATACTTTCACTTTTGCAGACAGTCTTGAAGGTCTGCAGACACTCGTCTCCAGAGTGGCCGAAGTAGCAGGTTTGGGCTTGATTTTAACATAAAAAAAACCAAATACATGGTTATAAGCAAAAATAGGATACCACCTGGTCAATTACTAGTTAACCAACAACCTATAATACAAATCACTAACTTTTGTTATCTGGGTGCAAACTTAAATGAACAGTGGGACCAATCGACGGAAATTAAGATCAGAATCGAGAAGGCAAGATCAGCTTTCGTCAAAATAAAAAAAATCTTTCTACGATATAAAATTGGAAATAAAAGTTCGTTTACTAAAATGCTACGTATTCTCCGTTCTTTTATATAGCGTGGAGTCATGGACTTTAACTTAAGCAGCACTGAAGAGACTCGAAGCATTTGAGATGTGGTGCGATACATACATGTTGGGGATTTCCTGGATAGACAGTTACCAAGGAAGAAGTACTACATATAATGGGTAAATATGCGCAATGAATAACGATATGACTTACTTCGGCCATACTTCAAGGTAAAGTGCATGAGAAAAGAGAAAGAATATCCTGGCTGCATAACTTGCGAAAGCATAAATTTTAAAACTAACTTTAGACATTTCATAAGGAAATTTCAGTCTAATATAAATATATTCCAATATAAATCGCCAATTATTACATTCAATAAATAACATAGGTACACACTTATCCACTTAAAGGAAAAATTAAAATTATGGAACATGTACTACCAAATCAAGAGTGTTTGGAAATAAAAAGAGCTAAAAAATATGTTTGTAGGACACAACGGTTTAATTGCCGAGGTTTTAAAAACATGCAAGACAATAAAAATCCCAATATTAACAGATCTATTTAACAGATGTCCCCATAATAGCAAAATCTGTACAGACTGGAACGAGAGCTAGTAACACAAACAAAAGGGAGAAATGTGACCTAAAGAATTAAATATTTATATCGTTGCTCAGTCAAGTGTACAAACTGTTTATGAAAATTTTTAACAAGCGGTTTACTTACAAAATTATCAACCGATATAACAGGCTGACGCAAAAGATACATTTCTTTATTTATACGTCCATGGATATAGTACATCAGACCATCTGCTTAGAATGAACATACTGATAGAGATACATCAGACCATCTGCTGATAATGAGAACATTGATAGAGACATATGAATTCTAACAAGCCATATTTCTTGCCTCCGTAGATTATGAAAAGGCATTAGAGAGTATCGAGATGTGGAACATAGAACAAGCTATTAATAATTATGGAATTAATTCGGCCATAATGCAACAAAAGCTTGAACAGGTCACCGTACCATTTATGCATAAAAAATGACCTATTAAATTTTTAATTAGGATACACACGCGCGGTAGTTTTAATTTTAACCAACTTAAACGTATTTACAAAAGAATCTCAATTCGACGAGGTTCAAAAGAACCAGCAGTATTTATACAGCAGACAAAAGTTACAAGAGTTCTTCTTTCTCCTGAAGTCTAAAGAACATTTTTTGTTTTCGTCCACATTAAAAATTTTCTCCTTAGGAAACTTTCCTTTATTGCAAACATCCCCTAAAAGGTTTTAAAAGTAGCGTAGTTTTCGGTACATTATACTACTTACTTGCTTTTTCCAACCCATTTTTTACTTCTAATAGCATCTATAGTTTTTTGCATTTTTAATGGTATTCACTCCTTCTGTTTTAACTTTGGCTTAGGTATTCTGAAACAGAAAACCAAAAGAATATGAGATATGCGATGGAAACTGACATTCATTCATTAAAAAGGCGGGGTACACTTTAGAAACAAGTACGGGGTCTGATTTAAGCAGCCATACTATCAGGTTTATAATACTTCGATGTAAACATGATTCACAATCCTTCCCGTTAAAGAATGTATATAGAGATTATAACTTATCTTTCAGTATCCTGCCAATAACAATCAAAAAGTAGGCCGGTTTTAATTGTGTGATTGAGCTCAAAACGTTTGTTATCATCTCATTGACCGAGTGACGCAAGCGCTCTAATACATAGCGGCGAAAGCATACACTAATGTTTAGTGGCATTCTCATTCTCAACAGACTGCAGCATATTGGAGAATCAGGAAGGCTAACGGTTGGGTTTGGGACCTTGGTCCGAAATTAGGTACTTTTCCTCGAATACTATTCTATGTCTAATTCAGAAATTGAGAACCACGTTTAGTTTACAACCAATTTGCGACTCGAATGCAAAATGTTGTTTTTTGTTAATTTTGACTCTCTAAACATGAATATGATCATAAAAACTTACTAACACGTAAGATTTTTGAGTTATGATTTAAAAAAAAAACTATTTTTTAAAAGTATTTTAATAAAAAATAATTAAAGTCATTTGTAATAATATATCGGAGCGAAATGTTATCAAATTAACGTTTTTCCTAAAAATTGTGCATAATTTGGCAACACTTGGATGTCTAAAGTCTACGAATAAAACACTATTTACTACCCATTTAAACCAATATATTTATTTAATATCTTTGTTCTCCCGAGCCGCATCTATTTTTAGATGGTCGATGGTATACGAGAATTTCGCCGTCGTTTCTCGACCTTACGATTTTCTATAAAATTCTACAAGTGTGGCACGGCTGTAAAAGCAGCTTGCCAGTAATGACACCCTCAGTGTTGGTTTACCATGGATAGTGGTATTACATCGAAAAGCGAAAGTGTATGGAATAAAGTTAGTTGACACTATAGTCAGAATCCAGAAATCTAGGCAGTAAATTCTTGAAAGTAATAGTGACGGTTCACCGCTATTGTAGGTCTTTCAATGGCGTACGAAAATAGTCATAAGAAGTTACGACAAAGCTACTTGTATTAAATAAATATGTACCTATTTATAATTATCTTAATTTTAAATGATTATTATTGACATTTGAATTATTATATATATTAATATAATATACATGGTGTTCGGTAACGAATGGCCATAACTTAATCTTAGATTCCTGAGATTAAAATAGGCCGATTTAAACTAATTTACTTTAGTACGAATGTTGATAATAACCAAAATAAAGGGTGTCAAAGATAAACTTTTATTTTTGAATATTTAGTGACAGGCGTGGTATAACAACGCGAAATTTGGTAAGCTGGATTTTTTTAGGATGAGAAATCTAAATTAGCCACTAAAAATGATGAAGGACGCCACATACGTATTTCAGTGCTCGTTTAATACGTTCAATTTTTTTATCTCCCAATCGACATACTTTTACAATCAAATGTTATATTCTCTTAATATTTTTACTTAAAAAATATATACTACATCGCCGTACAACTCAATACTTTCTATTATTGTTTTATAAATTTGAATTATAGGTAATGTCTCTACCTAATCTAATCTCTCTACCTGCCTTTTCGATAATTATTTTTTGTAACAAACAAACAATGTCATGAATAAAAGTTTTAGTTTGTCATTAAATGCCATAGAAAATTTCTTTGTCTCGTATGTTTTGTACAAAATTATGGAATTGAAAGTTGTTTTTTGAGAAGTGTTTTTTGGTGATAAGAAGTATTCACTTTTAAAGTTAAATATAAGTCTCATATCATAATATATTAAGATTCATCTTTACAATTCACTGCAACAGTGTGAACGATACGCTACTGAATGCTCCGCTAGGAAATCAATGAGCAATTCATCTCTCTTTATATTATAACAACGTTGATTTACTATTCCTTTCTACCGGTGCTAGAATACGAAGTTGTCATGTATGACTTTTACAAAGAATATTATCGTAATTTAGATGTTTTCTGTATAAATATTGTATATAAATATAATATTATACATACATATTGATGTTATTAAATAAATTTTATTAGATACCTTAACAAAAACAAAACGATTATTAATATGATAATTTTGCTGGATGTCAATGATTAAATTATAAATTGCTAGAATATCTATCATCACAAACTATCAACGATGTTGCCGTATTATCGCATTAACAGTTCAGAGAATTTACTGCCTACAAATTTGATTCTCAAGTATAGTAAAGAACATCTTCGAATTAAGTGTGTGAGATAGTACAAAAATGTCCAAAGTACAGAAAAGTTGTTGTGTTAACCCCGTGGATAGTTTTTGCTACGTATGTGGTCAGTTTAATCCTAAATCGCAGAAAATGTCAATTAATAAGATGACAAAAGTAGCTTACCATAAGTAATTTGGGTGTGTTATTGGCGATCAAGATCAGGACTGGGCTCCTTACATATGCTGCCAAACCTGTGCAGCAAATCTAAGTAATTGGTTAAATGGTAAACGCTTTTCTATGCCGTTTGCATTTACGATGATTTTGCGCGAACTAACATCATTTTAACGACTGTTACTTCTGCATGGCATCTGAGTTTTCAAGGAAGAACAAGCATAAAATTGAATATCCAAATATTCCCTCAGCAATAAAACCTCTTGTTCATGGAGAAGATTTACCAGTTCCAGGACCCCCAGCAAATTGGGAAGAATATTTGGAAATGTATGACGAAAAAAGTCAACCCGATGATGTATCAGAAACGGACGATTCTTATTTTCCCGAAAGCGATGATAAAGCACCCCATTTCATTCAACAAACTGAATTAAATGATTTAGTTCGAGACCTACACTTGTCCAAAGAACATGCTGAACTTTTAGGTTCTCGATTACAACAATGAAATGTGAAATCAAAGTTACAATATTTAGGAACCGTAACCAGGAGCTATCCTCGTTTTTACTATGTAGAAAAAATGTGTGTTTGTGTTAATCCAAATAGTGTTATGGAAAAATTAGGATTTAAACATAGCCCAGAAGAATGGCGTTTGTTTATAGATTCTTCTAAATAAATTCTAAAAGCAGTTCTGCTCGATAACGGCAACAAAAGACCCTCTATTCCTCTTGCGTATGCAGTTGATATGAAACAAACACACGAAAGTATGTCGCTGATCCTAAATGCAGTTACCTATGATAAATGTAGGTGGCAAATATGTGGTGACTTAAAAGTCATTTGGGACAGTAGAGCAACACAGAGCCATTACCAACTTAAAGAATGGTCACCAAGAGATCAGTACATTCCAGGTCAAGCTAACGTAAAGAATATATATATATATATATATATATATATATATCCGGTTTTTTAGGCGTTACGCCCGTCCGGTAGGGATCTATGGAGGAGTATTACCGAGCCGCAAGCCCTTATCTCTTGCCGTACTGCTTCACCATAGGCCGATCAGATCCCAGCATATCCTAGTCTAAGCCGCAGATTTATCTAGAATTTTAAACTGCTGCGTTAGACTTTTTGTTTTCTGTACACCGAGCTGGGGCTCGACCCACATCCACTAAACCATTCGACAGTGAAGCGAATGAGAGGCAGCCGCACAGCCCGCTGAGCTATCTGACCGACACGTAAAGAATATACCTCTCGTTAATCCCAAAAACGTTCTGTTACCTCAGTTACATATTAAACTGGGATTGATTAAAAATTTCGTTAAGCATTAGACAAAGAAGGAGATACGTTTAAATACCTTTTAAACAAATTTTTTCTAAGCTATGTGTCGCGAAGCTTAAAGAAGGAATGTTTTATTGGACCACATATCAGAAAAATACTGAGGGATTAACAGTTTGATGAAAAAATAAGTGATGTTGAATTATCTACGTGGATTTCTTTCAAAAGAATTGTTTTCGAGTTTTTGGGAAACAAAAAGCAGACAATTACCAAAATGTTACTAGAAAAACTAATTAAAAATTACTGAAAAATGGTCTGTCGCATGTCTCATTTAAATTTTTTCCAGGAAAATTTGGGTGCGATCAGCGACGAGCAAGGAGAAAGGTTCCACCAGGATATTCTTACAGTGGAGCAACGCTACCGGGGAAGATAGGATGCAGCAATGAAGGGAGATTTCTGTTGGTTCCTCATGAGAGAACGTGATACTAAGTGTAAAAGAAAATCAGCGTTTACAAAGAATTTGTGTACAAAATACTTACCATAGTTTTTGTTTCTAGTTTTGGACTTATTTATATATGGTATATATGAATTTTTATAATAAATACCATTTTGGTGTTTGAATTCGCAATCAGGATGCTTTAAAACCCCCGGTACAGCCATTTTAACATTAGTTGCAACTTTTTTTTTTTTATTTGTTGACTAGTGTAATTCGATGATAAATAATTATTAATTAATAATTAATAATTATTGCTTAATAAATTAATTTTTTACATATATAGGAATGACCTAAACGAATTACCGAAAAGTAATAAATTACAATATTCATAAAAATAGTTCTTGATAATTTAAAAGAAGAGTATACGAGTAGAATTCAAGTCTAAATAAATAATTAAATTATATGACGTAAGGATGAAAAAACAACTTAATTTGTATATAAATGAGCTTTGATTTATTAAATACGTTAGATAATCTTCCGGACTAAGCTATTTTTCGTATATAGCCACCCACCAATAAAGATATTACGGCGACCCTAAAAGCAAATAAAGTTTAAGACATAAGCCTATTACGACCACCAAAGATATATTCGGAAAAACCAATAAGCTGAATCAATATTACACTCACGTCTCATCAATTATTGATGCTTCGTGATTTCCAAATCCCAAACCTTATTATATGGACGCTAAAATATTCCTACATCCAACCAAATTTACATGCTACAAGATAACTATCATGTCAAATAAGTACGTACAGTGTGATTTTCCGTATACTAGTGCTGGCTAACAATTTGTTTTTGGGTTTCGCACCAAGTATATTGTACTTGGATACTTTACAATTAAGTAACTAAATATCACTGAACTGGAAAAAAATTGCGCATTCAATCATGATAAAATTGATTTCCATTAAGAACCTACACGGAATAGAGAATAAAAGAAATATTAACGCTTTTTTGCTGATTTTTTATCGTTAACAAGATATTTACATCTTCCATAAAAAGCACTAAAATGCAAATAAAAAGCAATGCAGCACTAAAAAACAATAATTCAGCAGGTACGAACAATGTTTCTTGATAATCTAGTTGTACTTTTTAACAACATATTATAATAGCGGTAAAATCCAGGAGAACTGGCTGCAGTCAACATTTATTATAATCCCGAAGAAACCAAATGCCCAGATCTGTGATGACTACCGGCTTATAAGCTTGATCAATCATGTCACTAAAGCGTTCACTAAGATCATTCATAGAAGAATATGTGATAAATGTGTCGTGTTATCAAAGAGGGGTTACAAATAATAATCGTTACTTCACAACATCAGTTTATTCTCAACCCTCAAACATACATGCTTGCCCGAGCTTCGGCTACCTTCACATGACATCCCTGTCATCTGTGTTGCCTAACTCCGGCGCCTATATCTTAATCTAAGCTAACAACACATCTCCTTTTTTTTATAAAAGATCCCTGTGTCATTAATGATCTTATACCTAAACTAACTTAAACTACTACAAACATAATCTGTTAAATGAACCGGTTTCTTCACAAGTCTTTTTGGCCTGCTAGGCTTTACGCACTCAAAGTCCGATACACTATCGCTTTTATCCTGACCCGATGGAGGTAAAACATGATTTCCACTTTGTTCGATTTTGTCCTGAAATACACTGGGTTCCCCCCTACTACTTTCCTCCATTATTTTACCCTGTATGTCACCATTGCTTTGATTAGAGCAAGGCATTAGCTTTGTGTTACTAGAAATTGGCGGAACATAATCATTTGAGGATTCTGGTTGGGTGCTCAATACAGGGAAACAGTAGGGTGCATGAATCAAATGCCATCTATTTCTTCTAAATTTCCCGGTTTCAGTTTCAATTATATAGGACCTGGGTTCCTGACAGATCGCAACAACTCGCCCATATTTCCTGATATCAACCACCCACACAGAATCACCAACCTTAAGAGGATCTAAATCCTTGGCATTGTGTCGCTTATTGTAGTTTTTCACTTGTTTATCCTTTATTTCATTCTTTTTATTTTTAGTGTTTGGTTCTTTTGAAAAGTTTAATAAGCTTGGAAGCTGGGGTAAGTTAGATCTTAATTTTCTATTCATTAATAATTCAGAAGGTGAAACACCACATTCTAGGGGTGTACATCTATATGCTAACAATGCCAAACTTAGGTCCTCTTTTTTATTTTTCTGAATTAATCTTTTTGCAATTTGTACAGTGCGTTCCACTCCACCGTTGCTCTGAGGCCAGTGCGGACTGCTCGTCGTATGAACAAAATTATATTCTTTTGAAAACTTTATAAATTTTGATGAAAATTGAGTACCACAGTCGGATCTAACTTCCTCTGGGATACCATAACGAGAGAAAATATCTTTAAGCTTAGGAATAATGGCATCTTCTGTCATATTGGTTAAAGTAAAAATTTCAAACCAATGTGAAAAGTAGTCAGTGGCAATCAAATACCACTTATCATAACATTTAAACAAATCAACCCCCAGTTTTTGCCACGGCCTTTGTACAGTATTGTCTTTATGAAATGTTTCTCTATGATTTACTCTGTGTTCAACACATTGGGGACAATGTGTGACAAGGTTATTAATCTGGGATGACAAACCCAGCCACCAAACGCTCTGTTTGGCACGATCTCGACATTTTACAATTCCCATATGGCCTGTATGAATAAATTCCAACACCTTGAGTTGAAGACTCTTAGGAATGATTATGCGAGACCCTTTTAAAAGTAATTGTTCCGAATAGGAAATTTCATATCTATATTGATAGTATGGCAACAATTCAAATGGCAATTTAGATCTTTCAGGCCAAGAAGACAAAGAATATTCTTTTAGTTTTTTACAAATATATTCATTTTCTTGTTCTGTTTTTATTAAATTCAAAAAATAATCTTTAATTGGTAAATTATGAATAATTGACTGCACATATGCTGCAGTTTCTGCAGTTAGTTCTTTATTAGCTAACGTATCTGTTTGTAAAGGGGCCCGACTTAAAGTATCTGCTACAATTAAATTTTTTCCCGGCGTGTAGATTACAGTATACTTGTATCGCATTAAACGCATTCGAAATCTTTGCAAACGTGGCGTTAACTCATCTAAATTTTTAGTTTGCAGAATTTGTAGTAAAGGTTTATGGTCTGTTTCAAAAATTAGGTTAGGAACTCCTGAAATAAAATCATAAAAATATTCTGCTGCCCATGTAAGTGCAAGAGCTTCTTTCTCAATCTGAGCGTATCGTGTTTCAGCTGAGTTCAGAAGCCTAGATGTAAAAGCCACTATTTCCCGAGTATGATCTACATTTTCTTGAAATAGACATGCACCTATACCAAAACAACTTGAGTCTGCACTAACAATTATGGTTTTATTAGCATCAAAAAACGCTAGATTTGGAGGGCTCTCTAACTTTTGTTTTAAAGTGCTGAAAGCTTTATCTTGTGCTGGACCCCACAAAAAGTTAATATTTTTTTTTAGTAAGTGTGTTAATGGTTCAAGAATCTCAGATTTATTATGAATGTATTTTGCAGCAAAATTAATCATACCCAGCCATCTTGACAGCTCAGTCTTATTTTTTGGTTCAGGAAAATCACGGATAGCTTTAACCCTATCTGGATCAATTAATATCCCTTGCTCAGAGACCATATGACCCAAGTATTTAGCTGTTTTTGTTGCTATAGAGCATTTGTTTTTATTTAGTGTAATACCTTCCTTATGAAGTTTTGTTAGGACTGTGTTCAAAATATTGTCATGTTCCTCTATTGTCCTTGCATGAATAAGAATGTCATCTATATGGACAACACAGCCTTCAATGCCAGTTAAGATTTTTGAAAATCTCATAGTAAAATACTCTGGGGCACAAGATATACCAAATGGAAGCCTTTTAAAGAAAAATCTGCCAAAAGGTGTTATAAAAGTTGTTAACAACTGACTTTCCTTATTCAATTTTATTTGGTAAAACCCACTTGTGGTATCCAATTTTGAGAAGAATTTAGACCCTTTCAACTGTGCTAGTGTATGAGATATTTTCCCGAGAGGAAAATGTGACCGTAACACGTTTTCATTAAGTTTAGTATAGTCACCACAAAGCCGTACACAATCTCCCTTGTCCACACAAACAATTGGGCTGACCCAAGAAGTAGGATCTTCAATGGGTTCAATTATCCCTAATTTTAGCAATCTATCAATTTCAATTCTTAATTTTGGTAACAGAGGTAAAGGAACAGTTCTGGGAACGCTCTGTACATAAGGTTTAGCATCTGGCTTAATTCTAATTGACATTTCCATTTTAAATTCACCTATATCACTAAAAATACCAGGAAATGTTTTAGCAACAGACTCTAAATTAAATTTTGAAAACATATTAGTACTCTCAGATTGATTACAATGAACAACACTGCAACTGATTTGATTTACCTGTTTAAGCTTACAATTAGAAAAATTTAGAACATTAAACTTAATGATTGACTCTCTGCTTAATATAGGTTGTCTCAACTTCCTAATACAATATATTGTTTCATCATTTGTAAAACCGTCATAAGTAAATTTTATATGTAGCTTACCCACTGTGTCCAATTTATGATCGTCCGCTGCACCAATTGCATCACATGCCACAATTTTACCCACATATTCTGGAGGTAATTTTTCATAGGGAAAGCAGTTAACATCTGCTCCTGTATCCACAAAAAAAGGTACCTTAAATTTGTCATCCAATAAGATGTCTACATACCAACGATCCTTCTTGTCTAGGTACACTTGGCCAATAAAGGAATCTGTATGTACCACTTGATTTACTGAATCCCTTCCTTCGTCATCTGTACTACTGCTACTGGTGGACCTTGAACACTTAACAGCTCTGACAGCTTTCTTCCTGCACATCACACTCCAATGACCTCTACGTGAACAAGATCTGCATTCAGAGAACTTGGCTGGACATTTCTCCCTATTTTTACATGTAGGTATGCCACAGTATCCACATCTGTAACCTTCCTTAACTTTCTCATGAGTTGTTTCTTGTTTAGCAAAACTCTTACCTTGATGTCTTTTATCACTACGCTCCCTGTAGTCCTGTTTAACTGCACTAACTGACTGCTCCTGTCTCATAATTCTATTTTGACTATCTTGAAGTTCAGCTTGGCGTGCTATTTGTATTGCCTTCTCTAGTGTCAAACCATCATTTAGTTGCATTCTTTCGCTCACCTTTTTATCAGCTATTCCGATAACTATCCTGTCACGAATTAACTCATCTTTAAGAGCTCCATAGCTACAGTGCTCTGCAAGAGTATGTAGACTTGAAATAAAGTTTCCCACAGGTTCTCCTGGCCTTTGTACCCTTGAATTAAATTGAAATCTCTCAAAGATTGTATTTCTTCGGGGAATAAAATGATTGTCGAAAATCTGCATTACATCTTGAAAGGATGCATTCTCCACTGGTTGATTTTGAAGTAAAATATCTTCTGCTTCATTTCCCATTAAATACAACAGTAGGTCTAATTTATCCTTGTCAGATTTTTGTCCAAATCCACTTACAGACATATATCTCTCTACTCTTTTCTTCCATTGGGGCCATGTCTGGGGCTGTGTAAAATCAAATTCGCTTGGAGCCGAAATGTTCGCAAACACTTCTTTATTTATTTGGATAGGTGCATCCATTTTAAGGATTTTAGGTCCCCTCTGATTTATAGGTTATGCATAAGATTTGCACTGTTGTCACGTTCGACCACTCTTTGCTTGTTTAATGTTAACAAAACAAAGCACCAGCTGCCACCATGTCGTGTTATCAAAGAGGGGTTACAAATAATAATCGTTACTTCACAACATCAGTTTATTCTCAACCCTCAAACATACATGCTTGCCCGAGCTTCGGCTACCTTCACATGACATCCCTGTCATCTGTGTTGCCTAACTCCGGCGCCTATATCTTAATCTAAGCTAACAACACAAAATGTGAGTCAAATATTGATAGATCGAAGTTTGGTTTTCGGAAAGCACTTGGAACTAGAGAAGCAGTTTTTGCTCTTCAGGTGTTTTTACAGCAGTGTAGAGACGTTGATAAGGATGTGTATTTGTGCCTTGTGGATTTTAAAAAAGCATTTGACAATGTCAATCATGAACAATTGATAGATATTCTGCGAAAGACAGGTATTGACGACAAGGACAAATTGTGGCAAACCTATACTGGGGTCAAACAGCAAGAGTAAAAATTGGCAAAGAACTCACTGGAAGTGTGCAGATCAAAAGAGGTGTCCATCAGGGGTGTATCTTATCCCCACTCCTATTCAATATTTATTCCGAGAAAATATTTAACAAATGTATAGAAAATGCAAATCAGGGCATAAAAATAAACGGCGAGGTAACGAACAATATAAGATATGCCGGATGACGACACGGTGATCCTTGCCAGTACCATAGATGAATTACAACAAGTAATGGAAAGAATTTATTGTTAGTGAGGAATACGGCCTGAGCCTCAACTTCAAGAAGACAAAGTGGATGCTTATAAGCAAAAAAACAACAACCTGCTCGACAATTACGGATAATTAACATATTAATTGACCATATAGAATCGTATGTGTACCTTGGCACCAACGTAAATGCAACGTAAATGGGAACAGACCACAGAAATTAAGGCGAGAATAGAATGAGCTAGAGCAGCATTTAACAATATGAAAAAGCTCCTTATAAGCAAGGATTTGTCTCTTCCCCTAAAACTACGTCTAGTTAAATGCTACATTTTTCCGGTTTTACTATATGGTGTGGAGGCGTGGAAGCTGACAAAGAGAGACTCTCACGAGAAAACTTGAAGCATTCGAAATGTGGGTGTACCGACACATTCTTCGTATATTCTGGACCGAACATGTTACCAACATAGAGGTAATCCAAAGAACCGGAAAGGAGAAAGAAATCGTGAGCACAATTAAACAAAGAAAGCTTGCATATCTAGGCCACATATTGAGACACGATAAGTACCATCTACTGCAATTGATTGTCCAGGGGGAAAATAGACAATAAGCCTGGGTCAGGCAGGAGAAGACACTCGTGGCTCCAAAATCTGGGGAAGTGGTTCGGACTCACATCGGTCGAACTATTCAGAAGCGCCGCAAACAAGATCAGAATTGCCATGTTAAAAAACCCTGTAAAAAAGTACTTTTAGGTTTTGAAAAATGTATTGTAAATTAGATATCTTTGCGTTATATCATTTTTTTTTATTTTTGCCTCAGATGAGGCATCACATGTATCTGACAGTTGGTTGTGAAACCTTTTACCTGACTCTGACTTCCTTATTGATATCTACACATAGATGGCCCCATATTCTAAATAATTGCAATTAAATTTCCTTCTGGATGTAAGTTCAGGTTAGTAGCCTATAGGTATACTAAAAGCATGTCTATAAGTAGACATGCTTTCAATTGAAAATATCTGGATGATGTCAAATTCTGATTTTTTGTGCTTATGTATTATGATAATTGTAGATAATTTGTCTCTTTCCTTCTATTAATTCATTAATCTTGGTATATTCTTGTTGCTGAATTCTTCTTTTAGTAATGGTAACAAGAACCTGTTAAATTATGTTGATAGGTTTGCTACATATTTTTCGAGGGCTACTTCTTTAATATTTTTCTTTTTGCTGTCTGTTTCTGTCATGATTATTGATATATCTTACTGTTGTACACTGTGCTCATTGGTCCAGATATATTTGCATATTTAGAATGTATCCAAGTCTCTGTTTTGATGTTATGCTTCATGCTCATTTATCCTAACACTAAGCGGTTTTGCGTATTCATCATCATCACCTTGTTTTTTTTTTTTTTTTTGATTGAGGTGGAAAGGTTCAAAAACCGATTAGGGAAGGTGTCCCTAGTACTGTTGGATTCGATCCAGAGAGGAAAACATGCTAGGGCATAAAGTCCAGAGTATGGAATATATGTCCTGCATGCCCCCCTGACTAGTCGCCTACCAACCAAAACCACCCCCTCTTCGACGCGTGATATCCCCGGACGAGTTCATTAGAGAACGAAACATGGGGATATCCTGCGCTGCCTAAAAGATAGTTCTTAGATAATTGTCTTAGGTTATCCTATGCTGCTTGCCTAGGAGCGGCAAGTACATAGGGTAAGGTCTGGTTCCTGATTCGGAACAATAGTTCAAGGACTAGTAATTATTGCGAAGGGCAGTATACGTCCTTTGAACCTCATGATTGACTATGAGACTATGAGATATGAAAGGAGCCTGTATGTGTATGGAACAATTGGATAGAGAAGAAGAGGAGTATGGTTCTTAAAGAGTTCAGAGGACTTCTAACATCCTGATCAAGGTTTATTCGGAATAGTAGAGAATAACTAAGGATATAAGTACATTTGGGTTTGTATTTATTACCTATGTTACGTCTGCTATGCTGATTCGACGGTATCCACGTACGTATCGCGTATGACTTAGAAGGGAGAAAAAAGTTCTAGGTGGTCCCTTATATGGTGCGAGAGGAGACCCTCCTCACCCATCTTGTTCGGCTCTTTCCAGGATGGTCTTTCGTTTCATAATTTGCGTAATCTGGTCTATTATAAATTCAAAGTTTTGTTTACTAAGCAACGCTATATGTATAATGTTATTGGGCCTTATATCCCCTAACCTATTCCGCAGCCTATTTTGTTCTTGGGCGAAAACATTGCACCGAAAGATGCAATGTTCCGCGTCGTCTCTCTCATGACATGTAGAGCACATATCATCGTTGGTTTTCTTTATTTTAAATGTGTACGACTTGAAAGATCCATGTCCTGTCAAAAACTGTGTAAAATAGTAATTTACCCGCTTGAATTTACAGCTGTACCACGCAACCACATCTGGGATTAGCGTTTTTGTCCATTGAGCTTTCGTAGTCTGTGCCTCCCATTCCGTTTGCCATTCTCTTAATATCTGCTCTCGTATGGTTGCCCTTACCAGAGGTAAGTGACCATTCCGGTTTTCGTACAGCATCTGCCGTTCCCTGGCTAAGAGATGGATGGGGAGCGTACCTGCTATGGTCTGTAGGGCAATAGTAGAAGTGGTTCTGTACGCACTTATGACTTTGAGTAGGAGTTTGCGTTGTGCTCTTGTTATCATATCTTTATATTTTTGATATCTTAGTACATCTATCCAGACAAGGGTTCCGTATAGGAGGGTCGATTGTACAATATGTAGATATAGTCTTCTCTTGGTGCTGCTTGGACCTCCTATATTAGGTGTTATTCTCTGGATGGCTGCTGTTTGTTTGTCCGCCTTCTTAACCACTCTCGAGAGATGTTTCGTAAATCTTAGGCCTCTATCCAAATCGATGCCTAAATATTTAGCACAGTTCGTTGGTCTCAGCTCATTGCTACCTAGTTGAAAGATCAGATCTGGTCCGTTTCTTGGAGCCTTCAGAATGACCACCTCGGTCTTGCTGCCTGCGAGTTCTAGGTCATTATTTTTCATCCACCTATTTACCTTGTTAAAACAATCGTTTATCGTATCTACGATTTCCCAATACATGTCACTAATCGTTAAGATAGCTAAATCGTCGGCGTAGGCTATTGCTATGCTATCTTTGCCATAGTCGATGTCCAGTACCCCATTATAAAGTACATTCCATAGTGTTGGGCCTAGTACGGATCCTTGCGGTACGCCAGCTGTTAATCGAATCTCTGCGTTTCTAGCCACTGAAACATATCTGTCGGTTAAGTATCTTTTTATAATGTTTATTAAATATCCAGACACGTCTGCAGTTTCCAATTTTCGTATGATGTGTGCCCAGTTGGCGGAATTAAAGGCGTTCTTCACATCAAACATTATCAGAGCAGCCCATCTTCTTCTTGTGGTCTTAACGGTGTCCGTAATATGCTTAACCGCATCTACCGCCGATTTTGCTTTTCTAAATCCGTACTGTCTAGTTGAGATAATGTCCTTTTCTCTCAACTCTTCTTCAAGGCGATTTTTGACGATATTCTCATAGAGTTTCCCTAAACAGTCAAGGAGGCATATTGGCCGATAAGAACTGGCTTCGTCCGGATCTTTACCGGGTTTAAGTATTATCGCCTTGGTGTTACAGCCCTTAGAGGGCCTCGACCTTCTCAAGCTTTTTTACGCTATTCTGTTCTGTCCCTTGCTTGCATGTTTAAGTTGCCGATTCCGATCTTTTCCGCATCTTGTGTTACCCCATCCATCGACCCCAGCTTTGGTCTACCCCGTCTTCTCATTCCCACGGGTTGCGTTGTTAGAATCTTTTTTATCATGTTCGATTCAGAGGCCCGGCTACATGTCGTGCCCACTGCAGACGGTTTCGCTTAATGACAGTGGTAATATCTTTACCACCAAACGTATGCTTGTAGATATTCTGCAGTTCAAAGTTATATCTAAACCTCCATATTCCATTCTCATAGACCGCTCCGAATATCTTGCGTGGCATGTTTCTTTCAAAAATCGATAGAGCAGATTCATCTGTTTTACTTAGCGTCCATGCCTCTGATCCATATGTGAGAACGTGGACTCTCAATGATCATTTACCGTATTCATTTACCGAGAGGGGTTCCACGAGTTCCTCATTTCGGTATTCCAGCTCTATATTGTTAGTAGGTTCCACTTCCAGCAACTCTCGAAAGTGCTCAACCCATTGTAAAAGGATATCCTCTTTGTTGGTAAGTAACTTATGTTCCTTATCATTACAATAGTTGATTATTGGTTTGAATTCTTTTTTAATAATATTTATTTGATGATAGAACTTTCTTGTTTCTCCGTGACTCTTAAGTTTTTGTATCTATCTATTGTTGTTCTAGTTTTTCGTTGTTGCATGGTCCTAAATGCCTTGTTCTTCCCATCTGTTATTTTTTTGCAGTCTTGGTCGAACCAGTCATTTCTTTCTTGGATTCGGGATATTCTCAATGTGCTTTCGGCTGCTAACTTCAGAGTCTCCTTGCAGTTGTTCCACATTTCCGTGCTTGACTGGTCGACTGACTAGGTGTGTTCTAGGGTTTCTTTTATATGTGACTGGAACTGTTTCTCTTTGTTTTAATTTTTTAGCATACTAATAAGCCTTAAACCATTGTCATTAGTAACGTCGTGAAGGCTGTGTTTACCAATATACTCTTGGTAGCATATCTCTTTTCCTATCTGGGCATTCATGTCTCCAATGATTATTCTAATATCGTTTTTGGCACAGTTATCATATGCTCTTTCAAGGTTTTCGTAGAATAGATCTTTAATTTCTTCGTCTTTTTCCTTGGATGGCGCGTGATCGTTGGCCAGTCATATGTTGAAAAATTATCCTTTTATTCGAAGGATGCATAACCGATCATTTATGGCTTTAAAACCAATAATAACATTTTTGATTTTCTTTGAAACTAGGAACGTGGTTCCAAACTCATGTCGTTTCGGGTTGTAGCTATAATACTTATATATCATGTTCTTTTTTCTGCATAATGCCGGTTCCTGTCCATCTCATCTCTTGCATGGCTGCAATGGCTATTCTATATTTTAGGAGTTGATCTTGCAGGGATCTTAAAAAAGATGAAAATATGCTACCAAAACCTCGTAAGACCTAAAATTAAATACTATTTAAATTTCAAAAACTCGTATCTCATGGTTTCTTTCGAAAAAACTCTAACTTAATTTTTTCAAATTTAATTACTGTCACAAATAATTCATTTCGTGGAACTACTCACAATCCAGAAAAAAAAACAACTTTAAAAGTTATATTTTCTACTATGGGAAATTATAGGTGATTTCCCAAAATACACTAATTTTGAGATAAGATTTTGACATCTGAATGACGATCTGTTGCTGACCGTGAGAAAAAGAGCATAAAATCCTTACAAGTGAACTAAAGCTGGTAGTTTTAAACTGTACAGCAGTTTAACAGTGTTAAACTGCTTAAAAAAGTAATTTTGTGAATAAGAGGATATAAAATGGTACCAAATCGTTTAAAATAAACACCAGCTGAGAATAAAAGACACTTTAACTTTTTCTTATAAAGTATACAGAAAATGTATCTTTACATTTTATAAAGATAAAGGTAAATGTATTTTTTTATTAAGTAATACAATTTGAAATCATTTTTAAATTAAACCCAACCTTATAAAATGGCCAAATTAACCTCATTTAAGTTATGAAAAAAGTTTGTGGTGTTGTTCTAAAAAGGTCTCTAAAAAACATAATAAAACAACAAGTTAATAAAATTTATGGCAACAGAACTTTCAGGGTCAGAACTGCTAAGTCCCAGCAACAGAAGTATTTTATTATAAAAGTGGCGGGACCTACTTGTAATTATCAACAACACAGGATTCTCACATATTCAGGCCCCAGTTAAACAAGTTTCACTGTATTTTATTTATATAAAAATATAATTTTATATTAACAATAAAAGTTATATATTAATTTAAGTTGTTCACGTTTTATTTTTTGCTGAAAATATATACAAACTCCACAACTTATTCTAAAAAACTCTGAAAGTTCTGTTACCATTAAATTTTATTAACTTCGTAGGCACGAATTATAAATATTATGTACATTTTGTATAGCTTTGAAGAAAAGGGGCACTGATGTTTTTTTACAGACCTTTTTAGAACAACACCGCAAACTTTTGGGTTGAGATTATGAACTTTGCATAACTTAAATGAGGTTAATTTGGCCTTTTTATCAGGTTCGGTTTAATTTAAAAATGATTTCAAATTGTATTACTTAATAAAAAAACACATTTACCTTTATCTTAATAGAATATAAAGTTACATTTTCTTTATTCTTTATAAGAAAAAGTTGAAATGTCTTTTATTCTCAGCTGGTGTTTACTTTAAACGATTAGGTACCATTTTTTACCCTCTTATTCACAAAATTACTTTTTAAGCAGTTTAACACTGTTAAACTGCTGTACAGTTTAAAACTACCGGCTCTAGTTCACTTGTAAGGATTTTATGCTCTTTTTCTCACGGTCAGCAACAGATCGTCGTTCAGAGATGTAAAAATCTTATCTCAAAATTAGTGTATTTTGGGAAATCACCTATAACTTCCCATAGTAGAAAATATTACTTTTAAAGTTGTTTTTTTTTTCTAAAATGTGGGCAGTTCCACGAAATGAATTATTTGTGACAGTGATTAAACTTGAAAAAATAAAGTTAGAGTTTTTTCGAAAGAAACCGTGAGATTCGAGTTTTTGAAATTTAAATAGTATTAAATTTTAGGTCTTACGAGGTTTTGTTAGCATATTTTCAGCTCTCTTACCCCTTTTTTGCACACAAAGAACAATATTACAGAAGAAAAATAAAATGTGTATTCTTCAAAGAAATGAAACAAATATGTAACATAAGCATTCTGATATAAAATAAAATAAGCACAACTATTTTTCATATTTTGAAAACAAAATAAATAAGTGCTTCAACGAGTTATAAAAACCATGATAATCTGGGTGGATAACGGTCTTAAGAGACTGCATGTGATTAAATTTGTCTTCTGTAATGGGCAAATGGTCATTATACATTTTTCTTGCGATTCCTGCATTATTAGAATTTTTGCGAACTGTTAAAAACTGCAACTCTTCGTCAAAGTTTAGTTTTAATTGGACAGGTAAATCTATGGAATACCTTATTCACGCTTGCATCTCCCACTTTTCTTCCTGGACGAATGGATGAATAATACTTAATTTCGGAATAGTTATTAAGACATCGGCAATCAATGTATTTATGGATTTTTGGACATTTTAAGGTCCTCTTTAATTATTTCCACATAATTGGATGGTGAATAAATGCATTTATTTTTTCTTTCTTTCAATGGTGGAGTGCATACTATCGCACTCCATTTGCTAGTGACCCTTAACTAAATATTTCTGTATAATTTTTACCGTATAATTTTCGTTGTAAAAATGCTGAAGTGTATAAACCAATGTCCGTAGCGATTTTGTACAGAACATCCATCGCTATAAAAAAATTTTTTTATCCTTTTCTTGTGCATCTAACTCTTCATTTAAAAAATCAATTATACAAGATGTAAAACAGTTGGCATTTGTTTTGCCCTCTCCCTCATGCTGTATATAACAAACTACCTTATTATTTAACAATCGTAAAATAGTTTCGAATCGTTTACGATTGTTAAATTAGATGTCGCTAGTGCGTCCGTATCGAAGCTGCTTCTTAAAAGGCAGAAAATATTGATTTTTCACGTTGAGAAACCCTATGAATAGCTCTTCTGACGAGACCTATTAGGTCGAAATACGTATCAAGAGACATAGGATTTGTTTGCGTGAAATCAAATATTTGCTGCCTTTTCTCATTTTACCTTATTATTTGTTAAATTATAGAGGGTGGAGTTATGGCATAGGATGGGGACAAGTTGGACCGCTTGTGCATCCATCGTAAATACGCACACTTTTCCTTCCAACGCATCTTCTTTATCCTCTATTTTTTTCTTTCTAGCGCGACCTTTTTGGATAATATGTGATTTATAATCTTCTTGCTCTACATTGCCCAATTTATGCGAAAAACATAAATCACACTGGTCCTTTCTTGGATGATACACATCAATGTTTGTGTTTTTCATTTCTTTTAAGAAAACGTTAGCAGATAGCAGATTGTGGTTCATAATTTTTGTATACGTCATACACTTAATATGTCCTGAGGATACCCGAGTCACAACTAGTTTTCGCCCAGTTTTGATCACCCCATTCACCCAATCCTAATGTGGAGAAAAACTTTTTTGGCAAACCGGAAATACGGTATTATCTATTATATCTATTATATTAATAATAAAATAAACTTAAATTACGTCGTGATTTATTTTATGTTCTTTTATGCGTTGTTGGATGTTTATTAACTAGCGGACACACAAATATCTTTCGTTGATGCTAATCTATCTCAGATCAAAACCCATCAAAAATCTTCCTTCGTTCCTCATCAGTTATCATTGAATATTTCCTTTTTTCTTTTGCTGCTAAAAATTTTGCTAAAATACATCTTGGTTTTATTTCTCGGTAGTTTCTCTTTATGGTAACTACAGGTCTATCTTTCTCCTTCTTTTTTACTCTATATTCTTTACCACGAATTCTTAAACATTTTTATTCACTTCTCTTCCAAGTAGAAGAATATGCTTTGCCTTTTTTGCTACGCCTTTTCTTTCCATTTTTTTCTTCTCGGACAGCGTTTACCTCCTACTACGTTTACTTACTACTACCTTTTTATCGAAAAGGTTTCAAAAAATTAAGGTCAATGTGAATGGGAATATACTATTTTCTTCAAAAGAAAGTGTCCTCTCCGGAGTTCCACAGGGAAGTATCATTGGCCCTCTTTTATTTTTGATTTTCGTCAATGATTTAAATCAACTGATACACGATAGCTCAACATCTTTGGTTCGGAATCCATTAGTTAATTTTTCTGATGCAATAAGCGTTCGAGTAGAAAACTTGGAACAGCAATCAGGCTGTTATGTCACTCAATTTGCTGACGATACCACCGTTGCACTAAATTCCAATAATTTTTTTTATGTGGTACAAAAAGAAAACTCTTCTTCTTCGGGTTCCTTCTCCTAGCGGAGGTTGGAAATCATCATCGCTATTTTAACTTTGTTGGCCGCATTTCTGAATAATTCTAATGAGCTGCAGCCGAACCACTCTCTCAAATTTCTTAGCCAGGACATTTTGCGTCGTCCTGGGTTTCTCTTCCCTTGTATCTTCCCTTGCATAATCAACCTCAGTAATACGTACTTCTCACCCCTCATTAAATGTCCCAGATATTGAATCTTTCTAATTTTAACAGTTTTTATGACTTCACATTCTTTCTTCATTCTTTGCAACACCTCTATATTAGTTACTTTTTCAATCCACGATATTTTATGCATTCTCCTGTAGCACCACATCTCAAAGGAGTTTAATTTTTTGATTTCAGACTGCTTTATTGTCCACGCTTCCATGCCATATAGTAAAGTAGAGAAGACGTAACAACGTAGCATTCTTGTGCGAATCTCTAGATTAAGGTTACGGTTGCAAAGTAATTTCTGCAATTTTATGAATGTGTTTCTTGCCATTTTTATTCTAGATCTGATCTCCTTTACTTGATCTCCATCTTCGGTTAGCCACGTTCCTAAATATTTATATGTTTTTACTCTTTCTATCGTTGTATTATTGATGATCAGGTTATCTACACCCTGTGGTTTTTTTGAGAATATCATTGATTTCGTTTTTTTGAGATTCATTTGCAGTCCGTAACTTTAACATGCATTGTATACATGCTGTATTATGTACTGTAGATCTTCCATGTCACTTGCAAATATGACAGTATCGTCGGCATATCTAATATTATTAATGCTATTTCCGTTGACATAAATACCTTCCGCGATATCCAATAAAGCCTCTTGAAAAATCACTTCACTGTAGACGTTGAATAAGAGTGGTGAAAGGATACACCCTTGTCGAACTCCTCTAAGTATACTTACTTCCTCTGTCAGTTCTCCTTCGACTCTTACTCTTGCTTTCTGGTTTTGATACAGATTCGATATAATTTGTAGATCTCTACTATCAATGTTTTTAGTCTTAAGAATACTTAAAAGCTTCTCATGTTGAACTCTATCAAAAGCTTTCTTGAAATCTATAAAGCAAGCATATATGTCCTGATTCATATCCAGGCATCGTTGTGTCAGAACATGACAAATTCATGCCAAAGCAAACTCATTACTGTTTAAATAGTGCCCCAATATTAAATGGATCAAATACCGATATGGTACCCTTTTCATCTTCTACTATGCAGATGTCCATTAGTAAAGCTTGACAATGGGTCTGTGGTAAATAGTCACTCCACTAAGTTGTTAGGTGTTTACCTGGATTCTAATTTGTCTTGGAGTTCTCACGTTGATTATGTAGTGGGAAGATTGTCTGTGCACTGTTATGTTCTATGGCAACTTAGGAATTTTGTCTCCCTAGATATTTTAAAACTTTACTATTTTGCTCATGTACAGTCAATTTTGCATTATTGCTTAGTTTGTTGGGGAAATTGCTCGCGAATTAATGAGGTGCTTGTTCTTCTTCAAAAAAAAAAAATTCATACCATGACTGTTTTGTAGAAAACTTAAGAGATTGCTGGTTAAATCATTTAAATATAAACATAAATAATTATAAAGAAAAATGCAATATGTTGTTTGTAAATAAATTAGCGAAAAATAGCAAATATATGTAAAATAAAATGTTGTAATTCAAATAACAATTGGCAGATTTAATAACTTATTGTCAACTCTATATGAGATTCACTTACCTTTTGTCTGTGGTTGGGTCCCGCTCGGAGTCTAAGGTCTAAGGGTAAAATAGGATGAACACCGATGCTCGTTTGCTTGCTTGCGTTGCCGACGAGAATTTGTTGCAGAATGGTCGATCATTCGTTCTTTTGTTTTTAGGACCTCCGTGAATAGCAGTAAATTAAGCTTAAAATGATATTTTAAACTTTCTACACAACGGACGGGTACGTTTCCTTAAGGACTCTGAAGTGTTTGGGTTGATAAATGTTTCCCAAAAACATGTTGTTTTTCAGACAAGTGAATTTTCAGAACTTGACAATAATTAATCAGTTTGAGTTCGAGAATTTTTTTTATTGAGTTTAATGCGTCGACAACTAATGGTCATTGGCATGGTAGAGTGAATTTTTACAGTCAGGTACTCAGTGTAGTGTGTGTATATGTAGGTGTAGAGTAATTGTCTTGATACTTAGCAAAGTCGACGTCATTGTCTTTGCTAAGAGACGCTAAGTGTATCCGAACGTCTGCGGTCCCTCCGATGAGTACCGATCGCACAAGGATAGAAATTATTTTCATTTATTAATTTTTAATAAACGAAAATTTCCCCACCCAGGTGAGATTCGAACTCACGACCATTACGTTCAAAGGTAGGCGCTCGTACCAGTGAGCCACAGAGGGGGTCCGTTCGAGAATTTAAAAGATAAACTAAAGTCATATTATAATTAGCTAATATATTATGATTAAAAGATTTAAAACTAAATAAGGTCATATTCTGAATAATAAAAATAAAATATTTAAATCAGTCTTGACACTTTTCCAAACAATGACGTTTAGAAAGCGCTTGGATTCCTGTAGACCAGTGTTTAAACAAATAAATATTTTAACTGTAATTTCGCTGTATATTTTCAGCTGTGTTGTTTATGTAAAGTCACATAGATGTAATTTTATTTGCAGAAATTATGTTTCCTTAATGAGTGGCTACAATTTTCGTTACAGAAATGATTTGGTGACCCCTGCTTGTCACTTAACCGTTGTGGGCAGGGGTCCTTACCCAACATGCATTAGTTTGTATAATAAATTCCCTAATTATGTTAAAGAGTCAAATATTTATGTATTTAAGAGAACAGTTAACGACTTACTTCTGGTAAACACTTTCTATTCGTTAGAGGAATACTTGCAGGCATCTTTTTAACAATTTGTATGTTTTTGTGTATATTTTATGTTTTTATGTGCTTATAGTTTTTACTTTTTTACTACCTATGAACCTATAGTTTTTTAGATTGTATTTTGACGCCTTTCAATACTTGTAAAAGTCAGATGAAATAAAGAATATTGATTGATTGATTGACTTCTTTAGGCGTTGCTTTAAATTTTTTGCGTCTGGCGACATTTACAGCTTCATCTTCAGAATCCGACGAAGTATTTCGACGATAACTTTACTCTGATCCTTCGAAAGGTTCTTCAAATTCAATATCCATGTTAAAGGGTCGATTTTCTGCAGCTTTACTGAGATTTTATGTATTTAAAGTTAGATCCCTACTGGCATTCTCCACCCAAGTACTTTTCTTCACATCAACTTCCATACTATTATCTTCTATATTAGTACTAGCGAGGCATCTGGCTTTGAGTGTCATTTTTTAATGAGATCCTGTTTGAATAACAGTAGTCTTTGGGTTCAAAATAATATAGGAATGTACTTTAATATTTTGTGAATAGCCTGATGAAGAAGCAACGTCCTACGTGGAAACTGTAGGATTCAAAGGTCTCAGAAATTTGTTCAAAGTCTGTGTTTTCTTTTTTCCAATCTTCTCCATGACGGCTCTTTCGCGACTTCCTCTTTAGAATGTGAATTTTGATTGGTAGTATTTCATTCTGGTTAATATCAGGACTCACTTTTAGACTTTCTAGTGCTGATTTGACCATTCTCGAAGCCCGGCTTATCTAAAAATTAAACAAAAAAACACTTATTTTTTTTTCAAAGAAACCTCGTATATCATTCTTGTGAAGTCTTGATTCTATTTTGGTAGCTAACAAAACCTCGTATCACAATTTTTTTCACTTAAAAATTTACTGAAATACATTATTTTGGAAATTCTTGCACCAACTGACAAGTTTTTGCTTTTCCTTAATTGATTTATATAATTTGTTTTAGTTGATCAACTGAAATATAATACCTAATTGAGTCATCATAACCCCAATTTTTTTAGAATAATAATAGTTATGGTTCTGTCTAACGTAAAACAATGTGTCTATGAATTATTAATAGAAAGTATTTAGATGTTTTCACTTACCATAGCTTCTATAAAACAGTTATAATTCTTATAAACCTATATAACTGCACAAAAATGTTCAGTATTTAATACAATATGTGAGATACGAGGTTTCTGACTTCGAGTCACGGAGGTGCAATTTCACAGGCTTTGTGATAAGAGGTTTCTCAATCGATGCAGCTCGATTTCATAATATAGGCCACCCAAAAAACGCAAAACCATCGAAAATTGAAATACGGCGCATCTTAGCGACGAGATCAACTCCTCAGCTTCCAAAAATCTATCAAAATCAAAATTCCCCTTCCACCCTCTTTTTTTTTAACCAATGATCTCTTAATCCTTTAAAATTACCTAAAATCCCGAGTTGTCAAAAAATGAATTTCAACTTTCCCATTTTTGTTTTCGGTAAACTCAACTAACAATAGACCTTCATAATTAGCTTTCTACAAAGTTTCCCAGTTTTTAAAATCGATATGAGGCACACTAGAACAATAGCAAGCGTTAATCGCTTACACTTTGTTTATAAAACCGTGGAGAACAGGTAAACGGTTTTATCCCGTAATATTTGCTATGAAACAAACCTCTTTTATTATACATTTCTTAAATCTGCTATTATCTTAAATATCCATCGAAGTCTGTAATAAGTCCATATCACTTTTAACACATAAAAAACCGTAGGTATATGAATATAATAATTCATTCCTCTATTTTCATCTACATGTAGAAATAACCAATTGTTTTAATTTTTGTTTAGGGTAGACTGGGTACGGTCGTAACAATTTTCCTTTAGTGCTTTATAGCACAGCTATTATACATAGCTGTAAGCAACGATCAAAGTCTTTGATGAGAAGTAATATTCATTTGTCTTTAAATTAATGTCAAAACCAATAGATCATGCAAAATAGTTTGGAGAGAATATGTCATTTAAATAAGTGTGTGCGATTGTTACAACCGACCCCATACCAGGGGCGGTTGTAATACGAATAGGGGACAGTTGTAACATTCAAAAATAATACATGAATCACACATATAAAATCAGTTTTATTATGTTTAGTCAGATTTATTAATCAAAAATACCAAACAAAATAAAATTATTAATAAAAATTATCAAACAAAATCTGAGTTTAAACAAATTATATTTTCCTATATTTTTACTACACGTGCACCCTGGGTAATGCTAAATGAACTAGCACATACTGGCAGTCAGACAATCCTTAGAATCTCCTGACCAAACAACACTTCCAACGAAAGATGATAAACAAAATAAACGGCCCTTGTGAGGACCGCACAACTAGACCAATCGGACCTATAGTTCGAATTTGCCACATAAACATAGAAGGCATAAGCTATGCTAATAGCCAGTTTTTATCAAAACTATTAAAAGATGAGTAAAAGAGCTAGGACAGTTCGAGCCCAAAATCGGTCATTTTCCCATGTAAATCTCCATAAGAAAATCTAAGGTCCATTCTGGTCATTTTTGGCTCTTTTTGTGGTGGAGGCGCGACGGCATATTGGATCGTGACGTATGAGGTGTCAAACGAACGGGAAGGGGACGGGGAACACGTAGAGGGAAAAAACAAAGATGGCGGCATAGTCAAAACGGCACTATAACGTATCTCCGGATCTATTGGTCCGATTGCAACGTATGAGGTGTCAAACGAACGGGAAGAAAACGGGTAACACGTAGAGAGAAAAAACAAAGATGGCGGTATAGTCAAAATGGCACTATAACGTATCTCAGGGTCTATTGGTCCGATTGCAACGTATAAAGCGTCAAATGAAAGAGGAGGGGGTAACAAATACATTGAGATGAACAACAAGCAACAAAATCAATACCAAAATGGCACTATAACGTATCTCAGGGTCTATTGGTCCGATTGCAACGTATAAGGCGTCAAATGAAAGGGGAGGGGGTAACGAATACATTGAGATGAAAAACAAGCAACATAATCAACGCCAAAATGGCACTATAACGTATCTCGGGGTCTATTGGTCCGATTGCAACGTATGAAGCGTTAAACGAAAGGTGAGAGAATAATGTATACATCAAGATGAAAACATGAAACAAAATCAATGCCAAAACGGTACTATAACGTATCTCAGGGTCTATTGGTCCGATTGCAACGTATAAAGCGTCAAATGAAATAGGAGGGGGTAACGAATACATTGAGATGAAAAAACAAGCAACAAAATCAATTTCAAAATGGCACTATAACGTATCTTAAGGTCTATTAACCTGATTACTACGTATGAGGTATCAAATGAATATAACGTACAGCAGCGGCTTTCGCTGGAAATAAAACGAATAGGAACGTTTACCATTCTTACACTATGACCAAACCAACATTCATTCACTCTATAATCTCCACAGTAACACATGAAAAGTAACGAGCTGCATACTATATTTTATACATACTACATAAAAATGTTAGCAAGGACAGTCAAGCAATAAGTAATGCATAAATGTAATAAGTAATGGGTAATGTAATAAGTAATAAACTGCTGTTAGTATCTAAGCAAAGGAATGATAGTAAGTTAACGAATATAGAGCCATGTATAAAAATGATTAAAAGCATGCCATGAAAGGAACGTAGTCAATTCGGTTCAAACAAACATTTGTTGAAAAACAAAAATTTATTCTTAACGGCAGTCACCAACGTGAAGGTACGACTACACGACCGCCGGGAGAGGTAATGTTAGTATGGGACAAACAGTTAGTATGAATGAAGTCATTTACATAATATGATAATTTATTTAATAATTATACTTAACTTATTAAGATCAGCACATAATTTAACATGGTTTAGAAGACATCTTTTATTGATGGACATCTTTTATGTTAAGACATCGACACTTTGGTGTAAATTCATTAGTTACTATGTTGTATAGCGTTCAAATGAATTATTGGGGGCTAATAACTCTAGGTTATCTTTAAAAATAGGAAATTCTCCGACTCCTGTTTTGGGACAGGCTATCGAAGAATTGACTTAAATCTAAATCGAGGAAGACCAATAAGTTATCGATTGTCTTAGGAGGCTGCACGAACACATAGCTCTGGAGTTAACCAGAACGGTTCATTAATTTGCCAGTGGTCCATGATATCTTTTTAGTGGTCATATCTAAACATTTTTTTTTTTTAAATGTGCTAATCTTAAGTATCGTGATTTAGAAATAATATTTAGAAAATTAAGATCTATTATAATTATCATATAATATAAACAACGAAAAGCGAAATGAAATGGTGAAATAATGACTAATAAATTCTGAATCAGATATATTTTAAGTTGTAATAAATAAACCACGTTATAAAAACGACAATATACAATTTGCATCCATCTTAAAGTCAATCATCAAGGATAAATGTTAAAATATGACTATTGATATATTAGATATATTACTTTGCGTTAATCAACATCCATCTTAGAATCAATTAAATAATGCCCCCACGGAAGTGTATCATATGACTCCGGAAGGTGATGTCTTTTATCATCATTGGCGCTTAGCGCAATCTTGCTTTGTGTTATGGTATAAACATGGTGCTTATCTGAGCGTATTAGATTCTGTGAAGCATACACCTTTTTTAAGTTATCCAAACACTCTACATAGTCCTCAAACGTAATTTTCGTGTTCACCACAGATTTCTTTACCCCCTTCGCCTTCTTTGTTAACCTAAAATTTTTAATAATTACTTCAATTTCTTCATCCTCATATTCTTCATCTTTCAACTTTTTACGTTTTTCTTTTAGCTCATCTTCAGTGACAGCTACTTTTGTTGTATACAATTTAGATCGGAGCCCTATGTAGTCAGTCATAATGCGACCTTTATTCTCATCTTTCATCATGCCCAACACCTTCTTGTTAACCTGAGGGATACCATAAATATTGTCTTTACGATAGTCTGAGGTATCAAAATATTTGTAGCAATCTTCTTTCATAGCCTCATATGGGTCTTGTTCACGTATTTCCACGATTACACTATCGGTATCAGTATAGCAAGTTGTAAAGTTTTCTCCGAACCTGCCAGCTAAGTATCCATACTGAAAATCATAGATTGTTGTTTTAGCCAAGTCTAAAATACTCATTCCGATATAGATTGGTTTATCTAACCATATTTCAGCTCTACGCATCTCAACAGCTACCAAGTTTTCACTAAAAATCGTTGCATTCTTAAACAATGGGCTACTTATTCTAGCTTCAGCTCCGTAACGACCCTCCCACAAAGTAAGCAACTTTATATCAACGCGCTTGCGCACTGATTCCATAGTCTTCCCGAACACTGCATTATTCATAAGCTTAAAAAGATCCTTTTCAAACTCATTGTTCGCTGCCTTCCGGAGATTTGTATTAAGATCGATGTATGACTTTAACCATGGAGCCTGTTTGAATTTCAATACTCTATGTATCTTTTTCAGGATCAATCCATTTGCAAGCGCCTGTTTTAGTGCTCTATAATGTATTACATATCTTTCTTTATCCTGTAGAGTAGCCATTAATTTAGTCTGCTCTCGCGGACGTGTAGGAGGAAGCATAGTCTTAGAATTTAAAGACTCAGGACAAAACGGGATATCTTTATGACGATCATGAAGATGTTGAGGGTACGCCAGATCAACCTCGAGAATGTACCCTTCAGAAGCATCGTCAGCAATGGAAAGGACATCAATATTGGCATCGACCCACTCGAAACCGCCATATGGAAGATATTGAGACATTGCCCAACCATACTGATTATTAACATCAAAATACATAAGGAACGTTTTTGGTTTAGATGGGTCATAGTTGTTGATGTATGGATTGTTAGCTTTCACACGTCTTTTAGAGCAAACTTGACTAAGACCACCACGAATACCACGTTCAACAAACAAATGCATGTCAGGATCGGTTAAAAGCTCCAGTTCTTGACCTGTATATTTAAGCATTGCATCCCACGTAAAACCAGGTAAAGTATAATAGTGAGCAGGGTCAAGATTATAAGTTCGAAGAGAGCTGGATCGGAATCGCTCAAAGATATCTGCAAGAAGAAGAATGTCAGTTTTCATATATAAATCGACATAATCCCCGAGAGTTGTACAATTGAATGACGACCAGACTTCTTGAGCGCGACGATAATGTCGACGAGGACATGACTTATCTTCAAGTTTATTGTAAAAAGACTCAATAGGAGGCAAAGAAGTCTCACAGAATTTTTTAAATGAATCTATATAATCATATGGCATGATACCTTTTTTAGTTAGAAGATGGAAATTCTCCTCAGGAAGCGAAGTATATTGGGACTTGAGATTAGGAAACTCGGGGAGGTACGAAGCTAATTTATCAAGAGAATAAGACATAAATCGATAACTATCAATAAAACGGAATTTAATTCGAGCATCATCAATATGTTTTGTAAAAGAAATGTATTTTTCCTTAGTAATAGGAAGAAGATCTACGGGACCTTTGATGTGTGTAGCAATATCGTTAATAATAAAATGTGCGTCATATCCGGAGAGATTATGAAATATTATTGGAATTGTATGAACATCTTTGTAATTAATGTTACACCCTTCGTGAGCTGCACCTCTATAATTATTGTCAGGAATAAAGTGATCATGGTCTCGCACTTTCTTATCATTGGGGGAAAAGCGCTGCTCACAGATATGGCAATGAGTGGCTGCATGGAAATCGCTCTCTTGCTGAGTTGTCATATTTATATCATATGGGCACATAAACACCGTAGAAACATCCTCAGCAAGCTGATTAAGTTTATCTGCGAACCATTTCATGCAATCCTTTCCTCGATATGAGTCATAAAACGACAAAGTGTCATCATACGAGCATTTAAAGAAATAACCAACTGCTACAGGAATATGCTCTTGAGGTTTTTTAGGATCTCCTGTACGTTTCAAAGCACTCTCGAGATCCGCGTACACGGCGAAGGGGACTTTAATCTTATTACGAAAATTCTTAAATTTCAACATTTTATGACTTTTGTCGGGCATTTTAATGGCTGTTTCATTAATTCTTATACAATCTACCATATGAGCTTCAACCTGTTTTGACGATGAAAACGGTTGTAGGCATCTATCACATATAAGATCTGATCGACCGCTGCAGCATGCCTTATGAATATTTAACTTTTCTTGTGATCGAAAGTAATGGAGGCAGGTATCGCAGAAATATTTGGCTCCATCACGTTTGCTAAGCTGCTTGGAGAGGAGGCGGGACAGGCTTTTTATCCAAACGTAATGGTATCTAATAGGACCTTCGGTATCATCATATTTATCTTGAATTAAAAGCAAATTCACAGGTTTATCCTTCTTGTTTTTAGTTAGAAATGTAGGGAGGGTCGTAAAATCTCCTTTATCTTTTTTCAAAACGTATACATTAATTGAAATGTCATTCTGTTTTTCAAAATTAGGAATCTGCCTCATCGTCATTGGCCACTGTATTCCCTTCAACTTCAACACTTGCGAGTAGTGCGGATATTTAGACACTCTTTGAGGATGTTTATCAATAGGATTCAACGCTGATATGACAGACCACGCAAAGCATGCCTCATCATCATTTTTGACGTTAACGCAGGCTTCCTTTCTCTTTATTTGAGGAGGAAGTTCAATATAAGAGGAACCAAGTTGTGGTGTGTATTTGTTAATGTTTACCCCCAGGTTAACAACAGCCTTTAGTGCCCAGCCACTATCTCTCTCTTGGAATTCCTCTAGCTTTTTGCTGAGGGGTTCAGACACATGGTTTTCAAACCATTCGTCAAGATTTGTGTCTTTGTATATTGGAGAGTTTGATGTGGTAAAATATTTAGTGTCTTTTAGGATTTTCTCTCCGCTAGCTATCTCGAATTCTCCCCCAAAAGCAGTATTAACTTTAACTACCTCATCCTTCTTTAGCGCGTTTTGAATCCTACGTTTGAATAGCGCCTTGCAATCTACTAGGAAACTGCTGGGGTCTTTGTGTTTGAGGTTTGAGATGACTCCAGTTCGAATTCTTGAGTTGAACGCTGATAAGGAATCATCCCATTGTACTCTATGCTTAGCAGTCTCCTTCATAGGTGTAAGTCCAGCCCCCTTCTTTTGTTCGGCCTTCAGATGGTTTCTCAACGTTTTCACATGCCTCATCTGAGCTTCTAAATGCTGCTTCTCACCCATCGTCTTGGCATATCTCATCGAATTGCGTATCTTTTTACACGCTTTCCTACACTCAGTCAGCCCTTTCTTAACATTATCTTCCTGATAATCATTTCTAATCAACCCCAAGATGGACGCAATTAGCTGAATAAGTTTAGCTATCATGTTTAAACAAAACAAGCAAATATTCAAAAATAGATTAAGAAATAAATTTTTTTCCAAAAAACGTTATATCAAAAAAGTCAAAATATTCAAAGAAATCAAAATTTTCAAAATTTATTACTCACCAGAGCACAGATTTAAACTCACCAAAGCACACGTCTGTACGCTAGGAATATCTGAAACAGAATGAAGAAAATACCATAATGCAGGGTATAAGGTAAACTTTAGTCGGACGGAAAACTGAATGGTATTATAAAAGGCTCCTCAAATGCACAATGCCAATACAAGTACAATAAATACCTACACAATAGGCATAATATACAGGCTTTCCATTTTAAGTTTGTTTAAAAGAGAAGGGCATAGCATAACATATTAATCAGGTAGTTGTCAACAATAGCCGTAGATATCGTCACCAAAGAAAATTTAGATATGAACATCTGAAAATCATGATTACCTCACGTGTTCTGCACTAAGAATCTCGATAACTTTGAATAATACCATCAAGTTCCCACTCCCCGGATAACAGTCAAAAATCTTGACTACCCCACCACTTTTAGCACAAACATACTTGATAACTGCTATAATACCATCAAGTTCTCACGTTTTATCAGTAAATCATGGCCCGATTCTAAAGAAAATGTCAGTATCAGTATGCTAGAAGACCAGTACAGTGTGAAAATTTATGTTAAAACACAAAAGACGCTCAATACTGAGTGTTTACAGAGGATAATATAGAAAAAATAACAAAAACAGAGCTCGTCGGAAATAAGCAGAATCACAATAAAAAAGTATTCATAACTAAAATAGTTATGATTGTTAGAAACGTATATAGTATAAATGTCACCTAAATTACTGGCTAATAGTATAAAATATAAAATTAGATTCAACAGACTTATTCTTACGTGATAAGCCCTAATACTATCTCTAAACTATATAAATTTAAACAAAAGACGCAAGAATAGTAGAAAAATATTTCTATTCGCAACTAAACACATATTTTTAAAGGAAATCTGAACACACAACTACTAAAACAGCAATAATTGTAACTAAAAAAGATCTAATTAAAAAATAATAAAGGCCAGATTCTAAAGAATTTTAAAAATGACAGTATCAGTATGCTAGTAGACCAGTACAGAGGATAATATAGAAAAAAAAAAAATAACAAAAACAGAGCTCGTCGGAAATAACCAGAATCATAATAAAAAAAGTATTCAAAACTAAAATAGTTATGATTATAAGAAACGTATAAAGTATAAATGTCACCTAAATTACTGGATAACCGTGGTAAGCCCTATTACTAACTCTAAGCTTTATAAATTTAAACAAAAGAAGCAAGAATAGTAGAAAAATAATTCTATTCTCAACTAAACGCATGCTTTTAAAGGAAATCCGAACACACAACTACTAAAAATTCAATAATTATAATTAAAAAAAGATCTAATTAATAAATAAAAAACAATAAAACAAATAATATTCTCTAAAATAAATATAAACTCACCAAGGTTTAATAAAAACTCACACACTGAATACACAAAAATTTAAACGTTGTTTATCCATCCGCAGTAAAACTAAAACTGATTTTAAAATATATTTTACTAGCGTGTGCAGGCTCGATTAACCTTGTATCTATTTATAAAATTGCATATGTTTCCTGCGACAGGGAAACGCCACCGTGAGAAATGATTAAAGGATGCAGATGCATCCGGTGACGTCAGAGTTCTCGTTACCATATTTTATGATATAGTTAGATTTCCAAGTTTTATTATATACGAGGTTGGTCACAAATTACTCATAAAATATAATTGCAAAAATTTAGAAGTTAAAGCATGAGATTGATCAAAAATTATTCTCTTTGCTAGTCATTAGTCTTCTTATCTTTCCAAGTTTAATTATCTACGAGGGTAGTCACAAATTACTCATTAAATATAATTGATAAAGTTCACGTCACGTATCACACGTCACGTTATGTGGGACACGTGTTCACGTCACGTTTCACGTGCGTCACGTCTTCACGTCACGTTACGTGCGCCACGGGTTCACGTCCGTAAATGACAAGCTGAGACTTAAAAGTCCATTTACAGGAAAACATAACCAATTTTATAGCTTTAGCAATCTCCACAGGAAAATGGACCAGCTATTTGTTAAATGAATATGTAGAATGATAATTGTAATTTGGTGAAAATCAACATTTGTAATTATTATAAGTAGAAAATAAAAACTCTAAAAAAAAAAAAATATACATTATTTGCATCTATACCATTGTCTATGATTATTTAACCATGACATAGGTCTTTTGGTACACATTTGCCCTAGCTATCAGTGTTCTCATTGTCAGCCTGAACATCATCTGAGACTATCAGAGTACTATCCGAACACCATCAGAGGCTATCTGACCACTATCTGAACACTATCAGATACTATCTGACAACTATCAGAACACCATCAGAGACGTTAGGTTAGCTCGAATGTCAGATCAAACATCACGTTTTATATCGTTAGGTCTACGTCAGATCACGTTAGGTTAGGTTAGGAGTTCGTTAGGTCACGTTTTACGACCCTTGGATCGATTTTGACGTTGAGATGTCATACAATCACGTATGTCATTGTGGTAACGTCCACTGATAGACATGAGCCTGTTACGTTCGCCGCTAGACATAGGCCTCCAGCAAAAATAAACTAATTCCACATCTTCGCAGTTATTGGAACGATTTCATGCATCACGTTTTACGTCACATGCGTCACGTTTCACGTCAAATTTCACGCTTTCGGCGACATTTTTGTCACATGTCACGTTTTGCAATAATACACTAGGTTAGACCAGAACGCGACGTTCACAATAGGTTAAGTTAGATCCAGAAATGCCACGTATGTTAGGTTAGAGCCATAAATGTTACGTAAAATACTTTTAGAAATTAAAGTATAAACGGTACATTTTTACGTGAAGACATCACGCGTCACATCAAAACGTCACGAATCACACCAAAAACGTCACGTTTTAAAGTCAACACGTCACACCTTACATATGGATAACATGGGAGTAAAGCGTCTTTTTCGTCTCTTGAGTAAAGTTAGCGATGGTTGAGCGATAGTTAATTTATTAGGTTAGGTCGTGCCGCGAAGCGACCCACCTAACCTAATAAATTAACTATCGCTCAACCATCGCTAACTTTACTCAAGAGACGAAAAAGACGCTTTACTCCCATGTTATCCATATGTAAGGTGTGACGTGTTGACTTTAAAACGTGACGTTTTTGGTGTGATTCGTGACGTTTTGATGTGACGCGTGATGTCTTCACGTAAAAATGTACCGTTTATACTTTAATTTCTAAAAGTATTTTACGTAACATTTATGGCTCTAACCTAACATACGTGGCATTTCTGGATCTAACTTAACCTATTGTGAACGTCGCGTTCTGGTCTAACCTAGTGTATTATTGCAAAACGTGACATGTGACAAAAATGTCGCCGAAAGCGTGAAATTTGACGTGAAACGTGACGCATGTGACGTAAAACGTGATGCATGAAATCGTTCCAATAACTGCGAAGATGTGGAATTAGTTTATTTTTGCTGGAGGCCTATGTCTAGCGGCGAACGTAACAGGCTCATGTCTATCAGTGGACGTTACCACAATGACATACGTGATTGTATGACATCTCAACGTCAAAATCGATCCAAGGGTCGTAAAACGTGACCTAACGAACTCCTAACCTAACCTAACGTGATCTGACGTAGACCTAACGATATAAAACGTGATGTTTGATCTGACATTCGAGCTAACCTAACGTCTCTGATGGTGTTCTGATAGTTGTCAGATAGTATCTGATAGTGTTCAGATAGTGGTCAGATAGCCTCTGATGGTGTTCGGATAGTACTCTGATAGTCTCAGATGATGTTCAGGCTGACAATGAGAACACTGATAGCTAGGGCAAATGTGTACCAAAAGACCTATGTCATGGTTAAATAATCATAGACAATGGTATAGATGCAAATAATGTATATTTTTTTTTTTTTTAGAGTTTTTATTTTCTACTTATAATAATTACAAATGTTGATTTTCACCAAATTACAATTATCATTCTACATATTCATTTAACAAATAGCTGGTCCATTTTCCTGTGGAGATTGCTAAAGCTATAAAATTGGTTATGTTTTCCTGTAAATGGACTTTTAAGTCTCAGCTTGTCATTTACGGACGTGAACCCGTGGCGCACGTAACGTGACGTGAAGACGTGACGCACGTGAAACGTGACGTGAACACGTGTCCCACATAACGTGACGTGTGATACGTGACGTGAACTTTATCAATTATATTTAATGAGTAATTTGTGACTACCCTCGTAGATAATTAAACTTGGAAAGATAAGAAGACTAATGACTAGCAAAGAGAATAATTTTTGATCAATCTCATGCTTTAACTTCTAAATTTTTGCAATTATATTTTATGAGTAATTTGTGACCAACCTCGTATATAATAAAACTTGGAAATCTAACTATATCATAAAATATGGTAACGAGAACTCTGACGTCACCGGATGCATCTGCATCCTTTAATCATTTCTCACGGTGGCGTTTCCCTGTCGCAGGAAACATATGCAATTTTATAAATAGATACAAGGTTAATCGAGCCTGCACACGCTAGTAAAATATATTTTAAAATCAGTTTTAGTTTTACTGCGGATGGATAAACAACGTTTAAATTTTTGTGTATTCAGTGTGTGAGTTTTTATTAAACCTTGGTGAGTTTATATTTATTTTAGAGAATATTATTTGTTTTATTGTTTTTTATTTATTAATTAGATCTTTTTTTAATTATAATTATTGAATTTTTAGTAGTTGTGTGTTCGGATTTCCTTTAAAAGCATGCGTTTAGTTGAGAATAGAATTATTTTTCTACTATTCTTGCTTCTTTTGTTTAAATTTATAAAGCTTAGAGTTAGTAATAGGGCTTACCACGGTTATCCAGTAATTTAGGTGACATTTATACTTTATACGTTTCTTATAATCATAACTATTTTAGTTTTGAATACTTTTTTTATTATGATTCTGGTTATTTCCGACGAGCTCTGTTTTTGTTATTTTTTTTTTTTTCTATATTATCCTCTGTACTGGTCTACTAGCATACTGATACTGTCATTTTTAAAATTCTTTAGAATCTGGCCTTTATTATTTTTTAATTAGATCTTTTTTAGTTACAATTATTGCTGTTTTAGTAGTTGTGTGTTCAGATTTCCTTTAAAAATATGTGTTTAGTTGCGAATAGAAATATTTTTCTACTATTCTTGCGTCTTTTGTTTAAATTTATATAGTTTAGAGATAGTATTAGGGCTTATCACGTAAGAATAAGTCTGTTGAATCTAATTTTATATTTTATACTATTAGCCAGTAATTTAGGTGACATTTATACTATATACGTTTCTAACAATCATAACTATTTTAGTTATGAATACTTTTTTATTGTGATTCTGCTTATTTCCGACGAGCTCTGTTTTTGTTATTTTTTCTATATTATCCTCTGTAAACACTCAGTATTGAGCGTCTTTTGTGTTTTAACATAAATTTTCACACTGTACTGGTCTTCTAGCATACTGATACTGACATTTTCTTTAGAATCGGGCCATGATTTACTGATAAAACGTGAGAACTTGATGGTATTATAGCAGTTATCAAGTATGTTTGTGCTAAAAGTGGTGGGGTAGTCAAGATTTTTGACTGTTATCCGGGGAGTGGGAACTTGATGGTATTATTCAAAGTTATCGAGATTCTTAGTGCAGAACACGTGAGGTAATCATGATTTTCAGATGTTCATATCTAAATTTTCTTTGGTGACGATATCTACGGCTATTGTTGACAACTACCTGATTAATATGTTATGCTATGCCCTTCTCTTTTAAACAAACTTAAAATGGAAAGCCTGTATATTATGCCTATTGTGTAGGTATTTATTGTACTTGTATTGGCATTGTGCATTTGAGGAGCCTTTTATAATACCATTCAGTTTTCCGTCCGACTAAAGTTTACCTTATACCCTGCATTATGGTATTTTCTTCATTCTGTTTCAGATATTCCTAGCGTACAGACGTGTGCTTTGGTGAGTTTAAATCTGTGCTCTGGTGAGTAATAAATTTTGAAAATTTTGATTTCTTTGAATATTTTGACTTTTTTGATATACCGTTTTTTGGAAAAAAATTTATTTCTTAATCTATTTTTGAATATTTGCTTGTTTTGTTTAAACATGATAGCTAAACTTATTCAGCTAATTGCGTCCATCTTGGGGTTGATTAGAAATGATTATCAGGAAGATAATGTTAAGAAAGGGCTGACTGAGTGTAGGAAAGCGTGTAAAAAGATACGCAATTCGATGAGATATGCCAAGACGATGGGTGAGAAGCAGCATTTAGAAGCTCAGATGAGGCATGTGAAAACGTTGAGAAACCATCTGAAGGCCGAACAAAAGAAGGGGGCTGGACTTACACCTATGAAGGAGACTGCTAAGCATAGAGTACAATGGGATGATTCCTTATCAGCGTTCAACTCAAGAATTCGAACTGGAGTCATCTCAAACCTCAAACACAAAGACCCCAGCAGTTTCCTAGTAGATTGCAAGGCGCTATTCAAACGTAGGATTCAAAACGCGCTAAAGAAGGATGAGGTAGTTAAAGTTAATACTGCTTTTGGGGGAGAATTCGAGATAGCTAGCGGAGAGAAAATCCTAAAAGACACTAAATATTTTACCACATCAAACTCTCCAATATACAAAGACACAAATCTTGACGAATGGTTTGAAAACCATGTGTCTGAACCCCTCAGCAAAAAGCTAGAGGAATTCCAAGAGAGAGATAGTGGCTGGGCACTAAAGGCTGTTGTTAACCTGGGGGTAAACATTAACAAATACACACCACAACTTGGTTCCTCTTATATTGAACTTCCTCCTCAAATAAAGAGAAAGGAAGCCTGCGTTAACGTCAAAAATGATGATGAGGCATGCTTTGCGTGGTCTGTCATATCAGCGTTGAATCCTATTGATAAACATCCTCAAAGAGTGTCTAAATATCCGCACTACTCGCAAGTGTTGAAGTTGAAGGGAATACAGTGGCCAATGACGATGAGGCAGATTCCTAATTTTGAAAAACAGAATGACATTTCAATTAATGTATACGTTTTGAAAAAAGATAAAGGAGATTTTACGACCCTCCCTACATTTCTAACTAAAAACAAGAAGGATAAACCTGTGAATTTGCTTTTAATTCAAGATAAATATGATGATACCGAAGGTCCTATTAGATACCATTACGTTTGGATAAAAAGCCTGTCCCGCCTCCTCTCCAAGCAGCTTAGCAAACGTGATGGAGCCAAATATTTCTGCGATACCTGCCTCCATTACTTTCGATCACAAGAAAAGTTAAATATTCATAAGGCATGCTGCAGCGGTCGATCAGATCTTATATGTGATAGATGCCTACAACCGTTTTCATCGTCAAAACAGGTTGAAGCTCATATGGTAGATTGTATAAGAATTAATGAAACAGCCATTAAAATGCCCGACAAAAGTCATAAAATGTTGAAATTTAAGAATTTTCGTAATAAGATTAAAGTCCCCTTCGCCGTGTACGCGGATCTCGAGAGTGCTTTGAAACGTACAGGAGATCCTAAAAAACCTCAAGAGCATATTCCTGTAGCAGTTGGTTATTTCTTTAAATGCTCGTATGATGACACTTTGTCGTTTTATGACTCATATCGAGGAAAGGATTGCATGAAATGGTTCGCAGATAAACTTAATCAGCTTGCTGAGGATGTTTCTACGGTGTTTATGTGCCCATATGATATAAATATGACAACTCAGCAAGAGAGCGATTTCCATGCAGCCACTCATTGCCATATCTGTGAGCAGCGCTTTTCCCCCAATGATAAGAAAGTGCGAGACCATGATCACTTTATTCCTGACAATAATTATAGAGGTGCAGCTCACGAAGGGTGTAACATTAATTACAAAGATGTTCATACAATTCCAATAATATTTCATAATCTCTCCGGATATGACGCACATTTTATTATTAACGATATTGCTACACACATCAAAGGTCCCGTAGATCTTCTTCCTATTACTAAGGAAAAATACATTTCTTTTACAAAACATATTGATGATGCTCGAATTAAATTCCGTTTTATTGATAGTTATCGATTTATGTCTTATTCTCTTGATAAATTAGCTTCGTACCTCCCCGAGTTTCCTAATCTCAAGTCCCAATATACTTCGCTTCCTGAGGAGAATTTCCATCTTCTAACTAAAAAAGGTATCATGCCATATGATTATATAGATTCATTTAAAAAATTCTGTGAGACTTCTTTGCCTCCTATTGAGTCTTTTTACAATAAACTTGAAGATAAGTCATGTCCTCGTCGACATTATCGTCGCGCTCAAGAAGTCTGGTCGTCATTCAATTGTACAACTCTCGGGGATTATGTCGATTTATATATGAAAACTGACATTCTTCTTCTTGCAGATATCTTTGAGCGATTCCGATCCAGCTCTCTTCGAACTTATAATCTTGACCCTGCTCACTATTATACTTTACCTGGTTTTACGTGGGATGCAATGCTTAAATATACAGGTCAAGAACTGGAGCTTTTAACCGATCCTGACATGCATTTGTTTGTTGAACGTGGTATTCGTGGTGGTCTTAGTCAAGTTTGCTCTAAAAGACGTGTGAAAGCTAACAATCCATACATCAACAACTATGACCCATCTAAACCAAAAACGTTCCTTATGTATTTTGATGTTAATAATCAGTATGGTTGGGCAATGTCTCAATATCTTCCATATGGCGGTTTCGAGTGGGTCGATGCCAATATTGATGTCCTTTCCATTGCTGACGATGCTTCTGAAGGGTACATTCTCGAGGTTGATCTGGCGTACCCTCAACATCTTCATGATCGTCATAAAGATATCCCGTTTTGTCCTGAGTCTTTAAATTCTAAGACTATGCTTCCTCCTACACGTCCGCGAGAGCAGACTAAATTAATGGCTACTCTACAGGATAAAGAAAGATATGTAATACATTATAGAGCACTAAAACAGGCGCTTGCAAATGGATTGATCCTGAAAAAGATACATAGAGTATTGAAATTCAAACAGGCTCCATGGTTAAAGTCATACATCGATCTTAATACAAATCTCCGGAAGGCAGCGAACAATGAGTTTGAAAAGGATCTTTTTAAGCTTATGAATAATGCAGTGTTCGGGAAGACTATGGAATCAGTGCGCAAGCGCGTTGATATAAAGTTGCTTACTTTGTGGGAGGGTCGTTACGGAGCTGAAGCTAGAATAAGTAGCCCATTGTTTAAGAATGCAACGATTTTTAGTGAAAACTTGGTAGCTGTTGAGATGCGTAGAGCTGAAATATGGTTAGATAAACCAATCTATATCGGAATGAGTATTTTAGACTTGGCTAAAACAACAATCTATGATTTTCAGTATGGATACTTAGCTGGCAGGTTCGGAGAAAACTTTACAACTTGCTATACTGATACCGATAGTGTAATCGTGGAAATACGTGAACAAGACCCATATGAGGCTATGAAAGAAGATTGCTACAAATATTTTGATACCTCAGACTATCGTAAAGACAATATTTATGGTATCCCTCAGGTTAACAAGAAGGTGTTGGGCATGATGAAAGATGAGAATAAAGGTCGCATTATGACTGACTACATAGGGCTCCGATCTAAATTGTATACAACAAAAGTAGCTGTCACTGAAGATGAGCTAAAAGAAAAACGTAAAAAGTTGAAAGATGAAGAATATGAGGATGAAGAAATTGAAGTAATTATTAAAAATTTTAGGTTAACAAAGAAGGCGAAGGGGGTAAAGAAATCTGTGGTGAACACGAAAATTACGTTTGAGGACTATGTAGAGTGTTTGGATAACTTAAAAAAGGTGTATGCTTCACAGAATCTAATACGCTCAGATAAGCACCATGTTTATACCATAACACAAAGCAAGATTGCGCTAAGCGCCAATGATGATAAAAGACATCACCTTCCGGAGTCATATGATACACTTCCGTGGGGGCATTATTTAATTGATTCTAAGATGGATGTTGATTAACGCAAAGTAATATATCTAATATATCAATAGTCATATTTTAACATTTATCCTTGATGATTGACTTTAAGATGGATGCAAATTGTATATTGTCGTTTTTATAACGTGGTTTATTTATTACAACTTAAAATATATCTGATTCAGAATTTATTAGTCATTATTTCACCATTTCATTTCGCTTTTCGTTGTTTATATTATATGATAATTATAATAGATCTTAATTTTCTAAATATTATTTCTAAATCACGATACTTAAGATTAGCACATTTAAAAAAAAAAAATGTTTAGATATGACCACTAAAAAGATATCATGGACCACTGGCAAATTAATGAACCGTTCTGGTTAACTCCAGAGCTATGTGTTCGTGCAGCCTCCTAAGACAATCGATAACTTATTGGTCTTCCTCGATTTAGATTTAAGTCAATTCTTCGATAGCCTGTCCCAAAACAGGAGTCGGAGAATTTCCTATTTTTAAAGATAACCTAGAGTTATTAGCCCCCAATAATTCATTTGAACGCTATACAACATAGTAACTAATGAATTTACACCAAAGTGTCGATGTCTTAACATAAAAGATGTCCATCAATAAAAGATGTCTTCTAAACCATGTTAAATTATGTGCTGATCTTAATAAGTTAAGTATAATTATTAAATAAATTATCATATTATGTAAATGACTTCATTCATACTAACTGTTTGTCCCATACTAACATTACCTCTCCCGGCGGTCGTGTAGTCGTACCTTCACGTTGGTGACTGCCGTTAAGAATAAATTTTTGTTTTTCAACAAATGTTTGTTTGAACCGAATTGACTACGTTCCTTTCATGGCATGCTTTTAATCATTTTTATACATGGCTCTATATTCGTTAACTTACTATCATTCCTTTGCTTAGATACTAACAGCAGTTTATTACTTATTACATTACCCATTACTTATTACATTTATGCATTACTTATTGCTTGACTGTCCTTGCTAACATTTTTATGTAGTATGTATAAAATATAGTATGCAGCTCGTTACTTTTCATGTGTTACTGTGGAGATTATAGAGTGAATGAATGTTGGTTTGGTCATAGTGTAAGAATGGTAAACGTTCCTATTCGTTTTATTTCCAGCGAAAGCCGCTGCTGTACGTTATATTCATTTGATACCTCATACGTAGTAATCAGGTTAATAGACCTTAAGATACGTTATAGTGCCATTTTGAAATTGATTTTGTTGCTTGTTTTTTCATCTCAATGTATTCGTTACCCCCTCCTATTTCATTTGACGCTTTATACGTTGCAATCGGACCAATAGACCCTGAGATACGTTATAGTACCGTTTTGGCATTGATTTTGTTTCATGTTTTCATCTTGATGTATACATTATTCTCTCACCTTTCGTTTAACGCTTCATACGTTGCAATCGGACCAATAGACCCCGAGATACGTTATAGTGCCATTTTGGCGTTGATTATGTTGCTTGTTTTTCATCTCAATGTATTCGTTACCCCCTCCCCTTTCATTTGACGCCTTATACGTTGCAATCGGACCAATAGACCCTGAGATACGTTATAGTGCCATTTTGGTATTGATTTTGTTGCTTGTTGTTCATCTCAATGTATTTGTTACCCCCTCCTCTTTCATTTGACGCTTTATACGTTGCAATCGGACCAATAGACCCTGAGATACGTTATAGTGCCATTTTGACTATACCGCCATCTTTGTTTTTTCTCTCTACGTGTTACCCGTTTTCTTCCCGTTCGTTTGACACCTCATACGTTGCAATCGGACCAATAGATCCGGAGATACGTTATAGTGCCGTTTTGACTATGCCGCCATCTTTGTTTTTTCCCTCTACGTGTTCCCCGTCCCCTTCCCGTTCGTTTGACACCTCATACGTCACGATCCAATATGCCGTCGCGCCTCCACCACAAAAAGAGCCAAAAATGACCAGAATGGACCTTAGATTTTCTTATGGAGATTTACATGGGAAAATGACCGATTTTGGGCTCGAACTGTCCTAGCTCTTTTACTAAGATGACAACATTGACTTAGTTGCTATACAGGAAACCCACTGCGAAACAGAGGAGCAACTACAAAAAAGGGGCAGAATTCCGGGATATGAACTATTAGGCGCAACTTACCACCGAACATATGGCACAGCTACATATGTCAAAGAAGATATTGAAAATGCTTCGCTAATCTCTACTTCCACTGATGACTGTATTTATAATGTAGTCACAAAAATCGCTAGCATTACCGTGTCCAACATTTACAAGCCACCTGCTACTTATTGGCCAGTCCAAGCAATTCCAGTACAGCCTCACCCTGCTGTATATGTTGCAGATTACAATAGCCATCATGAACAGTGGAAATACAAAAATAGTGATGCAATTGGGAATGCTTTAGTAAAATGGGCAGAAGATGAACGCCTATACCTTTTGTTTGGTGCCAAAGATCGACCAACCTTCAGATCTGCGGCCTTGAGGCGGGAATACAATCCCGACCTATGCTTCGTCTCGACCGACAACAAAGACTTACCTTTAGGGGCTTCACGAAGAGTTCTAACTGATTTCCCACACAGCCAACATCGACCAGTAATAATAGAAATAGGGACGCAAATCCCTTTAATTACTTCTATCCCACGTCCAAGATGGAATTTTAAAAAGGCCAACTGGATTGACTTCTCTGTGGATCTAGATAAATGTCTAGGGTAAATTACACCGAATATCAAAAACTACCACATATTTGTTGGTGCCGTGCTAAGTGTAGCCAAAAAACACATACCAAGAGGATATCGCAAAGAATATGTTCCTGGCTGGTCGGAAAATAGCGAGGAACTATATCAGAGCTTTCTTGAAACTGGCGACCAAGAAATAGCGGATGAACTACTGTACAGCCTAGACGCCGCTAGAAGACAAAAGTGGACCGAAACAGTAGAAAGTCTAAACTTCCAGAAATCAAGCAGACAGGCATGGTCATTACTAAGAAAATTAGGGAGTGGTGTCCGTACGAAACGCCAAGAGGCAGCCGTAAAGCCAGATGCCATAGCATCACATATAGTAAAAACATCCAGAGCACCAAAGGATAAAGCACACACCATCTACGTAAAGAGAGAACTTAAAACTTTAAAACATGTAGCCACAGAAACGGAGCATTCCCTCCCCTTCACCAGCGAAGGCATATCAGAGGCTCTAAAAGATGTTAAGCCAGCAAAAGCACCAGGATTTGATAATATTCACCCTGAATTCTTACTAAATTGTGGCAAGAATACAAAAGTTTGGTTGGCTTGATTTTTCACAGACATCATGGAAACTGGAAATATCCCACAAGAACTAAAGCGCTTTAAGATAATAGCCATACCAAAGCCAGGCAAACCCGCTGACAACCGAAAAAACTACAGACTAATTGCGCTTCTCTCTGCCATCTACAAACTATTAGAGAGGCTTATATATAATAGAATCAGTACAGAACTGTTCCAGGTGATCCCAGTCGAACAAGCGGGTTTTCGACCAGAACGAAGCTGCGCGGACCAGGTCATGTCACTCACCACCTACATCGAAGCGGGTTTCCAAAGAAGACTTAAAACTTCAGCAGCATTTATTGATCTCTCGGCAGCCTACGATACAGTATGGAGAGAGGGTCGTATATACAAAATTCTCCGTGCAATTCCCTGTAAACAAATAGCACGTTTAATAGATAGCATGCTCAACGACCGAATGTTTCAAGTAGTGATGGGCACAGATATCAGCCCACCAAAGAAACTTAAGAATGGCCTACCACAGGGGTCAGTGCTCTCTCCATTACTATTTAGCTTATATTTAGCAGATATGCCAGAAACACAATCAAGAAAGTTCGGATACGCCGATGACTGGGACCTCACTACACGATGCAGAACACTAGAAACATCTGAAGAAGTTCTGACGGCAGACTTATATATATTGAGCAAATATTTTCGCAAGTGGCGGCTTCAACCAAATGCATCCAAAACAGAAGTAAGTTGCTTTCACCTGAACAATAAACTTGCTGGAAAGGAACTCAACATACGGTTTGAAAATACCACACTTTCCCACAACAAAACACCGAAGTACCTGGGCGTAACACTAGACAGAACATTTTACAGAACATTTTACAGAACATTTTACAGAACTATTTAACAAAAACTGTCCAAAAGTTGAGTACAAGAAATAACATTATACAGAAGCTCTGCGGTACCACCTGGGGAGCATCGGCTTCCACTCTCCGCTCTACTGCTTTAGCCCTTGTTTTCTCGACCGCTGAATATTGTGCCCCAGTTTGGCTACACAGTCCACACGTAAAAAAGGTCGACACTCAGCTGCACAGCACTATGAGGATGATAGCTGGTACAATTAAATCAACTCCCACCCAATGGCTTCCAGTATTAAGTCACATTCCACCTCCACATTTACGACGAGTTGACGCACTTACACGTGAATACAAAAAGATCATGAACAATATAAACCTGCCGATCCACCAAGATACCGAGGATGCACGAAATACCCGTCTACGTTCTAGAAAACCACCAATGAAAACGGCAAGAATGATACATGAGGAGTTCAACATCACGAATGCATGGTCCCAAGAATGGAATGCATGGCAAAATAACATGCCCTGTATTACCCACAAGCCACCAGGTTTTGATCTTCCACGTAAAACATGGTCCACTCTAAACAGGATCCGAACCAGACATGGCAGATGTGCATACATGCTACATAAATGGGGAAAGAATCCGTCTCCTCAATGTGACTGTGGGAAGGACCAAACGATCGACCACATTATTGAAGAGTGTCTCTCAAGATCCTATAACGGTAGCCCTGAAGACTTCCTGTTTGCAACTTCAGAGTCAATTGATTATGTTAATACACTTGATGTTTGTTTGTAATTATTTAAAGTTTGTCATATACCTATATTACTAGTCTTTGTAATTTTGTTCTAAATGTGTTGTAATTGCCATACGATAAATAAATAAAATAAAATTCCTATATTTAATCAGACTGATCAAAGTTTTGTCATGTATAATATTTACTCCCATCAGTACAGACCATGTGAGACCATTGTTTGCAGCTACCTTGGCACTAAATTCAACTGTCTCCAGATCGACTCGCTGAATAGGTCTCTAAGCAAATAAGACAATAATGTTCTTCTTCTGATGGTGTATTAATCCTTAGTTTCTTCGCTTTTTCTTTCCCTTTATTTTTGATTACGTTTCCAGTAGATGATTCGAATACTTTTTTCTTTATTTGTCTATTTTTCAACCGTTTCTATGGAGTATCTATACTTCATAGATAGCATACTTTTTGGTTTTTCGACCTCTGTTTTCTAGTTTTTTAGGTGGAGCTTTAGGGTAAGGTCGTAAAGTCTCAGGCGAGAACACAGACTGCTTGATTGCAGACGGTTCTGATGGCTGACAAAAAAACAGCATAATGAGAAGAGATGTCTGATTCCAGATTCATTGTATCAGCTTGCCATTCTTGGCTAGCATCTAGAGATGTTTGTCTAGCCGGTATTTTTGTTGCTTCGAGCTCAGATATTTCAATTGGTGTAAGCATTAGATGGTTAATGAATGTTTCATTTTTAGGATTGGCTGGGCGTACTATGATATTTGAATAACTGTTAGTAAGTGGCTGCGCTCCAGCCTATTTAGTTGAAGCTCTATTCTCGGGCTCAGTTGGGCTTACTGCGTTGAATGAAGGTGGATCCTCATTCAATAACGAAGGTGATAGTGATTCGTCATCAGGTGCAAGTCTAATGTTATTTTGATTAGAAATGCCCACCTCTTTACTAGCATTTAGATTAGGCCTGTCTGTCGCGAACGATAGCGCAAAATCAATTTCTTGAAACAAATCGCAGTTGATTGGGAAGATCCCTGTCTTTCGAAACCCGGCCTGGATATTCACCTGAGTGAGAGCAAGTGGCATTGCGATAGTTATAATACCCGGTATATCGTAAATTGTCATGACTTTTTCTGGATGATTTTGCATCCATGCATCACAGGAAGTATTAATGGCTTTTTTGATAGGCCCATAAAGGGATCTATCCAAGGGCTTGTGAGAGCAGTAGGGCGGAAATGATAGTAATACTATCCCATTATCTTTCCAAAAATCTAAGGAGTTGATATGTATATGGGACGAATGATTGTCTAGCACCAATAATATCTTATGCGACAAAAAAATATTCGTATGTTTTTGAAAATTTTTAAGAAATATAATGAATTACTCTTCTTGCATCCACCCTGATGGATTACCGGCACCGATTAACCCCACTGGCCCGTCTCTAATGAAATGCTCTTGATATCTAATTCGAGAAAACACAAACATGGGTAGAATGGCGTTGCCTAATGCGTTCGTTGCAAATGCTAGTGTGACCAAAGTGCCTCGTTCAGCAGAAGTAATGGCGCCCACCGTGCCTTGTGCTACGTCTTGCAACAACTCTGTCAGACTTCTGTACTGTAGTAACGCCGGTTTTGTCGACATTATATATATCCGGAGGTTCAAAGTTATTGCGATCCACAACAGTCTGAAGATTATCACATATCATATAACACATTGACATTATATCGGTTGAAACTTGTCGCCGAGACAGGTTTGTTACTTGAGCAGCGCGGATAAATAGTTCTGAATTTCTCTTCATGAATGAACGAAACCATTATTCTCCAGCCATTTTATTTTCCAGTCAAGTGGAAGGAGCGTTTAAATTATATTTTATGGTAAGTGCAAAGGCCAACTTTCATCACCTCTTTTGTGGAGAGACCAAAATATATATTCGCACAACGAATGAGATACTTCGCTAATTGCCGTTCTTGGTCTTCGTTAAAAACTCTTTTATGAGCCACATATTCCATTTTAATATTTTCCAGCCTTTCCTGGTCATCTTCATTTACTGTATCTCTCTTTCTTATCTCAAAAGAGAAACATAATTAACGCCGTACTTATCTGCTGCTCTTCTTAAAGAAGCACGTAATTTAATATCATCGTAAGCTTTCTTATACAACAATATGTCGTTTTCACCTCTCGAGGTCTTTCTTATGTGTTACCTAGCCATCTGTAATACAAAAATAATGCAAATTAAATTACAGTAATGTTAAAATTACTGTTACAACCGTCCCCACCCCCCATTTTGATAATAAGACTATCGCAAGCACCAAGTAACATAACCTATACAAAACATATAAGCTTATTATAATCTCTAAACTGCGACGATTACATAAGCATATTTTGAAATACGTGATATTATTTAAGTTATATCAGAAAGAAATTCGTCAAAAATACTTACTTTGGTTGACAAAACACAATAGGTCTCACTGTAACTGTAATTACCGTGCGAAAGGTAATGCATTACTGAGAATCGTGTGAGGCTACGTCAGGCTACGTTGTCTACGTATCCTTTTCCTTATGCTCCTCGCCTATTGTACACAGTTTCAATAATATTCGAGTTGTTACAACCAATGACGTATAATATATAGACTCGGTGAACGCCTTAAAAAGTGTCCAAAACATGAATACCTTTGTTATTGTTTATTGTTTTGATACGAAGATGCACGAAGTTCATGATTTCTTACGAAGCATCACGAAGTTGATCTTGTGTTTGAAAGCATCATGGACGTATGAAAACATTTTCTCCATTTTGTGTGTTTACATATTTTATGTGACAAGCAAATTTTATTTTAAATTGTTATGAGTTATTTACTTACTATTTTAGTAAAATGCCATGCTATTTTATAAAAATAATTGTTTCTCTTATAGACGGGAATATAAAAAAATAAATATTTAATTTTAATTAAAAAAATAATTATTGTCATTAAAATATAAATAAGCACGCCGCTGTTCTGGTAAACATACCTTCAACCTTGAGCAGAGATCTTTCGGACACCCGATTATATAGCGAGAATACGGGACTGCTCAGTCTATATATTATACGTCATTGGTTACAACCATACCCTGTTACAACCGTACCCAGGCTCCCTGTTTAACTGTTGATCGACCCCTGTATAACAGTTGTCGCACACATCATGGAACCGGTAACCCCTCCGCCCCCGTGGAGCCACCGTGTGTTTGGCCTACGACGCTGACCTTCGACCGACAACTAGTTTCAGCATTCGAGATTCAGTAAAGTTGATATAAAGACTTGTATTCATTTTCAGTGCATATTGTAAATTCAGTTTTTATACTTTATAACGTTTTATCTTTTCAATTAAAGTTTTGGAATAACAATTATATGTATAATAATTCATACATAATAGTTTGGTCCTTCATAGAGCGGATGATAACTAGTGCAATTATAAGTTATCGTGTAAATTGGAAACCGAAAAAGTTCTACCGCATGCAGACAATTCCATGCCGGCATTTTTCGACGATTAGATGCAGATCAACCGAACAAGAGTCAAAGGTCAGTAATTAGCGTTTCATTTACCTACTCCTATGATTTTATCCTTGTTTCGACTTGATTTTATTATTTAATTCATTCTTAAAAGACTCGAATCAATTTTATACAATAAAATAAACATATTTTTGCTGAATTTACGTTACATTCATTGAATTATTTATGCACATATTTAATACTTATTAGTTACATATTGCATCATATCTTACATTTTAACCATTTCGTTATATTTCGTTATATTTGTTATAATATAACACTAGCATTTGAACTATTTTTAAACCTTATTTCTTTCATTTCCACATTCTAGCTGTTTTTCTATTGTACATTTCACAAATATTAAGGTAGATTTACAATTTAACAAAATAGAACACTATTAATCATTCAAAATGCCAAACGACGAGCTTGCTTCTGAACTTAAAAAGCTTCATATCTCTCGTGGAAATTATAAATCTCAGATAACAAAATTTAAAAATTACTTAGATAAAGAAAAATCAAAAACTAATCCTGACTTTACTCAACTTGGAGTTAGATTATCAAAAATTGAACCTTTATTTCAAGCCTTTGATGATATTCAAACTCAAATAGAATGTTTAGAAGACAGTAATGATACAGTAAATCAAAACGAACGTCTAGAGTTCGAAGACAGTTATTATAGTGTCGTTTCTATAGGTCAAGCAATTTTAAATAGCTCTGGCGATCAAAATGTAGATAATACATCAATCTCTAGCAATTCTAATATTTCAAATGCAGCAACACAACACGTTAAGTTACCTTCTATATCTTTACCATCTTTCGATGGAAAATTCGATCAATTTTTATTCTTTAAAGACACTTTTCAATCGTTAATTCATAATAACAAATCTATACCTGATATTAATAAATTCCATTACTTGCGCTTATCGTTAAAGGCTCAAGCAGCGGATTTATTAAAATCGCTTGAAGTCTCAGCAAACAATTATATTGTAGCATGGAATCTACTTATTCAACGTTATGAAAATAAACCTTTATTGAAGAAAAATCATATAAAGGCTTTATTTGAGACAAAACCTGCTACAAAAGAATGCCATCTAGAATTAAGAAATATTCTAGATGACATGAATCGGCATTTAAGAGCCTTACAAGTTCTAGAAGAACCTGTAGATTCTTGGGATGCATTAATAATTCATTTATTTTCCACAAAACTGGATTCAATAACTCGTCGTGAATGGGAGTGTGAATATGCCAAACATGACACAGTAACGCGAGAAATATTTTGCAATTTTCTGTCCGAAAAATGCAGAATTCTTGAAACTTTAAATATTCAAGGCAATAAGGTAAAACAAAATGTAAAAGGCTTATTTTCAAGTAATTCTCCAACTTGTTATTTTTGCAATAAAGATCATACTATTTATAACTGCAAATCCTTTATCGCGCTAAGTCCAAATTCTAGGCTAGCTGAAGTCAAAAAATTGAAACTTTGTATCAATTGTTTGCGAAATAATCATTCAACTAACCAGTGTCGTTCTATGCACTGCAGAAAATGCAACAATAAACATAATACTTTGTTACACTTTGGTTTCAATAATCAACATAACCATCATAATTCTAAGTCGAATAATCATAATTCATCTAGTAGAAATGCATCGCAAGACAATCCTAATTTCAATCCTAATGCTAACAATTCTACTGAAACTTCCGATTCTCCTGAAATTAGCGCAAATTGTTTAATTGCAGGTAATGATTCTCCAAGCATTGTCTTATTGTCAACTGCCCTGGTAGACATATTTGATAATCGTGGAAATGTATTGTCTTGTCGTATATTGCTTGATAGCGGTAGTGAGTCAAGTTTTATCTCTGAGGAAATGTCTAAAAAATTAAATATAAGTACAACTCCAATACAATGTTCTATTACAGGAGTTGGGCAAAAAACCACAAACATTTTAAAACAAACCGTTGTATCTGTTCAAGCACGTCAAGTCCCATTTAAAACAAGTTTTAAATGTTTAGTTATTCCTAAAATTACAAGCAGAATACCCTCAAACTTTATTAACACGTCAAGCTTAAATATCCCTCATAATCTGATACTAGCAGACCCAACATTCAATGAACCTGGTCCAATCGACATTTTGATTGGTGCTGATCACTTCTGGGATCTGCTCATGGTAGGGCAAGTAAAGCTTGGCAAGCATTTGCCTACATTGCAAAAAACTCAATTTGGTTGGATTGTCTCGGGCACTATACATTCACCCCAATTCATACAACCTCCTAACATTTCTATCTCATGCAATCTGAGTACTTCTGATCAGGCTATTCATTCACAAATAGCTAAATTCTGGGAAATTGAAGAAATCAATGTTCCTAAATCCTCATCTTCAGATGACATTCTCTGTGAAGAACTATTCAAAACTACTACTATTAGAAACTCGTTGGGTCAATTTATCGTCCAACTACCGTTTCAGAAACCGGCTTGCTCTCTTGGCGATTCAAAAGAAGTAGCAACCAAATACTTATTCAATTTAGAAAAGCGATTACAAAGAAATCCTGAACTAAAGGCAAATTATACAGATTTCTTAAGCGAATACGAAGCTCTTGGTCACATGACCAAAATAAATGACTCTGAATTATCAGACAAACCTTGCTATTATTTGCCCCACCACGGTGTGGTAAAGGAGTCTAGCACTACCACCAAGTTAAGAGTGGTTTTCAATGGATCAGCTATAACAACTAGTGGCTTATCACTTAATGACATTTTAGTAGCTGGTCCAACTATTCAAGATGATCTATTTTCCATAGTTTTGCGAGCAAGAAAACATAATATTATGCTGACTGGAGACATAACTAAAATGTACCGGCAAGTATTGGTAGATTCATCACAATGCTCGCTACAACTTATTCTTTGGAGACCTAATCCTGATTCAGAAATACATACGTATCAATTAAATACGCTTACATACGGTACAGCACCGGCAGCCTTTCTGTCTACAAGATGCTTAAAGGAACTGTCAATACAATGTAAAGATACACATCCAGACATTAGCAGAATAATCGCAAGGGACTTTTACGTTGATGATCTTTGCACAGGGTGTTCATCAATTGATGAAGCAATATACCTTAAACAAAACCTGTCTGAAATTCTCATTTCTGGTGGCTTTCCACTCCGTAAATTCATGTGCAATGCACCGGAAGTACTTTGTGAGCAATCTGAAGGGGATAATACCATATTAAATTTCGGTGAGGATTGCAGTAACAAAACTTTAGGTCTTCTTTGGAACTCTCAATCCGACACACTACAATTTTCAATAAAGGCTACTTATAATTCCTGCCCAACTAAACGAAAAATCCTATCTTGTGTCTCTCAAATATTCGACCCATTAGGATTAGTTCAACCTGTAATAATCATAGCAAAATGCATTATTCAAAAATTGTGGCAGCACAAACTTGATTGGGATGAATCAATCCCACAAGACCTTTATACTAGCTGGATTAAATTCCATAATCAACTTCAAGATTTAAATGCATTAAAAATTCCTAGACATGTTCTACCTAACAATCCAGTGCTATTAGAAATCCACGGCTTCTCTGACTCCAGTGAAATGGCATACGGTGCCTGTATATACATTCGATCTTTAGATTCAGAGGGTACTTATCATTGTCACTTACTTTGCTCTAAAACAAGAGTGCCTCCCCTCAAAACAATTACGATTCCTAGGCTCGAATTGTGCGCCGCATTGTTGCTGGCAGAGTTGGCTCATAAGGTCATAATCTCGTTAGATCTTCCTATTACTCATATCTTCTACTGGTGTGACTCAACTATAGTTTTATCATGGATCAAATCTGTTTCTACCCAGTGGAAAATTTTTGTCGCTAATAGAGTGACACAAATACAATCATTAACAAATTCGGATTCTTGGAGATACGTCAATACTCAAGAAAACCCAGCTGATTTGCTCTCTCGGGGTCTTAGCCCTATGTCTTTAATTGATAATTCTCTATGGTGGAATGGCCCTAAATGGTTGCTGTATCCTAAAGAACAATGGCCCACTAGTGCTTCTAGTACTATAGTCAATTCTGATGCACCTGAGAGACGCAAGGAAAAATTAATTTCTTTTCAGTCTACAGTTACTGAAGGACTGGATCTTATTAACAGATTTTCTAATCTTAACAAGCTTCAACGAGTCACTGCTTACTGTTATCGATTCTTTGATAATTGCCGCTTATCTAAGGCAAATCGAAAATCCGGACCACTTGATGCTCAAGAACTTAAACATGCTCTATATACTCTTATTAGAACTGTTCAAAGGCAAGAGTTTCCGACTGAGTATCAAGACTTATCAAAATCTAAACCTATTAACTCTAGAAGTAAAATCTTACGATTAGCCCCATTCTTGGATGACAAGGGTATAATCAGAGTTGGTGGCAGACTTAAACATTCAAAATTTGATTTTCAAAAGAAACATCCTGCGATAATACCCGGTAAACATGTACTTTCTAAATTAATTGTAAAACAAGAACATTTGCGCCTTCTTCATGCAGGGCCACAATTATTACTAGCTTCAATACGAGAACGTTTTTGGCCTACTTCTGGCAGAAATTTAATCAAACAGGTTGTGAGGCAATGCTTACGTTGTTTTCGCTTTAGTGCGTCTCCTATCCCCTATTTAATGGGAGATTTACCAGAGCATCGAGTAACGCCTCAACGACCATTCTATAATACAGGTACAGACTTTTGCGGACCCTTTTTATTAAAGGATCGGCAAACTAGAAATTATAAAACGATCAAGGCTTACGTGTGTATTTTTGTGTGTCTCTCAACGAGAGCTATGCATTTGGAACTTGTAAGCAGTCTTACTACAGACTCTCTTATTGCCACTCTTCGTAGATTTTTCGCTAGAAGAGGTTTAAGCGCAAATATATATTCTGATCATGGCACCAATTTTGTTGGAGCTAAAAATGAGATTTATAAGTTTCTACACACGAGTGAAAATGAAATTCAATCTATTCTAAATTCTGACAATGTAAAATGGCATTCCATACCTCCTCATGCACCGCATTTTGGTGGTATATGGGAAGCGGGAGTTAAATCTACTAAATTTCATTTAAAGAGGGTACTCGGTCAAATCCCACTTTCTTACGAAGATTTCGTAACTGTTCTTCATCAAGTCGAAGCATGTTTAAATTCCCGACCTTTATCCCAGATTTCCAATGATCCCAATGATCCGCAGTCCTTGACACCTGCACACTTCCTAATTGGAGAACGCATTACTGCTTTACCTGACCATGACTATTCTGCAATTAAAGAAAACTCACTCAGCAAGTTTCAACGCCTTCAAAGAATCATCCAAAGTTTCTGGAAGCGATGGTCAAAGGAGTATATGTCCGAGCTCCAACAACGGTCTAAATGGAAAAAGACCTACCCCACAATTTTAAAGCCTGGACTCCTCGTCTTGGTTAAAGAAGATGGAATCCCGCCAATGAAATGGAAAATTGGTATAGTTGAAGTCACTCATCCTGGTGCCGACGGTATAGTCAGAGCTGTTACCATTAGAACTGGCTCCTCCGTATACAAACGACCTGCCATGAAGATATGTGTACTTCCAGAGGATCTTCCTAACCATTAGTTGCTGTTGAAGCCTACCAGCTATCAAGGGGGCCGGTATGTTTAACTGTTGATCGACCCCTGTATAACAGTTGTCGCACACATCATGGAACCGGTAACCCCTCCGCCCCCGTGGAGCCACCGTGTGTTTGGCCTACGACGCTGACCTTCGACCGACAACTAGTTTCAGCATTTGAGATTCAGTAAAGTTGATATAAAGACTTGTATTCATTTTCAGTGCATATTGTAAATTCAGTTTTTATACTTTATAACGTTTTATCTTTTCAATTAAAGTTTTGGAATAACAATTATATGTATAATAATTCATACACTCCCCTATTCTTCATTTCTTTAAATTTTTCTCCATGTATTAGTTATTATTATTACAAAACAAATAAGGATAGAGAAGCGAGTTTCTATTATGCCCAAAACAAAGAAAAATATCATTATAAAACAAAAACCAATTATAAAGTTACAATTAAGTACATCATACAAAATTGCGAAACAATAAATAAATAATGCTGCAATAAAATAAAGGAGTCCTATAGATAAAATAAAGAGCTATGAAATTTATTTTTAAAAATGTTAACACTAGTTGTCGATATGGTATCTTGATACAAATCGTTCCAGATATTAAATATTCTGTTTGGCAAGAAGTTCATCCACCTTTCTTTGTCTGCTCCCTCGTTAATTTGTAGCGATGGTTTCTTAAGAACATTTCTTCTAGGTTTAGGTTCTCAAAATTATATTATCTTCATAATTAGTACTTCTTCATATTGAGTACAGCTTACTAATAGAGCCAAGAGATACACGTTAAAACATTTACGGATTAAAAACAGTTTCGAGCTTGCACGTTTACATACTGACACTATGTGATCAAACCAATTTAAGTCACTATTAATTATCACTACAAAAATACTTTGGTGATGGGTTATTTTTGCTGATCTGTAGAACAACGCATTTTTTATATTAAACAGAATTAACTGTTCTAAGGTCCATTCGAATATTGCGTCAAGATCGTGTTAAAAAACATGTTGGTTAATAATTGGATTCACATATAATTTGGTATCGTCAGCGTACATGAAAACCTTACTGATTACAATGAGCGAAAGATCACTAGTGTAGATACAAAAAAGTAGCGATCTAACTACTAATCCTTGTGGAACTCCAATCTTAACTGGCCTGTCTAGTGAGTAGTCTTCCCCAACGCGAACTCTGAAGTATATGTCGGATAGAAAATCTTAAATCCAAATGTTTAACTTTCGGCGGATTCCATACTGATCCAATTTAGCCTATAATCGATATTTGGGAACAAGGTTGAAAGCTTTGGAGAAGTCTAAGTAGACCACATTAACAGGATGCCGATTGTTTAAAGATGATGACCAATCATTTACACAATAAAGTAATTTTGTAATAGTTGAACGACCTTGGATAAAGCCATAGCGTTGGTGAGGGATGACATTTTCTTTAAGGAGAAACTCAGACATATCTTTCGAAATAATGGATTGTATGACCTTGCCGATAATAGGAACCAACCTGATTGGACGATAATTATTGAAATCAAGTTTATTTCCTTTCTTGAATATTGGGGTAATCAAAGACAATTTCCAGGACGATGACGATGCGTTTATTATGGGAGATACAGGGATTGTTACAGGCTCTGCACATTCTTTGAGGAAGATGGAGGTTAGTCCGTTAATCCAGGTGATAAATTATTGCGTAGTTTCCATAAATGATGTTTAATTGCATCTGGTGTGAAAGAGATATTATCAAGAGTTTTGGGAAACCTGGATACATTATTTGAGGAAAGGGATCTTAAAGTTCATTTTTGTAAAACCTGAGGAAAGGTAAAACAAGACATTCCGAAGATTTCTTATTTAAAGAACATAAAGACTTGTCAGTCTTTTGAAATAATGGCATGTAGACTTTAAAAGATAAAGATGTGCGAATGTACCGATAAACTTTTTTACTATTATCCCTTGCACTCATAGATCCTTTAAATTCTGTTATTAACTTAAACAACGATTGTTTAACTCTTATTTTTCTTTTTCTTCTTTTTATATAGATATCACTGTCTGTTTTTCAATGAGCATCCAGTATTGTCATCACATCGTTTTGTGGTATTCCTACTGATCTTCTTCTTATTGGAAAACCGTTTTTTGCCGTCTTTACTACTCTATTTGTTGTCATTCAGCTTATACGATCGTTCCATTCTACTCTTCTATTTCTTACCCAGTCCTTGATGTTCTGTACCTTGCATATATGTCATATATCTATACTTCTAGCTTTGTCCTATAGTATTTTACCATCAATTTTTCAAGTATTTTCATCTCTGCTATTTGTAACATCCTTTTTGGTCTTTATGTGTCAGGCCGTGTTTTTGACTATTTTGTAAATTCTGCCATTAATTTCTTTCCCAATAATTTTTTTCTTCATATTGTTTCATTTAAAAAACCTGCGGCTCTGTTTGCTCTACTCACTTAATGTTCCACTTCTGTTTCCAGCTTTACGAAACTAGATAATGTGATACCTAGATATTTAAAGTCCATTATTTGTTCTATTCTCTGAAGTTCTAGCTCCAATTGACATCTTGGTTTTGCTGTTATAACCATGCATTTGTCTTTTTTGTTGTAATTACTTTGGTTGTTAATAAATTTTAGTGTTGTGTTTAATAAATTAATTCCTAAAGCAAATTTTCCGGGTCGATCTCTTTTTAAAGAGAGGTATTAGGATGCTTCATTTTCATTCTTGAGGAATTCGGTATGCAAACGATATTAAATATTAAAGTTTTATTGGCAATAAGCAAGTGGATAATTTCATACCTGGCACGTCTATATATATATAGTTCAGCTCAACAGGCCTCAAAGGCCCAAGGCTTCAACGGTTTTCTTCCATTTCTTTCTATCTTGTGCTAAGTTTTTCCAATCTTGTACCCGCAGCGACTTCAGATCTTCTTTTGCCGACTCCAGCCATTTTCTTCGGGGGCGGCCTCTTTTTCTTTTTGTACCAGCCTCCGTGTTTATTAATTCATTGGGAACTCTTCCTTCCTTCATTCTTGCTATATGCCCGAGCCATCTTAATCTTTGAATTTTCGCGAGTCTTGTTATTTTTGGTTGCCCATATATTTGCATTATTTCTTCATTCGTTCTTCTTCGCCAGATGTTCCCCTCTTTTACACCTCCGTATATCCTTCTAAGAATTTTTCGTTCCCATCTATCTAATTTTACTTCCATATCTTTATTTAGTGTCCAGGTCTCGCTAGCATAGAGTACTGTAGGTCGGATAACTGTTGTATATATTCGTTTTTTTGCTGTTCTGGATATTATCTTCGACCTCAGTATCTTAGTCAGGCTCCCAGCACTCTTACTACCTTTGGCCATTCTTTTTATGATTTCTTGATTCTCATCGTTCCTATTTGTTAGTGTCACTCCCAAGTAGTCGAATTGGCTAACAACTTCAAAGTTATATTCTTTACTTGGGCTTTGTACCTTAAAGGACTTTCCTAGATGATTTTCGTTTCCCCTCATCACCATATATTTTGTTTTTTCTTCGTTTATTTCTAAACCATATTCTCTGGCTATTCTCTCTATTCTAATAAAGATTTCTCTTAATTCTGCAGGTCTCCTTGTTATTAAGGTAACATCATCTGCATATGCTACACATTGATGCCTGTGATGATATATTGTGCCTCTAATGTAGATGTTACATTCTCGTAAAATCTTCTCTAAGATCAAATTGAAAAAATCTGTTGATAACGGATCACCTTGTTGCAGACCTCTATTGGTGATAAAACTATCCGAAACCCGTCCTTCTAACATGACTTTACTTTTAGTATCATTGAGTATGCCTTTAGTCAGTCTTACTATTTTTGGTGGAAATTCAAAATATTCTAGTGCTTCATATACTTTATTTCTTTTTATAGTATCATATGCCATTCTAAAATCAATAAACAGCATGTGTACTGTTAGGTTGAATTCATATGAGCTAGCTAAAATTTGTTTCATTGTAAAAATTTGGTCAGTTACCGATCTGTTTGCTCTGAAACCTGCTTGATATTCACCTAGACAATTTTCAACTTTTGTTTTAATTTTATTTCTAATTGATATGGCCAAAATCTTATACACTGTATCTTGTAGAGCTATTCCCCTGTAATTTTCACATTCTGCAACGTCTCCTTTTTTATGCACTGGACATAAGACTGCTTCTTTCCACTGATTGGGTATTTTTTCTTTGATCCACACTTCGCGTATTAACTCAGCGATTTCTTCTTGTACCATTTCGCCACCTTCTTTTAAAAACTCAGCAATGATACCATTTTCACCAGGTGCTTTGTTGTTTTTTAAGTTTTTTATGATCCCTATAATTTCTTACTTGGTAGGTACCTGGCACGTCTATTGTTTCATTCATGATGGAAAAAGTATTAATAAATTCATTTACTAAATAAATACATACTCCTCCCCTCGACGAGTACCTTTGTCTTTACGAAATATGGTTAAATTATCAATGTTTACAATAGCATCGTGGATAGATAAATTAACGTTTGTGTTAGGCAAATAATTTCTAGAAATAATATATGATATATACAGGGTGAGTCACCACTAACGAGACGGAAGATTACAGTGAAATGGAAAAAGATTTTATAAAAATTTTAAGTTTAGAGTTTGAAGGTTGATAAGGGTTGATTTTAAAATTATTTTGAAATATACAGGGCGTCTCAATAAAGTGCGGCGTATGAAAGTTATATTTTTTCTTAAGGGACACCCTATATTTTATTGCATTGTCTAATTGTCGGCAAAAAATAAGGTATAGTTTAATAAGACTTCTCTATACCTTCGTATAGAGTGTTTTTAGTTATGTTGAATATTCTTAAAATGTAAAGCTTTAAACGAAGACTCATTCTTAACTTATTTAAGAAATTCCAATAAAATTGGTTATCCCTCTATATAGTTGGATATTGGTTGATGTATTTCATGATTAATTAATGAACATTTATTTATAGGGTGTTCAAAATTTGTAGTTTCATTATTGGATTATTCAATGTGTAATATAAGGCTTATTTTAAATGGAACGTATATTAATGAATTATTACATTAAAAAATAACTAGGAGTGATAGATTTTTTGTAATTTAAAATTTTCTTTTCGATTTCAAAATATTTATAGTTGTTACTCTCGTTTTTTAAATCATCAAATCATTTTGACATGTGTTATAAATGAAACCAATGTAGTTGTAAACAAATGTGTAAACTTTATAATTTTACTTACTGGTATACAACAAATCAGAAAGAATTTTAATAAAACAAATATTACAAAATATTTTTGTTTAATGTGTTAAAAAATTAGTTTTAATTTTGGATTATTCAATATCTAATATAAGGCTTATTTTAAATGGAACACCATAGATATTAATTAATTGTAATACTAAAAAAAGTTTCCCTTTTGAATGGTATAAAGATGTCCTATACTTAAGTCTTATAGTTTTGGCGTAATTTACAATTATTTAAACTCTTCATCGATATATTGATTTTAAAACAAAAGATATAGTTAGTTAACGTCATTGTATGACATTGTCATTTTCTGACATTAAAGTCTGGTAATTCATTCAATAAAATGAAGAATTACGCTATCCATGAAAGAGTCGACATGATACTTTGCATTGGAGAATGTTTAGAAAATTGTCTCTTAGCTTCTAAAGTTCTAAGAAGTCTAAGAAGACATCCACAAAAGGAAGTTTTTGAGAGATTGTTTAATAGATTCCGTGCTACTGGTAATGTTGCATACGAAAAGGTAAATAAAAATAAATTAGTTATTGGTGACAACGTTAACAAACTTAATGCTTTGCTTTCTGTTACGGAAAACCCAAATATTAGTACAAGAAAAATTTCGGGTGAATTAGAAATTAGTCCAAAGATCAACCACTTTCATCCGTATCAAATTCAACTTCACCAGCCTTTGACACAACAAGATTATGATAACCGTTTAAATTTTTGTTTATCGACTTTGTAGAAAGTTGGAGAAGATCCTGATTTTTTTAAATATGTATTATTTACAGACGAATTGACTTTTCATAATAATGGTCTTGTAAATAGATATAATTTTCATTATTGTGACACAAAAAATAAACATTTATTTCGTACTGTTGATCGCCAACACCGATGGAGTGTTAATGTTTGGGACGGCATTAAGGGCGAATAAGTTATCGGTCCGTATTTTTTTGACGGACATCTCAATGGGACAAATTTCTTAAATTTTTTAAAACATGATTTTTGGATACTGCTTGAGAACCTTTCACTTAGCCTACGAACAAAAATGTCGCTGCACGTGGACGGAGCTCCTGCTCATTTCTCACGTGATGTTAGGAACTACCTTAACAGAAAATTGACAAACAGATGGATATGTAGAAATGGTTCATATAATTGGCCGCCTAGGCCACCAGGACTAACCAAGATGGATTTTTTTAAATGGGATTATATTAAAAATATTGAATATGCTACACCTTCTACTACTAGTGATAACATGAAATTAAGAATTACAAACGCGTTTGCTTCAATAACTCCTGCTATATTCAATAATGTAAATACATAATTCGAAGATAGAATCGCTTGTTGTATTGCACAAGATGGCAAGCAATTTGAACATCTATTACATACCTGAACATTTTTTAGTTTTGGTAAGTTTTGGATTAATTTGTATTATTTATGTTCATTATTCATTTTTCATTATTTGTTTTATTAAAATTCTTTCGGTTTTATATGTTTTTAATTGTTTTCAAAAAAAAGTATGTGCTTGTAAACACGTAAGAAGTTATAGGTACATATATTATTATGACTTCAAAGAAATAAATATAGTATTTAACAGTTTTATTTTTATTTAAATATTAAACTTATTTTAATACTTAAAGTAATACAAAAAATTAAACATAACGTTAACATCTACGTCATTTTTGAAAACTGCAACCTCTGCGCAGTTGCCTTTCACTTGATGAACCGTAGAATAACTTTTTTTTTTTATTTTCTTTTCATCATATTTTAATACTAATTATCCTATTCCAAACGAATACAAATCCAAAGACATAAACATTTGAATTTATTTACAAAAAATCTATTTACAACTACACTTACAACTACATATATGATGGGTTTAAAAATCAAAAGTCATTATCATCAATGGTGCTATAGCCCTATGAAAGAGCCTCGACCTTCCCAAGTCTATAACGCCAGGCAGTCCTATCCATTGCCAACCGTTGCCAGTTTGCTGCGCCTATCTTTTTACCATCCTCATCTACACCATCCTTCCATCTGAGTTTTGGCCTACTCCTTTTTCTACTTCCCACGGGTTGTGACATAAGGTTTCTTTCAGGAGGGTTGTTCTGCTGTGATCTTGCTAGATGTCCTTTCCGTCTTAGTCTTCCTATTCTTATAAGAGATACTACGCCTTTACCACCAAATATTTGTTTATATCTGTGGTATACCTCTTTGTTGTATCTCCTCCTCCAAACACCATTTTCACAGATGACACCAAATATTCCTTTCAGGATCCTTCGTTCAAATATAAGCAGAAGGTCTTCGTCTGCCTTGGACATGGTCCATGTCTCCGATCTATATGTCAACACTGGTTGTATAAGGGTTTTGTATATAGTTATTTTTGTTTTTTGGCTTAAGTTTCTGTTTCTCATATGTCTACTAAGTCCAAAATAGCATATTTTTATCATTACTATCCTTTGCTTGATTTCTTCCGTTATGGCGTTCTCTTTGGTGATCAAGGAGCGTAAGTATGTGAATTTGTCCACTACTTCAAAGGTAGAGTTATCAACCGTGAATTGGGGACCGATGTTCCTGACTCTATTGTTGGGTGTTGATGCCATCATCTTAGTTTTCTCCTCATTTACTTGCAGACCCATAGATTTTGAGGCATTTGAGAAGGTGGTATACATTTCTTCTAGCTTGCGTGTTGTGCGGGCAACTAGGTCCATATCATCTGCATATGCCAAAATTTGAGATGAGTTATTAAAAATATTTCCTGTGTTGTCTATTCGGGCATCTCTCAACGCATCAACATGCGTTCCAAACGCCTGTGATTGTTCGCCCTGTATTTCGACTTTGCAAACCACATTACGCATTGTAGCCTTAACCAATGTTATCAGTTTATCGGGGATGTGGAATTCATTCATGGCTTCATACAATTTATTTCTTAGGACACTATCAGGCAGATTTGAAGTCTACAAAAAGATGGTATGTATCGATATTGAATTCATTGGTTTTTTCCAGTATTTGCCTTAGCCCAAAGATCTGATCTGATCTGATCTGTGATCGACCAGGCCTAAAGCCACTTTGATATTTCCCGAGAAGTTCCTCTGAATATGCACTTAGGGGACCATATAAGATCCTCGAAAAAAAAATCAAAAGTAACAATTATAAACATTTGAAATCGATTTCCGTTTAACAAAATTTTAAATTACGGCAAAACTATCAGTCCTAGTTACAGGACATCCATTTATCATTTGAAAGAGAAATTTTTTAAATTTAATAATTCATTAATATACAGGGTGTTATAGCCCAATATTTAAAAATAAGAGTCTTCAACCAATGTATAATTTTCTTCTCAACCGTGGACGTTTACAAGGAGTAACATGGAAAAAATAGCAAAGACCCAAAGAGCCATGGAAAGACAAATGCCAAACATCAGGCTATCAGACAAGAAAAGAAATACTTGGATCCGCAACAAAACAAAAGTGACCAATGTATCAAAGCAGATAGCAAAACTTAAGTGGAAGTTTGAAATGAAAAAGAGGAAGGCCACAAGTGAGATGGTCAGATGACTTGAAGAAACACGCAGGCCCGAAGTGGACACAAACTGCCTACAATAGAAGACGTGGAAGAAGGAAGAGGAGGCCTATATCCAAAATTGGACAGTAAGGGCTGTATAGATAGATAGATAGAAATATAATATATAATAATAATTAGAAGAATAAGGAGAATAATTTGCGGATCATAACAACTTCCCCTTTAATTTTTATTTACAAATTTTTTATTCTTATCTATCAACAAGAAATTAAAAAAAAATAAAAATTACATAAATTCATAATTTTTTATTCCCCATGCCAATGCACATCTCATAAATTTTATCATAATAAAAAATTTTCTAAAATTTCTATTTTCTTCCTCTGACTTTCTAGTTTTCTCAACTCACTTATTTATTTTCCTTCCAGTTTTTAAGTAACTATTTACATAATTTTTATACTTTTCCATTATATTTTCTAATTTAAAAAAGTTTTCTTCTTGTTGCTTCATGAGTGTTCTATTTTCTCATTGATGAGCTTTCATTATTGCCTTATTTTCTTGCTGTACTTTCATTATTGTGTTAGTTTCTTTGTGCTGTGATTTAATCATTTTGTAACTTTCTTCTAGCTCTGTTTTAATAATTTTTTATCCTTTTTTCTATTTTCTTGTTGTACTTTTATCATTACTTTAGCTTCTTGGAAAAGAAACTATCTGAAGGATTACTCCAAACATCTTATGAACGAAAAATAATATTTTTGAATAAAAAAATGCATCATATTTTATATATTGTTGGTCACATCTTCAGAATAAATCAACTACTTCATTTATAAAAATTTAAATGAATAAATTTTGCATTTAAAGGATTTACATACAAAGTTGCTCAGGAGCTTTAACTGTCCTAATGTTTTTGAGCAGTGTATTTGACTTCTTTAGTAAAATTATAACATTGGCTATATATGACAAAAACCACTCACGCTTTTACCCATAAATCCATAAAAAAAACATAAACCAATATTACTGGAAAGATATAAGTTAAAGAGATCATTGTCTGAAAGCTTTTTCACGATTATACTCCCTTAAGGTATATTTGCAAATATTGCACATTTCACTCTTGTTTTTATATAAACAAAGCATAAATAGCAAAGTTTTTATTTATATAGGGAATTAGTGATCACTTGTAACTTTTTAATACCGCATAGACAAGGGGATATTAAAACCATATTTTCCGTCTTAGTTAATGCATCTTGAAGGACTAAAAGCTTAGCATCTAGTTGGAGATTAAAGTTAGTTTCTATTAGAGCTTTCAATGTAGCAGATGTGTCTAAGACTATAATGCAAACTACGAATACTGTCATTAAATTAAGGATAGAAAATTCACTCAAAATTGTTGTAAAACTTTTTGCTGGTTGTATATATTTGGTTTTTTATATTTATTAGAAGACAATGTTGTTCTAGTAGTATACAATTTGTATTTCGTGGTACGATTTCAATATTACCTATAAAATAAAAGGAAGATATTATTAAATTGTTTGCAGTTTTGTTATAGTAGATATTATAGATTGTTCTTAGAGCTCTTTCATCTAAGTCCGCTTATAATAAGGTTGTTATGTACTTGTCATATTTTACTGTATTAAACTTCTTCCTGTGGTCAATAAAACAAATATATATATCGTAGTTGACGTTTATATATCTCCCAATCAAAATTTGCACAGTGAACAAAGTCTTCCATGTACAAAAAGAATCGCTAAATCCAATTTGTGTGCATGATACCAAGGTCTTCGAATTTTTCGTTTGTTACTGAAGATAACTTGTGGCGGAAGCTCTTTTAGACAGCATACTCAGTAAGACACAGGTTTAAATTAAATAAGAATATATTCGAAATAATTATGTAATAATACAATAAAAATTAAATCGATAATCTTGGCGACGACAGTATCGACGGCGATATGGCCCACTATTAGCTATCAGTGAAAAATAAAATACAATTAATGACATATAATTCAAACAGCAATTACGGCGCGTTAGAACACACACCGACGGTAGGGAACGGGTAGAAGGAATAAAGATGGAGCGTGCTAATCAAAACTCGGCCCGGGGAGGAACAGACGGTGTCCAATTGGTACTTGGACACAGGAGAGAGTAGGTATGTCTCAGATCAATACTCCAAGACCAGGTACGTAACTACGACTAGTTTAATACTCTAGCAGAAGTAGTTGGCCTTCAGTCAATACCACAGAGCCAGTGGAGTTGTTGTCAGGTCAACACTCCGACGGAACTCTGCCTTCTCTTGCTGTGGCTGCTCTTTTATTCAGTAGAAAGCTCCATTTATCAATGGAGGAGGCATTTCTGGTAAGGGATGCGTGTGTACGAAGCACTGACGGTATCCAGGATATACAAATCGTTGAAAACGTGTATCTCACATATTGTGTGTATCAATTTTAAAGAGGTCTTAGCTAAATAATTCATCAGACTAATGATTCTTTAATCTTTACATTTTTGGCATAAGGTTTTTTCGAGATAATTATAAAGTTTCTGTTAGAGCTTCATTGTAGCAGATGTGTCTTTACAATATTCAAAGTCAATGCAAGGCTACGGAAGCTGTCATTAAATTTAGGATACAAAATACACTCAAGATTGTTCTAAAGCTCTTTGTTGCTTTTATATATTTGGTTTTTCATATTTTTTAGAAAATAATGTTAGTTTAGTAGCAATGTTTAGCAAAAAATACAACATAAAGCCGAAATGCGATACAAACACTAAACTCATTACTTTCTTCTTCTATCTCCATCTAAACAATTATGCTTGTTCATTGGTGGATTAATACCTCTATAGGTTGTTTCTTTATCTTTTGCGCAGTCGTCCGATACTTCTTTTACCAATTGCTGACTTATTTCTTGCCATTTTGACGACACGGGTCTCCTCCATTCTGCTTATGTGGTTATTTCATTCTTTTTTTTTCTATTTGGTATCCATTTATTTATATACTGTACGTTATATTTTCTTCTAATGTCTTCACTTTCCTTTCGATTTCTCAGTGCATTTTTTGTAATTCTTCTTATTGCTCTCATCTCTACCGGTTCCAGTAGCCTCTGCGTTTTGGCTGTGTTGGGTCTTGTTTTTAAGGCATATCTCATTATTGGTCACACTACACATCCTGACAATCCATTTGCTTTGTGTACCTGATCTTTCACTTCTTTGTCCAGGTCTCCATAGCTAGACTGTGTATTTTCCAGGTATTTTATTTAAAATAATTGTTTAATTCTTCTTCTTCTTCTTCTTCTTCTTCTTCTTTATAAGCAATTCAGCTTGTTCTTTGGCAAATTAATACCACTATTGAAGGTTGTCACTGCATCTTTTGCGCGATCGTCCTATACTTTTTCTGCTGATTGGTGACTTATTACTTGCATTATGATGACACGGGTCTTCTCCATTCTGCTTATGTGGTTTTCTCATTCTTTTTTCTATTTTGTGTCCATTCGTTTATATACTGTACGTTACATATTCTTCTAATGTCTTCACTTCTCTTTCGATCTCTCAGCGTATTTCCTGTAATTCTTCTCAGTACTCTCATCTCTGGGGTTTCCAGTTACCTTTACGTTATTCCTGTATTGGATCTTGTTTCTGTGCCATATGTCATTATTGGCCTTACACTGGCTTTATAAATTCTTGACTTCTTCTTAGTGTTAATTTGTATATTTCGCCATATGGTGTTATTAAGGTATCCTGCCAGTCTACTTGCATTTCGTACTTAATCTCTCACTTCTTTTTCCAAGTTTCCATGGCTAGACAGAGTAATTCTTAGGTATTTTGTTTCCATTTCTTGTTTAATACTGATGACATCAATTTCTATTTTATATATGATTGGTTTTTTGCTGACTACTATAGTTTTAGTTTTCTGGGATGAGATTGTCCTATTAAATTATTATGCTCTTATGTTAAATCTGTTGACTTTGTAGACTATCTTCATCTTGGGATACGAATATTGCGTCGTCTGCCTAACAGAGTATTTTGATTTCTTTGTTTCCCATTTTATATCCTCTTCGTTTGTTTACGCTTTTGATAATTTCATCCATAATTAAATTGAAGAGCATGGGGCTCAATGAATCCTCTTGTCTTACTACGCTGCCTATTTTTATAGCTTCTGTAAGTTGTCCATCTATTCTGACTTTTATTTGGTTGCTTTGGTAGATTTTTTCGATAGTTTTTATAATATTTAGGGGAACTTCTTCATTATACAGAAGATGGATTACATATTTGAGTCTTACTCTGTCATACGCTGTCTTACGCTGCTAAGAAGACTGTGATTTGAGAAGACACATTTACACGGGAATTGCGGATCACGATTACATCGATCCATCATTAATTCACAAAATTCCTTTCAGCGATCTAAATCACCGTCATTAAGTTCATGAATTACTTGCACTTTATACGGATACCACTATGAGATTTTAAAACAGACGTTTGACATATATTTGACGTATTTGTACACATTGTGGATATTGTAAATTTCTCGTATCTTTTCTGATTCCACATGCCTTAGAATATAACTGTTTATTCCATTTTCATTGTGTGCGATATATGGACCCTCGAAATCAGGCATTAGTTCTGCGCAAACGTCCCCAGTGAGATTTGATACTCGTAACGCCCTTACAAGCACCTGTTCTCCCTTCTGAGAAGTCACTGGTCTTCTTCTTCTTATTTTTCTATTTGCGTGTTGTGTATCTCTCTTCTATTTTCTCTTGGTATGTCGGACCAGTATCGGTTTTCACGATTTTCCTGTTCATTTCGTCTACTATTATTTCTGTTTTCTTGATAATATGTGCGAGAGTTATTTCTATTCTGGTTTTCTCGATATCTATCCTCGTTCCATTGCCGATTTCTTTGTTCATAATTTCCTCTTCCGTTGTTTATATTTTCGTTTTTCCTTCTGACAATAAATTCTCCATTTGTATAATCCCTTCTAAAGTTTTGTCCTCTATGTCTATTGTCTTGATTTTTGCATTGTCTATAATTTTCTTGAGATCTTCATATTTTTCTTTCTCTCATTTTTGCTTCTCATATTTGTAGGAATTGGCATAAACTGTCGATATCTTTGTAGTTTTGTAAAGTTATTTGATCTTCTAGAATCTAGGGTATTTTCAAAATTTCTGGCTATTAGTTCTACTAGCTGTTCGGAAGAATAATTGTATTGCAGGTGTTTTACATTGTTGTATAATTGTAGTACGTGTGTTTTTCTAAAATACCCATTCTATCCTGGTATCTCCCATTTTGCAACTCTTTGTTTATTTCTAGCTGTTGTATTTTTTCCCAGAAATAACTCAAAATCTTTTGTTCGAATTTATGCCAATTGTTAAATTCTTGGTCTTTGCTGTCAAACTATAAATTCGCCTCATGTTTAAAATGGTTCCTTATCGTTTCTTTTGCTGTTTCGAAGTTACCGATGTAATGTATTTTCTTTTTTTAATTTTTTATAAATATTACTGGATATAACTTTTTTACGTCCCTGCCAAACTGTATTTTTACATCACCGGAACTTTGGATAAGTATTTCTCTCCTGTCTCCCATCTCTCGTTGTTTTCTGATATCATCAGTTAGTTTTTTATTATTGCGGCATCTTTCTTCTATTTCTTTCTTGTCTTTTGAAGAGAATTTTCAAATTTTGTTTCTAATTTATTTTATAAATTTTTTAAATTCTTCATTAATTTCTTATCTTGCTCTGCTATTTCTTTATTAACATTTTCTAAACAACATTTTACTTTCTTTTCATATTTGTCCAGATGCTTTTCCCCTTTCCTGTTATTTTCTTTTATTGTCTGTTTCGTGTCACGCTGATTTTTATCCATTCTTCTGTTATTTTCTTGCTGATTGTCATTCATTTTCTGCACCATCATTTGTAACAATTTTTCCATACCTGATAGGTCCTGTTTTTCCGTTTCCATGATTTTTGTTTTTAAATTTTCTTTGCTTTTGCTTCTGATGATCGACATGTAGTTGAATTTTATTCCCGCCTGATAAGAAATTCGAAAATACCTTGTTTGCTGCAGAGACGAAAATTTTTCTCTCCCCAAATACCTGGTGGCTTTGACCTTTCCAGCGAAACAAAACCAAAGGCTTTTAAAATATAATATCTACAAATACCAGGAAACAAATTGTCTATTCACATTCAAGTATTTACCAATGTTTTTTAGTCCTTCAGGGTAAAACTCATTATGGATAAACCCACTGCTTAAAACTAACTTATAACAAATATTTACAAATCGATGTACAGGGCGTTGCAAATTTATGTGTCCGCGTTTAATAACAAAATAAAATTTTTATTATATCTTTGATTGATAAAATGAAACACAACATATATGTTTTCGACGACTCCACCCACAGATTATAAACTCCACCTTTACAGTAGTAGTTCATTTAATATGTATATAAACATGACGTTTAACAAAAGTCATGTTTTAAAATATTTGTAGAAGGGAAATTTAAAAGGTGATACAATATGATTATAAAGTCTGTGTTACACGGTCAAATATTTGATCAAACTAGTATGACCAAACCAAAAAATTGAAATCATATTACGTCACATCCTGAGTTTGATAAAATCCTTTAAAAATTGAGGATCTTCTATTTTCAAGGTCAGTTTGTTCAAACTTTAGTTTTGTTTGGTCGAACAATATCTAAAGTCAAATGACAATCAGCAGTTAGACATAACGTAATTAAATTAATTTTCTTTTTTCTTTGGTTGACAATGTCCCAAAATAAATAACAATCAGAATGCCCACTTTCAGATGCCGCCTTTGAAGTTTGTCAGCACGCGAACGCCATGTTTTAGACGGAAACATAGACTCGAATTGACAAATTTCTGACAAGCTACGACAGAACTGTAATTTAAATTTTTAGAGATTAATAATTTAGTACATTTCAAATAAATTAATCTATTCTTCAACTAAAAGTACGAATAAAATAGTGCATATTATGTCTGTAGTTGCCGTAAATAAATTAAACCTAATAATTAATTATTAATTTGTCTATGCACATCAGATAAAATGTCACTGAACAGCACTGGTTCCGACTAAAATATGGCTGATTCCGTCTGCGCGAACGAGATGTGCGTACTTATTTTTTCAAGCAGAGTGGCATTCTGATTGCATTCTGATCAGAAAGGAACAGGTTACTACATAATTGATTTATATCGAGAAAGAAGCTGTTTTTATAATGTCAAACATCATATTATTATAAAAATCTTTTCACCCTTTTTATTTTCTCTGTGGATAAGAAAAATTAGAATGGTAAATAAAGCACAAGTAACTAATAAATAAGCAAAGAAGACAATCAATTTCCTTCACATACGCCAATTTGATTAAATTTGAATAAACGTGTGACAGGTAAATTTTTAAAATTTGAACGATCTGTAATTATGACGTCATTTCCTACGTCAGTTTGCTCAAACTAGTTTGATCTAATATTTGACCGTTTTAAGAATGGGTTCGGAACAAGAGAAGCAGTTTTTTCAATACGTGTGCTAGTTGAAAGAAGTAGAGATGTCGATTCTGATGTATACTTGTTTTTTATAGACTTTCAGAAGGCGTTTGACCTGGTGAAACATGATAAACTAATAGATATTGTAAGGTCATGTAATATCCACGAGAAATACTTAAGGCCTCATTTCAAACCTCTACCAAGAACAAAAGGCTAAAATCAGAATAAAAAGCGAAACATCTGGAAAAATAAATATCGAGAAGGGAGTAAGACAGAGATGTATCTTATCACCTTTGCTATTCAATGTTTACTCTGAGAAGATATTTCAGAAAGCTTTGGAAGGCACCTCGGATGGTATAATTATAAACGGGCAATGTATAAATAACCTGCGATATGCTGATGACACTGTCATACTGGCAGATAATGCTGAAGCCCTGCAACGCTTAATGGACCGAGTAACAACAGCCTGTAGAGAATTTGGAATGACATTGAATACAAAGAAGACAAAAACTATGGTCATCAGCAAGCACCAAAACAGAAGGGTGAAGGTCAATGTCAACGGAACAGATCTGGAAAGAGTAACAAGAACAACGTACCTTGGAAGTAGTCTTGATGAAACTTGGGACCACTCACTAGAGATAAGAATACGCCTGGAAAAGGCACGTACGATGTTTTACAAAATGCGAAAAGTTCTATGCAACCGCCAACTGGGCATCTCATTGAGAACTAGAATACTTAAGTGCTATGTTTTCTCCACCTTGCTCTATGGTGTTAAAGCCTGAACAATGACAGAAGCAGCACAAAAAAGAATCCAAGCATTTGAATTCTGGTGTTACTGTAAAATGCTCAGAATATCCTACATGAGCCATACGACAATTGCGGAGGATGAATAAGGAAAGAGAGCTTATGCTTATAATAAAAGAACGGAAAACACAACATTTTGATCACCTCATAAGAAATCAAAAGTAAGAACTGCTCCAACTTATAATCGAAGGCAAAGTCAATAGCAAAAGAGGACCAGGAAGAAGACGCAACTCTTGGCTTAAAAACCTACGGCAATGGACGAACATGACCTCCATAGAACTATTCAGGGCTGCTACAAATAAGTTTAAATGGGCAAACGTAATGGCCAACGTCCTTAAGGATAAGGCACCGTAAGCAGAAGAAAGCCGTTGTTATCTTAACGTTTATTTACTTTTTTTCTTTGTACGCGAACGACGAGTTGTACTGAATTTTTTTGTTTTTTGAAGTGAATACTTTTTATCGCTCGGTATGACTGCATATATTATGTCAATAATAATGTCTTGGTGATAAGATTTAATATATTTACTTATTAAAACACTCACACTTTCTATATAATAAGTAATAGTGGCAAAGCTTTGTTTCTTCGCTCGCATGCCCTGCAGATATGGACGGCTAGTTAATAGGAGGGTTTTAGCCCTTAAACTACATGAATCATTTCTGGAGACAAGATATTTCTTACCTAATAAACTCTATGAAGCCGTACCGACCACAATTCGAAATTGAGGTCAAAGCAATCCCTATTTTCATCTAGGTGTGTAAATACGATAATTACTCGGGTTAGTGGGTAGAGAGTTTGCCTGATTTATTAAATACTAGTAAACTTAGTAGTTGAGCAAGACTAACTACACATGTTTGTGCCGGTAGTTTATAGTTTTGAGAACTTTATAGTGCATTATATCTCACAAGAGATAATTAACATGAAACTACAGTGGTAAGGTGTAGCAAGCTATAACATTTATTTCTCATTGGAGTCCCAATGGTTGTCAATAACGTTATTTACTTGTTGTCATGAAGTATTATTTAGTTTATAGGATGTAGATTAATTCTGAAGGATATAAATCAAGTAGAGCATGTCTAGGACGAAATAAAAAGCAAAGTTCCGAGAGAAATTATGTAGGAGGTAAAAAATGTAAGAGTAGAAACATTTGCTAATGAGTACATATTAATATATATTTTATATTTTAAAATATTCTTTACACAATTTTTTTCTGATATTTTTAATCATCCAAGCTAATGAAAAACCATCTATCGACATGGAAAGGAGATTGGAATCTTTACTGCTTTATAAACCATACAATATATACCCATTTCTTCTTCTTAGAGTGCCGTCTTCCTACGGAGGTTGGTAATCATAATGGCTATTTTTATTTTGGAACTTGCTGCTCTAAACAAATCATCCGATCTGCATTGATACCAATCACGTAGATTCTTTAACCATGAGTTCTGCCTTCGGCCAAATTACATTTTTTTAATGTCCAAGTCTCAGCTCCATATAATAATATATTTACAAGCGGTTATTCCAGAAACTATTTGATTTAAGAGTTTTAAAGCTCCACCACAGTATATTGCTTATAAGCAATATACTGTGGCTCCACGTAAACATATAACCACCATAAATCGTCTATGCTTCGGACATGCGTATTATTCAAGTCATTTATTCTAAATAAATGTGATTGCAGACTATAATTGCAAACATTGCGGAAACTGGATGATCTTGATCACATCTTTTTTGAATCTCCTATGTACTAATCCGTTGCAAAGAGAAATTTAGATTATTTAAATATATATATATATATATATATATATATATATATATATATATATATATATAATGTTTTTATTCAAAATTTTAAATGTATTTTTTAATATTTTTAACATGTTTGTGACAGTGTTCTTCATCTCTAGGACCAACTGAACATTTTCAATGCAGGTTTTAAATGTTAATTTCCACCACTTGTACTAAAATAGGTTTTCCATTTAGGTGCTGATGAAGGTGACAACATATCACCGAAAATTTCACATTTAGAATAAAGTTCTACACCAAACTGGCTTATACCATCTCTAGCTGATCCTTGTTTTAACGTTTTCCCGAAAGTTACCCTCCAAAGAATTATATATATATATATATATATATATATATATATATATATATATATATATATATATATATATATATATATATATATATATATATATATATATATATATATATATATTGAGATAATATTAAATATAGGAGAAACGAAGTTAATCTAGAATGAACTTAAATAGTGATTAAAGAAATAATTTATAAGATATACTAGAGAATATTATTAAAAGTATTTATATGAGGGCATTCTAAGAAATTATCATAATAATAAGTTTAAAAAGTTTTTATTTTGCAATTTATTTGGTTATTTTAATAATTATGATATTATAAATAGATTTGAGTGTGCCATCTAAATAGGCAACCAAATATACACTGAAGTAAATTTGGTTGTGGGAACTTTTGTGAATGGGAGATATTTGAAATAAGTAATTATGGATTTAAAATAATGTTATTTATTAATTTAAGATGTTTAATTTATATATAAGTTTACATTCTGATCTGAGAAGCCTAAATTTCCGTAAAATTCTCGATAGAAAAGTTAAGAATTCTCTAGAACATTCAAATAAGACGTCACTAGAGGGAAATTAACCTCATTTGCCTAGTAGAATATTCGAGAACATTCAAATATCTATAAAATAGAAGGATTCGAATATATTTTTTTTTAAGAATATTCGGGAACATTGAAATGAAAAGGAGGACGAGGAAAGAATGAACAAAAATATGAAGGAAACAGCTGTGAAAAGAAAAGGTATGGATACCCAACCGAAAAAGCATCATTTAACAGAAAATAAAATTAAAAAGACTAAACAAGTATTTCTCCAATCAAAGGATCTCAACAATTCATCATCTTCTGACAACGACGACGTAAAAAGCATCCCTTACGATGATAGTTCGGATACGTCTTCTGAGCATGAGTCAGATATAGATTGGAAAGGACATATGTCTAAAAATAACAAACCAAACACACGAACAGAGTTTACACTGGAAACTGGTAGATTCTACCTAACAAAAGTTATTGAAGAGGATCGTACGATTTTATGTTGCTAAAATAGTATCTTTAACTCCAACAATAATGGTTAATTACCTGAAGAGAATCTGCTTATCTGAAAACTTCTGCCTAATTAATATAAAGGTATATGAAATCGAAAAGGAATACATCATTGAAAGCGTCGTGGAAGTTCCCAAGAAAGATGGATCCTCAAAACGCCAACAGAATATTTATACTTTTAACTTGGATTTTGAAAAGTATTTGGTTGAGTAAAGTTTACGTTATTTAAATTGTTTGTTTTTATGTTTAATAATAATAAATCATTGATTTATATTATTGGTAACTCATTTTATTTAAAATGGTCCTTATTCTAAACAAAACGTAATAAAACATATATTAAAAGGATTTTGTTCATATGTAACTTTAACAAATGTGTCTGTTAATTATTAAAATAAAAGTTTTGGTAATTACGTTTACAAGTGGCCCAAGATACAACCTTTGGTGGCAAAATGTAAATACGTATTATACCTTGGGAAAATTGTAGACGTTCAGGAATTTTTTTCTTTTAAGAAAACCAACTCATATAAACAGTTGTTATTTCTATTTTATATACTACAATAGTTTATACCTGCCCTAGTGTAAATTTTAAAAATATAGCTTCAATATTGTATTTGTAATATCTGCTTAAAAGATCTGCTCCCTCCTCAGAGGAGTTTAGGAGAGTGGATGAGGAGGTATTCAATGGGGCTGTCCACTCTACACTTATGGAGCAGTTTAGCTCTCTTTGCGACAGTGCCGCGGGAGATATCGCACGGGTCAAACCCCCAATTCGTTCGCCTACTCCGCCCCCTCCTTCTCCAGGGTAGCGTCATAGATTTGTGCGGATAGACGTAAGAGACCTCCTCATCATGTGAACTTACTGGCTAGTGGTATAGACTCTAAAAATGGCTTCGAACGGGTTAAAAAATTAAAGATACTGCAAGTAAACATCGGACGGGCCAAGGTGGCACACGACTTGATACATAAGAAAGCCTTGGAGATAAAAACAGATATCATTATAGTCCCTGAACCAAATAAAAACATCGTTAAAAAATTTGGTTGGGTTGCCGACACACGGTCAGATGTTGCCGTCTACTTGGTGAATAAGAGTGTGCAAATAAAAAAGGTCACTAAAAGGAAGGATTTATCAAGATTAATCTGAATGATGTGGCAATAATAGCCTGTTACATTTCTCCAAACATTAACACTACACAATACCAAGATAAGGTAGATAGTATTATTGAGGCGTCACTTGTAGAAAAATACTTCATAATCGCTGGTGATATAAACGCCAAATCCATTCCATGGGGGGTCCCCAAGAAATGACAATAGGGGGGAATTATGGAACTAACGGATTTCATCGTTCGACTTGGTAGTGTTAAACAACGGTAAACACACCTTCGAAAGAGGAGAATCACGGAGTCACATAGATATTACCTTAGCGTCAAATAATTATGCAAACAAAATTATACATTGGGATGTACTAGACGAGAACATGTTTACTTTTCATAAGTACATCTCATTCGAGATAGGAACAAAGGTCACAACTAGGAACGGCAGAAGAACACTCGCTTTCAATAAAGTAAGATTTGTTGAACAGACTAGAAACTTACACGAAGAAGCTACCGACTTTCCCACCTTTAGAAATGCAATAATACGTGCACACAACTCAAGCAGTAATAACAAATATGTCACATATACTGTACTATACTGGTGGAATGACGAAATACAGCAAAAACGGACAGAATGCCTTAGACTTAGGCGAATCGCGCAGAGGAATAGGACCCAGCAGATAAAGGACGAGTATAAAAGCGCCAAAAATTAGTTAAAAAAGACGATTAAAAGGGCCAAGCGCACATGTTGGAAAAACCTGTGCGAGGCGCTGGAGAACGATGTATGGGGTGAAGCATATAGAATAGTCACCAAAACGCTGAGGTCAGAGACCCCGTACAAACTGTGTGATGATAAAATAAAGAAAATTGCGAATACCCTTTTTCCCTCAAAGCAGAACACATACTTCGTACAAAATGAACATACCTGTTCGAATGGCGTCAGTTTAGCAGAACTCACGAGAGCCGCAGAGTCCATCAAAGTGGGTAAATCTCCTGGATTAGACCGTGTGCCACCAGAAGCGATAAAACTATTAACCACATTACAACCAGAAGCGGTTATAGAAATCTTCAATCAGCTGCTTACAACACAAGAATTCCCTGACGAACTCAAGCGTGCGCGACTCAAACTAATACTTAAACCCGGTAAAGATCCGGACGAAGCCAGTTCTTATCGGCCAATATGCCTCCTTGACTATTTAGGGAAACTCTATGAGAATATCGTCAAAAATCGCCTTGAAGAGGAGTTGAGAGAAAAGGACATTATCTCAACTAGACAGTACAGATTTAGAAAAGCAAAATCGGCGGTAGATGCGGTTAAGCATATTACGGACACCGTTAAGACCACAAGAAGAAGATGGGCTGCTTTGATAATGTTTGATGTGAAGAACGCCTTTAATTCCGCCAACTGGGCACACATCATACGAAAATTGGAAACTGCAGACGTGTCATGATATTTAATAAACATTATAAAAAGATACCTAACCGACAGATATGTTTCAGTGGCTAGAAACGCAGAGATTCGATTAACAGCTGGCGTACCGCAAGGATCCGTACTAGGCCCAACACTATGGAATGTACTTTATAATGGGGTACTGGACATCGACTATGGCAAAGATAGCATAGCAATAGCCTACGCCGACGATTTAGCTATCTTAACGATTAGTGACATGTATTGGGAAATCGTAGATACGATAAACGATTGTTTTAACAAGGTAAATAGGTGGATGAAAAATAATGACCTAGAACTCACAGGCAGCAAGACCGAGGTGGTCATTCTGAAGGCTCCAAGAAACGGACCAGATCTGATCTTTCAACTAGGTAGCAATGAGCTGAGACCAACGAACTGTGCTAAATATTTAGGCATCGATTTGGACAGAGGCCTAAGATTTACGAAACATCTCTCGAGAGTGGTTAAGAAGGCGGACAAACAAACAGCAGCCATCCAGAGAATAACACCTAATATAGGAGGTCCAAGCAGCACCAAATGAAGACTATATCTACATATTGTACAATCGACCCTCCTATACGGACCCGCCGTCTGGATAGATGTACTAAGATATCAAAAATATAAAGATATGATAACAAGAGCACAACGCAAACCCCTACTCAAAGTCATAAGTGCGTACAGAGCCACTTCTACTATTGCCCTACAGACCATAGCAGGTACGCTCCCCATCCATCTCTTAGCCAGGGAACGGCAGATGCTGTACAAAAACCGGAATGGTCACTTACCTCTGGTAAGGGCGACCATACGAGAGCAGATATTAACAGAATGGCAAACGGAATGGGAGGCACAGACTACGAAAGCTCAATGGACAAAAACGCTAATCCCAGATGTGGTTGCGTGGTACAACTGTAAATTCAAGCGGGTAAATTACTATTTTACACAGTTTTTGACAGGACATGGGTTCTTCAACTCGTACACATTTAAAATAAAGAAAACCAACGATGATATGTGCTCTACATGTCATGAGAGAGACGACGCGGAACATTGCATCTTTCGGTGCAATGTTTTCGCCCAAGAACAAAATAGGCTGCGGAATAGGTTAGGGGATATAAGGTCCAATAACATTATACATATAGCGTTGCTTAGTAAACAAAACTTTGAATTTATAATAGACCAGATTACGCAAATTATGAAAAGAAAGACCATCCTGGAAAGAGCCGAACAAGATGGGTGAGGAGGGTCTCCTCTCGCACCATATAAGGGACCACTTAGAACTTTTTTCTCCCTTCTAAGTCATACGCGATACGTACGTGGATACCATCGAATCAGCATAGCAGACGTAACATAGGTAATAAATACAAGCCCAAATGTACTTATATCCTTAGTTATTCTCTACTATTCCGAATAAACCTTGATCAGGATGTTAGAAGTCCTCTGAACTCTTTAAGAACCATACTCCTCTTCTTCTCTATCCAATTGTTCCATACGCATACAGGCTTCTTTCATATCTCATAGTCTCATAGTCAATCATGAGCTTCAAAGGACGTATACTGCCCTTCGCAATAATTACTAGTCCTTGAATTATTGTTCCGAATCAGGAACCAGACCTTCCCCTATGTGCTTGCCGCTCCTAGGCAAGCAGTATAGGATAACCTAAGAGAATTATCTAAGAACTATCTTTCAGGCAGCGCAGGATATCCCCATGTTTCGTTCTCTAATGAACTCGTCCGGGGATATCACGCGTCGAAGAGGGGGTGGTTTTAGTTGGTAGGCGACTAGTCAGGGGGGCATGCGGGACATATATTCCATACTCTGGACTTTATGCCCTAGCATGTTTTCCTCTCTGGATCGAATCCAACAGTACTAGGGACACCTTCCCTAGTCGGTTTTGAACCTTTCCACCTCAATCAAAAAAAAAAAAAAAAATTATGTTTACAAGTGGCCCAAGATACAACCTTTGGTGGCAAAATGTAAATACGTATTATACCTTGGGAAAATTGTAGACGTTCAGGAATTTTTTTCTTTTAAGAAAACCAACTCATATAAACAGTTGTTATTTCTATTTTATATAATTCAATAGTTTATACCTGCCCCAGTGTAAATTTTAAAAATATAGCTTCAATATTGTATTTGTAATATCTGCTTAAAAAATCCTGTCCAAATTATACTTCCCGCCAAAAACAAAAGTTTTTTTATTAAAAGAAATGCCTCTCATTTTACTACATTGTAAATATACGTATTTTATCATCAATCACCTAATCGCATCCACTACTGGACATAGGCCTTCCTCAGTTCTTTCTAGTGTTCTCTACACTGGGCCGCTTGTAGCCAGTTTCCCGTTACACGTTTTATATCATCGATACATCTAGTCGGTGGTCGTCCTCGACTTCTTTTATAGTTTTTGGGCCTCCATTCCATAATACGTCTTGTCCACCATGCATCTTATGTTCTGACTAAGTGCCCTGCCCAGTTTCACTTAAGCGTCGTGGTTCTTTCGATGACGTCTTGAACTCCTGATCTTTGCCTGATTTGTTGGTTTGTTATGTGGTCTGGAAGGCTCACGTTCAGCATTGCACGTTCCATGACTCGTTATGTAACTCTGAGTTGATTCGCAGATTTTTGCGTGAGTGTTAAAGTCTCTGTTCCATAAGTTTGTACAGGCAAAACACATTGGTTATAAACCTTTCGCTTGAGACACATTTTTAGAATATGGCTTAATTTGCCAAATACTGCCCAAGGCCGGCCTATTCACCTCTGTATTTCATGTATTTAATTGTCTCTGCTTATTTTGATCTCGTGTCCCAGATATTTGTATGTGTCTGTTTGTTGTATTGTGTTATTGTCAATAGTTATATTTCCACTCATTACGAGATTTGTCATAAGTTTAGTTTTCTTAAAGTATATCATTTTTAATTCTGTTTTTTTAGACAGACTTTTAAGCGAATGTATCATAGAAACTACATCCTATAAGTTATCTGCGATTAATACAACATCATCTGCAAACCTTATATGATTTAATCTTTCTCCATCTATATTGATGGCTATATCTTGCCATTGAGTGTTTTTAAATATTGACTCTAGAGCTGCCGTGAACAATTTTGGTAAAATATTGTCTCCTTGTCTAACTCCTTGACCTACGCTGAATTTTTCTGTGTCTTCGTGTAGTAGTATACTTGATGTAGCGTTCTTGTAGATTTTTTTGATTAATTTTGTGTCTTCTTCTTTAAGTTCCATCTTCTATCGAAGGTTGGAAATCATCATGGCTATGCGGAGCTATGCTAATTTTTTGTACCTATAATCTATTCGGCTTTGATTTTGGGCTTCCAGTACCGTTGCAAACTCCACAGAATTAAAAGCCTTTTTGTTATCGACAAATGCAAGAACCAATGGTATGTTGTACTCTGTGCACTTTTCTATTAAGATCTGTATGGTATGCAAATGGTTATTTGTGCCATATTCCGCCCTGAAGCCTGCCTGTTCTTTGGGCAGATAGAAATCAAGTTTAGGTGTTAGTCTCTTTGTTAATATTTTCATAAAGAGTTTGTACATATGTGTCAAGAGGCTGATGGGTCTATAATTTTCTAATTTAGTAATATCGCCTTTTTGTGTAACATGACTATCACTGCATTATTCCAGTCTTTTGGAATTGTACCCGCATATAAGCATTAATTAAACAGTTCGATTACTAATTTTAATAGAATTTCTCTTACTGCTTTTATTGCCTCAGTAACGAGTCCATCACCAAGCGATCGATGGTTCTTCATTTCCTTTAAAGCTGCTCTTACTTCTCACACAGTAATGGGAAAAAGTATTTCCGATCCCTGATTTATGAGAGTCTTTACTCGTGTCGGGAAATTCTCTTGTGGTCTTTGGTTGGTATATAGGTCTTTATAAAACTCTCTGGTTATTTTCAGAATGTTTTGTTTATCTGTTATTGCCTTTCCTTCTTTATCTTTCAGCTTGTATATTTCTTTTTTACTTTGTATGAGTTTTCTTTTCACTATCTTTAGACCTTTGTTCTCTTCTACTGTTTGAGTAATTACATTAATATTATATCTTCTTACATCTTTTCTAATTTCCGCTGAAATTATTTTATTTAGTTTTCTCTATTCTTTTTTGTTTCACTTTTCGTTCTCGCTTAGGTTTCGTCGTATTTCTATGAGAGCTTTTGTATCTTTGCTAATCTTTTCAATTTTGGTGTCATTTTTCTTGCAAAATTTGAGTTGTGCGTTTCTAACCGAGTCTGTTATCAATTTATTGCGGTCGTTAGAGGTTTGGGATTATTACTGTGTAAAGTTTCGGCTATATTTTTTATGTATGCTTCTGGCTGATTTGGTGAATTCCGAACTATGCGTTTGCAACTGTTTATCATCTTTGCTCTTTTTTTGTAGGTTTATCCTTACTCTAGCTTTTACTGGTCTGTGGTCAATTCCTACTGATAGTTTATTGAGTACAGTGACATCTTGAATAATTTGCATTTTGTCTGTTATTATATAATCATATTCGCTCTTAGTTCTTCCGTCTGGACCAGCCCACGTTCATTTTATATTCTGTTTCCTCCTAAAAAGGTTTGTGTTGCAATAAAAGGTTGGTAAGCATCTCGCTCTTTCGTTTCTTACTCCGATTCCAAAATCTCCGAAATCTCCGATTGTCACACGTATTTTATAAGTATCTAATAATATATCTTTGGTTTATTCTAATTTGTATGTGACCACTACTTGGACCATTTTGTGCTGCGAGGCACATGCCGTGAAATCCGGAAAATGTGCGTTTCGATCTTAACCGTGCTGTAGTCCCAGTGTGAATTTCACTATAGACAAATCCATGAAACATGGCTGGTCTACTAAGATAACATGACTAGAGAAACATTGCGAAACTAAATGGTGAACATTTTGAACATCTAATAAACTAAAATTTTGCGTTTTTTTTAAAGTTATTGTTGTAATAGTTGAAAATGTTTTATTAATTTATTCAGTTAATAAATAGGTAAAAATTATTGATGGTGTGGCTATCACCTTATGGGGATCTATCGAACTACCGAAATTTGGATACCATTAGTTATAAGAAGTTTAAAAATAGACGTGTCTGAGGGAATTTGTTTTAAATCTTTAAAATAAACGAGTTAACAGACTTCATTTTCAATTTTAAATAGTGTTAAAATCTCTGCATGCATTTTTAAAAGTCTGAAACCAGTTGTTACGTCTATTTTTCGCTTGTCTGAATGAGAACGACAGAATTTAATTAATTTCTATTAAGTTGTAAACAAGTTTTTTACTTGGTGAATCTAGAAAATTGATTCAATGAAATTACTGTGTTTAGTTTCACTCTGTGACCATAATGGATAAAAGAGACTTTAAATTGAAATAAATGGTAATGACTGTGGGGGAGATTATTACTCGTTGTGACTCGTAATTAAAAATTACATTTATATTACTGTAAACTAGTGTAAAACGTGGTAAAATAGGAAATAATTGAACTATGAAATTTTAATAAAATATTAAACATTCATAAAATATCATGGTGCTGTTGTTTCCATAAAGTGAAAAAACTAATGTTTTTGACCAGGTGCATTTACAGTTTTCATTGCGCAGCATTCAGTCTTGTATGAAACCAAAACCAGATAATGAAACGAGAAAAAATAGTATATTTTAAACACAAATAAAGAAGAAATACCTAATATAAATCAAGAAATACACAGGGTGTATAACACAGGGTCACAGAATAATAAACAAGCAGAATGTCCAATCTCCATGGAAAATTAAGAACGCGCATCTCCTTCGCGCAGACGTTCCGCCATGTTTTAGAGTGAACTAGTGTTGTTTATGTGGTGTACATAGAAAAATGAACCCGGTTTAATTGACTTACGGCAATCATAGACATACTATACAATTATATTAACATTGATAAATATAATAACATAAATATAATATAATTAAACATAAATATAAACAATTACATAACCTCACAAATCATATGTCTGTGTTATGTGTTTCCTTCTAAAACATGGTGCGCGTGCTAAAAAACTTCAAAGCCGTCATCTGAGAGTGGACATTCTGATTGTGTATTATTCTGTGACAGGGTGTAAAAAAACAAACAGGGTGCAATAAAAACCAATATGATTGAGTTGTTAAAAACTGTAGAAGATTTCTATCAACAACTATACAGTAGTAAATCAAGATTCTGATCTCATGTAAAACATAACGCTTATTGAAATTAGATACCCTAGTAACACACGACGTCCTATGGACGTCCAATATACGTCCAGTTTTGGTCCGGACGTCCCTGGACGTAAAATGGACGTACTATGGACGTACGAAGTGGGACGTACTTTGGGTGGACTAAATATGGACGTTCCATGGACGTCCATACTCGGACGTCCCCTGGACGTCCAAACTCGGACGTTTTCTGGACATCTGACATTTACCAATTATGGGATCAAATAGCAAATATTTTAATAAAATAAAAAATTATTTGCGTTAATAAAATAATTAAAGGCGAAAAGGTTAAATCATGATTAATTAAAAATTGTATAGTTTAATATATCCAAAACATGTTTTTGTTTAAGGTAAAGTGTAAAAATATTTTATTTCTAGATAATTCGTTACAATAGTTTTATTATTCTAGTTATCACGATGATATATGTTTGCTAATTCTAATAAGTAAAAATATGATTTTTATCAACAAGATGAATCTTGAAATCATTTTTCAAAGATGAACAAGTGGACAAGTGGTAGTATATACTCTGGCTGAGATAATGTCATTGTCTGTCATATCATACCTATTTAAACAAATGGCACAGTTTAATTATATTTGATATTAATGCTTTAATAAATGAAATAAAAGAATTCTATTTAAGCAGTATACAGTGTATTGGTTTTTGATGCTTGGCTTTGTGTTGTGGTTATTGTATATCGTTAAAGGTTTAGTACCACGTGTTAGGTTATACTTCAGAAATTGGTTTTATTTTAAAGGTAAGTGTAATTTTTACTTATTAATTATGTTTAAAAGAAAACGATTTGTTTCTAAGCGTCATCAACAGAGGAAGGTTACGAAAAACGTAGAGAATATTGTTGAAAATATTAATAACCTCGATATTCCATCTCCTTCAAACTTTTATTCGAAATCCCTGACTGATCATTCAGTTCAAATAGTTCAGGTTACAATACTTCCGATTTAAACTTTTTATTAACATGTTAAGTACCTAAAATAATGCAAATTACCACGTGGACGACCATTCAGCTGATCCTTTACAAAGCTCTTCTTTCAATGAAACTGAAGAAATGTCTAAGCATGGTTGTAATGAGAATTCTGGAGAACATTATCGAGATGTTTTTAATTTTTCTAATAAGTTATTCAACTGGACTTTGTCCTTTAATACTAGGTGATTTATTCTTCTTCTTATGGTGCCCTATCTAATTAGTGGATGTTAACAACAATTATGGCATACTCCTCTCGATATTGTGTGGCTCTAAAAAGTGCATGTGGCATCGAGGTTTGTCCTATCCCTTATGTATAGGTGATTTATTAAAAATTCATAAAGAAGTTCCTTACCTTTCTCATTTGAGTTCAAATGCTAGAACCCTTCTTGCTTCGCTTCACCCAGAGAACAAATACTCTGATCCATATGATTCAAATTTCAATGGTATTTTTATCTTCACAAAAAAACAATGTTATAGAAATTTGTGTACATTTTGATGGAATCCCACTAAAAAAAGAGTTTTTAGTAGTCAGTCATATCCTATCTTGTTTATATATCCTAAAATTGTAGATTTAATAGGCATTTACCATGGTTATGAGAAAACAAAATTTGCAAATGAATGTTTGATTGATTTTGTAACAGAGGCTGCTTTTTTATTAGATAGTTTAAGCTAAAATAATTAAGCATGGATGATCAAGTTTGTGGGGTAGTTAGATTACTGTTACATGTTGATTTATATTTTAGGATAATGAGCTTTCCAAAATTGGCGAGGAGACCATAAATGAATTTGTTAGGAGAAGCCATAAGAAGCTGATCTGGAATAAAATTCAAGGAAAAGATAGTTGGCTAGGGAAAAAGCAATATAAAGTTTTTGAGGACACACATATAGCTCTGATTTTAAAAGGTTTGTAACTTATAAACATAAATCAATTTAAGGTGCATTTAAGAATTTACACTATCACTTAAGTGGCCACATACAGCCGATTAAGCATATTGTTAACTGTGTCTTATATGTAATTTAGATGGCAAATTTTACCAATTCATAAATGTTCAGGTCTGGCTATGAGATTGCTTTAAGAACTACAGCTAGCTTATGAGATAAAGGTTTGTTGTTGGCCATATATTTTATTTATACAGTTATTTTTATTTTTTACATATAAGAGTGTAATTATTGCTCATTTGGTCATTAGAAATAAATAAAAATGGTTGGGTTGGTATTCTTCTAATTCAGGTGAGATTCATTAAAACTACAGCACTTGAAATTCGTGTGTTTAATTTTACTTTGAATTATGATTTATTCACAAGAAGCAAAGTATAATGAACTAAATCTGAAAATAGTTTATTCAATTTATGAATGTACATTAATTTTGTTTTCAGATGTTGCTTGGAAAAACTCCAAAACCAGCGTTGCTATGGGGAAGGAAGTTGAAACTTGATAATGAAATATCTGAGAAGAGAGGGCAGATAAAATTTAATTTTCATGTTGCATTAGCAAATATGATTAATTTTGTAATGATTAAATTGTGTAGTTCATGGACACAAAGGAACAGTCCAATGTTTGAGACTGTTTTATATATTAAAAATAAATACCTAAAAATTAATCTACTGTTGAAAGAAAACAGACAAAGTTCCATATTAGATATTGATCTTTTTCATACTTATGATTTCAACTTTAAAACTCAACAATTGACTTGTCTGCTTTTAATTGCTGACCACACAATTGTAAGGGAAATCAGAATGGGAAGGGATAAGGGAAGTTGAATGGTTCTGTTTTTAAGAACCACAATTTCAACAATTTTGTCAATTTCTTTAGCAGTATTCACAATCCTTCTTTCTCTTGTGTAGACAAGTGTAGTCAAAGATCCCATATCAGTAACAGCCATATTCACTCTTTTAACTGTTAAAATTTGTGACGCATGCTTACAGTGTCTTAATACCAATAAAGGTCTTGGTCCAGACATAATATCTTTACCTATTTTTAGGGAATTGTGCATTCTTTTTATGTAGGCATCTATGGCTTATTTTTTATAAATCTCTGAATGAGGGTCACTTTTTATCACAATTTATTTATTGATTTTATCCTTAACTCATTGATTCCTAATTATCGTTCCATTATAATTCTTTCTGCTATTCCTAAAATTGTCGAGGCTTTACTGACTGATTTTTTGACAGTAAATTTGAAGAATCAGCTTCATACTGGTCAGCGTGGTTTACTTACTGTCTAGTCGTTCAACTTCAACTAATTTATACTGATTATGTTATAATTGCATTAAAAACCATTTTTATGTTGGTTAGATTTATACTGACTCATCTACAAGCATCAACTGTTCTTGTAAATTGTGTAGACCATATTCTTATTCTGATATGATCAATTTCTTGAATCTGGATTCTCTTATCAAAAGTGTTACCTTTTAATCTTTATTTTTCAACTTTATAAAATAACCAATCTACTGAATTGCTTCAGCTAGTTTGTTTTCATATTCCTTCCCATTCACTGTGGCAGAATTTACATTTCCATGTTCCTTACCACAGAACTAATTATGTTTCACACATAGAGATGGTCTAAAACTTTCATATCAATAGCTTTAGGTACTATTTGAAGCACTTAAATGCTAAATGAAACTCATTATATAATGTGTACTTATTTATTTTATTCATGTATATTTTATTTTATCTGTATGTTGCATTTTTGTATAATTTTGACAGTGAATTTGTTCCATTTGTTAATAATAAATCAATATTATGTAATAATAAATGTTAGTTCCTTTAAACATTTATGTTTTATTACACAAAATTATTTTATATTTCTATAATGTTGCATTTTTGCATAATTTTGACAGTGAATTTGTCCCGTTTGTTAATAATAAATAAATATAAATAAATGTAATAATAAATGTAAGTTTCTTTAAACATTTAAGTTTTATTTCCCAAAATACATTCTTAATATGCACAGGATGACACCACTTTTAGTACTTTATGCAATGGCGTTGACGTCTAATTTACATCCTGAGCGCTAAAATAGATGTCCGAAAATATCACAAAAGTCCGTCAAGTAAGTTCTCTGGACGTATTATGGACGTCCGATTAAGGTCCAATTAACGTCCCGGTACGTCCATTTTACGTCCGCTCGGGACGTAAAATGGACGTCCATAGGACGTTTGGCGCAGCGACATTCGGACCAATATAGGACGTAAAACGGACGTAAATAGGACCAAAGCGGACGTTCGAGGGACGTCCCTAAAGTCCGCGAGGGACGTACTATGGACGTCCACTGGACGTACATGTGCTATTAGGGTAAGCTATGGCAAATATAAAAGCCATTATATCACCAGGAGATAATGAACTAATTATAGAATCACTCAAGAATGGGACCGAGACTATGGTTCTCGTAATATAAGAACTTTTTAATTTATTATTCCAAGAAAAGTCAATACTATCTAAATTGAATAAGGCTGTAACAATTCTGCGAGAGAAAAAGGAAATAAAACTGAGCTAGCAAATTATCAAGATATTAGCCTGTTAAATCTGCTTGGATGTTATCTCTCCATCGCATTCTGGGACGTCCGAGTGGTCTTTTGCGCGTGGGAATCGCCTTCCATGCCAGTTTTACAAGTCTCTCGTTATGCAGTCTGTGCACGTGGCCTGCCCATCTTAGTCGCTGTGATTTAATTTCTTGGACCATATCGGCGTCATTGTAGAGTGCTTTTAATTCGATATTGGTTTTGATTTTATACTGGTTTGTGGTGAGGTCCGAAAATGTTTCTAATTATTTTTCTCGTTCAAAGCGTCTGAGTTTTTTTTCGTTTGCTTTGGTCATGGTCCAAGTTTCGCATCTGTATGTTATTACCGGTCTGATGATGGATTTATGGATCTCGATCTTTAAACTTCTTGTAAGATTTTTGATTTTATGAGTTTATCCAATGCAAATAGACAGCGGTATGCAGATTAGATTCTGTCTTTTATTTCTTCAGTAACATCGTTGCCAGCTGTGATTACGGCCCCCAGATACTTAAAATGTTGTACTCTTTCGAAAATTGAAGATACTGATCGTCACATTTTGTCTTATTCTGCCTCTTCGTGTCGTTCTATTTATATACATATATTTCGTCTTCTGTACATTAATCTTGAGCCCTACTTCACTTGTTGCTCCTTCCACTTGTTGAAGATGTCTTTCGTGGATAGGATGGAGTCTCTAACGAGATCTATGTCATCTGCATGTGCGAGTAATAGCTTGGGACCTTGAACAGATAGCAATTCTGTTTTTATTTCGGCCAACCTTATGGCTTTCGCTAATACAAAGTTAAAAAGTAATGGAGATAACGCATTACCCTGTTTGGGTCCACTGTTGATTTTAAAACTGCCAGACAATTTATTATTTACGCGTACTTTAGATATTCCATCCCCCATACACACTTTGGTCATCCGAATGAGTTTCTTTGGTATTCAGAACTCCGCCATGGCATTCCATACCTGGCTTCTTTCTAAGCTATCATATGCCTGTCGAAAGTCTATGAAAAGATTGTGTATGGGTCTGTTATACCCCTATTCCTTTTCTAGAAGTTATCTCAGCGTAAATAGTTGATGTATTGTTGATCTGTTTGCCCTAAAACCGGCTTGATATTCTCCTAGAACATTTTCAGCATAAGGATTTAGTCTACTAAGAATGAGGGTTTTATATGCCGTGTTTAGAAGTGAAATACCTCTATAATTCGCGCATTTTGTTTTGTCCCTTTTTGTGGATGGGTACTATTATGTTTTCAATTAAAAGTGAAACTGGAACAAACCATGAAGTGGAGATATCCAGGAGTGGTTAGTATACCCGTTGAATACAAAGCACGTGGTGGTCGTGTGTATTAAGGTATAAAAAAATGCTTATTAAAAGCTTAAAACTTTTATTTTAAAGAAGATCTTTTCGGAATAAACTCATTCCATCATCAGTTTACTAAAAGAGAGAGTAAAAATACCAATATTAAAAAACAGGTAAGTTAAAATTTAAATATATAAAAAGAACACGTTGGTTTTTTACTACTTACATAAAATGTTGTCAAAAAACATTGTATGGCCACATGAAAACATAGTAGAGAACTCCGTATTAAAAAACTATCCTCAAGGTGTTCATGAAGGTAAATGACAGGAGGTCATGTAAGATGCCACCATTTTCAGTTTTTAGTAATCTACAAATCAACAGTCTATTGCATTTACCTTCATGAACACCTTGAGGATAATTTTTTAATACGGAGTTCTCTACTATGTTTTCATGTGACCATACAATGTTTTTTGACAACTTTATATGTAAGTAGTAAAAAACCAACGTGTTCTTTTTATATATTTAAATTTTAACTTACTTGTTTTTTAATATTGGTATTTTTACTCTCTCTTTTAGTAAACTGATAATGAAATGAGTTTATTCCGAAAAGATCTCCTTTAAAATAAAAGTTTTAAGCTTTTAATAAGCATTTTTTTATACCTTAATACACACGACCACCACGTGCTTTGTATTATGTTTTCCTTTCATCATGCTGGTATCCTTTTTTCTAACCATATGTGCATTATTAGCTGGTGGATTTATTGATGTAGTGCGTCTCCCCGATATTTCAGAAGCTCTGCTGGTATCTCGTCCATACCCGGCGCTTTGTGATTTTTTAGCTTATTTAAGGCCTTTTGGGTTTCTTTAAAGGAGGGATTTTTGACGGGCATGTCCGCTCTGATATAGACCTCTTCTTTGTGCTGTTCTTCATGTATGATGTTTAGAATGTCCCTAAAATACTCTTTCCATTCTTCAGTTACTTCTTTACCGTCGATTATCATACGGCCTTGATTGCCTCTCAATGTATGGATGGAATTGGTTCTATGTCTTCTTTTCTTAGAGGAAATTGCTTTATAGAATTCTCTGGAGCCTGGTTTGGGCCAATCTCTCTCCATAGGTTCATATGTTGTTTATTGTTTCTTTTCTTTGTGTGTATTATTTTTCTTGTTTCTTCCTTACTGTTTGTCTTTTTTCAAGCTGTTTTCGATATTCCTCGTCATACCATGTTTTTGCCCTCTTCTGCCCACTCCTTCCAAAGATTATGCCGACCTAAAAAACAAAATCTGTCTCCGAAAGCTTTGTTTTTGTTAGATAACGCACGATCCAACCCAGACACGGGTGAATTAATTAGTGATGATATAAGAGCTATGTTCTTTCCACCCAATGTAACTAATCCAACCTTTAGACCAAGCCGTTTTAGAAGCAATGAATAGGTTTTTAGGTACTGCTAAACAGGCTGAATGAAGAGCTAACTGTAATTGACACATTAAACAAAATCACGGTTAAAGATGTTTGCTAGTGGATTGCATCTGCGTGAGACGACGAAGTGTCCACTATTCAAATATCATAGAAAATATTATTTCAGATAGAAAACAAAACACTGGACCGTCAAAAAAACTGATGTCTGTAAAGTTGATTCTATTAGCCAACTTAGCTAATAGATTACCAGTTTGATAACCAATCGGAAACCAAGACGTCATCGGTTGGATAGATAGAGATGAAAAAATGGAACTGACAGATGAGGCATTTTCTGATCTAGTTCTAAACATTAACCATGAAGAAGAAGAAGATACAGATGGGATGACTTAACTTTTCCATTCCAATGTGTTAAAGATCTTTAAAACAGCTCTCGTATACATCGAGCAGCAAGAGGAATCGACGTCAATAGATGTCCTTCATTTTCAACGTTGGTGCAACATCGCTGCCTCAAAAAGAGGAATGAGTCTCATGCAAAAATCAACCAAAGACTTTTTTAAACAGTAATATTGATAAGATAAATGTTTTTATCTTTTACATACAGTACTGTATTAGTTTTAAGTCATTACAATAACCACAGTTATCGCTATTTACGTGTTTTTCTATCAGTAAATCAATCTCGGTGTTAACCGAGTTTTTTTCAGTATCCGATATATGCGTTAAGCAAACGAGTAATACCGTCTATTAGAATGAATTTTAATTTAATGCCCTTCCTACAAAACTACAAAACACAGAACAAGAGAAAAAAACGTTACTTGTGCATTAAACATGGCGGAATTTGTAGATTTATCGTCTACAACACGTGTCTTAAATCATCTAAATAAAGGTACAAAAGATAAATAAATTTTGAAAACTGGGTGACATTTGTATGAAGAAAACCCTCTATTCCTAGATCCAAAAAATAAGTTTTAATATTCAAAAACAAAAAAAGAAGATGCATGGGGGTCGATTGAAATCTTGGTATAGATTCAGCAGTTGTGAAGAAGACAATGAGCAGCTTACTTGGGTCTTTTAGGGCTCAAAGAAGCAAATGTAGTCCGTGGGTACAGGAAAAGGTATTGTGTATTTACAGTAAGTACAGGGTGTCCCAATTCGGACACTTTTATAGGTTATTTCGGTTGTTCCCTGTGGCCAGAAATCTTGTTAGTAAACGTTCCTTAACAGGTATGGCTTTTCTTAAGACTGTGTCGTTTTTCTTTATTACGGGGCCTATATCATTTAAAACGCGTTCACCGCATGCGTGTGCTAGTCTGTACGCGTCTTTTAAGCTAGATCTTGTGCATGTTCGTTTAACGCATGTAAGTTAAGTGCCCTTAAAATGGGACACAAATTATTTAATGATTTCTATAAGAGAGCATACAAAATTTTGAATACTCAAATTTCATTGTGTCTATGAACTATTCTCTAAAACCTACAAAAACAGTTGTTAAAACTATTAATTTAATGCCATTAAAATCTCTACTCGTACATTATTTGTTCAATCCGTTTCCTAATGGATTTCTGTTTTTGGCATACTCGAAAGAAGTATTTTAATTAAATAGGTGGTTAAGTCAGCACCAAGTGGAAATATTTTTATTCAGTTAAGTTGGCAAGCATCCCATTTAGATTAGGGCCGATTACGAATCACTTTATTTGTCCTAGCACATTTCCTTGCGTAAAGAAAAACAAGTAAAAGAGGAAGAGTGAAATATTTAGGAGACAAATGTTTGTCTTCGCACTTGAATAGAAGAGAACGCTTTAAGGATCTTTTTACTGCGTTTTGCGGCAAACAAAAAATTAAGAGATTATTCAACCCCCTTATAAGTGTTAAAAGGATAAACGTTATTCGCGCGAAAATATATTAGAGATATATAAAATTGAATTTTATGTTTTGAAAGTGTTCTGACAGAAGAGATTATTTTTAGTGGGCCATTATGAAAAGAATGATAAATTGGTTGTGAGTTGTGAGAAAGAATATCTATTGAAAAAGGTATATTTAGACGACGGTGAAAAATAATTGTATACTAATGTTTATGTATTTGTGGTTTCTAAACTTTGTTTCAAGTTAAGAAAATAACATTGCGCTTATGGATATCAGTGTTGCCAAAACTCTCAGGCAAGTGATGCTATTAAATTGTCGATATATGATTCATTCTAATCAGAGCTATATTCAGTACCGTGTAGTTGTTTCTTTGATTGACAGATATAGGTATGTAATTATTATAGGTCTAATAAAAATAGTTAAATGTTACTACTATTTAACATTACATATTTATTAACGCTTTAGATAAGATGTAACTAAAAAAAAACAAATGCAGCTTTAATGTTATATTCATGTAAGTAATAACAACAATTCCATACATATAAAAATATTCCTTGTATACAGGGTGAATCACCACTAACGGAACGGAAGATTACAGCGAAAGAGTAAAAAAATTAAGAATTTTAAATTATTACAAAAAATTGTTTAAAATCCTTTATAAAAGGTATATGTATTAGGATTTTTATATACCTTTTATAAAGGATTTTAAACAATTTTTTGTGATATATAGTATACAGCCAGCTACAGGAACTTAGTTTCCTCGTGGAATTTAAATTATTTCTTTCTAAGTTGATAAAAGCTACATTTTAAAATTATTTTGAAATATACAGGGTGTTTCAATAAATTTGGGCGAATCAAAGTTATATTTTATCTTCATAGATTAGATTAGATTATGTGAGGTCGTTAAGGCCATGCGGCTTACCGCACTTCGACCTATAGAGATCTTTTGTGCATACCTTAATCTAGTTAAACTCTAGAATGCCAATACTTCTGATGAAGTTGATTAGCTTTCTAGGTGACCTGTTTCCTATGTCAGAGGACGCCAGACTGACCTCTCCTAGGAATTTTAGTCGTTTGTGCTACGCAGTTGCATAGTATATATTCTACCGTTTCTTTTTCATTTTGACAGAAACGACAGTTCTTACTGTCTGCTTTACCCATCTTCTTGAGATGATACCTCAGAGGGCAGTGACCAGTGAGAAGGCCAGTGACAATTTTAATATCTTTCTTACTCATTTCGAGAAGGCAGTTTGTTGCAGTAGGCGACACTTTTATGAGCCTTTCTGCTTGCCTTTGCCTGGTGTGTTAGACCAATATGATCTTAGTTGATTGAGTTCCCAGGTACGGAGTTCCACTCTGACGTGGCTTTTCGATAGTCCACAGAAGGGTTCCGGACCCTGTAATGGGATATTAGCTTCTTCTTTTGCGAATTTTATCTTCTTATTCTTGTTTCTCTTTATAAGCAGTCCTGCTTGTTCATTAGCGGATTGATACCTCTAAGGAAGGTTGTCACTCCATCTTTTGCGCGGTCGGCCGATATTTCTTCTACCGATTAATGATTTATCTCTTGCTATTTTGACCACACGTGTCTGCTCCATTCTCCTTTTGTGGTTATTCCATTCTTTTTTTATTTAGTGTCCATTTATTTATACACTATACGTTACATATATATATATATATATATATATATATATATATATATATATATATATATATATATATTTACTCACTGCATATTAACATCATCCTCAACTTTCCTATCATCGCTATGACTTTCATTACTGTCACTGTCAACCGTCACATTTATTACCACAAGATTAATATCGTCCATAAACCTGTCAATAACCCAAAATTGTTGCTCTTCCTTAATAGCAAGTTTACAATAGTTTTTCCGGTTTTCCACTGTTACTACCCCAAAGGCATTTCTTATTAATTGTTCCATAGCGGTGGTCTTAAACTCTGTGTTGGGTGAGGCAATATGTCTTTTAACTTGACACCATTTCAATTGAATTTAACCCACAATGGTATGCAGGTAGTCTAAGAATGGCAACATTTTTCTCTTTGCTCATCTCGTCGATTTTATATTTTGTGTATTTTTCTTTGTATTTGTTTATGACTTCTATAAGCTCTGATTTTAAATTATCTTCTTCAAAAAAGATGTCTTTCTCCAACAATCATGTCTTAATTTGGTCTTTATTGAAGGCTTGTGTCGGAATCACTTCTTCTCTCCTCGAATGGTACAAAGCGTTGTCCATCACCACAACAGTTTTCTTTGGAAGATTAGGAAGCAGCTTCTCTTAAACTATTGTTTAAATATAGGACCATTCATCTCATCATGATAGTCCGCTGAGTGTTTTTTAGCTAAAAACTAAAAAGCATTACCTTTTCTTCAAAGGCTAATTCGCTACCTGCATGCACTATAACAAATCGGGGGCCTCGTTGTGTCGGCTGTTTCAGGTCAGTTGACAACCCCTTAACAAACGCATCCGTGGTTGAAGTCACTGAGAGGTCCTTCCATTCTTTGGAAACACTACGTCCAACATTTACCCAAGTTTCGTCCAAATAAACGACGGTGTATTGTTAAGAACGAAATTTTTTTATCTCTCGCAAATACTGATGCTTTCTTTTGAAAATATCGGGACGATCAATCATGCTTAACATACTCCTTGTTTGCAAAAAACAAGGTTTATTTTCATGGAGTATTCTCCACATTTTTGTGCGTGACATGTTTACTAAATCTTTGTCTTTTTTAACCAGTGCAAAAAACTGTTCAATGGCGGCGGTAAATTTTTAAAGAAGTAGCCGTGTATAAACTACTGCATCGTAAGTGAACTTTCTTCTGTTCACTCTACTTTTGGTACCTTTTCTTATTTTTTCTTTTGGCCTTAGTCCTCCTTCATTAGCTTTTTTGCGTCTTTTAGAAATAGTACTAAAACTTAATCCCGTCATAGCAATTCCTTAAAATTTTCAATTAATATTTAACTGTAAAGCCTTATTATCATTATGTAGTCAGAGAACGACATAAAATCGCTGGCATACGCACACCGTATTATTTTACAGAAAAATGCATGATTTAGCTAAGCAATATTTTCTACTGATCTGCATAATTCATGGCATATGGTATTCCCACCCAAAAACAAACTGTCGTTACTATAATTAAAATAATATAAATTTATTAATTAAAATCATTTTCCCTACTTGTTATCTCTTGTTTTGAATGAGCACTTTTGGTCAATAACGTTAAAACACATTTATTTTAATTCATGTCTGTGGAAACGAAAATACAAATAATACAACTCTGAATCGTGCTCGTGTTAGTCGTGGCATCGCTGCGCTTCTGTCATTCGTAAGAAATACATAGCCCTATCTCCGCAATGTTATTTTCTTAACGTGACTCTCCATCATTTTAACTTATGAGTAAAACGCAAAACACTGACAGAGTCTGTCCCAAACCCTTCTTTCAGTGCGTCACTAATTTTGACGTCATATAGGATTTTAAGAATGCCGAGAATTATTGCATGATATTTTAGTTAAATCTGAAAGTTGCAGGATCGTAATCGGTTAAATGTGAAAAGGTTATTTTTTTTAAATGTGGCGTAAAAACTTTAAAAATTCAATTTTTTATTTAATTTACATATTAGAGGTAAAGTCCTGTATAAAAATTTGTATTGCGCATTATATTGAAACGGCAGTTCCATTATTGTCATAATTCTTATTCTATACATTCCAAGGAAAGTGCTTAATTATCTAAGATTTGTTTATGGATTTATTATTATTTATTACAAACACTATGGAATTAAAATATTTGTTTATTAAAAATAACGCTTCATCCTAGAATCTTTTAATAGTTGACTGCGAGATAAAAAAATTTACTGGCAATTGCAAGGCATCAAAATAAACATTCCTGTGATAAAATAACATCGATTGAAATTAGTCATATTTGGATAAGTAATTTGGATAAGTTTCTGTGGCAGTTTAATTTTGTGAAGATTTATCATTAAATAGTGGAAATAGTTTAAATAAAGTCGAACAATTTTCAATTAAAGGTGACTAATTTACAAATTGAACTAAACGGTAGCGGCAAGCATGAAAAATTTCATTAGTAAATTCTTACCGGGGTCATTTTTATTGTGTATGCTTCACCCATGTAAATATGTAAATTTGTAAACCATCTAAGATAAATTTGCCCCCGTAACAATATAAATTGGTGCAATTCACTAGTGTATAGTGAGACAAGTTCATAGAATAGTTTGGAACATCGGTAAAATTATCAATATTTGGCTGGTCTATATATATTTACGTTTTTAGAAAGAATGTTAATTAGAGAAATATGATATTTTAGTTTATTGAAGTTCATGAAATATGATATCTTCCAGATTTTATACATATGTACATAGGCGTAGTGTATTATTGGGAATATATTTATTAAATATATTTATTATTAACTTTAAAATAGTTTTGAGGTAAGTAAAGTAAATTTGAGGCCAGTTTATTCTTTATATAGTATTAAACCCTTAACGGCCGCTCAATATACAAAGAGAAATTTGACAATTAATTTATTAGATTGGATTAAAAACACAAATTAGGAATAAATTACAACCAAAAAGATTTTTTTCTCATTTTTAAGGAAAACGCCCACAATACAGAATATGATAAAAACTCGTAATGCTGCTTTAGCCAAATATAAGAAAACTAAAAACGTCTTAGACTATAGTTACTATAAAGATCTTCGAAACGCAGTCCGTCTGAAGAACAGTGGTTATTTAAATTATCGGTCTGCTTCTTCGAATAAAAAAGATCTTTGGAAAGGTAGAGATCCCTCAGAATATACAGAATATATATATATATATATATATATATATATATATATATATATATATATATATATATATATATATATATATATATATATATATATATATATATATATATATTCTTTGGAGGATAACTTTCGGGAAAGCGTCAAAACAAGGATCAGCTAGAGATGGTATAAGCCAGTTTGGTGTAGAACTTTATTCTAAATGTGAAATTTTCGGTGATATGTTGTCACCTTCATCAGCACCTAAATGGAAAACCTATTTTAGTACAAGTGGTGGAAATTAACATATAAAACCTACATTGAAAATGTTCAGTTGGTCCTAGAGGTGAAGAACACTGTCACAAACATGTTAAAAATATTAAAAAATACATTTAAAATTTTGAATAAAAACATTACAACACAACAGGGTATTATTTAAAATACAAACACAACAAAAATCTAAAAATTACAACCTACACAAAAACTGCAACTTCATGTTAAAAGTAAAAAAGAAGAATTATTCTTCTTTTTTGATGACATTTCTGACTTCTGTCAATATCCGGGTGGCATATGCAAGGAGGTTATAATTTTCATGTTAGAACCTCATGGATATGGAAAGAAAGAACCCCAGGAAACACAATCAGCCGGGAAATGGAGTCTTTTCTCAAGTACAGGTAGGCAATCTATGTATGTTATGACAAGTTCCCCACATTCTCCAGTTTGTTACATCTTGTCAAGTCCTGTTGAAGTAGAAATGAATAAATACAACTTAAGTTTTCAACATCTTTCTTACAGTTCATAGAAGAACTGCAGTTATGGATGTAGCACATTTCTATGAAGTTTCTCTTAAATTGGTTGTCAACCCTCTTTAGTACTTGCACATTTTCATAGTTAGCAATGTGTCCAGTATTCTTAATATGTTGGCTAAAGGCTGTGCAGGTGGGTTTCCTCACTACATCACTCTTGTGCAAAGCTAGTCTTTTTGAGAGTTTCTGGCTGGTTTGACCGACATACACTTCTGAACAGGAACCACATGGAATAGAATACACTACATTGAAGTTATCCAGTTTTTTAACTCTTTCTGTCAGGTGAGTAAAGTATGTCCCTAATCTTTTGTACACTGAATTTGCTATCACTATGTTGAATTGTTTGAAAAGGTTTGTGATCTGTGGAGATAAACCTCTGATGTAAGGTAATCTCCCATAGAAAACTTCTACAGTTTCTGCTTCTAATGTTTGTCTTTGGTGTGTTCTAACTGTTGGCATATCTTGGAATAGCAATTTATTAAGAAGCATCTTAGGGTAGTGATTTTTTCTAAGAATCTCATACAATAATTTGATGTTCTTATTGTAGTTAGAAGGGTGACAAATTCTTTTTATTCTGTTTTTCAGACCTTTAATGATGTTAATCTTCTGTTCGTCTGGATGATACGAGTGAAAAGGCACATATCTACCTGACAATGTTTTCTTTCTGTACCAATCCAACCTTACTGTGTTGTCCTCATGTCTGGTTACATGGGTGTCGAGGAATGGAACACTATTATTTTCTTCTGTTTCAACAGTGAATTGTAGGTGAGTGTTATATGAGTTGAAAATGTCAAGAGTGTAGTTGATTTTGTCTGCAGGGACTGCACATATGAGGTCGTCTACATATTGGTAAATGAAGGGGAACTGGAAATCAACTTTTTGAGTACAGTAGTGAAGTAGGGAGTTCATTACAATTTCTGCTAAAGTTGGGGATATAGCTCCACCCATGGGTGCTCCTTTTATTTGGACATAGAATTCATTTTGAAAAGTGAAATATGTATTGTTGTATAAAAAGGTAATCAGTTTCAGGAACAAAACTTTGGGAATTGTACAGTTCTGTTCAATAAGATGGTAATTAGTTGTCAGAATAGAAACTACCAGTTCAAGAGGGATGTTGGTAAACAAGGAAGTAACATCAAAACTCACCAAGACATATCCTAAAGGTAGTAAAAACCCATTAATCTTATTTGCAAATTCAAAAGAATCTTTAATTTTGTAGGTATTATGAGAAGAAAAAGAAGTGTCAATAATACCTGCCAGATATTTAGCCAAGGATTGAGTAGGGGCATTCTTACAGGCAATTATAGGACGTAGAGGGCACCCTTCTTTGTGAATTTTTGGAAGTCCATAGTATGTTGGGGTGGTACCGGTATAGTTGGTTAATTCTTTTTTTGTTTTGGTGGTAATATGTCCTTCTTCATGTAGTTGTTTTATTAGTAAGTTGGTGTTTCTTAGCGTCGTTACACAAACTCTATTTATATATATATATATATATATATATATATATATATATATATATATATATATATATTTTATATATATATATATATATATATTATATATATATATATATATATATATATATATATATATTTTATATATATATATATATATATATATATATATATATATATATATTTTACATCTGCTTTTATCCCTCTAAATTATTGTCCTGAGACAACCCAATGGTACCAGTCACATATTTTCAACCCAGATATTATTTTCTCGTTTAAAATGGCTACTATTGATGAAATTAAACCACTAATATTAGGGTGAAAATCGGAAGCTGTTGGATGTGATAATATTTCTGCAAAGATGCTATAACTCTCCCTTTCCATTACTGCTACTGATATTACGTACATTATAAATTGTTGTTTGGAGGTAGGTTATTTTCCGGATATTTGGAAATACGCGTTGGTAAAACCACTACCCAAATCAACTAAACCTGAATCACTTAATAATCTTCTCCCAATAAGCATTCTACCGGGACTGACAAAAATTTTAGAAAAGGTTATTTATAAACAGATATACGATTATATTTTTAGAAATAATGTAGTTACGTATATACAATCAGGCTTTAGAAATGAGTTTAGTACAACGACCCTGCTTCTTGACTTAACAGATAATAAACTTCGATCATTTGATGAAGGAAAAGCAACCTCAGTCATCTTGCTTGATTTTTCTAAAGCCTTCGACACTATTGATCACGCTATTCTGTGTGCTAAATTGAAATATTTTGGATTTGATGATACCTCCTTACAGTTTTTCAAATTTTTTTTGGTAAATCGTTATCAAAAAGTGATAATCGATAATAATTTATTAGAATTTGCATCTGTCACTTCAGGGTTGCCTTAAGGATCGGTTCTTGGTCCTCTTTTTTTTCAATATATATTTTTGACCTGTTTAAATCTTTAAATAATTTGAAATTGCACTCTTTTGCAGACGACACACAACTGTATTTCTCTTTTGAACCTAACTCTGTAAATCAAGTCTCACAAAAAATAAACCACGATTTGGAATCTATTTGTACTTATTCCACTAGACATAATCTTAGACTAAATGGTAAAATATTTAATTCTTTGTTATATTGTTCAAAAAATTATAAAGCCACTGTTTAGGATAACTTAAAACTAATTATAAAAAATGAATCTCTAAAAAATGTAAATAGGAACTTAGGAGTCATATATGACTGTACGCTACGATTTCAAGAGCATGTCACCCTTTTAGTAAAAAACGCATGTCACCCTTTTAGTAAAAAAGTGCTATTTAGTTATGCGTCAACTGTATAGAAGTAAAGGCATTGTAAACTTTAAATTGCGTAAGTTACTTTGTGAAACTATGGTAATGTCAATTCTTAATTATGGGCTCTTGTATATGGGCTCTTTTCAAAATATGATCGTGTATCATGCAAAATAGAACTTCAATCATGCAAAATAGAACTTCAACCATAGATAATTTATACAAATATCACCTCGCCTTATTGATATATCGAATTATTTCGTCGTCAAATCCTATTTATTTAAGGAACAAATTAGTATTTCGTGGAGATGCTCATAATCTGGATCTGAAATATCCTCATAGTCTTATGCTGCCAAGATATAGACTAGCTATTTTCCAGCGATCGTTTACTTATAATGAGGTTTTAGTGTTTAATAGTTTAACAATAAATTTAAGAGGTAAATCTCTTTATTTCATGAAGCGGCATTATAAGAAATTATTACTACAATCGCAGTAACTTTATTATTATTATATAGTATATTGTTATCGTTATTGTTACCATTAGATATTTTTGTTTTTGTCTGTCTCTGTCTCCGGCTTCTATATAAAATGTAGCTTCTCCAATTTTTAAATTTTAAAGTGTTTGTTTGTCTTTGTTTAGTGTATTTGTTATGTCCCAATTTACTTTTATGACATTCTGTTACTGCTGGATAGGCCACAACTGACGAAATGCCCCTGAAGATGATCTTGTGATCGAAAGTACTTGGGGAAGATTTGATTAAATACTGTGTTCGATATTTGCCTTGTGTACCATCAAAGTTCATTTATTCGAACATTCAACCTTATATTGATTTTTGTTTTTGTTATCATTCATATCAATTATCACATAATATCACAAATTATTTTCTTTATAATATTTTTCTATTAGCCGCATGACTATATCTATTATTTCAATATTATATTATTATTTATGTCAAAGTATAAATCACTTTTTTCATTTTTTAATTATTTCAAACTAACTTTGTATACTTGAGGTTAGGTGGAGTAGCTCTAGATAGACTTCGCCTCATGTATCTCGTGTTTGTAAATTTTTACAGACTAAATAAAGTCAATTTATTATTATTATATATACATATATTTACATACCTTATAAATAAATATTCTTTGTTTTTAAAAAATCACACATTAGTTTCCTTACACAATAATTATTTATAACTAGTATGTCAAAATAAACTTAAAATAATAGTCAGTGATATTATGATATGAATATAATAAATATAAATTATATATATTATATGATATAAATAAAAAAAAACAAAAAAGCGTCTCATGCCGTGACCAGGATTCGAACCTGGGTTACCACGGCCACAACGTGGGGTCCTAACCACTAGACGATCACGGCTACGGAGACTTGTGTGAATGCTGAACTTAAACAGTAAAACACTAATTTAGTATTTTACTTAAACTTTATAGTTGTTTTTATTACGATATTGTTTAAGGAACTCCTATTTTCTTTTTTTCTCTTATAAAAGCAAAAGCAGTTTTTTTTATTTTACAGGGTGTCGATACAAACTATTTTCTACAAAAAATATATATTGTAGATACATTAGTAGAAGCAAAGAATATAGACGCTTAAGGTATATTATTAGTAGAGACAGAGACAGGGTTGCCGAGAGGGATGGACACCCCGGTAAAAAGTGAAGAGCAAAAAAAGGTTTAATTTTTATAGAAATAAAATTATCAATAAATAATAATTAATATTACAAATACAAAATTTATTACATTTTGAATATCTATCTACTTATGGGTAATTCCGGGATAACTTGAAATACTTGTATTTCAGTTCATTTCAACATCAATTTTTTTTAATATATCGCTATGATATATGAAAAGTGTCACATTTCAAAAAAACTACTTCGGAGATATTTCCATTTTAATGTCATGTCGGTTTTTTAATTTCGACTTGTAGCTCCATACAATAACAATTTACTGTAGAAACTTGGCAGTGTGGTGCCTCGGAATGGTCTTTACAACCTGTGCTTATATTGACGGTAAATTACCCAATATTTTTCTAGTTCTGTGTAAGTTCTAGTGTACTGTAATAGTGTAATGTAGTTCTAGTTAGTAATCCCTTGTGGAATTACATCGGGCATTGACTTTAAGTTCAAAAAGTCCTTATAACTTTTTTCGAGAACTTGGAAATTTTTCTTTCCTATTTGTATTCCTCTCATGAGTGAAAAGTACTGATCAGGATGGAAAATTGGTGATGCTTTATTTTGGGTATAGCCCTTTTGGGTATGAGCAACTTATGGGTTATAGATTTTAAATACGGTAAGGTGTCCACGGCATATATAAGTTAAACATTGGATACTTTTTGTGTTGCCCACAACAGTTGTCTGTGTAAAATATTACATCAAGTTTTTGACATTTTGCATTTAAACTAGATAGATAGATAATTATAAATGCATGTCCCAATTTCATTAACTCTACGTTGGGCTTCCCCCTCATGCCACACGAAGCAGCTTACTTCATCATTTTTCATCGAGTTAGAATCTATGGAGAGGGCATCACGTGACTCAAAACGACCTCACTTCGGCCATATTGTTAATACTATTGTTAATAATGTTTTGACACTTTTGACAGATCGTATAAGTTTATTTACGTTTGTTGGTTTTCGAATATTTTTAGTTTTATAATACTTTTATAGAAACTGTAATAATATATTGTGATAGTGCATAATAATGGTTTCTTGTTCTCAACGTAGTTGCAGTAGCAGAAGCAATGCTAATAAAAAATCTTCAGTAATAACGTTGTACAAGTTAGTATACAAAAAATATGTAAACAAAGTAATGGCCCGTACTTCAGAGAATAAATTAATAGTATTTGACTGTATTAATTTATATTTATATAAATAATAAATAAATTATTAGGATATCTGCGGGATAAATAAATCATAGTTTATTAAAAATGTATTGCACTTTTTTAGATTATGATTAAATCTTCTAAATAATTATAATAGTCATATTTTTATACTAGTTTTGATATTATTGAGTCCGGCCATGATCCCACTGCCATATTGGTATTATCATTAGCCACACCTACCTACGCCGTTTTTAATACACACGTTAATATGCTCATAGCTTCTCCATAGATTCTAACTCGATGTCATTTTTTAAGTCATATACTGTGAAGTTGTATACAGAGAGCTTTGACACGTAATACAATCCTGACGCATCGCTTGTGGGATGGAAGGATTGCTTGTAAGTCATAAACAGCTACATGCACATTTTCGCCACTTTTTCTATTCATTTCCATTTCTGTGCATACTAAACCCTTTTCGAGTATATGTTGCTCGTATGAGGCCTTTATTGCTTCCTTTTCTTCTCCAATGTAATTTTCGTAGCCTGCGCAATGCTCACATTGGTCTTTCTTGGGAACAAAAAAGAAAATATTAAATTCCGTTTTAAAAATATTATTATGTATTAGATAATTTGCAAATGTCTTTCGCTCTTCTTTCGTCCCTGTATAAGTCCGCTACAGTTTTCCCCCACAGATGAATTCCCTTGTTGTATCTTTTCGGCAGTAGTGGCTTTCAATGCGAGGGATAGATTTTATGTGTTCTCTGGGTCCTTCCTTTACGCCCTCTTTGACCTGCGAGCATAATTTTCGTGCTTCCCACGTTTGTCACCCTCTATATCTATACCAGCAGACGTTTTTGACATTTAGCTGATAATAGTTCTTATTGGCCCATCATTAATGCCAAGAGTGTTTCGAAAGAACGGTTTACATAACTGTAGCTTTTCACCGTTCTTCCTGAAATAAAGAGCGTGGTTTCCACTGCTCAGTTGGTTTAGAGAACCGTCATCATTGACTCGTACGTATTTGTATTTCCCACGCTCTATAGCGCCCATACATTGCCCAAGAAAATCTCTTTGCCTTTGTAGGTCTTCTAGTTTCCAGTAAAATGTAAAGATAGCTGCTCGTTCCTTTTCACTGAACTTAGTGATACATTGAAACTTACATCCGCCGCAGACTTGGCCCATTTTCCTTGGAACAATCTTTTTTTCCTAGAGAAAGTTGATGTATACGCCAATCCTAAATTCCTTCTTTCTTTCGCGATTTTTTTGTGCCATTTTACTGGATCAGATTTCCTCTTCTTGATATTAGGTCTTTTTCGCATGTTGATTGTTTTATTTTCATCAGGTAAAAAATTAGGATCATCGTCACCGGCGGTTGCAAACGGATCTTCTTCCAAACTTGCATGGCCTCCTTCGACCGTGATTGCATGTTCTTCCAAGATAGACTCCAAGGTGCCATGATCAGGATTCTTGTCACTTTTAGCCACATTTTCTGCTTCCCCTTTAGAATTAGCCTTAACAAACTTATCTTCTAAAATAAAGAAATTAAATTAGTTTTATTCATTGGTTAATCAAGAGCCGTAGAACAATTTGAAATCACTTAAGGTGGGATGGGGAGGTATGGTTTGAAATATTTAATTTTTTAATATTCTTTAAAATGTACGTAATGTATTTGTTTAATTTAAACATAAAATAATATTACCATAGCTTCGAAAAAAAGTCACAAAAATGTGTTTGATATGTTGATTTTAAACCATACCCCTCCTTAATCTAATATTTACCTTTAACAGTAAAAGCAGTGCAGATCTGCTCAGGATCAGTTTCAACTTCAATAGACTTCATAGCATTAACCTCGACATATTCAGTCTCATTTACTACAACACTTAATTGTAATGGGCTTTATCGATTGACTCCGAATTTCTGTTGTCATAAGAGGACCAGACTTAACAAGCTCGCCTTCTGAAATAAATATCACAAAATTAGGTTTTTTCTATTGATAAGCAAGAGCAGTCAGACCTTCAGTCTGTCTCGAACAACTAAAAATAATAATTGAAGCTAACCTTCAACAATATACAAATTACTGGTGGGATGAGTCAGAAGGTGATTTATCTGCTTCCAGCTTTATAACTTTTATATTAAACTTTATTCAAGATAAGTGCATCAAAGACATTCCGACCGTTTTATATTCTAACGGATGTTGTTACCAAAATAGGAATTGTGTGTTTTCTAACGCTTTGCTAAATTATTCAATTCAGAAAGGTATCACGATAGAACAAAAATATTTAGAGAAAGGGCACACCCAAATCACAGAATAATAAACAATCAGAATGCCCACTCTCAGATGCCGCCTTTGAAGTTTTTCAGCACGCGCGCCATGTTTTAGAAGGAAACACATATCACAGACATATGATTTGTGAGGTTATGTAATTGTTTATATTTATGTTTAATTATATAATATTTATGTTATTATATTTAATAATGTTAAAATAATTGTATAGTATGTCTATGATTGCCGTAAGTCAATTAAATTGGGTTAATTTTTTTATGCACACCACATAAATAATACTGGTTCTCTTTGTGCGTACTTAATTTTCCATGGAGAGTTGGCATTCTGATTGCTTATTATTCTATGCCCAAATGGAGTGTGACTCTGTCCACTCCGTGATAGAACGAACATTGAAAAACCGTTTCATTGTACTGCCAAGTTATGTACGACTCACAAAAGAAGCAAGAAAATACCCAATGCCGTTGGAAGCTCTCTTTGTAACTCATGAGATTTTCAAGGATTTCTCAAATTCAAAATCATGAATTCACAAGAGCATTCGTCCAGACACGAAATCAAATGATCCCATTGTCACGGATGTGAGACACTTGAAATATGAAAAAAAAATATTCAATATAAGATTGATTTTAGTCATGAACTACAACAACTACCAGCCAGATATCTAAAGTATCCCAAAAGTGTTATCTACGATTCACTACATAAAGATCGAGTTCGCATCAAACAAAAAAAGGGGCAACATTTGCAAGAAATAAAGTCTGGTTCACCTCAGGATTGTCATGCATTTTATGACAATTTACCCCACTCCCCATAAATTTGGGAAACAGTTCAATTTATAAGTATTATTAAACATTCATTTTTTATTTAACTGGTTGCCATTTTTTCTTTTACTCAAAATACTTTCACCGTGGCATTTTTATATTATTATTACTATTTATTAATAATATAAAAACATTGTTTATTTATTTGTTAGTTAATTTATCAGTTTCATCTCCATTATCAAACATCTATCACTTAAGTAAGTTCATATTACTACCCATTTAACCAATCTCGATTGACCACTGCAATAGCCCGTATCTCATTTTTTGTACCTACCTAATGACTTTCAATAGCCTGTATCTGCTGTATAATAATAAATATATAAAAAAGATTAAAAACAAAGGATGGTTGACCGTCAGTATACTCCAAATAAGTATAATTAAAGATTCTTTTTTTGGACATGTATTAACTTGTAGAAACAGAAAAAGTCTGTCCTGTAAACTTACGCTTAACTCACTTACGGGGTATTAGAATGAGACCGTCGATATATTAGTTTATCACACTGAAGAATACCAAAATATTCTAGCTTCACAAAATTTCTTGTCTTATATAAATAACAACTAGACCTAGAAGTCAAACTTGCATAGACCATTTCTTCATAAAAAGACCTGCAGATTACACTAACATAACTTCATTTATATTTCAAAATAATACTACTTCAGATCATTATCCAATTATCCATTGCAGTTTATATCCCTAGTCTTACCAAAACCAAAGACAACAAAATAACAATAAAGTAGTGCATCAACTACAAAAATCTAAAAAACAATTTGAAGCAGGAAAAGTAGTTGGATATTTACAATAAAACAAATAAAAATGAAGCGGTAAATCTTTTCATCGACAAAATTTTAAATTTAATAAACAAAAATACAATTGTTTTAAAAAGAAATGATCCTAAAACCACTTTTAAATCAGATTTAATAACAGAGGGACTTTTAAAGTATTTACATGACAAACATAGATTGTATGATCAGCTAATTCAAGATCCCTCAAACAATTTAAAAAAAACAACGATATACAGATTATAAAAATAAATTAGGACTTTTAGTTAAAACTGCAAAAAGAAATTATACATAATAACGTATTGAAAAAATAAGACCTCTTCTTCATCACTTTGGAATGTAATCAATTCATTGTGCGGAAAAATAAAAGTAAATACAAAAACTGAATCGGTTAAAACCAAAACAGGACAAACAATATACAAACAAATGTATGCACAAAAAATACCCATTTGTAATGATCAGATTGAGGAAATAAATAGGATAGAAAGTAGTATTTACTTGTATCTGGTTGACCAAAAAGATGTGGTAAATGCAATACAATCTTTAAAACACAAAAAATCTCCTGGCTAGGATGGCATCAAGATAGAAACGCATCAAACAAATTAGGGAGGAAATTATTACTCCTTTAACTTTTCTCATTATTGCATGTTTTCAGGATGGGTGTTTTCCAGAATGTCTGAAAATAGGCAAAATCAAACCTCTGTTTAAAACAGGAAATAAAAAAGACGTGATGCAGACCAGTCTCTTTGTTGACTGTTTTTTCCAAAATATTTAAAAAAATTTTAAAGTCTAATAAACGTAGTTTACGCATATTCGTCAATTTCTCTAAGGCGTTTGACACGTTAACTCACGAGATCTTGTTGAAACAACTTTAGAAGTATAGTCTGATGACGTCCAACGGTAAGTAAATTAGATGAAGTATAAGTAAACTGAAATGGTAAATTAATGTAATAACTATTGATTTGAATAAACGTATATTATTCGGTAAGATCGATTCGTGTCAAAAACGCTGCAGTACATTGCCATGAGAACGGGGCGAAAGGGATACTAAATGAAAAGGAAAGATGTCTTTATTTGTGTTAAATAAATTAGGAATTAATCTCTCACTTCCAATGACTTTCTTGAATTTTTTTATTACGAGTACGATACTGGCAAAATGCTTTGCATAGCTAAGCAGATATTTCAAGAAAACAATATTTTGTTTTTAAGTGTTGTCGCGTGAAGGGAACATTACGGCTTGAAAGCTTTTCCTAAAAGGACGTTTTACAAAGTCGGCAAATTCTGACAACGTGCGGCAATCCGCATTAATTCACGGCAACCATTTCGTAAACTATAAAGGAGACGACGATTCCCCGATTATGATTTTCTCTACGAGCTTCTCCGCAACCAGTAATGGACGTAATGGTCAATAATGCGCCCAGAAACGTGGAAGATTAGGATAATAACTTTGATTTAGCTTAGGAATTCTGTTTTCTTTTAAACATAAGACTCATTTTACTTTTGAAATTTACTTTTTAACTTCAAAACTTTAAACATTTTGGATTATAGAGGTTATAAAAAAATGTATTTATATTATTATTAATAATAATTAATTATATTACATTTGAATGTAATAGAGTCATTTTAGCCGATTTAATATCTTTGGACTGTTCAAATTGTATGTGCTAGTTTAGGAAAAAGAGGTATAAATTTGGCTATAGAAAACATTCGGCTATCCTTAACAATTCTGAGTACTATTTGAATTTCTCAGCAGTTTTAAAAATTGCTTACATCTCAGAAGCCTGACTTCAAGGGTCTCATTTATACACCACAAAAGTAACATAACTATTCTCCAGAGGCTAAGAAAAGACAAAAAAATTATCAACACCATAAAGAACAGAACATTGGCTTACTTCGGCCACATCATTTTCTTCTTCTGCTAGTGCCTATCCTCTATTGATGTTTGCTACCACAATGGCCCATCGTATTGTATTAGCAGCTGTTCGATTCTATTAATTTCAATACCTCAGCATATATTCCATCAGGTCCTGGCGCTTTGTTGTTTTTTAGACGACTTATAGCAGATCCTACTTCTGATTTTATTATTGTTGGTCTATTCTCGACGTTGTCATATACTTCAACACTGTTGTCACTGAACAGTTCTGCTTTATATTCCTGCCATATGTCCAGTTTTTCTTGCGTATTGAATAGTATTTTTTCATCTTTATCAAACAGTGCAGTGGTCATTGTTGTTCTATATATTTCTGCAATTTCTTTGATCTTCATGTGCATTTTGAATATATCATGTTTCTTCTGTAGGATATCTATTTCTAAGCATTTCTCCAACAGCCAGAATTCTTTTGCTAATTTTAGTTCTTTAAGTACCTTTCTGTGGTGTTCCTTGTACTTTTCTGCGTCTTTATTTTTAAACTCTCTTCGTTGCTTCGGCCACATCATCTTCGTCTTCTTCTGTTAGTGCCTATCCTCTATGGATGTTTGCTACCACAATGGCCCATCGTATTGTATTAGCAGGTGTTCGAAATAGGCCTGTGTTGGTCATACCTGCCCACTGTCTCAAATTCTTCAGCCAGGATATTCATCGGCGTCCTGGTCCTCTATTTTCTTCTATTTTCCCTTCTAATATCAATAGAAGGATCCTGTATTTATTTTCATTTCTCACTATATGTCCGAAGTATGCTATTCGGGTTCTTTTTGTAAACGTTGCATTACTGCGTCGTTAGTTATATGATGTACATATCGACCCCTGCATAGAATAACGTTGTAACTAATATTTTTGGCGATTTTTAGTTACAGTGTTTTTCTTGGATAGCTTTTTACGCTCTATCTGCCAATATGGTCGGTGTGGCTGTAACTGCATTACTAAGAAAGATTCCAAATGGAATAATACCGTACATATAAAAAAAATTGAATTATTTGCAGAATAACAGAGTAACTACAGATACCACGTTGAACCAAACCAAATTTTCGTCGAAAAATACTGTATCGTACCATAGTGTATCAAAATAATTCTCATATTTCAAAAACTACATCGTAACTGTTTATTGTATTGTAAATTTTATTCGTCGCATTGGCTGCTAAGTTTCAATAATTATACAGCTAGATACTACACATCGTGTGTCAATATTTCGCGACATTATTGTAAAAATAGTAGAGGGAAATAGACAAGATATATCTTGATTGTTTCCGGTCTCGGTGTTTATTTTGCAGTTGAATAATAGTACACAGTGCAGGTGTTATTTTTTAAAAATTATGAGCAGTCATCAACGTAGTTCTCGACTGATACAGTTGGAGTTACAACAACCAAGTTAGTATTTTAGAATTTTCTAAAAATAAATAACGATAGCAAGGTTAATTTTTAGAAGGTCCCGTAGATGAACATAATGGTACTAAAGACGTGGAACTTGGACAAGCAAGTTGTTCTTCATTTGTAAATACAGGTAAAGAATTTGTTCTTATATAAAGTGGTTTTAGTTAGGTCTACATTAAATATTCTTTTTATTGTTCTGATCTTATTTTTAGGAAACGAACTAATAACTTTAAAAAAAAAACATTAGAGAAACAAAATGAAATATTTGATGATTTTGAGCAAAGTGAAATTGAAGAAGCTTTTTCTCCCGACGTTTCGGAGTATATTCCTTCATCATTTGGTAAATGTATTGTTTTTTTAGTTATAGGTTTTTTAATTATTTTAATTATTTACAGAATTATCAGAAAGTTCTACTCTACATCAGAATCATTCCGGTTTTTGTGATTACCTGCGGCGGAACAGTAATAAATCGATATCACTATTTAGTTCAATTTTAAACGACATATTAGGGCAAGTCCTAAGTATTAGCTTAAAAAGTATAAGACGGGGACGAAAACGTAAAGCTAATAGAACGGAATAAAAAGATGTAATTCGTCAACAAAAAAAAAACAAAGAAGAACAATTTATAAATAAAAAAGGTAAAGTTGTAAAACAACAACCACTTAAAGGTGGTTGTATGGACAAAGGTATCCGAAAGTGCCAAGAAAAACTGAATATTACAACAAGACAACAACTTTTTAAAGAGTTTTGGAAAATGGGAGATCACAACCTTCAGACCCAATATATTAGTCGTTTGGTTACTAGACACACAAGAACTCGTATTTTAAATACTACCATTGAATCTCGAAGGAAGTGGACATTTCAGTATAAATTGCCTATAAATAATAGCGACATTGTGGTATGTAAAAAAATGTTTTGTGATACGTTTGATATAACCAATAATTGGCTGATCACAATGTCTAAAGAGGTGTCAGAGAGTGAAGTTGGTATAATTGTTGAAGATATGCGTGGAAAACACACCGCTCGGCCACAACGAGTAGCAGATGAAATAAAAGAGACTGTTCGAAAACACATATCGTCCATTCCAGCAGTAGAGTCTCATTATCAGAGAAAAAAACAACAATATTATATTTTGAACAGAAAGTAAATATTTCCAAACTATTTGATTTGTATACGGAGTGGATGCAAAAAGAACATCCTAACTCATCTACTGCAACATTAAGACAATACCGTGAGATATTTAACAGTGAATTTAACATCGAGTTTTTAAAACAAAAAAAAAAACAGTGTGTCTTCTGGCATGTTTACCGAAATGCACGCGAAGGCGAAAAAGCAGAGTTAGATCTGAAGTACACAAACCATATTACTAATAAGACTGTTGTAAGACAACTTAAGGAAAGAGATAAAGAGATGCTAAAAATTCTGGTGGAAAGGGTAAACTTTGTTGCCAAACTATCCACATTTAAGAGAGGCGTATTTGAATACTTTATTGCTTCAAAATATTTATTAAGGACCACTGAAGCCATAAAAAATTAAGAGGTTTTCCTTCGATTTATTTACACAATAGACTTAAGGGCTGGTTCAAACGTTGACAATTATCGCAATTCTGATAGTTACATAAAGAGTTATACAAATATTAGCTTTACAGTGAGTGCGGGGAGGCAGTAACAGATATACATGAAATGATAAAATTGAGAGAGACCAACTATATACGTTTTAACACAAAACACTGAAAACACCGGCTCACGATAGCGCATACGCGGCTTATGTACTTTTCGGGATCACACACACCCGGCCTTCACTTGCCGAGAGGCAAATTGGCACTGTCTTTCCTAAGTTATATACCGAGGGAAGGACGGGTCCCTGATGTAGGAAATCAGTCGCACACACGTTAACACGATAGCTGACGACCTGAGAGCACAATTTGATAAAATAACTATATGATTACAATATTATATAGGTTGTTTTTACAACATACTGCCCCCCGTTGAAGCACTAGCTTTAACATTATAAAAATCATTAAAAAGAAAAGAGTACATAAAAAAAACAAACAATATGAGTAATAGTATACAAACAACATATGAGTAAAAGTACTAAACCTAATAACATTAACATAATCCTTCACCAGGAAGGGGACACAATTTTGTTATCGTGCGTTTGAAAATCCCATCCTTAGTTTTAACAAATGCAATTCTCACTCGGCCATCTTTACCCGGAAAGACATCCATCACTCGTGCCAATGACCAGTAGAGAGGAGGGAGATTATCTTCTTTAACTAACACAAGGTCATTGGGTTCTAAATTTTTGAATGGGAGAAACCATTTTGGACGATTTTGAAGTCGATTCAGATAATCAGTCGACCACTTTTTCCAAAAAAGTTGCTGGAGCTTAGAGAGATTTTGCCAGATGCTAAGTCTATTTTCCGGGATAGATGTATACTCCTGGTCGGGTAGCGAGGTGAGAGACCTTCCAATTAGGAAGTGACCAGGGGTAAGATATGTGAAATCGGAGGGATCATTAGAGAGGGCACAAATGGGCCGAGCATTAAGTACGGCTTCAATTTGGGTAAGCACGGTACTGAATTCCTCGAATGTAATTTTGAGATTGCCCAACAATCTATAGATATGATGTTTAGCGCTCGTTATAGCGCTCTCCCAGAGTCCTACATGATGAGTAAATCGAGGTGGTATTATTTTCCACCGAATTTGAGAGGAGGCTAAAAATGCCTGAATAGAAGAGTTAGTTTCCTTATTTTTCAAGAAATTATAGAGTTCGAATAACTGATTTTTAGCCCCAAGAAAGTTTGTCGCATTATCAGAGAATATAGTCTGAGGGAGACCTCTTCGACTGATAAAGCGCTTGAGAGTAAGAAGAAACGCTTTTGTTGTGAGCCCACTGACTAATTCTATATGAACCGCACGTGTGGACATACAGACAAATAGAGCTATGTATGACTTTATCAAGGGACTTTTACGAAGTTTAGAGACCTTTATTAGAAAGGGACCACCAAAATCCAAACCTACATGAGCAAAAACTTGAGCAGAGCATAAGCGTTCCTTAGGTAAATCAGACATGATTTGAGCTAAGGGTTTAGCATTAAACTTGAAACAAACATGACATTCGTGGACTATCCTCTTAATCTCCCGTAGACCATTCAAGGGCCAATATCAAAGGCGAACTTGAGAGAGAGTATTCTGAGGACCTGCATGATGGAGCCTAAGATGTTCTTTTTTGAGAATTAGACGAACAACATGATTTTTCGAGGGGAGGAGGAGAGGATATTTTTGATCAAAGGTAACTTCGGAATTCCTAAGACGTCCACCTACACGGAGCATTTCATTTTTGTCAAGAAAAGGAGCAAATTGTAAGAGAGACTTATTAGAAATAATCTTATTGCCTTTGAGATCAGCAATTTCTGAGGAGAAACTTGAGTTTTGCAATAATTTTATAATTTTCATTTCGGCATTTTGAAGTTCATATACTTCAAGTGCACCGGATAATTTTTGAGTGCCAGACTTTGCGTTATTACCAAATCTGAGTACATAAGCTATAGTCCTTACATATTTCGTGAAACTGGAGAACCTTTCAGAAAGCGTGACAAAGAAATCCAATTAAGCACTTCGAGTGTAAAGAACAACTTTTCTTTCTTCAGGTAATTTATTAGAACTTCGGACTATATTCAGACAAATTTAGGTCAAATGTTTGCAAAAACTGAGGACCGTGAAACCAAAGAGTGGAGTTGAGTATGTTAGAGGGCATCATTCCTCTGGAGAGAATGTCAGCAGGGTTGTCTTTAGACTTTACGTGTCTCCAATGAGAGTGAGAAGAATTTTCTTGAATTTGAGCTACCCTGTTGGCTTATTAGCTTTACAGTGAGTGCGGGGAGGCAGTAACAGATATACATGAAATGATAAAATTGAGAGAGACCAACTATATACGTTTTAACACAAAACACTGAACACACCTGCTCACGATAGCATATACGCGGCTTACGTACTTTTCGGGATCACACACACCCGGCCTTCACTTGCCGAGAGGCAAATTGGCACTGTCTTTCCTAAGTTATATAACGAGGGGAGGACGGGTCCCTGATGTAGGAAATTAGACGCACACACGTTAACACGATAGCTGACGACCTGAGAGCACAATTTGATAAAATAACTGTATGATTACAATATTATATAGGTTGTTTTTACAATAAATTCAATGGAAACTATAGTTGCTTTTTACCACTTGCAGAAAGTTCTCACCACACCTCAGTCTGAACTGTCAATGTTTTACTATAAACGACAATTAGGCGTTTATAATTTCACAATATTTGACATAGAACGCAATAAAGAATTTTGCTATATGTGGGATGAAACCAGGGGAAGGAAGGGAGCTAGCGAAATAAGTAGCAGTATTTATATTTTCATTGCAACTAATGTTTTAAAAGAATATAAAAATTTTATATTTCATAGTAATAATTGCGGAGGACAAAATAAAAACAGAATAATATTTCCGATGTATTCTTTTGCAGTTGAAAAATTTTTTATAAACATAACGCACAATTATTTTAAGGTAGGTCATTCCCAAAATGAGGGAGATTCCATGCACGCCTTAATATAGCGACGTAAAAAGAAACAAACTATACTGAAAGGTTTCTAGGGGAATATCAGGCAGGATTCAGGCCTGGACGTTCAACCATTAACCAGATCTTTACACTACGACAGATCCTCGAAAAAGCGCAAGAGTTTAACATGGATATGTATCATATTTTTGTCGATTTTAAAGCGGCATATGACAGTGCCTTAAGACCAAGTCTTTACAACGCTATGAATGAGTTAGGAATTCCAAAAAAACTCATATGTTTGATAAAAGTGACAATGGCGAAGATGCTATCAGCAGTAAAAATTCAAAACGACTCGTCAACCCCATTTCAAATACATAGGGGGTTAAGGCAGGGAGATGCGCTGGCGTGTTAGCTTTTTAATGTCGCCTTAGAAAAAATTGTACGAGACGCTAATTTAGATAGCAGGGGAACAATATTTAATAGATCAGTCCAAATTCTAGCATATGCAGACGACGTGGATATTATAACAAGAACTAGGGCGAGAACTGCGGAAATCCTAACCGAGCTAGTAGCAGCAGCAGAACGAATGGGGTTACATATAAATCAAAATAAAACCAAATTCATGGCGACTAACACAAACACAAGAGCTGGAAATGTTGACACAAATTTAATCATCAATGACCAAAACTTCGAAGCAGTCAATGAGTTCATATATCTAGGGACATCGGTTAACCCCAATAACAATACATCTGAGGAAATAAAAAGGCGAATAATAATTGCAAACAGGTGTTATTATGGTCTATCAAAGTTCTTAGCTAACAAACGTCTGTCTCAAAAAACTCGTATAAGGCTGTATAGAACACTGATAGTCCCCGTTCTCACATACGGATCAGAGGCATGGACGCTAACGAAAACAGATGAATCCGCTCTATCCATTTTTGAAAGAAAGGTGCTACGCAAGATATTTGGAGCGGTCTGTAAGAACGGAATATGGAGGCGTAGATATAACTTCGAACTGCAGCGAATATCTACAAGCATACGTTTGGTGGTAAAGATATTACCACTATAATTAAGCGAAACCGCCTGCAGTGGGCAGGACATGTAGCCCGGGCCCCTGAATCGAACATGATAAAAAAGATTCTAACAGCGTAACCTGTGGGAATGAGACGACGGGGTAGACCAAAGCTGAGGTGGATGAATGGGATAACACAAGATGCGGAGAAGATCGGAGTCGGCAACTGGAAAATTCAAGCAAGGGACAGAACAGAATGGCGTAGAAAGCTTGAGAAGGTCGAGGACCTCTAAGGGCTGTAGCACCAAGATGATGATGATAAAAAGAAACAAACAGTTTTTATTCCCGAACAATGGATAAGCTTAGTAAGATGTGCAAAAATAACAGGTAAACCGTATTTAGTAACTGAACTGCACAAAGACAATATCAAACTATCTCCACGAAACAAAAAGGTTAGCAACTTCTAGTAAAGGTCTTTCTAAGTATCTACATCTAGCATATTATCTACTATAACTATCTACTGTTATTATTCCTTAACCTACAACGAGCAATAATTTTAAATTTATATCAACTTTTCCGATGATAACATCGTAAGTCCAGTTACAAGATTATTCGATGAAACTTTGTATTTATATCAAAAAATGTAACTGCCATACTTTAAAAACCTATTTTCTAATTAAAAAAAGTAGACATTACTTTAACAGAGGAGTTCAACATTTATATAACTACTTAGTTCTTACACTGAAAAAATGTCACATACATATAAAAAAAAGAAATCAAAGAAATTGGTATCTTTTTTTATCATTTCTGAAGAATATCATTAATGCTGGTTACAACGTTATTCTTTGCAGGGGTCGATATGATATTCTGAGCATGCGACGATAGCACCACATCTCGAAAGACTGCAAGATATACTGTGGTCGGATTCGGCGATTGTGCTTAATCGAGTTACTTTTTCTACCCATAAATTGCCAATTGTATTAGACACATACAAGAACTGATACCACGCTCTTCTAGGCATTATATTTCTTCTACTCAAAAGTCCTCTGATTGTGCTAGTCGTATTTTAACACCGACAGAGTTGTTACAATTTTCACCAAAATGGCATTTTCCTACCGTAGAGCTCGTCGAAATATCATTACTCCCTGTCTATTGTCAAAGACCTCTTTCTTAAATACGGCACCACGCCGAGACTTCGGCGCTGTTCTTTTTCTTTTTATTTACACCCCAAGGGGTTTTTATAGGAAAACGGACCAACGGTATTCTGTTTAAGGGTGGCCGCACACAGAAAGAGCAAAACTGTTTTAGTCAAAATCGTTTTTGTTTAAAACGAAAACGTTTTTGTTTCCACAAGGAACATTTTGTTTTCAAGAGAAACAAAATGTTTGCACAGACCATACTGCAATCAGTTTTATCAAAGATGTCGACAGATAACGACAAAATTGCACTAGTTTTCTGGCAGTGGTTGCTCCTACAGAACGAAAAAACGCAAAATAAAAGACAATTTTGGGTGTATCCTATAAATGAGAAAAGAACTGCTAAAAAACTCTCCAGGTTTTGCTCCAAGTATTAAGGGTCTTTTAATTAATAGTCATATAAAGGAGGTCTGGCCTCGACCAGTACAACTAATTTTTCTGCGCCCACTTCCATGATACACACAATATAAACAAGCAAAATATCGCTCTTTCCACATGTGCTTCTCTCGAGCGATTTCAAGAACGGAATTCCAAAAACACATTGCGCCTGCGTACATTGATATGTTTCGACACAAAACGACGATCTGGTAATCAACATGAAACAGACTGACTGAAACTAAATGAGCCTACCTAAGGGTTGCCGCACACAGAAAGAGCAAAACTGTTTTAGTCGAAAACGTTTTTGTTTGAAACGAAAACATTTTTGTTTCCACAAGAAACACTTTGTTTTCAAGAGAAACAAAATGTTTGCACAAACCATACTACAATCAGTTTTATTCAAGATTTCGACAGATAACGACGAAATTACACTAGTTTCTGGCAGTGGTTCCTTCTAAAGGACGAAAAAACGCAAAATAAAAGACAATTTTGGGAGCATCCTATAAATGAGAAAAGAACTGCTAAAAAAACTCCAATCTTTGCTTCAACAATTAAGGGTCTTTTAATTGATAGTTTTATAAACGAGATCTGGTCTCAATCAGTACAATTAATTTTTTTGCGTCCACATCCATGATAAACACAATATAAACAAGCAAAATATCTCTGTTTCCACATAGCTTCTTGTTGACTACTCGAGCGGTTTCAAGAAGGGAATTACAAAAACACGTTGCGCTTGCGTACAATGAAATGTTTCGACACAAAACGACGATCTGGTAATCAACATCAAACAGACTGACTGAAACTAAATGAGCCTAAACATGCTTTAGACACATGACTAATTAGTGTGCGTCAGCTCATTTAATTTATATGGAAACATCAGCATCAGACTCGTTTAGTCAAAAACGTTTTTGACTAAAACAGTTTTGCTCTTTCTGTGTGCGGCCACCCTAAGACAATCTCCCTAGTTAAGTAGATAAAAAAATTCATTACTAATTTATCGATATTGTCAATCCATAGTTTAATTCCTACTTATTTTTTTTATTATTATATTTATCTTTTACTGCTCATCCTTTACATTTATAATTTAAGCTGTTCTTAAAAACATTTGGTTTTAGAGTGAGAGAATGTATTTTTTATTTTGCATACTTTGCTATAATATTTTTATAACTTGCTAACACATGGTTCTCTGTTTCCAAGTTCAAAGAAATACACTTACCTCGAAAGCACAGAGAATAATTTAAAATATCAAATTTCTTTGAACCATTTACATAAATGATCGAATTTCAAAAGGGCGATGTACACACCCATCAATAGCTTAGATTTATAACGGTGCATTTTGTCTCAATATTTTTCAGAGGTTGTTGTCTATATAAATGAGACATTGGAGTGTGCACATCTCCAGTTTAACATTAAACAAATTGCGCTAGATATTTTCTTTTATGATGTACGTTTTACATAAACATACGCTATCGAACAAAAAAAATGCTACACTAGCTCTCCATTACTGCTAACATTCTATCTAATTAATCTATGGTGACTAGCAGATGAGAAATACTAAGTACTATTACGTATTTTCTAATCGATTTTTTTTTGTTGAAAGGGATTCTTCTTCTAAATGAATTTACTTAAGAAGGTACTCATAAATACACTCGTCTTTTCCAGGTAATTTATTAAAGCATTTCCTCATGATACTACGACAACATGATAAAGCCACGCGCATGAATAACACTGTCTCTCTCTTCTATGACTACGTCACCGAACGACAAAATGTTAAATGTTTTATTTTACGTTGTGTTTGTTATGCAGTTTGCGTAAGTGAATATAGTGCTAGATGAGCTTTTCAGAATAAAATTCTTGAATATAATTAGAAGTAAATTCATCATCATCATCACGTAGCGCTACAACCCTGGGTGGGCCTTGGCTGACTGTACAACTTTTTTCCAATTTGTTCGGTCTTCCATCAACTTAGGGTCAAATGGAATGTTCATTTTCCGGAGATCTGCTTGGATGTTATCTCTCCATCGCATTCTGGGACGTCCGAGTGGTCTTTTGCCTGTGGGAATCTCCTCCCATACCAGTTTCACAAGTCTTTCGTTATGCAGTCTGTGAACGTGGCCTGCCCATCTTAGTCGCTGTGATTTAATTTCTTGAACAATATCGGCGTCGTTGTAAAGTGCTCTTAATTCGATATTGTTTCTGATCTTATACTGGTTTGTGGTGATGTCATGGTGAGGTGCGAAAATTTTTCTAAGTATTTTTCGTTCAAAGAGTCTGAGCTTTTCTTCGTTGGCTTTGGTCATGGTCCACGTTTCGCATCCGTATGTTATTACAGATCTGACGATGGATTTATAGATTTTGATCTTTGAACTTCTTGTGAGATTTTTTGATTTTATGAGCTTATTCAGTGCAAATAGACAGCGGTTTTCAGATTGGATTCTGTCTTTTATTTCTTCAGTGGCATCGTTATCAGCTGTGATTACAGCCCCCAGATACTTAAAACGTTGTACTCTTTCGAAATTGAAGGTGTCGACCGTCACATTTTGTCCTATTCTGTCTCTTCGTGTCGTTACATTTATACACATATATTTCGTCTTCTCTTCTTTAATCTTCAGCCCTACTTCACTTGTTGCTCCTTCCACCTTGTTGAAAATGTCTTTCGTGTATAGGATGGAGTCTCCAACGAGATCTATGCCATCTACATATGCGAGTAACAGCTTGGGACCTTGAACCGATAGCAATTCTGTTTTTATTTGCCGACGTTAGCCGCTGTCGGTGGTTGCTGGTTGGGATAAGGGGAGTTGTTGATCCAGATTGTAGCAATAATTTTTGTCCCTAGGTTGGTAAATGGGTTTTAAATTATATTCTGATGCAACAGTGGATTTAAGGTAGTATTGTTGGTTGCTGATTGTTTCCCCAAGGTAGTGTGGTTGGCTGTTGTTTTCTTCTCAACGTAGTGTGGCTGGCTATTGCTTGCTCCCCACGGTAGTGGCCGTGTATACGGCTAAGACAATAACCAATTTGTCTTACTTAAGTGTCATTGTAGAATGATTGTAGTGATATGATTGAAAAGCGAAGAGTGAATAAAAATTTGTATCGGGTTATATAGGAGGGAATGCTACTAAAAATATTTATAATTTAGTGAGGTCGCTTTGGAATAATATAGTACGGGGGACAAGTACCAAGCGCAGTTTGGTGTCACGTTCAATTGGTTTGGATTGAAACGTTACATTACTATGAAACCTACTTTTTTGTTGCAGATTAATTCATTAGTTTCGTTGATTTATGTATTCTCTAGGGAAATATACTTACGGTTTTTGATACTAAATTCTAATAATTGTGGATATTACCAAAATGCATTGTTGTATGTACCAAATTATATGTGGTAATTAGCAACAGTTACAAATTAGAAGAATATATAATAAATAATTACATAATGCATAATTCCAAAGGGAATCATAAATAAGTAATGTAAAACAGTGGATTTTATTTTGTTCCATAACGCTAAGTTTAGAACAAAGAGAAAAATATAAAAATTGTTTCAACTATATGTGCAAAATCTTGTGATTTATATTCATTTTAAAATCAATTCAAACAGATACGATAAAAATCAGATTAGCTAATCCATTTCTTTTCGTATTCATTCCCAATAATCAGAGTTTTCAAAGAGATATGAACAGTTTTCAATAATATATCATCTGTATTCTACGTATATATCATAACAAGCTATTTAATGAGACCTATTCAGTACATAATTTATTTTATTTTCCATAAATTATTGACACTTATTTAAAAGCGACAGGTGTATTGAAAATATTTGCACTCTTCATTGAAATTATACCTTTATTATAAAGTTCTAATTTTTGTCGTCTATATTTTCTTTCGTATTTTAAGTTAAACTTTATACCAGGGACGGCTCGACTATCATACCATAAAAATTGAAATACATTTAAAAACATTTTTACTTTAACGGTATTTATCTTTAATGATGACTAATTGTTGCAATTTTGCATTTTTTATTAAAACTTAAAATTAAATATTAAATGGAGGTATAGGAATTATACCATCGTACAAGCAACCCTATCTTACTCGTAGTGGATGAAGAAACATGAAGGATACTAGAAGTTTATTTATTTATACATATTATTATTAACCTGATTTAGCCATACGGCTCACACTCCTTCTAAGGGGAAAATTCACTCATCCCATATACCTACGGTATCAAAAAGATTGAGCTCTGGTGGGACTCCGTGTTCCGTGTTATCGAGCCCTTGGTAACTTGGTATGCTGGAGTATCTCGCAAAAATTTTCGTACACATCTGGACGTTGAGAAGAAGTAGTACAGCTTTCTGCATGGTCTTGTAGAGATGTTCATTCAGACCTAGCTTTTTTATGTTTTCTAGGACGTTCTTTGAAGTGACTCCAGTGGTAGAGAGAATAACAGATATTGTCTGGGTACTTTCTATTCTCCACTGTCTTCGTATTTGAATTTCCAGATCATTGTATTTGGCGCTTTTTTCGTTCTGTTTAACACAAAGATTATTGTTGTTGTGCAGTATAGCTTGTATTTGTCATTCTCAAGTATACTCTCAGAAACGTATTGATAATATGGAAGATGGTTTGTTTGAAGAAGTCCCAGTTTGATAGCTATCTCTTGATAAAAGATTTTTCCCACTGAGTCAAACCGTTCCTTATATTTAGTTGCAGCAAACGCCTGACAGTCCCCGGTAAGATGTTGGATGGTTTCCTGAGCTTGACATCCACATCGGAATTTGTCATTTTGGACCTGAGGTTATTTGACAATATATTTCAGGTAATTTTTGGTTGGTATAACTTGATCCTGAATGGCAAGTAGTGAACCTTCTGTTTCAGGGAACATCTTTCCTGATGCCAACCAATAGTTTGACGCTATATTGCCGACATGGTCTTAACTGACCTCGTTGAGATGTCGCCCGTGCAGAGGTTTACTCATCCAGGTGCGTATTTTTCGTTCTTAGTAAGATGGTTTATGCGCATTTCTGGTTCCCTCAGTTTGATCGCCGTTCTATTATCCACTGCATAAATTGCGCAATGTAGGGTAGATGTCTCAGTCTGCACCTGAAAATAAATTCTTAAATTAGCAACCTGTTTATCCAATTGCTTGCCTATGTCGATAAGTCCTCTTCCCCCTTGTTATCGCACGGTAATGTTGTTTTTTCTACTGCACTGCGTGGATGGTGTTTTTGCGCATTTGTGAGAAGTGTTCTTACTTTCTGCTGAAGACTCTTTATATCTGTTTTTGACCACTTTATAATACCAAATGAGTAGCTCAGCGCGGAACAGGCGTGTATGTATTTAATGTTTTAAACACATTTTTGCTATTAAACCACAGGTTATTTATAAACAGAATATAAGGAAATCACTACTCGCGTTAAGAATTAATCGACATTGGCGCTAATAGTCTCTCTTGTCTAAGATTTCCGAAACACAGGCACCCCAAAGAGAATCTATCAGCTATTATATCATCTCGCTTCTGAAGCACCACCAAGTCGGTCCACCAATCTAGGTTTGGTTATACATAAATTATAATTATACATATATTATAATTATACATATAATTGGTTGACATTTAGAATACGCTAAATAAAGATAATTTGACGCAAAAGTACTCGACTTGAAAGATATACCGAAAAAGAACAAATATTGGTTTATATTTTTGGCAATACAAGTTTGACTGCCTTTCAGGAACATTTGCTGTGGAAAATTCTATTAAATACAGCTTATTACATGCTGGAAAAAATTAATCCTTGTTTCTTTTTTCTTTTGATTATTTCATTATGCATTTTTTTACAATATTTGAAATTCAGATGGTTCAAATGCTATATTTCATACAGAAAATATTTAAGGAATTACAATATATGAAAAAATCCAAAAAAATTAAAATAATGTACACAAGTTAAAACCAGTTTTCTTTGATGAGATCTGGATATTGATTAAAAGAGGATTTCTTTTAGAAGAAGATGGCAGTGGTACTGCTCTTAGAAAGAGAAACAGAGATGGTGTACGATATATTGTGATCCATGAGGGTTCTGCAAATGGTTTCATCGAGAACTGCAGCCTGATTTTCAAAAGAAAAAAAAAACAATGGTGACTACCATGATTCAATAAATTATGAAAACTTTTTTAAGTATCAACTTTTGCCAAAGTGTGAAGAACCATCATTAATAATTATGGACAATGTATATTACCATTCCAAATTCCAGTTGGAAAAAACTCTCTTTAAAAAAATGATTAAAAGAGAAGCATATAGATGTTTTAACAACAATGATGAAACTTAAGTTAATGAAGATTGTCAAGAAACATGTATTAACATAAAACATTTAATAAATGAGGATATATTTGTTGTATTTTACAGATTAAATGTACTGGCACTTCAACATCGTCATCGAGTGTTAAGATTGCCTCCATATTATTGCCAATTTAACACAATTTGGAATGTTTAGTCTGATTCTAAAATATATTATGATGCTAAAATAACTTCTGCAGGTACCTAATGTAAAAAACTACCGTATTAAGTGTTTGTAAAGAAGCATTATAACAGGTAATTCATGAATAATAAAATTCTTATTTAATAATTGTGGTTAAATTTAAGGTTACACCAAAAAAATAAAAGAAATATGTAAGGCATGCACAAAATATTATAAATGAATACTGGTTGACAGACAAAAATAATTGATTCCATCCACATATCCCCCGTAATTATTAATTTAAATGAATCACATTCTGAATCGGATTCTGAATTCAAGAATGATATTGAAGAAATATCTTAACACGTTCAGTGCTGATGACGTAATATTACGTCATGCCGACGATTATGATGACGACGACCCGACTTTTTCTTTACGTGAGGAAGCGAGAAAATCTGGCTGGAGTGACTCTGATGACGAAGAAGAATCTGACGAAGGACAAGCTGAAGAGGACGAGCTGGATTCGACAGTATCAACTGCTGATACGACCCAAACTTCGAAAGATGACGTTCTCCTTGTGCAACCTTAACAGCAGCAACCGGCAGATCCTGGGCAACAAACAGATCCCCGATTATTACTTGGTCATATAATCCGCCGGTAGCGCCTCAAAGAGTTACTTTCGTGAAAAAACGCCAGCTTCTTGTGGTACTTAATGGAAACTACCCTACAAATTATGTTGATCAAGTATTGAACGAGAGTTTTTATGAAGTCATTGCTCAAGAAACCAATAAGTATGCTGTCCGAGTTCTCCTGTCTGTAGGACATGAAGAATATTCTAGAATAACTAGATGGAAGGATGTAACGACGGATGAACTGAAAATATTCTCTGGCCTATTATTACACATGCGTACAATTCGTTTGAATCGCATACAGGACTACTGGAAAAAGGATCTACTATTTGATATACCAATATTTTCTGCCAATATGAGCCGTGACAGGTTCTTGTTGATTTTTCGATGTCTTCATTTTTCGCCAAATCCTGAAAGTAACGAACCGGTGCCTGAGGACAGACTTTTCAAGATACGGCCGATTATAAATTACTTCAATGATAAAATGAAGGAGATTTACTACCCTGATAAATGTTTGTCCCTCGACGAATCGATGCTTCTTTGGCGTGAAAGACTTCTATTTAGGCAGTACATCAAGAACAAACGTCACAAATACGTAATAAAGTTGTATGCGCTCACGGAACCCGATGGGACTGTCATAAAATTCTCTGTTTATACTGGAACACTTGACGACGATGGTGGAAAAGGACACACCAGCAAGCTGGTCATGCAGTTGATGAACGGGAAACTGGATGCGGGTCATTCTGTCTTTATGGACAATTATTACAATAGCTATGATTTAGCTCTTTAGCTATTACAAAAAAAAAAACTTTATGCACAGGAACCCTTCGGAGTAACAGAAAAAATACACTACGGGACATTAAAAACACAAATCTAGCCAAAGGCAACACTCTAGCATGCTATCCGAATGATGTCATGATCGGAAAATGTCTAGATAAACGTGAAGTAGTTTATATTTCAACTGAATTCGTCAATGACATGGTGCAATTTGAAACACAAAGACACCAAGTTCGAGAGAAACCACGTCCAATTCTTGAATATAACAAATATATGAGTGGTGTAGATAGAAAAGAACAGATGATGGGCTATTACCCTTTCGAAAGAAAAAGTATCAGGTGGTACAAAAAATTAGGACTACACATTTTTCACATGCTTTTGACTAACGTGTATCACCTTTTCAGAAGATACGGCAACTCACGCATGTCTTTAAACGATTTCCGGCTGCAGGTCATTAGACAATTGCTGCCGTCAACAATAATTGTACTACATCTATCCCGTACAATAAGACGTAATCAGGAACATCAGTTGGAGAGAAACATTTCAACAAAATCAAAAAAAGTAGCTCAGCGGCGTTGCGTGGTATGCTATAAAAATAATATTCGGAAGGATACCTCATACTGTTGTGGAACATGTCCTGCAAAACCAGCTTTGTGTGCGATTGGCCCTTGTTTTTCCGAGTTTCATAGAAATTTGTGATAATTATCGTATGTTTAGTTATCACCATACTCTGTTTTTATTAGGAAACTTGTGTATTTCGATGTGTTGTGTTTATCAAAGTTAATTTCAACGCTTACTTCAATATTTATTTCAATGTTTATCTCAATGTTTGTTTCAATTCATCTTGACGCTGTTTTTTATTGATATTCTGTATTTTTACTTTATTTCGACTTTGGTGGTTTCTTTCAATATTTTCTTGTTTCAACATTTATGTATATAGAATATTTATGTTTTAGGTGAACAAAATATATTTGACTGACCATGTACGTATTTTCCTTAGTTTCAAATTATTTCAAAATTGAATGAATTTCTAATGACGTCAAAATACGTCATGCGCACTGAAGTGTAAAATTTCAAACCAAGTGCGCGTGACGTATTTCGCGTGACGTATTTTTACGTCATTTCTTTTTTTAAATAAATTGATGTTTTTTTTTAATAATGTATATCCCAGAATACATTTGGACAATGAATGCCATTTCAGCAGTGAATGTGTTAAAGTATTACTACTATGGATGTTGTATATGTAGTTAAAAGGTTCTTTTCGGAATTACATTTTATTTGAATATGTGATTGTTATATGATGGAATATTAAGACTTATGTTTTTCAAAATACCTGGGAAATATGTTCAATTGTGTAATACTTTATATAAAACAATCACTGTTGCACAATTTATCCCTAATTCCAGATACTTCCAATTAATATGACTATAGAAATCAAAGAACAAAACTTTATATAAATACAGGAAACACTATTAATTTGTTTTGGTCCAAATTGCAATAAAAGGATTAGAATTTGTCTTATAATCTGTGGATTAGAAGCAATAACCTTTTAATATTTTGCTGATTACACTTCTGGCAACTGTCAGATTTAACTTAAACGTCATTCCATGATTCCAATGATTCGCGATATTCTTAAATTCCTATATGACGTCAAAATTATTGACACACTCAAAGGAAAGTCTATTTTAAACTTTATTAACATTGAGATAAAGTCAAAAATTTATGCAGCCAGTATAAGATCAATAATTGCATATGGATTAGAAGCAAGACACGACACAGCCATAACACAAAGACCACTGAAAACTGCAGAGATGAGAGTACTGAGAAGAATTACAGAATATACGCTGAGTAGTCGAAAAAAAGGTGAAGATATTGGAAGAAAATGCAACGTACAGTCTATAAATGCATAAACACTAAATAGAAAAAAAGAATGGAATAACCACATGGCAGAAGCAGAATGGCAGATAAATCACCAGTCGGTAGAAGATGTATCGGACGGCCACACAAAGGATGGACTGCCAATCCGCCAATAAACAACTAGAATTATTTATAAAGAGGAAGAAAAAGTAAAAGATAAAACAAATAATACATAAAGATATGAAACAACAGAATTTGATATCCTAGGAATAGAAACATCACCCTCAGAATTTTTAACTTATTGCATGGCTACTCATATAGCATTCATACACAAAAGATCTCCTAATTTACTTTTTTCTTATTTTACTGCTATTAACATTTTAATATTGTCCTTAAAAGAATGAAAAGAATGAAACCATTTTTTCATTTTTATTATTTTATCTATTATAAAAATATCAAGCCGTTATTACTGACCTGTATTATTGCGAAAATTTTGTATACTTAGCAACTTCACATTAAAAGTTTTGTTACCTGTAACAAGTTTTACAATTTAATTTCGAGAGAATAGTAACATGAAACTTTTTTTCACAGTAGTTACTAAATAAGTTTTAAAACTTGTAAACTTATATAAAATTCAACTTAAGTTGCTTTAGGTAGCAAATTATAAATAAGGTTTCTTAGTTCATCCAATTTTATTCAAACTTATTGAAATATATACTTATTTATGTATATAGATAAAAAACCGAACAAGAGGACATTAAAATTGTTTTCTATTTAAGCTATATGAGATATGGCAATTAATTAACTTAGCTAACGCTGTAAAATTTTAAAAATTACACACACACACACACACACACACACACACACACACACACACACACACACACACACACACACACACACACACACATAGCAGCTGCTTACTGTCGGCAGTAGTCACGTCCATTGGACTGCTAGCTGAAGAAATAAAGACCTTTTTTCGGCAAACAGGTCAACTATAACTACATTGTGCCCAGATAAATTTAAAAGAAGAGAACGGCAAAATACCACGCGTCGATAGTAATTACAGTGAGATTCTGCAACAACGGGCAGGTGGATGCATTGTGTTATACTACAAGTGAATGTTGGCTAAACAGCAAACATGGCTAGATTAACAACTATTTGACGCAGATGCTTTCAGAACATGTATGCTGTCGAGCATACCTTTATGGCTTTAAATATGGATTTTTTAGAGTGCACATCCCGTCTCCGAGTCAGTGAAGATGCGGAGCACGTATTCTTTGTGTGCTAGTTCCAACTTGTAGCGTAATACTGTGGATGCAGTTATCATGACCAAGTCATTTGAATTTAGACTCGTAAAACAGAAAATTCGATTACAGACTATATTAGGAGAAATGCTTTCACCGAAGACAGCTTGGGATACAATCAGCACATTCGCGATGAAAGTCCTCCAGGATCTTTGCCAAATTGAAAGAAGGCGAGCTGAAAATAAAGACGGTTAGAAGGAGAAAAGCAGTGACTTCAAAAACATGAAGGAAGAGCAATAGCTAGATCCTATCCTCGTGAAGTAATGCCTTACCGCAGTTCTGCAGGGAGGTTTTTAGTCAGTATTTTAACATACAAGTGCGACATACTAGTCTTAAAGATACGTAAAAATATTTGTAACTCAAAAAAACACACACAACAAAGTGAATCCTAGCTCCAGGGGACATGAGATACCCGGATTATTCTAATCTCGGATCTTTGGAGATTATTTTAATCTCCAAAATCGAAGAGGTTACACCTCGTGGAGAGGGTATGTGCTTGATCTACAAGCTACCTCCGGCCCATCTTCAATCGTAGACATAAAGTTGGTGCGAATTTACATGGTTTTAAGATTAAATGCATTGGCAAACGGGGAATCCGAGAGGCTTTTCTGCGGTTTTGCCACTTTCGTAGGGGTGACGTTAAGCACCTATCTCCTTTGTTTTCCTTACTTTTTGTGAATCCGCTAGAATTGCCTCTTCTCCAAATGTGTGCCCATTCAGAAAGCCAGTGACCTTGGTGTCATTTGTAATTCGTTTGACTATTTCTGTCCAATTATTTGTCTTAAGTGAGTGATTATCTTCCTATGGATCTTTGACTGCCAAAATGGACTTTGAAGTCCAAAATATCTTAATATATTTTGGATGGTAGTTGTGACAAGTCTAGCTTTTATGTTAAATTCTTTTAGTATTCCATTATTTTTGCAATGTGCGGTCCATAAATAAATAAATAAATAAATAAATAAATAAATAAATAAATAAATAAATAAATAAATAAATAAATAAATAAATAAATAAATAAATAAATAAATAAATAAATAAATAAATAAATAAATAAATAAATAAATAAATAAATAAATAAATAAATAAATAAATAAATAAATAAATAAATAAATAAATAAATAAATAAATAAATAAATAAATAAATAAATAAATAAATAAATAAATAAATAAATAAATAAATAAATGAATAAATAAATAAATAAATAAATAAATAAATAAATAAATAAATAAATAAATAAATAAATAAATAAATAAATAAATAAATAAATAAATAAATAAATAAATATATAAATATTGAACTATCTTTATAAATCTAATTTATTAACTAGCACGGGAACAGTTTGAAACTCAATTTCTGTTGAGTTAGATTTTTTAGCTGTTTTTACTTTTCTTTCATCACGTCACGTTCGTTATCTATGTGGGTGGGGCGCATGTTGGTGGTTGGAATAACGTGCTGATAACTGCAACTGGTCTAGACTTGGCTTTTCACTTGTTCACTTCAGTTACGTCTGTTATACCGTGGTGAAACTTTGCGTGTTGGTTAACAGCATTTGGTATTTCGTTACTTAAGTGTGTAGAACTACTTAGTGAACTTACTTAAGTGACCTACTTAGTGTGTTTGAACTGAATCATTTCCTTATGGCTTCCTCTACTCCTACACGTCGTAAGTGCGAAAGCAAACCCGATTCGTTTTGTTATATATGTGGCAGTTTTACCATTCCCAATCAAAGGACAAACATCAGTACATTCGTCGGCATATTTTGCCTATTTTAAAGTAAGACTTGATGATCAAGATAAGGCATGGGCACCTCATAAAATGTGTAAACAGTGTGTTGACGGTTTACGGATGTGGACCAAGGAAACACGTGCTAAACTTCCATTTGGTATAACTATAATTTAGCGCGAACCCAAAGATCATTCAAGTGATTATTACTTTTGTATACTAAAAACATCAGGATATAACAAGAAAAACAAATGTAAGATAGAGTATCATTGTTTACCGTCAGCTATACGTCCAGTGCCGCATTCAGCCGAAATCTCCGTGCCAGATTTCAATGAACTTCCTTCTTTCGAAGAAGGAGAATACGGATATGGTGTAGATGAAAGTGACTCCAACGATGAAGATTTCTAAATTGAAGATGACTCCGTACGTAAGGGATTCGAGCAGCAAGAGCTAAATTATTTGGTACGAGATTTGGGACATTCCAAAAGATTCAGAGCTCTTAGCATCACGACTCAATGAGAAAAACTTGCTTGAAAAGGGAGCCAAGGTATCCTATTGTCGAACACGAAAAAGGGCATTTCTGCAATACTTTCAAAGTGATCGTGGATTTGTGTCTTGCCATAATGTAAGTGCTTTAATGGAAGAATTTGGAATTTCAAACTATAACGCAAGTGACTGGCGACTGTTTATAGATAGCTCAAAGCGGAGCTTGAAGTGTGTTCTCCTCCACAATGGAAATTTATTTGGTTCAATTCCAATTGGCCATTCAATTTGTTGGCATGAAGAATATGACGACATAAAGAAAGTCATTAATCTGTTGCAATATCACATGCACCAATGGATCATTTATGTTGACCTTAAAATGGTCTGCTTTTTACTTGATTAACAACGTGCACAACATTGGGTGCAGTCGAATTGGCTGCCAGAACCGGACCTGAGACCTGGTAATCCAAACATTTTACATCAGCCACTTGTCGACAGAAAGAATATTATATTTCCACCTCTGAATATAAAATTAGGTCTCATAAAGCAATTTGTTAAAGCTTTGTCAACTGAAGGAGACTATTTTGTGACGTCCTCTCGTAGGAGTCACTATCCGGGTAGCTTTTGGACAGTCAGAGACAGAGTTCAAAATAAAAATAAAACTTTATTGTCTTCCTTAAATTAAATTGACAAAAATCTTATGTACATATTTACAATTTAGTTTAGTCTTCTCAGTACCTGGCCTATTTATTCAAATTAAGTTTGACCTTGTCGTATGAAGTTAGTCTTATCGGCAATCGAGTGTGTTTTCGAAATTTTACGTGAACGTTGTGTCGATTTAATAACAGCGGACGATAGGTACAAAGAAAAGAAAGAAAAGGAACTCAACACGTTCCTTAAGTGATTCGGGTTAATAGGACACTCCTCGACAGTCTCAACACGACTGCTTCAGAGTACGGGTAATGAAGAGCTCAACACGCTCTTCGGGTACGACAGTATGGAACGGAAGAACTTGTGAACTCAACACGTCCACAAGCCGGGGTAGGGAAGAAGAGAACCTTCAGTTAACACCTGTCGATTCTGCCTCTATGAGGAAATGTTGCGGTTTATATAGCGAAGTTTTGCCCTTTCTACTGTCGATACACTCCTACTTCATGGGTTGGTTCGCGCGCACGCTGGTTTAACGGTGATGGCTTGGACTCATCGTTACAATTTCAAGTATCTCGTATCAAAATTTCCTAGCCTGTCATTTGAAAAGATAAAGGCCGATGTTTTTGATGCTCCACAGATTCGGCAGCTTCTTACAGATGAACATTTCTTGGTAACCATGTCAGAAATTGAAAAGAATGCGTAGTTGGCATTCAAAAACATTGTTAAAAACTCTCTTGTAAATACACGAGCATTAAATTACGCCGACATTGTCCAGCAACTCTTGAATAGCTTGCAAAAGCTAGGGTGTAGCATGAGTATTAAAGTGCCTTTTTTACATAGCCACCTTGCTAATTTCCCGGACAATCTTGGTGCGGTGAGTGATGAGCAGGGTGAGCGTTTCCATCACGATTTAAAGGTCATGGAAGCACGATATTAAGGTAGATGGGACGTACGTACATATGATGGCTGACTATTGTTGGAGCATCAAGTGCGAATGTACACAAACTAAACACTCCAAAAAAATATAAATGCAAATTTTTGTTTTAATTTGTAAGTATATACTTTTCATTAGTTATACAATTTTATTTATACGAACTCAATTTAACTTGCATTAAATGTTTTGTAAACTGTGGATTTGGTACGTTTTATTTTATGTTCTTTTATATGCATAATTTTTAAAGATACCCTGTAGCTTAAAAAGTTGATATAATAGACAAAATCTGAGGTTATTCTCAGATTCAGAGGACTCAAATTAGTGAAAAACAAGTGTCAGATCTAACTCAACAAAAAATGTGTTCCCAGTGTTATTAGAGTCTTTATTTAATTTATATATATAATCTTATACTAATTTATTTTACACTGACACTATTTTAATTTATATACTACATTTATTTCCCGCGTTACAAGTCAAACTCAACTCGATACAATTATTCTTTTTAGACTAACTGTTTTCAATAAAAAGTCCTATATATATATATATATATATATATATATATATATATATATATATTTACTGTTATCTGGAGTTCCCTCGAATCGGCCGGTGACCCTTTCTGAACTTTCTTGAATGCCATAGAAACCAGACAGGTTTTAGCGGAGGGGACCTGTGGATACTACCTGCTAAAAAATACTTGTTAGAAAAATATGTTTACAGCTTAGGTATGAGTCATATTTATCGTAACATTGCCCATTAAAACATGGTTCCCCCTGGAACCTTGTCGATATTGGAACTGGAAAGGTATGCTGGTATCGGCAACTGGACCCTCTGTTACAACTTCGAGTTGTATAAAAATGACACGGGACGGTTTTCTCTCTACACCAGTAACTATGCGGATTGGAACAGACTAATACCTGGACCCGACTTTGCACGTCGGACTCTAGTACGTGTTCTCTCAATTAAAGTAAGGCTTTCCATATATCTCGATAGGGAGCTGGGACTTGGAATTGAAGTTCTGCAACTCGACCGAACTTCCTTCGAAAGATGGATGCCAACCCTGGTGCGCCTTTGATACTGGCCGGAATGGTAAGGGCCAGTGAATAGATCATGCTTTTTTTCAGTGGTAACACCATGTCCTGCTTTACCAATACCTCCATAATCTCCCATGAACTCCTCAAACGTGAGGTCAGACACATCTTGGTCTTGGTTTACTTCCACTTCTTCATTTACGTCGTGGTCTCCTTCGAAAGACGCCAGCCGGTCGTACTATCATCGGCTTTCCCCTCGGAATCTTGCTTATTCGGTAGATGACATCGTTAATCTTCTCCCTAATGAGGTATGGACGTTCGCTAAACTGCTGCAACTCGTGATAATAACCTTTTCGCTTCTTGTATTAATTAATTAACTCATTACTCACTTATTACTAACTGTAGTAATGTAATAAGTGTGTTAATTAACTGTATTAATTAATTAATTAATTAACTGTCGAGCTACTCAAACTAGTTAGAATCTAGATTCTTACTTAATGAAATATACTGATACTGACAATAAGTTGGAATAGAAGAGAACCAACTCCAGGATTTATTTTAAACTGAAGGTTTTTTATATTTTTATTTATAAGCTTTTTTCAAATTCCGGTAGTTAGTAGTCTATAGCATTTTTCATATAAAAAACTTGCAAGTCATTCAAGATTTACATCGTCAGAACCCCACAGCGTTGCCAAAACACCAAAATAGTTAGTAAGTGAGGAATTTTTAAAATGTCAACTATTTGTCAAACTATTATATTAACAGTAAATACACTTAGTTTTGAGACTACTGTAACACATTAAAATACATAATTTAAACTTACCTCTTTTAGGGCTTTAATAGTGAAAATATCCCCGCAAATTATTTCTTTTTCAAAATAATCTATCTTATATGAAGGCTTATCAGCTTTCTACACATTATTTATTTGTTTTGGAATATCACAATCACAATACACAACAATAATTAGTTTTTAAAGCTATTAATCTAAATTTAATTTATATTTATAAATACAATTATATTATACAGATATATTATATTATGATCAAAATGTGTAAGAAATCAAAACATAAACAAAATTCCTACTCTAAAAAAGCGGCAACACTTTATAGACTTTTGCCACACGTTTAACTGTCAATAAAATTTGAAGTATTTCCGTATCAGTTGCGTACAATTGTCTAATATATTTAATTAAAACTATTATTTTGTAGAATATTAGACTTAAAGAGTTATTTCATAAAATTTATATTATTAATAATACCAAATGTTTTTGGTTATTTAATCAATATAATTCTAAAATTTCCGACGTAACAATGATTACATTTTTCTGATTATTACACCATGTTGACGCCTATGAAAGATCGAGCAGTTCCGTATGAGGTTCGTATTATTAGCTGTGTTAGGAAAATTTGAACTCTAAGGTTGATGTTTTGGAAATTTTAAATACAAGTGACGTCACTTTGTATAAATCGTGAAGTGCAAGTGCTTTACTTGGACAAATGATATATATGAAATCACATTAGTAAAATTATACCTTAGGTATTCAAATCTGTATATTAACTCAATATTCAAAAAATTGTACTGGATCCCTTTTATTCTAAGCCCTTCAATTGCAAACAATACATTAAAAAAATTTGACAGCAATTAATATTTTTTCGTGTTGAGTGTAACCAACTTCGTAGTTATGAAATTTTAATCTGTCTTATATTCGTTATATGTGTTTGTTTACTATAAAATCTCGGAGTTGCTTAATTTTTATTGAAAGAAGTTAGGTTATAAATTATACTTTATTACCCGTAGTAAAATACATAAAAACGTACTATAAATATAAAACAAAAATACTAGGCTAATATATTTCAATAAACAAACAGTACAATATAAAACCATAGAAATAAGTTTGTTATTTACGACTCACATTAACTGCATATAACACAATAAAGGGAAATAGTAGGTATTATATTGTTATCTAGCATGACTTAATAGTGGAGCTTACGCTGGAAAAAGTTATTGATTGCGTTTTAATTTTATAACTAGGTTGTTCATTTAGATACGTAAAATGGATATACCACGTTTAGTAAATTATGAATTATTAGAATGAATTACAAAAACTTTTTTGAGCAGCTATAATCTTTTTGAAAAATTATTACGCACGTAATTTTAAAAAATTTTATAAACCATATATTTTAGCCAAATAAACTCGTTAGAATATTGATTTTCCTATGTCTGTAACCAAATGGATGAAACAGTATGCCAATACTGTTTCATCCATTTGGTGACTTGTCTCATGCTATTTGTACTATTCTATCCTCTGCCATTCTAATGATGTGTTTCTTCCACTCCTGTTTTTGTTTTGTCACCCATCCATTTATGTCTATTGCATGCTCTTCTTATGCTTTCGCTTCTCTTCCTATTCAACAGCCTTTTCCCTGATATTCTTCGGAGTATTTTCATCTCTGTTATTTCTAATAGTTTTCTCGTTTTAGATGTGTCAGGTCTTGTCTCCGCCGTGTATGTTAATATAGATCTAATTGCTGCTTAAAGATTCTTGTTTTTCTGTCTTGTATTAGGTGTTTGTTCTTCCAGAGTGTGTCATTAAGAGATCCCGCCGCTTTACTTGCTTTTAAGCTTCATTGTCGTACTTCTCCTTTAACATCTCCGTACTGTCATGTCTTCAACATGACGCTCATGACTGAACTCTGGCTGGAGGTCATGAGCGCGATGACTGGAGTAGCTCAGAAGCCGCGTTCATGTCCACAGCCGGCCCCAAGCCCGGTTAAAAAAGCTGGGTTGATGGGCGAGGTTAGCATTTTATCCATTGTAAATGAAAACAAGGATCAAAGAATCGATATAAAGCCTAGAAACCAGACGGAACCTAAGATTACGAGACGTTGTTTGTCCTATAGTAATTTTCATGTTATTCTATAAACTTTCTTCATTACACACTTTTCCATTAATCTTCTGTTTGTTTTGATATCAAGTCTTGTGTCTGGAGGATAGGCCCTAATCGGCCTCATATTTATGAAATGTAAGAAATCCATGAAATATAAGAAACCTCAAACAGGTGTAGGCACAACTAATCTCAACAATGAAAGATTCTAGGAATGAAAAAATTAGTGACTTTAGCCTTGACTCAAACCAACAACTGCTGAAAACTAAAGACTTAGAAGAAGACATAACTAATACAAAAACAACTAGAAAGACTTGCCTGAGTGAAGCTGGATTTTTTCTTCTTTCTTTACACAAGCAATTTTCCTTGTTTATTGTCGGCTTGTTGCCTCAATGGAAGTTTGTCACTTCATCTCTTGCACGGTCGGCCGATACTTATTTTACCAATTAGTGATTTGCCCTACCTATTTTAACGAATCCTGTGTCTGAAATAACCAACAATGGCGATTGCTCCTCAGAAATCAAGCGTAGACTAGTAGTGCTGCGAACCGCAAAAGCTAAACCAACTAAAATATGGAAAGACCGAACAATAACAAGAAATATCAAGTTCAGGTTGGTCAATGCTCTTATTTTTCCCATTACAGCTAAAACCTAGACTCTCAAAAAAATTGATAGGAATAAAATCGAAGCTGTCGAAATGTGGGTCTATAGAATAATTCTACGCGTGTTCTGGACAGAACATAGCACTGACCTGTTAATTCTGAAAGAGCTTCGTATAAAAGCCAGGCTATTAAAAAAAAAAGTAAATCATACATACCTAATTTACTTTTGCCATATAGTTAGAAGAGCAGACACCATAGAACTATTATAGCTAGAATGCCGACGACCAAGAGGAAGACCTTTTACACGATAACAAGACTAAATGAAGACTGATGAAAAAATCCTCGCATAAAACCATCCATATGACACAGCAGCACAGCCAATGGAGGCAGCAAGCCTATTTAGAGTGTCACCACGCCCTAACAAGAGCTTAAGAAATGAGGAGGAGGAGGGAAGTCTGAATTCTACTAATTTATTGTTCCATTATTTTTTCTATTTAGTGTCTCGTTTATAGCCTATATATTATGTTTTATTATAAAATTGTCATTCCTTACTCGGTCTTTCAGTGTATTTCCTGTAGTTCTTCTAAGTAGTCTCGTTTCTGCAGTTTCCAGCGCTCTTTGGGTTTTGGCCATGTTTAGTCTTATTTTTGATGCATACGTCATTATTGGCCTTATAGATTCTTGATTTCACCTCACAGTTATTGTGTTATATGGTAATATTAAGGCTGTACATTGTTTCTATGAGCAGTATTTGTTTTTACGATTGGTAGGTTGCTAACCTTGCCAATCACCCTCCACATTTTATCCGGGTTTAAGACCAGCTGTGGTAATTGCAGAGCTACTTAATCCACCCTGCAATCACCCCGGTAGTGTTAGTTTCCTTAACAAAGACAAAATGCATGGTTACAACAGTAAATTTACTAAGATGTAAATTTGAGCTGGAAGGTCAGATAATGGAACAAGCGATGGAGTTTATCGCTAGGCATCAGATTGTCTATCTACGAAAAGCTTGAAACAAAAGTGGAAGATTAAGTGAATAGAGCAAACAGAGCCGCAGGCTTCCTAAATGAAACAATCATCATCATCATCTTTGGCTCGACAATCCTCTGTGGATCTTGGCCTGCTCTAAGATTCGTCGCCATTCTGTTCGGTTTTTGGCAACATGTTGCCATCTTCTGATTTTTAATATTCGTAAGTCGGTTTCTACTCCATCTAACCACCTAATTCGCGGTCGGCCTTTGCTTCTTGTTCCTACAGGTGTTCCTGTGGTTAGCTTTTTAGCAATGGTATTTTCTGGCATTCGTATTATGTGTCCAGCCCATCTAAGTCGCTGTGTTTTAATGAACGTTATGACATCTGGCTCATCAAAGAGCTGATACAATTCAAAATTATATCTTCTGCGCCACTGCCCTTGGTCGTTTACAGCTCCAAATATTTTGCGGAGTATTTTACGCTCAAATATTCCCAAAAGTCTTTCATCTTTCTGCGTTAATGTCCATGTTTCTGCTCCATATGTGAGGACCGGCCTCAGCAATGTTTTGTATATAATAATTTTAGTTCTTCTTTGAATGTTTCTTGAGTGGAAATGCTTTTGGAGTCCATAGTATGCTCTATTTGTAAGATTTATTCGACTTTTGATTTCTTCGCTTGTTTTATTGGTAGCAGTCAATAGCGACCCAAGGTATGTGAAGTTGTCAACACGTTCAAAGGTATGACTTCCAAAGACTGTTTCTCGTTCCTCATTTGCTATCGGATCCTTTGTAACCAACATGTACTTGGTTTTGTCTTCGTTGATGACTAGACCGACCTGTTTCGCCGCTGTTTCCAATTCTAGGAGATATTGCTCAACATCTCGCTTGCTACGCCCTATTATGTCAATGTCATCAGCATATGCTAAGACTTGTATCGATCTATTGTAAATAGTACCGCCGTCCCTAATTCGTGTATCTCGGACTGCCTTTTCTAAGGCAATATTAAATAGGAGGCAAGCCAGAGCATCTCCTTGTCTGAGTCCATCCTTTATCTCAAAGGATCTAGAACTCTCTCCCTGTATTCTAACAGTGGCTTCTAAGTTAGACATTGTCATTCTCGTTAGTCGGATAAGTTTCTCTGGTATACCAAACTCATGCATTGATTGGTATAGCACTGTTCTCTTGACCCTGTCATATGCTGCCTTGAAGTCGACGAATAGGTGATGGGTTTCAATATTGAATTCTAATGTTTTCTCGAGAATCTGTCTTATTGAATGAATATGGTCAATTGTTGATTTTTCTGGAGTGAATCCAACTTGATATTTACCAACTATGCCCACTGTGTAAACTTGCAACCTTTCGTAGAGAATATTTGCTAGTATTTTGTAAGCAGTTGTTAACAGGGTTATACCTCTATAGTTGTCACACTGGAGCTGGTCACCTTTTTTATGTAACGGGGATATCACGCCTTGAAACCATTCACAAGGCATGGTCTCATTATGCCAAACAAGAAGTAAAAGCTTATGCAGTGTCTGTAGTAGGGCATCGCCACCATTCTTGTAGAGCTCACTGCAAATTTGATCAACTCCTGGTGATTTATTATTTTTAAGTTTTTTAATGGCTTGGGCAACGTTTTCGATGGTAGGTGGTCTTTCGTTTGGGTTGAAAGGATTCCAATCATTTCGATTTGCTAGGGTGTTATCTGCTTCTTCGATATGATGGCCATTAAATTTTGCATCGAAAAATTCAACCCATCTGTTTAGGATTGAGGCCGTATCATTTAGGATGTTTCCTTTTACATCCTTACAGCTCCTTATTCTTGGCTTAAACTCTTTGCGCATTTTGTTTAGATGTCTGTAGAACTTTCGAGTTTCATTTTGATTTCTTAGAAATTCTGTGCTTTCCAATTGCTTTTGCTCAAATTGTCTTTTTTTTCTTCTATGTAATCGTTTTTCTTCTCTTCTTAGTGTCCGGTATTCTTCCTTTGCTCTTCTTGTGCATCCAGCTTGATTTGTCTTTAGGTATGCCCTGTTTTTGTTATCTGTTGCTTCTTGGCACTCCTTGTCAAACCATTCGTTTTCTTTAACTGGTTTGGTTTTCCCCAATATTTTTGTTGCTTTCTCAGTTATTATGTTTTTACATTTTGTCCACAGTTCCTCTACGTTTTCCCCCACCTCCAGGCTCTCCATTTCTTCGTCCATTTGTCTCCTATACTCTCTCGCAACGGTTTCAATGCGCAGATTATCAACATTAATTCTGTCTTGTTTCGTGTGTTTATCTTTCTTTAGGTTTGATATTCTTCCTCTGATTTTTGCCATTACAAGAAAGTGGTCACTGTCAATGTTTGGGCCTCGGTAGCTTCTGACGTCTATGAGATCGGAAGAGTGCCTTGCATCTATCAGGATGTGATCTATCTGGTTAATGGTTTCGGTATCAGGGGATTTCCATGTTCCTTTGTGTATCATTTTATGGGGAAATATTGTTCCTCCTACTATCATGTTTTTAGTACTTGCAAAGTTTATTAGTCTCAACCAGTTATCATTTGACTCTTCATGTAAGCTCTCACGTCCTATAGTTGGCTGGAAAAATTGCTCTTTGCCAATTTTTGCATTAAGGTCTCCAGCAATGATTTTCACGTCATGACGTGGACATCGATCATATTCTTTGTCTAAGGTGTCATAGAATTCATCTTTTTCATTATCCTCCTTTTCTTCCGTAGGTGCGTGTACACTAAGTAGGCTATAATTAAAGAATTTTCCTTTAAGACGTAGATAACATATTCTGTTGTTTATGGGTTTAAAGTTAAGGACTAATTGTTTTGCTTTTTTACTGACTAGAAAACCACTGCCAAACTCGTGTCGGCTGCTATGTCCGCTATAGTATATATTGTAGTCTCTTTTCTCGATGATTCCTGAACCAGTCCATCTCATCTCTTGAATCGCTACTACATCGGCTTTCATTTTATCAAGTTCTTGTGTTAGCAATCTAAGAGCACCTGGGGCATAAAGGGTTCGTACATTCCATATGCATATCCGTAAATCGTTATTCCGTTGTCGTTTGCTAGGTCGTCGTGAATTAAACAGTCCGGCTTTTCCACTTTGTGCTTTCATAACAATGAGTTTTTTTAAGGGAAGAGGTCGTTAACCTTTTGCCCAACCCCCTAATCTTCGAAGGACCATTTCTCCCACTCTCGTTTGCCCTGACTCTGCTTCCCACTGGGGTTGGTTACCACAATCTTCCACAGAGTTGCTCAGGTTACCAGGGTTCCCCGCGTGGAGGTGAGAGTTGGAATTGAGTAGGAGAGGCTAGTGACGCTAACAGGATGCAGCGTCATATTTTACGCATCACTACCCCATTTGAACCCCAAATGAAACAATATGGAGAAATAAAAATATCGGGAAAGAAAACGAAAGGCAGAATTTACAAAACAGTCATCAGACCAATAATGATATACGCAGCAGAAACAAGTCCTGACACAGAGAGGACAAAAAGGATTTTAGAAACAGCAGACATAAAACCACTTAGAAAACTTAATGGTAAGGCACTATGGGCCAGAGCTAGAAGTACAGATATACGACATAGACGCAAGCTGGAGAACATCAAAAACTGGGTAAAAAATAGAAGAGTAGAATGAAACGATCATATAAGCCTAATGACAACAAATAGAGTAGTAAAGATGGCAAGAGACGGTTCCCCAATAGAAAGACGATCAGTCGGAAGACCACGAAAACGATGGAATGACAACTTACTGGAGGCACATTGAAAAACAAAGTCATGTCTATATAAAAAGAAGAAGAAGTATTATTAAGGCATCCTGCTAATCTATTCGCACTTTTTTAATCTTTGTACTTGATCTACTTCTTTTTTTAAAGGTTTTCATAGCTGGACAGAGTATTCCCTAAGTATCTTATTTCCATTACTTGAAGTAATTATTTCCATTACTTGTTAAATTATTTTGCTCTTGTATTTAATTTGGGAACTTGTCTTTAAAGGCTATCTTCATTTTTGGGTATCAAAAATGCATCATCTGTATAACACAGAATTTTGCTTTTGTTGTTCGCCATTCTGCATCGTCTTTCTTTATTTACACCATTTAGAATTTGTTTTTAAATAATTAGATTAGCTCGCTTGTCCTTAAATCTTCTGCTAAGTAATGTCAATTGATCCGGCATTGCAGGTCTACCATATTTCACAATTGATTCTCAATTTTTTGCCTGCAGCTTTTCTGTTCTTTAGTTTGTTTTTTAACTGTTTTGTTTTTGAAGCTAAGATTCTACACTGGCGTTGTATTTTACTTTTTTCTCTATAGTGAAATAGAACTAGCGCCACAAGATTCAGCCGTCACGAGTAACGTCGTGGAATAGCAGCTCTTCACATTGATTCACTACTCTTGATCAATTCGTTTTTAGCCGTCATATATTTATTCTAGGCAGGTTTAAATTAAAAACTACATGAAAAATCACTAACAAAATACAGACATTAAATAAAAAGTAAAAAATAAAAAGTATATCTGTCGATAAAAGATAATAAAAGAAACAGAAAAATAAAAGATCGATGCTAAAATTCAATTCGTAATGATTCTGGAACGTCAAACTCCATCATAAATGCCGAAAGTCATAAATGCCATCCCGTTCAATTAACTGTTAATAACAATATAAAATTTTCAGTGTAATAACGCGATGTTATAATCAATTTAAATGCGAACAATAAATAAATTCAAAGTATTTTAGTGTAAATTTTAGTTTTGTCTAAACTCGAATTAATCCAAAAATGAATTTATATATGTACGCCACTTAACAGTTTACTGCGAAAGAATGAATTGTTTAGAATAAAACACTGAAAACTTTGTTTTCAAACTTCCACAAAATTAATTTTAACCTGTTATCACTAAAGCTGTTTCCGCTGATTGCCTTTCTCAAGTGATCTATTTTTGGCATGCGTTTACACTTTATAGTTTCTAATGAAATAGGTTGAGGAGGGGAGAACTGTTTGTCTCAAGCTGGTCATTCAAAATAATATCTGTGTTTTTTAATTTGTTGATTTTCATAGATTCTAACAAGGATAGCTTAAGGCCCTTATTTTGAATGTAAAGAATTTTAAATTCGTCATTAAAAGAATGATTGTGATCTAGAAGGTGAGGTACGTATGTAGAATCTATTTTTCTATTATTGAAAGCCCTTTTATGTCCTACTATTCGTTTATTAAAGTTTCTATCAGTTTGACCGATGTAAGTTTTTGGGCAATCGCCACATTTAAGTTTGTACACACCACTGTGTAAGTGTTATTTATTTTGGCTCTTGTTGTTTTTGACACGTTTGCCTATTTGACACGTTATTTGTTCGGAAAGCTGGTGTTATTCCTTTCTATTTTATGTGTCTTAGCTATTTTTGTTGATATTTTGCCTGTATATGTAAACGAGCAAAAGGTACTTTTTTTTCTCTGATGGTAGAAATACTAATTTCAGGGCTTTCTTGTGTAGTTTTTAACTTACATTTTATAAATTGCTTGTTCGTTGTATCCGTTGTTTACTGCTACTTGCTTAACGATATTTAATTCTGTATCAAAGTTGTATTTTGACATCGGAATTTCTGTTAATCTATGTAACATACTATGATAGGCTGCCAGTTTATGTTTTGTTTCATGAGATGACGAATTGTGTATAGTCGTGTCAGTATGGGTAGGTTTATGAAATATGGAGAAGTCATGTTTGTTTTCAAGTCTGATAATTTTTATATCTAAAAAATTTATGCATTGATTTTGTGTTGTTTTTAGTGTAAATACAATATGAGTATAAAGTGAAATAATATACGATAAAAATTGATCGAGTGGCCTGTTAGTTTCTGTAAAACATACCAGTACGTCGTCTCCGTATCTCCACCAATATAAAAACTGTTTAAATACAGGATGTTTTGAAATCTTTGTCTCCAGATGATCCATAAAAATATCTGATAGCAATGGGCTTAGAGGATTGTCCAACATAAGTTCTGCACTGTTATTTGTATATATTTGATAATTAAATTCAAAGTAGTCCTGGCTATAATTATTGAATTTGTACTATTTTGGTCTAAAAGGTTTTTTACTCGAATGAAAGTTTCTGTAGGAGGGATACTAGGAAACAGATTTTTTACGTCAAATGAAATTAATCTGAAGTTGTTAGGTAATTGAAAATGTATTTTATTAACCAGTTCTACTTTATTTTTTGTGCTAAATTTAGGTGAAAACTTAGTTTGTTCTAAAATATTGTCACAGTAACAGTTTTTTTGAAGGCTTATTATGACGGAGCTGTATTAAAAAGAAACTACAGGTCTTATTGGGTGATCCGGTTTGTGTAGTTTAATGAAATAAATAATTCGCTTCAAGTGTATTAATTCACTTCATAGTCATATTGAATTTACAATAGAAACAGAACAAAATCAATCCATAAATTTTTTAGATTTAAAAATTATTAGACTTAAAAACAAACATGACTTCTCCATATTTTATAAACCTACTCATACTGACACCACTATACACAATTCATCATCCCATCCAACACAACATAAACTGGCAGTCTATCATAGTAAGTTACATGGATTAACAGAAATTCCGATGTCAAAATACAACTTTAAGACAGAATTAAATATCATTAAGCAAGTAGCAGTAATCAACGGACACAACGAATAAACAATTAATAAAATGTTAAATCACAAACTACACAAGAAAACCCTGAAATTAGAAATTCCATTACCAGAGAAAAAACTCTAGAAGTACCTTCTGCTCGATTACATATACAGGCAAAATATCAACAAAAATAGCCAAACGCATAAAAAAGAAAGGAATAACACCAGCTTTCCGAAAAAATAACAAACTAGGTAAATATATCAAAAACAACAAGAGCAAAAATAAAAAACACTTACACAGTGGTGTGTACAAACTTAAATGTGGCGATTGCTCAAAAACTTACATCGATCAAACTGATAGAAACTTTAATAAACGAATAGCAGAACATAAAAGGGCTTTCAATAATAGAAAAACAGATTCTGCATACGGACTTCACCTTCGAGACCACAATCATTCTTTTAATGACAAATTGAAAATTCTTCACATTCAAAATAAAGGCCTTAAGCTATGCTTGTTAGAATCTATGGAAATCAACAATTTAAAAAACACAGATATAATTCTGAATGACCAACTTGAGACAAACAGTTCTTCCCTCCTCAAACTATTTTATTAGAGACTATAAAGTGTAAACGCATGCCAAAAATAGATCACTTGAGAAAGGCAATCAGCCGAAACAGCTGTAGTGATAAGAGGTTATAATAAATTTTGTGGAAGTGTTTTATTGTCGCATAAAATGAATTTCCATCAAGTAACGGTCGAATCCATCAATTGTTTAGAATTACATGATGAATTATATTAGGTTGAATACTTTGCTTTTGACTGATGAATTATATTAGGTTGAATACTTTGACGCTGATTGGGTGGATGTTTAATTCTTTACCTGCGTTCTTTATATATCCTTTAAGGTAGAGGCTGTAGGAACCTCGCTCATATTATATATATATATATATATATATATATATATATATATATATATATATATATATATAAACAATTACAACTTTTTTGGGTTTCAAACTTAAATGAATACTAACAAAATACAAGGAAAAACTTAAGGGCGAAATTCAAAAAGTAAAGTAAAGTATACCTAATAACATTCATACAGGTATCATGAGGTAGGTAACCAAATACCTTTACTATTGAAAAGCTGGTTTGCTTGCTTTTACTGAAGTGAATGGATAAAACTGCTAAGAAGTTCAAATTTTCTTGGGAAATTGCATTTTTTAAGTAGGTTTTTACCCATTTTAGTGTCGAAAGATAGCGTTCGCCACTTGCATTTGCGGCCATTATGCAGAAAAAAATACGCAGTCAAATATTAACGTTTGGAAACGAAGATTTAGTAGAAAAGTTATTTTTGTATAAAACCTGTACCAATTCTGAAGCAGTATTAATTTTTAATTGGGGAAGAGATGTTAACAAACGTTTTACATGAACACATTCTAGGGGAAAATACTCATCCAAATTCCCTTGAATTTTTGTTGTAATTCGGTTGCCGATCTGAAAATATTTTTTTCTTCCGTAGTTTTTAGCTTAACCAAATATTTAAATGCTCTCGAACAATATTTATTTACTATCAGATCGGCGAATAATATCTGACTTAAGATTGTCTATTATAAAAACATAACGTCCTGTTCGCAATATTTTTAAACTTACATCTGAATTCTTTCTTCTAATTGCAATATTTTTTATAATCTTTTTTTCAGCATAATTTTTGTTCACTGTTAACAATATTCCTAAGGCCTCGTAGTGATCACAAAACGATCACGTAAGAAATTAAAGTAATCTGCTAAAGATGATAACAGATGAGCGGTTGTGCTTAAATCCATATTTTTTTTGTACTACTTTATTAACCTCATTAACCCTTTGTAAAATGTTAAACCAGAATGATAAAATTATTCTGTTTTCCAACAAATGCTTAAACTCTTACATTTTTCTCATTTATATCCCTTGACATTTCAATCAAACATATTTTAATCAAACCTCAATTGTTTTTTAACGCTTTTACGGCATGAAAACGAGAATACCAACCGGTTGTATTTACTCTTTTGGGTAACAGTGTCCGTCCCGACTCAGGCAAATCCTTTATTGCACGAAACAATAACTCCCATCTGTATGTAGACACAGAAAAAATTGTACATAGCTTGTACCAACATAAAAAAGATGTTGCTTAGAATAAACAATCTGCTGCATTTTGGACAACCAAATTTAAAGAGTGAGCAGCATATGGAACAAAAAGAGCTAAATCATTGTAAACTTGAATACGTGCTTGCAAACCAGAATACTTGCTATTTATATTACTGGCATTGTCATAAGACTGGCTTCTACAGTTCTTAATATCTTATTTTAAAGACTTTACACATCCCAATAACTGTTTCCTTAAGTTCTTGTGAGCTATGCCCAGTGTTTTTATAAAATCCCACTAATATTTCTACGGAATTTCCTTTATTGTTACAATATTTCAAAATTATTGTAAGTTGGTCATGGTGTGTTATGTCAGGTGTTGAATCTACAATTGTAGAATAGTATTTGTTTGAATAACAGTTTCATCAATGAATTGATTGGACAAACATTAAGAATTCGTTACATATATCTTTTGATAGATATGACGTTGTGATCTTACCTAAATTTGCTTGTTTATTAATATGATCTTTTAAAAATGGATTATTGCATATAACAGCAAACCTAAGTTGTTTTCATTCCGTTTTTCGTAAATTCTTTCATGAATACCTCTTAATCCTTAATCTTATTCTTTAACCCAGTATTCTTCCGCAGTGTTAATTTTCTTTTTGAGTTCTACTTCAACTCTTCCTTGCTTTATTAAGTTAGTCGTATAAATTTTCAGATTTTCTATATTCGTCAAATATTTCCTTACTTTTATTCCATAATGAAAATCCTGTTTTAAATTGGTTCTGTTATTTAAACTAGGACACAATAAAGACAAAATATATTGCCAGTACTCTCGGAGCAAACTGCTCAATCGCGGCGAACCACTTCCCATTAACTAGTTTTTATAAAATATTTGCGTACTGGCATACCTGTTTTGTTCGCCGAAATTTCTTTTTGACATTTAAAAGTTCATATCTGTAAAATTCTGATCGATCCATTTTTCTAGAGTCATTTCTGCATAAATGTGGCAATCTTGCCAAAGTGCTGGATCTTTAAAGTTTAAAGGTACTCTTTGCGCGTACCGCTCTGGAACCTTCAACCGCCCAGTGCTAAAGTCCCGAAAAGATCTATGGTTAAACCGGCGCTGTTTCTACTACTACTATAATAACACTTTCATCATTTCCCTCCATTGAAATCGATTGGTCCCATCTTAGGATCTGTTAGTAGAAATGTTTATGTTCCTTTGGTATGTAATGCATAAAAATTTCTGATATTTACGAGTTTGTTAGCTTTCACTGGCAATATTGAGTGATAGACTTGACCTGTGGGAAGTTCGCTGGATCAAAGTAGCAATCGCTGAGTAAGAAACTGTGACCTCAAACTGAAAAATGTTGGTGAATTGTGTTAAATCTTCAAGCAAAATCGAAAACAATAATAAACGCTGCCTCCAGCATTGAGAAAAAGAAAACAACATCAGCGCTGGAAAACGATGAATACTTCATGTTTAGACAACGTAACCACCACCCTTCAACAAGACATTCGTAAAGGAACTGCCCTCACATGAAAGAAAAAGAGATAAAGAACGCAGTTAAAGAATTAAACATCCACCCAATCAGCGTCCAAAATGTAAAATCAAGACACGCCTATGAGCTCTGCCCAGATTTATAGTACGAGTTATAGTACAAGTGCCAAGAGACAGTAAGCTGAAAAATTTTATTCAATTGTTCACTTAAATTTAATTTTTCTCAGTGTAATAATTTATAACTAGAACTAATTTAAGACAAGATTTAATAAAACGGAAAGTAAATGCTATAAAATACGGTAGTAAACGAAGACATTGAATTAACTTTAAAGATTCAAATAATTTCTGGTTATATTATGACTGCGACTTCCGTGTTTTTAAACAAAAGTGAACTGTGAAATTTGCTCTTTTAAATTTTTTACGAACTGAAAAAATTCAATAAAATAAATCTAAATTTTTTACGAAAAAGAGAAATATAAAAAGTGGAACAGTACGTAGATTAGCGCGCAGCGTCATACTATGATTTCTGTATTTTTAAAATTTGGAGTAAATTTTTAAAAATATTGTGTCTTGTCTTGACTTTTTGTATTGTTCTTGAATATTAAAGGCCACCATTGTTTAAAATCAAGAAAGCTTGCATTTTCCAATGGTACTACTAAGAAGTTTGGAGCTTTTATTTTAGCTTCTTGAATAATGTTATTGTATTGTTCTGGTGTAAAAATACGGTCATGTTTACGAATGGCACGTTTTGCTGTGACAAAGTCGCGATCGCTGGGTAAGAAACTGTGACCGCAAACTGGGAAATGTTGGTGAATTGTGTTAAATCTTCCTGTCATTGTTAGTGCTAAGAACATTCTTATAATGGTGTGGTTGCAATGGTTTTGACCATCGCAAGCGTCACTAAAAACATGTAAATCCTTTACTTCAGGGAATATTTTTTTCTCTAATGTACTAAAATACCACCAAACATCGTTAGGTCCCTTTTTTCCTAAACCCTCATGATAGGTATAAAATACTACTTCATTAGTGGTTAGGTTATGGCCACTAAGGACATACAATCATAGTTTACGCAGGTAAAAAATTTCCTGCACAGGTAATGCAGGCAACTGTACATTTTGCATAAAGTCAAAACTAATGGACCGCCGGAGTGATGACGTAGATTTGATTGACATCTTTTAGTTTCACTTTCTAAACAAACGTTGTTTAGTGTGGATAATTTGTATTTTAGGTTATTTTTTAATTTTTTTACATAATATTTCCGTTCTTTTCAATATTTAAGTATTCTAATAGTTACTACAACAATTTTACAAGGTTGTGTAAATAATAAAGCATGTTTTTTTTAGCATGTTTAAAGCAAGCAATAAAATGAATGCATCAATAAAGTAAGGTTAGACTTTCGTTAATGTATACTTTTAAACTATATCTCATAGAAATAGAACACTGCATTGTGATGGTATTATCGTAAAAAACACTATACTTAAAAGAAAAAGTAACAGATTAAGCAAAATGTTAACTTTATAGAAATTAAAAACTCTTGAGATTTGACAATCATTTCAACTTTTGTTTGAAAAGTTATTACAGATGTGACGTCACACTCCTGCTGTCCATTACCATAATGTCTGTTCTGCTATTGTACATTTCTGGATTACATTTTATTTTTGAGTAAATTTTTTTAGCTCTTCGTTTATGTATAACAATATCAGCCGCAGCTGATAAATTTGCATATTGGTTAGGAGAAGATTTCATTTTCACAGAGAGTTCTTCGCAGATTAAACAGACGTCAACTAGAGGCGTGCCGAATTTAAAATCAAAGTTTTCCTTATTAGTATTTTAAAAAGAAATCATACTTGACATCATTTGACGAAATTTTAGGATATTTGTCTAAAAATGTATCATAGATTTTTTAAGGTTGCATCTAAATATAAATTTAACAGTATCATTCGATTTTCTGGGGTGATTTTCATGAAACCCTCTTTTATCATAAGAAGCTTGCCTTTATTTTTTAAGTTAGTAAGACGTTGTAATGCTTTATTACTTATTGGATGTAAACTTAAAAATGCCTTTCTACAAACTTCCACTTTCGTATTGTTTCGTAATGAAAAATATTTAAAAGATGATTCTGTATGCTTACAGTCTTCATTTTTAGGCCTGTGTCTAGTCACATCGGATCTATCAAAAAAGTATCTGACTCATTCTTTGGTTGACCATTATATACAAGTTTAAAAATACCTATTTTTTTCCAGGGGAAAATAAATCTGTGCATTTTTTTTTTAAATAAACAGTCAGGCCCAGTCTTCCTTTCTTCAATCAAAACATCTTTGAAAGTGACAAATTCTAATCCGTCCCTTCTTGCTTTTTTTTCTTTTAATTTTGTCACCCCACTACCTCTTCTTTTCACAGGATTATTTATTTATTTAGCAAATGGCTCAATACATGGAGTAAATACAATAATAATTGTAAAAACCGTCATAATTCAAAAATACAAACATAAGATTATAAAAACGAACATAGACAAAATACAGATAAAATATAAGATAATACAAACAGATAAGGTTATATCTTTAAGTCAAGTTAAGCTATCCATTCAAGGCTTGCAGGCGTAGTTTTGAAAAAGTCTTTTGGGTCCTCTTGATATGCCCTCAATTCACATGTCTCCACTATGTGTTGGATGGTTTGATCTGGAGCTCCACAGTCGCAGCTGGAGGTAGGCTGTTTTCCCCATTTATGTAGGTTGTGTGCGCATACTGCATGCCCCGTTCTAATCCGTTTTAGCTCTTCTATATGTTTCGTGGCTGGTCAAAGCCATCAGAAGCAAATATTGTTTAACAATTGTGGATTGTTAATGATGCATTGTATTATTAATTCGCAAAAGTCCTGACGACGATCAAAATCTTCTTCATTTAACTCTTGTACTAATTTAATTTTATATGGCTGAAACTTATATTTATGGGGGACTCGAAAGGCTGTAGAAGATGAAATACCGATTGCTTTGCTTATTGTTGACAGTAACTGTCGTTACTGTCTACTTGGATTGCTTCGTTATTTACAAGTCCCTGTCGATTATGTTTTTTATTGCAAACTGATCCTCTTGCTTTAAATTTCTGCATCATACTTATGAGTTGCATGTATATTGTGGTGTGTTTCATTAAAAATTCTAGCAGCAGGTCTTGCACAATTATTATTTTTGTAGTATAAACCTACAATTTCGATCATATCTTGCAAAGTGTACACCATTTTCACCATCAAAATAGGCTGTTACTTACAAGTTATAACAAATTGTCGTTGTTGGCTATTAACCGATTAAAACAAATGTAAGAATAATATTTCAAAATTTTGATAAAACTTTAATAAAAAGTGAATTTTTTGTTTCTTGGTTTTTGAAGGTACTACAAATAGTACGGTTAAATATTTAAAAAGTTTAAATTATGCTACAGCCTATTTTGTTACAGGTGAGACAGATACTATCTTGTTAACAGGAAAATTGTCTATCTCATAAACTAATCACTTCATGCCAAAGATATTATACATTTTTGAAATCAGTACAAAGAGGAGAATCCAAATATAAAATAAAAAAAGGGGCGAGTTAAAAAAAAATAAAGGGTTAATACAGGGGGGAAAGGGTGCATTTCCCAGCAACCCTAAATATAATATAATGTCTCCCCCTTCAAATATTAATTAACGTGTTTTTGCGTTTTTCCAAAAAATTAGTGGTTCAAAAGTTATTTAAGGTGGATAGTTTTATCTGAAAAGCACTGTATCTGTCCGCCGGACATATCCTGACAGATACGCATGTGAATGGGGCCCTTTACGCTGAATACAATTAAACTGAGGAATAAGACCGGTTTTCACAAATCTGTCTATTCACAAAAAAATTGAAAGATAAAACTTGTTTTTTACAAAAAGTAGAAAAAATAAAACATTGGCATTGTTATCATACCATTTTTTAAATATAGTCATTTTTTAATATCATTTAGTAATACCAGTATGCAAATTTAAGTTAAGTTTTGTGTATTATTTGCATTGTTTATTTACAGTATTTTTTCAGTTTTAATTTTTAGGTTACATTTATTGGCATTAAATTCTATAAAATATTAGAGTAAAATAAAAAACATGCGGTTTTAGTTCTTAAGTTCTAAGTTCTTTAGAACTTAGTTCATTCTTATATTTACCACAATTTTTTTCAATAATTTTTTAAATTTTATTAAAGCGTATTAATGCAATATTTAACTGTGTTAAATAAATTGAACATAATATTAGTCGTATAATAATCAAACCACAGCAAAGCGTGACCGGGTCAGCTAGTATTAATTATATTTTTTTATTATTTTATGAAATTAGTTTATTCCTTTTTAGTTTATTAATTTCCAAAAATTCTCTATGCCGTTAAACAATATTTGCACTTCAAAAGCCCATTCTATTATGTACCGAAAACGTTTACTTAGCCAAGTAAATAAAAAAAACAGTTTTGTTTGTCTTGGAGGCTGATAGGAGGTCCACACACCGACGTCCAAAATGATCTGGCCACATATTAGGACTCTATTTTTCGTTTTATCGGCGTTTCTCAGTGGCAATTTCATGATAAAATTGTTCCCTTCGCATTTCAAAATGGACCTGAATTTTCGGAAACAGGCATTACTGCTACAGAAAAATTGCGGTAAAAACGATTGATATAGTTTAATGGTAGAAATGGGGCAGTATTAGAAGCTTGGTCATTAATTTTTTATTACAACGTAGTTTATTAGATCATTTATTTTAATAATGGCAATGACTTCTGAAAACCTGTAATAATGCGGTGGAGAAAAATATATTTTTACTTTCCTTTTTAGGATTCGATATAAGAACGATTGAGATCTGTCATAATTAATAATAAAATTAATCAGTACAAAAAAATCCAAAATATTCAATCGATTGATTCGATTGATTCGATTGTTACTTACTGAAAATTCATTTTATCTAACATAAAACTTTTGTTTTTAGTGTTTTACTTCATGAATTTAGAAAATAGATTTCAAGACATGTGAGCAGTGCCGCACCCAGAATTTGTCTGAGGGGGGGGGGGTTGAAATTTTTTTCTGCTACCTCCATTTTGAATCCCTTAAATTCAGGTATCTATTATCGTGCCTACCAACTAAAACCACCCTCTCTTACTTGTGTGCAATTGACTGTCGCACGTACAGTACTCCGAAAGTAGGGTGGCAGCTGTAAGGTTGACGACATTTTTGGAACACTTCCTTCTCTTACCTAGATCTTATCTATTGTTATCAAGCTATTTTCTTGTGACATTTTAATGTAATTACTATTTTAATGGGAATAAGTCACAATTGAAGGATAAAATAAGGTTATTGACATTAAACCAACTTTTAAATACAAATCATTTTGGAGACGGCTATCGCCGTATTCCCGTTCTCCTCTGCCAATCCTTCTGGCCCAAGGCATGCTCCTCCTACAAACCTCTTGATTCCATCGCTCTTCTAATTTCTTCATTCCATGAGCATCGAGGTACGAGATCTACCGCTATTCTTTTTCCAGAGGGCTTCCATTTGTGAAGTTTTGGGGGTGAACGTTTGTCAGGCATTCTCAATAGGTGTCCGAACCATTTGAAACCTCTTCTTTCTATTCTGGCAGTGACCGTTTCTGTAGCATTCATGGTATTTCTTATAGATTCCTTGGTCTTCCTTTCCTGTCTGAATGTTCTAGCACTTCTTCTCAAATAATCCATTTCAACTGCCAACAATGTTCTCTTCAGGTCTGCATTATTTGTCCATACTTTAGAGTTATAACAAAGAAAAGATTCAACCTTGGTTCGCCCTATTCTTTCTTGTTCCTTTCGCAAATATTGCGATCCACCATAAGAAGTTCAGACATCCTACAATTTTACATCCCTGGTTAATTCGGTGTTTCATTTTGGGTTCTCTCAAGCCATTCTCAGCAATTAATGCACCTAAAAATTTTTCCACTTGTTTGATTTTCATGTCCTCGTCTATGAACACTTTGAAATCTTGCATGTGAATTGATAACTAAATATTCTGTTTTCTTCATGCTGACCTCTAACCCCCATTTCACATATTCTCTGTATAGACGCTCTTCACGCCTATATCTAATTCAAGTTTATTTTATGTATTTATACAACGCGGCAACATAGCAGCGTAGGAAGATATATTATGCCATATGTGAAGATAAGGCGAGCCCCTAAAAGCACCCTAAACACGACAGCACAAAAATACGAGATGTCGGGATAGTATTATGAGGTTTTTTTCCTGGTTTTTCCCTCATAATTTACTATGGAATCACTAACAGGAGAATTTTACTGTCATCATGTCATGTGTTTGTCTTTTTAAAGACGAGTTATATGCTATGACTTTTTCTGACGGATATTCTCAAGTTAAAGTTGATTTCATGTAATCGAATGAACTATCTTATAAGTAAAGTCGTCCCAGGAGCGCAACTCAACAATATTGGCAATAAGATTTTAAAGTCGTCTACTTTAAAATGCATAATGTATGTCTGAATTGTCAATATAAATGAGTCAGATGAAGTTAAATTGTTAGAAGAATTTTTCACTATGTAACAAAAAACAAAATTTGTTTAATTTACTGTTTGTATTTTGAGAACGATTTTCGAAGTGGAAATTGAAATGTCAATAAACGTATTTTTATCTTTAATTGTGGCTTATTCCCAATTAAATAGTAATTAAAATAATGGCTTATTCCCAACAAAAATAGTAATATACATTAAGATACATCAAGAAAATAGCTTCATAACAATATTGTTTATTAATATTTACTCATTTTTACGTAAACTAAATATACAATTTTACTCATGAATTTTTTTATTTTTTTAATTTTCTTAAGCTTAAGATAAAATCTTCTTGTGCAAATATTACCGCCAAATTCGTTCCAAATAAAAGTCTGAATACAGAAATCTCATTTCGTTTAAAATAAGATCTATGCAAATATTTTAAAAAGGACGGTGTCAACATTTTGTTTTGTAACAAAGAAATCGGAAACAACTAGAAATGTTCCAAATTTATTTACGAAGGGAGAGCGAGATGGGATTGAAGATGGGATTGTCTAAACACGCCCTGCCGATTACTGATAGTATTTTATGTCTAATAAGGTCTTTGCGGTCTTAGATAATTCCCGAATGTATTTGCTTTCTCAAAAATACACTGTGAATTCGCTCTTTCTGTGGTACATATCTAGAGCCATGACATAAATGATCTAAAATAAATTCCGTTTTGTTAATTGTTAAGTGACAAATATCTATAGATATTTATATGTTTTGTATATATTATGGATATATATATATATATATATATATATTATATATATATATATATATATTATATATATATATATATATATATATATATATTATATATATATATATATATATATATATTATATATATATATATATTATATAATATATTATATATATATTATATATATATATATATATATATATATATATATATATATATATATATATATATATATATATATATATATATATATATATATATATATATATATATATATATATATATATATATATATATATATATATATATATATAAAATAAAGTTTTATTTTTTGAGGATGCAGTCATTTAAGTAGGGCAGGATAGGTAAAACTCTTTGTTCTTAAATCAAGCTTTCGCAAAATTTATTTGCTTCATCAGGATGTGCTAAAATATGTTATGGTAAATACAATGAAATTAGAATTAAAAAAAACATTATATAAAACTAATATAAAAACTTACAACATGAGGTTAAACCATTAAATTATTAAATTCACAAAACATTATTAATTTTTCCTAAATTATATTTTTATGCAAGTACAATATTTTAATTTTAAATATTATGACATTGATTAATAATGATGTTTGATTTATGTCAGAAAGACACTCGTGCCTGTTTTTATTATTGATAATTAGCTCTAGATTGTTATTATGCTTACGTAAAAAGTGGCGCCAAATATGAATATTTAAATTTTTGAAAATATAGTATTTATAGTCAGAAAATCATATATTAGAAAATTAAAGTATTAATTTTCGTAAGATAGAATGTAATTATAGATATTGCTGAGTTTGTTAATATCAGTTTTTTTATTAACGCATTGATATTTATTTATGCATACCATTTCTAAAAATTCTCTTTTATTTAATTGGTTTTCACGTCTTAATATATTAGTTTCATTAAAATTAAATGAATGATTATTATTAATTGCATGATCTATTAATGCACACGTATTTTTATTATTTCTAAGGTCACTTTTATGTGATGTTAGTCTACCTATTAGATTTCTAGATGTGTGTCCGATGTATGACTTATCACAATTTTGGCATGGTATTCTATAAACTACATTTGAGCTTTCCATAATGCTAATAGGTGATTTAGTTTTTGTATATAATGATGCTAATGTCTTAACATTTTTAGTTGCAATTTTAATATGAGAATAGTTAGCAAAGACTTTAGTTAATTTGGTTGTTAATGTTGGTATGTAAGGTAGTGATGTGAAAGTAAATTGAGATTGCATGATTTGTTGATTTGGTTCTATTGTTTGATTCATGTCAATGATTCTATTAGGATTGGTAAATAAAAATTTGTTAATTAGTTTAATTGGATATGAATTCTCTAATAAAATGTCTTTCAGTTCGATTAACCCTTTGTTGATGTTATTGGTGTGTGATAATTTGACTATTCTGTTTTTTAAAGCCAATATTAAATTTAAGAACAAAGAGTTTTACTTATCCTGCCCTACTTAAATGACTGCATCCTCAAAATAAAACTTTATTTTACATAACGTGTCAGTCCATAATACCTAACTACTTTATATACATACATACATATATATATATATATATATATATATATATATATATATATATATATATATATATCAAATTATTCTCGACCGTACTGTGTTAAATATTATTTGTAGTCTCAGCAATTGGTCTGTGTGAAATAAAACTCTATTTGTTATTTCTCAATATTTCGTCACGATTTTGTGACTTCTTCAGGAGAAAACTGTAAATTTATTATAATTATTATATGTGAACAAAATGAATATTTCAATACTTACAACTTAAGATTAAAAATTGTAAATTTTGATAACATATCCAATTAGATAAATGACATTTTTTTTTGATTTAATTTATTTGGGAGTTATGGTAACCGCAATATTTTATAGAGTGAATTCCCATTGTACAATTTTTAGCGAATAAGTTTTAATAAACAATAATACTGTCACAATATGTAATTGTTTATTAAAACTTATTCGCTAAAAATTGTACAATGGGAATTCACTCTATAAAATATTGCGGTTACCATAACTCCCAAATAAATTAAATCAAAAAAAATGTCATTTATCTAATTGGATATGTTATCAAAATTTAAAATTTTTAGTCTTAAGTTGTAAGTATTGAAATATTCATTTTGTTTACATATAATAATTATAATAAATTTACAGTTTTCTCCTGAAGAAGTCACAAAATCGTGACGAAATATTGAGAAATAACAAATAGAGTTTTATTTCACACAGACCAATTGCTGAGACTACAAATAATATATATATATATATATATATATATATATATATATATATATATATATATATATATATAAATCGGATCTACCCGTATGACTCAAAATTATTTGACCAATGTGTATTACCTGTACTCATTTATGGAGCGGAAACATTGAAACACAGAAAAGATAGTGAATAAGATTCGCGTAACTCAGAGGGCTATGGAGCGGTAGATGTTAGGTGTCTCTGAGAGAGACTATGGAGCCAAAAATCACTACGGAGCAGAGGACGCACATCAACCAGATAAATTGATGACATAAACCGTATTAGCAGTAACTGGATGCAAGCCCCACAAGACAGACAGATGGATAGACTGAGGGAACCTATGTCCAGTGGACGCATACATGTTGAAGATGATAAGTAATTATTTTATTTGCTGTTGAATTAGAAGTCGCCACTCTTTCACACATTGCCACTGAAATGGTTTAGAGCTATGAAGATATTTATTTATTTCTGAAAATCGTTATGACAATGCATGGCTGTATTGATTGTGAGCGATAACAATTTATATAAACTCCTTTGTCCAGGGATTTTTCAAAAACCATCCTTAACATGTATTATTTTTTTTATCGTACTTTATAATTTGTCACTTGTTTCTGTTTCCATTCGAAATAATGGCATAAATGATTTTTTTCTTCAAATTATCCCTTATCCGATGTAGAAGTATATTTTCAGAGTTCGTTTTCTAGATTTCACCGAACCGTAAAAACGTTTCTGATTTTCCTCAAGAGATAAATTAGGATGCAAAAACTTTTCGTGGATCCGCTTTCAAATTAAAATATATCGCAGACATTGTTGGAGTTAATGAAAAAAGTTATCCCAAAATGATTGGCACATACTTTAAAAATTTTTAGTTAAAAATTGAGGGTTTAACAGCATATGTGTAAGTGAAATTATGCAAAAAGTCAGTATTTTAAGTATTTGAACAAGCAAAATTGTCACTAAAATATGTAAAAAATTTAAAATGATATACGAGTAGGTTGGGATAAAATAAAAAAGTTTAAATAAAGAATTAATTACATGATGGAGACAGACTCTGGCAAGTGTACCATAAACTACTGTTTATTAAGCTTTTCCAAATGTGATTCACACCCTAAACAACTAAGTTTGTATCCAACATAACTTTTATCTGAGTTTGTACTATTGGTACTTTGTCTTTGAATGACTTGTACAAAGATCTCACAACTAGAGTGTTTTTTTAAGCAATTTTTACATTTAATAAGTATTGAGCAAAAGTTCTGGTCAATTTGGGAGTGACATCCTTAATAAATAGAAGTAGTACAAAGGAGATTTCAGAAATATCGTTAGTCAGTGAATAGGAATCAGAGCTAACTTTCATAGCAACTCTTGTGTGTTGAGTAGAGGATGTATTGGAGATGTTGACATACTCTCAAATGAGTTCCATCCAGAACCAGTTGTCAGAAAAAGCATGTATATTTCTTCTTCAAGTTCCACTCCTATTGGAGATTGGAAATCATTCTGGCAATTATAATTTTGTTCGTTACGCGCCTGAATAGTTCAATTGAACTGCATCCAAATCATTCACGGAGATTGCGTAGCCAGGAGATTTTACGTCTTTCTACGCTTCTTCTGGCTTTGATTTTACCCTGCATTATATTTCTCAGTAGTTCGTATTTTTCACATCTCATGATGTGCCCTAAGTATTCCAATTTCCTGATTTTTATGGAATTTAAAACTTCGCATTGTTTTCCTAGTTGTTCGAGAACTTGTACATTTGTTTTGCGATCCATCCATGATAATTTCAAAATACGTCGGTAACACCATTTTCGAATGCTTCTAGGTTTTTAATGTTGGATTTATTAAGTGTCCAAGCTTTAACCCCCTACAAAAGGGTAGAGAAAATATAACATCGAAGCATTCTTATCCGGAGCGAAATATTGATATCGCGATTACAAAAAAGTTTTTTCATTCTATTAAAAGTTGACCGTGCAATTTCAATGCGGCATCTTATTTCTTTTGTCTGCTCAGTATTTTCTGTGATCCATGCTCCGAGGTATTTGTACTAAGATATTTGTTCAATTTCTGTATTATCTAGTACTAGCTTAACTTTGATATTTTGTGATTTTGTAAATACCATGTACTTGGTTTTCTTCACATTAATTTTTAGTCCATAATCGTTGAAATATATATTTAATTGTTCAGCAAGGTGTTGCAGTTCTTTTAGTGTTCCTGCCAGAAGGACGGTGTCGTCAGCATATCTTATGATATTAAGTGGCTCACCGTTTATTATAAGGCCCTCACTGATCTCGGCAAGCGCTAATTCTGAGATGGCTTCACTGTATAAATTGAATAACAAGGGTGATAAAATACACCCTTGGCGTAACCCATGGCTCGGTCAGTTCATTTTCAACTTTCACTTTTGCTGTTTGGTTCCAATAGAGGTTACGTATGATTCTAATGTCTCTACTATCTATGTTTTTATTTAATAAAATCTCTTTAACCCGATTATGCTGCAGTCTGTCAAATGCCTTCTCAAAATCAACGAAACAGACATACTTTCTGATTAATATCTAAGCATCTCTGCGAAAGAACACTTACTGCAAACAGTGCATCGTGTTCCCAGTCCTTTCCAAAATCCCGTTTGTGTATTACTTATGCTTTCATCTAATTTCTTATGTATTCTATTGTGAATTACTTTTAAAAACAATTTTAAGAAATGACTCATTAAGGCTATGGTGCGATGTTCATTGCACTTCTTTGCATTGGCTTTTTTGGGAAGCAGTATGAATGTTGATTGAAGCCATTCTTTAGGTATTATACCTGTTCTATATATGGTATTGAAAGATCCAAAAGAAGATCAATAGATTTAGTATTCACAATTTTGAGTAATTCGATAGGAACTTTATCAGGTCCGGAAGATTTACCACCTTTAGCTTGTTTCATTGCATATTCAATTTCTTCTCGTATAATGTCAGGCTCAGTATCATCCTTAAATTATTTTGGTGCTTCTGTTCTCTCTTTGTCTTCAAAAAGTTGTGCTATATATTGTGTCCATCTCTGTATTTTTCGGTTTATATCTGTTATAAGTGCACCACTGTTATCTCTTAGTTGCCTAGTTTGAAGTGTTTTTTTCATTCCTGTTAATTCTCTAATTTTTTTATGCATGTTAAAAAAGTAATTTTTTTTCTCAATTTCTTCTAGTTCTTGGCACTGCTCATGTAACATTCTCTCCTCAGCTCCTTTTATTCTCTTTTAAATTAATCGTTGAGTTTTATTATATTTAATTGGATTTTTTGTTTTGAATGATTTTCTTTCATTCATTAATAGTAGTATTTCTTCAGTCCAGTCTTTATGTTTTCTATTCTTTGGTTTTAAGTTTTCATTTGCTGTTTTAATTATTGCTACTTTTATATTTTCCCATTTCTGATCAATATTATAGCTACTTTTATTCAGTTCTTGGGCGTTACGTAGATTTTCAGTAAGAGTTTTTAAGTTTTGTTCCTGTGTATGTGGTTCCCTTAATCTCTTAATATCAATTCTACTTTGTGTCGGTTTTTTAACCAATTTCAATTTGGTTCGTAATGTGACTACTATAAGGTTATGGTCTGAACCGATGTCTGCTCCAGGGTAGACAGTATAGAATTACGAAATCTTTATCTAATGAGGACAAAGTTAATTTTATTTCGGATTATTCTATTCGTTGTATCACCGGGAGATTTCCATGTATACAATCTTCTTTTTGGTAGCTTAAAAAGTGTATTAGCTATTACAAATCTTCCGTTGGGCAAAATTGTATCAAACGGTCACCACGTTCATTTCTACTTCCTAGACCATATTCCCCCATATATCCATCCACTCTTGCTTGGCCAACTTTGGCATTGAAGTCGCCCATTACTATTGTAGATTGTGATGTTTCTTCATTGATTTTAAGACTTTTCCAAAGCATGTATACTGTCTCCATATTATTAACAGGTTAAGTACCATGAGAGGCCAACAGACTCTCACATAAAAGTATATACGGGCCGCGTGATGCCAACGAGGACCCACGCACTAGTTTGTCAGAAAATGCTAATGTCTCTCAACAGCGGCTTCTCGAACTCATTTAAAATACACGGGGACATTTCGAGCCTGGCCAGATGGTCTATAAACTATATTTGGCCTGTGCCTCTTAGATGTCAACGAGGACTCACATGGCCCATAATATGTATAAATAACAGTTGCGTACTTATACATATTTTTAGTATATATTCATAGTAAGAACACATTTTGGGCAAAATAAGCTTTATTCTCATAAAACAAACGTAATAACATTATATCAAAATTGTATCTAAAGTAATAAATAAATTTTTTGTTACGGAATGTGTGACAAAAAAACAGTCAAGACAATAGAATTTTTTACAGCCATCACATGTCAATGTGGTGTTGGTTGCTTTCCTCTGTGCTACTTGCCTTCCTTCCTCTTCTGGCATTTTTGCGTAACACGCTGTACATCGTCTTCTGCCTGCACGGCCAATATCGATGAGTTTGTAACTATTTTCCATAATGACTGGTGTGACAATAAAATCTCTTCCATGCTTTGATGGGCGACATAGGCATTTATAAGTGCTGTTCCAGTCAAGAGCTCCATCGATAATTTTCTGTACCATTTTAGTCTACGTAATGGCAAATTATAGCTTTTCATTTGATCTGATATATCAATGAATCTTTTGAATTTATTATATTCGATGACATTCTTTGGCTTTACAACATCACCGCGTGCCTTCTGCATTGTCACCATTTCGTCTGCGAATTTGGTACTAATCATCAGCACATCTCGCTTGTTCTTCCACTTCTGAACAACGATGCCCGAATTACTTTGTTCAGCTACATATTCGCCTACTTTTAATTTTTTGGAAATGACGTTATTGGGATTATATTTGCGGTTTGCACGCAGCGTACCCATCATATAAGTTTTTCGGAGTAGGAGTTCATGTGCAAGTGTGACAGAACTGTAGTAGTTATCAATCGCAAGTGTTCGTCCTTTGTCAAGCAGTCCATCCATAAGTTTCATCACTACATTTGTTGGTACGCTACTACCTTCAGCATGTTCTTTTCCACAATATACGTTAAAATCGTAGGTATAACCACCTTCCAGACAAAGTTTGAATAATTTTATCTCAAATTTGTGCCTCTTGTTGGTAATATACTGCTTGAATTTTATGCGCCTTTGAAAAGGCACACTTTCGTGCACACTTTTTCCTTTGGAATGACGGCAGCCTTGAATTTATCCTTCAGTCTGCCAACCAAGGGAACAATCTTCTGCAAACGGTCATCTGTTGTTACTGAATTGTCATTGAAGTGCAGCGTTTTCCACAATAACTGGAAGCGATTCCTTGACATTACTTTTTTGATATTATTCACATAAAGATCATTATTTGACCAGTAGGATTGAAAAGATGGAAAATGACATAATCCCATCCATATAACTATACCCAGGAATCGTTTTATCTCGGCGACGTGCCACGCGGTAATACGTGCACTTTTTTTCTGATTTTTTTCCTGACACTGCAGGGAATAACGATTTGTTTCTTCAACCTAAAAATTAAAAAAAAAAAATCAAAATCAGTTGAACAAAATAAATTAGACATTTTTACCATTATGGATAAAAGATCATCGTCTACAAAATATTCGTAGAATTGAATGGACAATTTGTTGTAGAAGTTTTCGTATAATTGTGTATGAAAACCTGCAGAATCATAGTCCTCAAATGTAAATTTCTGTAAATTTTCGCTGTTAACCGTCCCCCAGACTATAGCTGCATTCATTTCATTAGATACTATTGGTCCTTCTAAAATTTCCTCCTCAGAGACTTCAGAATGTTGGGCAATGACAGATTCTATAGCAGCATCAACATGTTCTCCGATACTCTATATTCTTTTCCTTTACTGGTGGACGCCGATACATCTTGTCCCAACGGTTTGGTATTTCCGGCCACTCGTTTTCTTTTTGGAGCACTGGAAAGATATGTGTCGCCAAACTCATCCAACTCTTCATCTGACAGAATTTCTTGCCAATATTTTTCAAGTTTTTGTTCCTCTTTCTCGTACGACTGCATTGTACCGCTCTTATCAAGTACTGACAAGAAATACCGGCAAGCCACGGCCTGGCGCCTTAGCTTGTTAGATTTGCCGATACGTTATCAACAGGAATATAAAAGTCAAGGCGTCACTCCACGTTGGACTGACACTGGCATTTTGTGAAAAAAGTCTTGCTGGTGGCCGCGAAACTCCAACGTGGACTCACAGTTTGAAAAATGAAATTTTGACAAAAATTCGCATTTTAGAGTGTTAGTTTTTGATGTGAAAGTTAAAGAAAGTAATAGAAATACTTTTTCAAAAAAAAGTGATTGGCCAATGGAGCCCGTAAAATTTTTAATATGGTGACACTTATCCTATATGGGGAGCATATTATGTTTATGATATTAAGGATAAGAAAAGGACATCTCAATAAATCGCCGAAAAATTAATATCATAGGTTTTGCAAATAGTCAGAAAAAGTTCATTGATCTCATACCACGTGTTGAAAATGAAAGTCAAATATTTGGTCTGTAGTTAAACATATCAAAGACATTATGATAAAAATGATATAAAAGATGAAATGATGCTAGTGGCTAGACTACATAACAATCATCCACATATTCACAAATATTTCAAATGAGCCATTTCATCAGAACTGAACGATGCTTTTAAAGACACAATAAAAGTGAAAGCAAGTGATTACACGCAACCTGTCTGCGTTATTTATCATCAATTTTATAACATAACACCGAAACTTTAATCATCCAAAAATTAATCACGTTCTGTTTCAGTTAACAGTTTAAAACTATTTATGTGGCAACAAATGCAAATACAAATTCTGTTGTCAGTTTTATTGTTTGAAATAGACGAAACGTGCGAATAGGCTTGAAATACCCATTATGGACGCGACAGTATTTTTATATAAGGAACCGTTAGCTAATTATGAAGGGAGCTGCTGATTTCTTAAGTATTTAAATATAGTTTCAAGGTCACGCCATTGTTTCCTAAAATATGGGCATTTCTATGTGTATAAAATTATTATTACCTTTTGCTTATAGAGTCAGCTTCTAAAGAATATTTCTTAAACTCTTTATTGGTTCAATATTTAAAGACGTTAGGTAAATATTGTATTTATATGAGATTAAATCCAAATAATTAAAAGACTATAACCGCTTAGAATGTTAAAAATGACACATTTTTAACAATTTTTTTTGTATCTCATCTACTATATACGACAATTAAACTTTTTTTTGTATTATACAACTTTTGAAGATTACCACAATTTTCTTTCTTTTTTATCCACTGTTCCTGTATTTTAAAGATATCGCCAGAAATTACTGCTCCATGGACAATTAATCTCTGGAACCAGCGCCGGTTTAACCAGGGGTCTTTTCGGTGCTGTAGCACCGGGCGGTTGAAGATTCCAGGGCGCGCGAAGCGTACCTTTAACTTTTAAGATCCAGCACTTTGGCAAGATTGCCATATTTATGCAGAAATGATTCTAGAAAAATGGGTCGATCAGAATCTTACAGATATGGACTTTACAATGTCAAAACGAAATTTCGGCGAACAAAACAAATATGCCAGTAAGCAAATATTTTATAAAAAACTGGTTAATGGAGAAGTGGTTCGCCGCGATTGGGCAATTTACTCCGAGAGCACTGGCAATATATTTTGTCTTTATTGTATCTTAGTTGAAAAAAAAAAAAGAACCAATTTAAAACAGGATTTTCATTATGGAATAAAAGTAAGGAAAGATTTGACGAAAATGAAAGATCCAATTATCATATAGCTAATCGGAAAATTTATACGACTCACTTATTAAAAGCAAGGAAGAGTTGATGTAGAACTCGAAAAGGAAATTAGCACTGCAAAAGAATATTGGGTTGAAGAACTAGAAATAATTTTTATAGGTGTAATAAAGTTTCTGGCTACCAGGGAATTGGAATTTAGAGGTACTCGTGAAAGACTTGGCAAAAAACGAAGTGGAAACTACTTAGGTTTACTGGAACAATTGTCAGAATATGATCCATTTTTTAAAGATCATATTAATAAACGAGCAAATTTAGTTAAGGGCACAGCGTCATATCTATCAAAAGATATATGTTACGAATTACTAAATATTTTGTTCAATCGAGTCATTGATGAAATTGTTAGGCAAACAAAGGCAAACAAATAGTATACTATAAGTGTAGATACAACACCTGACATAACACACCATGACCAACTTACAATGATTTGGAGATATTGTAACAATAAAGGTAATCTCGTGGAAAGATACGTGGGATTTAATAAAAACACTGGGCATAGCTCACAAGAAATTGAGGAAACAGTTATTGGGATATTTAGAGTCTTTGAAATTAGATACTAAGAGCTATAGAAGCCACTCTTATGACAATGCCAGTTATATGAATGGCAAATATTCTGGTTTCCAAGCACTTATTAAAGTTTACAATGATTCAGCTCTCTTTGTGCCATGTGCTGCTCACTCTTTAAATTTGGTTGTCCAAAATGCAGCAGACTGTTGTTTGGAAGCAACATCTTTTTTATGTTGATACAAGCTATCTATAATTTTTTCTCCGTGTCTACATATAGGTGTTAGTTATTGTCTCATGCAATAAAGAATTCGACTGAGTTGGGGCAGACACTGTTACCTAAAAGAGTAAATACAACCCGTTGGTCTTCTCGTTTTGATACCGTAAAAGTTTTTGATTTGGTTTGATTAAAATATGTTTGATTGAAATGTCAACAGATATAAATGAGAAAAATGTAGGAGTTTTAGCAACTTCTCTATCGGAAAAACTTAATTTGTTAGAAAACGGAATAATTTTATCATTCTGGCTTGACGTTTAAAAAAAGGTTAATGAGGCCAATGAGGGTAATAAAGCAGTACAACAAGAAAATATGGACTTAAGCACAACTGCTCATATGTTATCATCTTTAGCAGATTACTTTAATTTCTTACGTGATCGTTTTGATCACTACGAGGCCTTAGGAATGTTGTTAACAGGGAACGAAAATTATGCTGAGAAGAGGATTATCAAAAAAAAATTACAATTAGGAGAAAAGAATTCGGATCTAAGTTTAAGCAAAAAAAATTGCGAACAGAATGTTACGTTTTTATAATGGCAATATTAAGTCGGAGATCATTCACTGATCTGATAGAGATATAAATATTTTTCAAGAGCATTTGAATATTTGGTTAAACTAAAAACTACGGAAGAAAAAGATATTTTCAAATCGGCAACCGAATTACAACAAAAATACTAGGAGAATTTGGAGGAGTATTTTCCCCAAGAATGTGTTTATTTAAAGCATTTGTTAACGTCTCTTCCCCAATTTAAAATTGGACATTCCTTTAGAATTGGTAAAGGTTTTATACGAAAATCACTTAATATCTTCGTTTCCAAACGTTAACAGGTATTTGCCTGCGTATTTTTTTCTCCATTATGGTCGCAAATGCAAGTGGCGAACGCTATCTTTCGACACTAAAAAGGGTAAAGACCTACTTAAGAAATGCAATTTCTCAAGAAAATTTGAATTTCTTAGCAGTTTTATCCATTAACGAGGACCTGCTAAATGAATTAAATATAAATGATATCATCGAAAACTTTGCTTCAGTAAAAACAAGCAAACAAGCTTTACAATAGTAAAGGTATTTGATTATCTACCTCATGTTACCTGTATGAATGTTAATAAGTACATTTTTATTTTACTTTTTGAAGTTTGTTCTTAATTTTTTTCTTGTATTTTGTTAGTATTCATTTAAGTTTGAAATGAAAAAAAAATGTAATTGTTTTCCTTATTTTTTTTCTGATGATTTTCTATGGAATCACTAACAGGAGAATTTTACTGTCATTATTGCATGTTGTTGTCTTTTTAAAGGCAAATCACATGTTATCATTCTTCTGATGAGTATCATCACGTTCAAGTTGATTTCATGTAATCGAATGAACTATCTTACAATAAATTCGTCCCAGCAGCTCAACCGTATTATTGGCAATATCATTTTAAAGCCGTCTACTTTAAAATGTATATTTCTGAATTTTCTGAATGTAAATTTCTGAATTGTCAATATGAATAAGTCAGATAAAATTTAAATTATTAAAAAATTTTTTACCAAGTAACAAAAAAAAAATAAATGAAATGAGGTTGAATGCTCGAATAAATGAACTTTGAAAATAAGGCTATTATCGAGCACAAAATAATTAAATCAAGCCCAAGTACTTTCGCTTATAATAGCATCTTCAGGGGCATTTCGTCAAAATAAGATCTATCCAGCAAGCGTAGGAAGTTGAAACATTAAAACTAACATAAATTATACAAAACACTACACTAAAACGAGGACAAACAGTTTAAAATTGCTTCTACGCTACATTCTCTGTCAGTTTCTGGAGGGATCCCTCCAGAAACTGACAGAGAATGTAGCGTAGAAGCAATTTTAAACTGTTTGTCCTCGTTTTAGTGTAGTGTTTTGTATAATTTATGTTAGTTTTAATGTTTCAACTTCCTACGCTTGCTGGATAGATCTTATTTTGACGAAATGCCCCTGAAGATGCTATTATAAGCGAAAGTACTTGGGCTTGATTTAATTATTTTGTGCTCGATAATAGCCTTATTTTCAAAGTTTAAAAAAAAAATATTTAATTGATTAATGTTTCGCATTTTGAGAACGATTTCCAAAGTAGAAATCGAAATATCAAAAATAAAATTATTTAATCTTAACTTGTGGCTTATTCGCAACTAAAATAGTAATTTTGATAAAACTTAAGGCAGATATCGAGCACCGTTTTATTAACTAAATCTTGCCCAAGCACTTTCGCTTCCTAGAGCATCTTCAGGAGCATCTGAAATAAGCCAAGAAACGTTTTTTTTTTAATGAAGAAATTGATTAACTTCGATAAAAACTCAAAGTTAATGGATGGTAAAAGTTTGCTTGGGACTAACGTTTTAGACTTACTTTGTGAATTTTGGGGTATCCAACAAGCGCAGAATGTTATAGACATAAAATTAAATATAAAATTGTACATAACACTACACTAAACAAGGAGAAACAGTTTAAAATTATTTAAAAAAATTTAGTCAAAGCTACTTTAGTAGTATATTGTACAGTCGAAGCATTGACCAAAGGTCCAACTGACACTACTATAGGAAATTAATTGATGAAATATGACATATAGAATATTTTAATTTAACTAGAATGCATGGTTAAATTAAAATATTCTATACATTAAAATAAATTAGCAAATTAAAAAAAAATAAATAAAAATATTCTATATGTCATATTTCTCATGTCTTCATCGATGTTTTCAAGGAACCTTGTTCTAGGTCTTTCTTTTCTTCTCTGACCAATGGGTCTATCAAAGAGCGTTTTTCTAGCTGAGTCTTTTTGTTCCATCCGCATTACGTGCTCTATCCACCTCAGACATCCTATTTTAATATGTTTTACGATATCTGATTTCTGGTATATTCTATAAAGTTTGAAGTTGTATCGTTTTCTCCACATTCCATTATCATTCACTACTCCGTACACTCGCCTTAGTAATTTTCTTTCGAAACATCCTAACATGTTTTCAATATTTTTTGTTAGAGTCCAGGTTTCTGAGCCATACATTAGGACTGGGCGTATTATTTTTTTGTAGAGTTTTATTTTTGTATTTCTCGATATAATTGTGAATTTAAGGAGGAGATTGAGCCCAAAATAGCATCTGTTGTCAGTGCAAATTCTGCGGTTTATCTCTACGGTAGTATTATTTTCAGTGTTAAGGAGAGCTCCCATGTATACAAATTCGTTAACTGCTTTGATGACGTCATTTTCTATAACAGGTGGTAGTAGTATTTGTGGTTTAGTGCTTATGTTCATATGCTTCGTTAGTCTTTTCTTACAGGAAATTTAATTATCTTTGTTCCAAAATAAATCGATATCGAGTTATAAGCCTGGAAAGTAAAAAAGAAATAATGTGTTTAATCATTTTTAAATATTTTTATTATTTTATTAATATTAACGACCTATTTTAGAGGGAGGATAAGTCAGTTATTATTACTGAAGTTATCAAACAACTCTTTTTGCAAGAATCAGAGTGCCACCTCTATCATCCAAACGTTGTAGTTCTTTCACGGATTTGCCCTAGTCTATATTGTAATAAACTGTTATGTAATAAACCTGATCTATATTTGTTTGTAGACGTAAAGTAATTACTACTTGAAATTGAGTTCTTACTTTCCCTCTCTCTTTTGTGATGTAAAAATCGGAATAGAAAAATGCATGGAAAATTATAGACAAAGATATGGACATATTTTTCTAATCTTTTCCTTGTGTAGTTTTCCCCTCTTGTTGTAATTTTATTCCGTAACTGCTAGAATAAACGGGGGTTAGGAAGCTAAAACTATGACTACAACAATATTTAAAACCTTCCAATTGTAAAATCAAGAGTTTGTTTATAAATTAACTGTTTTCAATTCAAAGTGACAGTTACAATGACCTTCACCGACTTAAAGATGTAAAGTAATAAGCTACTTATACCCTTTCCTAGGCTTCTGTAAAAATGAAATAAACAAAAAGCCTAAGGCAACCAATTTCAGCACTTTAATGCAGGTCGCAAGAAATATTTATTAACTGCAGAAATTATTTGGTGGTTATTGCAAGTTTAAGCATGGAAAAAGTAATCTTCCATTTTATTTTCCATTTGCACAACTTATCTGGGTCTAAATTGAAACATGATTACTTCAGAGACGTACCGGAAGATTTGAAATTGAATTTGTGTTTATTGGATACGAGATACGAGTTTATTATTTTATTTTTATATGAACATTTTAGTATACTGTTAAACTTCGTAAATAAAAAAATAATGAACCCATGATAGGTATTGTTGAAATCTGGAAAAAGTGTTGTGAGATAGTATTGTCAACGCACCACAAAAACATATAAATAGGTCCTTATCAAAATTATTTTAAAATAATTGATAAAAAAATTCAAATGTAAAATCTGAGTATGCATTCAAAAAAATGCACAATTTATTATGTTTTAACTTTTAAACGGAAAATTCCCAGTGGTTCACTGTATAGGGTGTCATCCTGGAGCCTTAGTCGTGGACTAATACGCATCCTAATGCGCATCGCCCCACCTTTAAACATCTTTCTATTTTTCTATTAGCCGAGAGAACTGAAAATGTCATATAAAAACTAATATGCGTATAAATATGAGACACTTTTTAGCTCTCGGGTCATTCTGGTCTCGGCTCCCAAATAGGGTCTCTGCAACCTGGTAATCCCGGGTCGGTGCGCTGCTCCGGTTCTCCGAACATTCAAACTTTGTGGCTGGACCTTGTCCACCTCCTAAATTGTGTTTTATTTATTCTACCATGTGAGAAATGTTAATAATCCACCAAAGATGGAAGATACGCAGTGTGGACTTTGAATTGGTAGGTCGAAGTCCCTTTGTAAGGGAGGGTTAAGTGTCACTGATTCTTCAAGCACTTACCCCCCATATGGTGATAAGGGGAGACCGAGGATGGATTGGACACTTTTTGGTTGTATTTTTATCTAAATATTTTACCTTTTTGGTCCGGAAATTATAGGCATAGCCAGGTTTATTTACTGTGGGTTTCAATGCTGAAAATCCCCAGTATTCTTTAAATATTTAAATACATTAAAAATTTAAATTGTTCTTAAAAATTTATTGTAACATTATATTGGTCGCTCGAATGATACGATTTTTTTTTAATTTGTCAACTACACTATCTTTATCTATTTATTTACAAACAGTTCTTTTTTATCAAAAAGCACCATTAGAACTTTTTGTTAAAAAGAATATATATACACCGGTATTTAGGCGGCACACCCTTCCGGTAGGGATCTATAGAGGGGTATCACCGAGCTGCAAGCCCTTATCTCTTGCCGTACTACTCCACCATAGGCCGATCAGACACCCAGTATATTCTAGTCTAAGCCGCAGATTCATCTAGAATTTTAAACTGCTGCGTTAGCCTTTTTATTTTTCCGTACACCGATCTGGGGCTCGATCCCACATTCACTGATAATTCAGTAAATTTGCACTAGGAAAGTTTTGGGGAAGTTCTGATTTTTTCATTCCATATGTGTTTTGGGGTGCTAAATCTGAATCTGAGGTTTGCGGACAAAATTTCGTGACGCAACATTTAAAAAACCAGAAGAAATCGTTTTTTTTTTTTTTTTTTTTTCCGGTTTTTTGCTTTAAACTCGAAAACTGTTAACTTTTAGTAAATGGTCTGTTTACAGAAATTAAAGTACTTAAAGTTCTGTACACTTACTGAACAGACTGAGTTTAACGATACAAAATATGTCATCGACGGGGGTTTTTTGTTACACCGGGTAAAATGGCGCCAAGGTCAGACATATGCAGACATATGCAGCAGTCATGTATCATATGATAAATCAAACTACAAATCAAGTGCTATTGTCGTTTTTGATGGCTACCCTGACGAGGCTTGTGGTAGCACCAAGCGTTTAGAACGATTGAGAAGAGCACAAAGAAAATAATCTGCTGCAATATCATTAACAGAAATGATGGTGCCCACTGTGTCGCAGGATAGTTTTCTTGCAAACCCAAAAAACAAGAGCCGGTTTATATCAATGTAATGCAGAAACTTCATGATGCAAAAATTCATTCAAAGCAAGCTGTGGAAGATGCTGATATCCTAATTATCTCAACAGCTCTTGAGATGGCCCGTCAAATAAACATGTGACAGTGGTGGGAAAAGATATCGACCTACTGGTCATTTTGATTGGCGTTTGTAGCCCTGATATAAAAAATGTATTTTTTTTGAAGCCAGGAAAAGGAAAGGTTTCGCAAAGCCTCTACAACCCTCATTTGCTGCTGAGAAAATCCTATTGGATCATATTTTATTCCTATATGCGATGAGTGGTTCTGATACTATTTCTGCATTGTTTAATCAAAGGAAACTGAAATTTCTTAAAGTCCTGCAGAGGAACAAAGATTTGCAATCGCTAATTGAATCTTTCAAATACCCTAATTCAAGTCAATATGAGATTGCCACAGCAGGAAACATGTTTCTCACGGCTCTATATGGAAAAAAAGAGACAAAACTAAACGATTCAAGATATAAACAATACGTATCTTCATCATTCAAAAATAAGACCAACATTTCCTCATTGCCCTGAACTGAAGCTGCTGCACGAGAACATTCACTGAGAGTTTACTATCAGGTGCAGCAGTGGTTATCCGTGTCAAGCCACACCTAACGAGCAACAAAAAGACCCAAGTGAATGGGGATGGCAAAAAACTACTAGTGGTCTTGTGCCAGTACCAACTACTTTGGACCCTGCACCAAACTCAATACTCCGGTACATTTCATGTAAATGTAAAAAGGGCTGTCAACGCAATTGTGGATGTAGGAAGGTGGGACTCCATTGTTCCCCAATATGCGCATCATGCGAAGGACTGTGTAACAATGTTGAACCCCCAGAAGACAGCTCTGACATAGACGTAGAACAAACTGAAGAAAGAGAGAGAGGTATGTTGGATCTGACAAGTTATTTTGTAGTCATTCATCTCTTCTTGATATATGATATGTGTCTCTCCTCTTTTTATTTATCAGGAGAACAACTCCCGACGCGGACGATGGAGCAATCAGACCCTGAGCCAGGACCCGATGCCATCGAAGAACGTCACTACGATGCGGTATGTATGTTTAATCTCACAATCTATTTTGCAATCTTCATCTCTTCTTGATAAATGACTTAACTTTAAACTTTTATTTTCCAGAACAAGCAGAACCAGGACTCATCGTTATCGAAGAACCTCAGCCAGGGCCTTCCAAAAGATAACGGCTCATATAAATTTTGCATATTATAATTTATAATCATAATAATATATGATCATAAGTAACGAGATTTTAAGTTTTATTTTGTTACGAGTTCTACCTACCTACTGAATTTGCATAATTTTTCCCTTTTTTCTTTTTAATTACTTGTGTGGAAAACTAGGTGACATTTATCAATTGAAAGCATCCATAAAAATTAAATATTGAAATGTAAAAAGTGGGTTTTGCATAAAATGCTAAAAATTTACAATTTTCAACTCGCACTAGAAACCGAACGATTCGTCTGAAAAAAAACTAAATACTGCTATTTGTAAAAAATTTCAAGTACTTTAATTTCTGTAAACAGACAATTTACCAAAAGTTGATAGTTTTCGAGTGTTAAGCAAAAAACCCGAAAAAAGAAGAAAAAAAAAACGGTTTATTCTGTTTTTTTTTTAATGTTGCGTCACGAAATTTTGTCCGCAAACCCCAGATTCGAATTAAGCACCCCAAAAACATATGGAATGAAAAAAATCAGAACTACCCCAAAACTTTCCTAGCAAAAATACAATTTAACTGAACTATGAACCATTCGACAGCGAAGTGAATGAGAATCGGCCGCCTAGCCCGCTTGGCTATCTGCCGACTTTGTTAAAAAGAAACCTGTTCTAAACAGTCTTGCAACATTAAAGGATAAATGAACTTAACTTACCCCGCTTACTTGCTATTTGGAAACACTTTCCATATAACAAATCACTTTACTTGCTCACTTGACTTTCTTATTTACTAACCTCATGTACGCCGGCCTTAATTCTTCCACAGCAAGCACTAATTTGAAACTTCTTCTATTGTTTTACAAATGTATGTCTGGTGATTGAAGTAATTTGCCAACTTTGACAACCATTTTCAGAATAGGATGCCTTATTTCTAAACAAATAATAAAATCAAATTTTATTTATTGTTCTGAAGCTATTTTCTTGTGGCATTGTAAATTAATTACTATTGAACTGGGAATAAGCCACAATTAAAGATAAAAATGCGTTTATTGACGTTTCAATTTCCACTTCGGAAATCGTTCTCAAAATACAAACAGTAAACAAATTTTGTTTTTTGTTACATAGTGAAAAATTCTTCTAATAATTTAATTTTATCTGACTCATTTATATTGACAATTCAGACATATATTATGCATTTTAAAGTAGACGACTTTAAAATGATATTGCCAATATTGTTGAGTTGCGCTCCTGGGACGACTTTACTTATAAGATAGTACATTCGATTACATGAAATCAACTTTAACTTGAGAATATCCGTCAGAAAAAATCATAGCATGTATTTCGTCTTTAAAAAGACAAACACATGACATGATGACAGTAAAATTCTCCTGTTAGTGATTCCATAGTAAATTATGAGGGAAAACCAGGAAAAAAACCTCATAATACTATCCCGACATTGTAAGTATTTGTTCGTGAATTTAGTTTACCTTTAACAAACATCAAAATTCTGATTTTATATGTTACGTTATTTAAAAAACATAAATGATGTATCCTCTATATGTTACTCACTTACTAATACTGGTATTTTCTTATTAATAACTTCCTCTTTCAATATTGGTAACCAGATCCTACTACATTCTGCCAAGGAATTTGCGACACAATTGGCCTCATTTAGCATAATTAGAGCCGCTTCTTTGATTTTTCTTTTTTTACCATCCATTTCTTTTAGGACAACATTTGAATTACTCCATTGAACCCTATGTTCATTATCCCATGCGTGTTTACAGATTTGAGATTTTAATTACAGATTCTAATGAAAATTCGTTCTTGGAGGAGAAACATTTGTTAACATCTGTTTTATTAAAAAATGATTATCCTTTATCGTTTATAAATAAGGAATTTTCAACAATCGATCGAATAGAACAGAACAACTTAGAACGAGATCCTACAGCATACACAAGGAATAATATGAGGAAAATAACAATACCGTACATAAAAGGACTATCAGAAAAACTTAAATGGATAGGAAATAAATTCAACATTTCAACAACATTCAAAACAACAAACACGTTAAGATCTATTTTGTCCAAAACCAAACCTAACAATGAACAAGAAAGGACAAAGAATTGCATTTACAAAATACCTTGTGAATGCGATCAGTTTTATTTAGGTGAATCATCAAGGCCATTAAATGTTAGAATAAGTGAACATCAATCTTATATTAAAAATAAAGAATTTGATAGATCTCAAATCTGTAAACACGCATGGGATAATGAACATAGGGTTCAATGGAGTAATTCAAATGTTGTCCTAAAAGAAACGGATGGTAAAAAAAGAAAAATCAAAGAAGCGGCTCTAATTATGCTAAATGAGGCCAATTGTGTCGCAAATTCCTCGGCAGAATGTAGTAGGATCTGGTTACCAATATTGAAAGAGGAAGTTATCAATAAAAAAATACCAGTATTAGTAAGTGAGTAACATATAGAGGATACATCATTTATGTTTTTTAAATAACGTAACATATAAAATCAGAATTTTGATGTTTGTTGAAGGTAAACTAAACTCACGAACAAATACTTACAATGTCGGGATAGTATTATGAGGTTTTTTTCCTGGTTTTCCCTCATAATTTACTATGGAATCACTAACAGGAGAATTTTACTCTCATCATGTCATGTGTTTGTCTTTTTAAAGACGAAATACATGCTATGATTTTTTCTGACGGATATTCTCAAGTTAAAGTTGATTTCATGTAATCGAATGAACTATCTTATAAGTAAAGTCGTCCCAGGAGCGCAACTCAACAATATTGGCAATATCATTTTAAAGTCGTCTACTTTAAAATGCATAATGTATGTCTGAATTGTCAATATAAATGAGTCAGATAAAATTAAATTATTAGAAGAATTTTTCACTATGTAACAAAAAACAAAATTTGTTTACTGTTTGTATTTTGAGAACGATTTCCGAAGTGGAAATTGAAACGTCAATAAACGTATTTTTATCTTTATTTGTGGCTTATTCCCAGTTTAATAGTAATCAAATTTTATTTATTGTAGTATTTCTTTACTTTTAGTTCTAGCTTTTGCATCAGTTGTGTCATCTACTTTCTCTTCAATGACTTCTATAATTGCTTCAATCTGATCTTTGACCACAGCAAGTACCTCATGACATTAAGCTCAAAGTGTTTTAGATAAAGATTTTAAAGTTGTTAACTTGTTATTAATATATTATTTGTCACCCTCACAATCTCCCAAAAACAGCGTGCTTTTTTGTGCTGCCTTCAATATAAGAATAAACCAAGTGTGTTACCAAAAAAATTTTGTATTTTCAATAAGATAAGCGCAAACGGCTAGCAATGCTAAATAAAGACAATTACCATAGCAATAAATATACAAAAATTTTAATATTTTTCTCTTTACATCTTTTAAGCACAGAATTTAAGTTTCCCGACATCGCTAAAGGCAATGAGCATTGCGATAAATATAGAAAACTGTAATATTTTTCTCTTTACATTTTTTCTCTACACCATTAAAGTTCCTAACATTGCTGAAGCTCCGTCAAAACATACTGCTTCAAGATCCTCCTACAAAATATTCAAATCATACAAAGTAGAATTTATTGTTTCAAAAATAGTTTCTGCATTATTTAAATTTTAACATTTAATGCGAATAATCTTTTAACTGGAAACGTACTACCTTTAAGGGTACCTATATCTGAAAACAATAGCAATCTGCTCGCGGCGAGTGACATCAGAAGTCTCGACTGTAGTCGAGTTACTGTTATTTAATTCCTGTAAAAGTTACAATTTTATAGTGGAGGCGGTATAAATATATATATATATATATATATATATATATATATATATATATATATATATATATATTATATATATATATATATATATATATATATATATATATATATATATCAGTTCTCTTATTCAAAGCATTAGGGTGTTTTAGTATTGAACACATTTCCAAAAACTGTCTTTTAGCTAGATTGCGTTCAGTGGCAAGGATCTTAACTTCATTGAAATCCACTTCATGTTTGGTATTTATCTTATCTTCTAACAACATCTTGTTGAATTTCACTAAACGCCCTAGGCAACCCTTATCGGAGTTAGATAAGATTTACAGGGAGACGGTATCGTTTTCAAAAACCCACCCTAATCTTCTCGTTCTTACGAGTGACAAAGGTAATGCTACTGTCCTTATGGATAGAGATCAATATTCCAGTTTGAGTAAATCACTGTTAGATGATGATAGATACTATCAACCACTTTCTACCAATCCTTGTTCAAAATTCACAAATAAAATAAATAAATTTATAACACATTTAAAAAATATTAAGATCATAGATCAACCTTTAGCTAAATCTTTACATAATTATGATGGATATGCTCCAATATTTTATTGTCTACCTAAAATACATAAACCTACTTTGAGCATGAGACCTATTGTGTCATCTATTAATTCACCTAATATAAAAATAGCTAAATTTCTAACAGACATCTTATCTAAATCATATAATTACAACAATGACTTTAATATTGTTAATTCTTTTAACTTTAGTGAATTTATTAACAATTTTCAACTACCACAAGGTTACATTTTAGTAAGTTTTGATGTGGTGTCTCTCTTCACTAACTTACCTCTGTCCAGTGTAATCACTTCCTTAAAAAATCATTGGAATTCTATTAAACCTAACTGCCCTTTGTCTTGGGATATATTTGCAGAACTGTTGCAACTTGTTTTCGACACTAATTTCTTGGTCTTTGATGACAAATTTTACCTTCAAACATTTGGTACACCTATGGATTCCTCAATCTCTCTCATCCTAGTTAACTTTGTATTGGATGATTTGGTTTCTGACCGTTTAGGTCTTTTGGATTTTCAAATCCCTTTTATTAAGAGGTATGTGGATGATTTATTATTAGCCCTACCACCTGACAAGGTTCAGGGTACCTTATCCTTCTTTAATGAGTTTGATCCTCATTTACAGTTCACTGTTGAACTTGAGGACACTACCACCACTAGTATACCCTTCCTAGATATGCGTGTCATTAGAATGGGAGACAACACCCTAACCACAAGTTGGTATAGAAAACCAATGGCCTCTAATAGGTTCCTTAATTACCATTCCTGTCATCCCATGAAATATAAATTAATCCTTATAAAAGCTTTGAGCTACAGATTAAATAAATTGACACATCCAATTAATCGAAGGGAATCCTTTAAGTTATTGAGAAATATTCTAATAGAGAATTCATATCCTTCCTCTATCATTAATAAATACCTTTATTCACACAGCTATGGATCCTCAATTTATGGCATACCCCATGGTGACCAACTTAGAAACATCTCAAATAATTCAATAAATAGCATTGTTCTGCATAATACTGATCTTGAGAATACTACCACCCATTATTCTTCTTTACCTTATTTCCCTCAAGTTACTGAGAAGCTTATTAAATTGTATAAACAGAATAACATACCGGTTAAAATTGCTGTTAAGAATGCTAAAACTTTTAGAAATTTGTTCTCTAAAACTAAAACACCGTTGTCCACTTTGGAACAAGTTAACACAATTTATAAAATTCCATGCGCTAATTGCGATTTATGTTACATTGGTCAAACTGGTAGATCATTAAAAGGTCGTCTCACTTCACATCGTAGTGACATTAATTTATCAAAACACACTTGTGCCCAGGCACAACACGCGATAAATACCAAACATGAAGTAGATTTCAATATATATATATATATATATATATATATATATATATATATATATATATATATATATATATATATATATATATACATATATATATATATATATATATATATATATATATATATATATATATATATATATATATATAGGTATATTTGTTAGCTGGTCTCTTGCAGTTGTTGTCTATACCTACAATCGATCGAGGCAGTAAAATTTGAATTACGGCAGTAAAGTTTGAATTACGGCAGGAAATTTGATCCTATCCATTCCCTTGTTCAAACCATCTGCGGTCTTTCTTACCATAGGTATTTTAAAACATCTTTTAAGATTTGGAAACAGCTTCTGGTAATTTTGGCTGGACTTACACCCCCAGACGTATTCGATATATCGAGTAAAAGCTTAGTATGTTAATTTTATATCAATCCTTAATTATCGACACTTCTTTTTCAAGTGCCATATCGGAATTATTTAACTTTGGCAATCACCATTGCGAAGGCTTTTCAATCTTTTGCCACATGGATTAGTCGTCCTTCATTTAATATCTGAGTCCATTCACGAATGTTTTTTATTCAAGAAACATGTATTCTATATCGATTTCTCCTCACTATATTTCCCCGATCAGATATTTTCTGGTGTTTAACAGTCTTTAGCAATTATCTCTCTTCATTTACCCTCTTAAATATTCCCTTATTAGTTTTTCTTGCTGTCCAATTAAGTTTATTATTAAGTATAAGCATTTATCATTGATTTTAATTGGTAATTGCATGACTGGCCTTTTGGCTTTGCCAGTGCCATTAACTTAGGAAAAAAAAAAGAATTGGTAATTAGAAGGCTTTGTTGCTTAATGCTGAGAATATTTAGTGCTTATACGGAAGTCTCTAGATAGTTATTTATATAAGCTTATATCTCGGTTCTCGAAACCGCCACAAAGGGCATACAAACTTGGTTCACAAACACTTTGATTCACACATTCTCCGTATATAAGCTAACTTATTTATTAACTAATCCAGTCAAGTTAGAAGAAAAAAGCTCTAACCTTGCAGGGCAAGCTGCCCCCAATTTTATTATTCTAATTTTTAGGGGGGGCAATGTAGTGTAAATTTAAAATCGCTACTGAATTTCGCCGTTGCGCCAGCCGCCATCTTTATTTTTTTAATCAGTGTTTACTCAATATCTCCGCCATTTTCAATTTTTCAAGAAAAATAGTAAGGTACGTAGGGGATAGGGGGGGGGCTTATCGGAAGAATAATTATCGAATTATCTTGTTTATTATATTTTATTCTCCTTATTAATGTGCCTCATCACCAAGGACATTGGCGATCATCATGGCCTATTTGACTCTTTTTCTGCAGCCGTTCTGAAAAGTTCTATTGACGTTTTCCCACTCCATTGTCTCAGATTCTTCAACCAAAACGTGCGTCTTCTCCCCGGTCTTTTTTTGTCTTCCACCTTCCCTTGTTTGACCAGTCGCATCAATTCGTATTTCTCGTTTCTTAGGATGTGACTAAAGTAGCTCATTTCTTTTCTTTATGGTGTTGAGTATTTCTTTATCTTTTTTCATTCTTCGTAGTGTTTCCGCATTTGTTATGTGTTATCTCCAAGATATTTTCCACATTCTTCGATAACACCCTATTTTAAAGTTAATAAGTTGATTTTTGTTCTATTTGTATTCAGTGCCATTCTATAGCTTTCGCAGTATTGGGTAATGCGATTAACCAAGATCTGTAGTATTTCTCTGCCGTCCGCAAGGAGTATTGTATCATCTTCGTATCTAAGATTATTTAGAAGTGCTATGATAATAAATATGCCTTAATTTACGTCTTCTAATGCCTCTTTAAACAATTCTTGTGAATACATATTAAAAAGTAAAGGGGAAAGCACACATCCTTGTCTTACTCCACGATTTATAGGTATTTCTTTCGATTTTTGTTGGCATATTCGTATTATGTCTTTCTAATATCGGTATAGATTGGCAATGATTCTCACGTCTTCGTCATTTACCTCACTCTGTGTTCTGCAGTATTTTTGCCATTCTTCGGTGTTGTACTTTGTCCAAAACTTTTTGAAGTCTATTGGACATATGAATACGTCGCAATTGACATCTCGACTCATTCTATTGTCACTACATAACACTACATAAACTTTTCGGAGTTCGCAGTACTTTAGTTCGTTAGAAGATTTCCTGGTAGATCGACATTAAAAAGTTGAAGTTAACGAATTTTTCTCAAAAAACAGGTTAATGGAAAATGGAGTGCCTTAGGTCTCTGTCCTTGGACCTCTGCTTTTTACGGTTTATACCAGCGATGTTCCTTATTAAGTTTCAAGTAAAATATCACTCTATGCTGATAATACAAAAATAAATGCCAATCAAATCACAAACCAGCTAAACTTCGAAATGGCTATATTTTAACTTGGTGTTTCCAGTAGCTACTACCCCTAAATGCGGAAAAAGGTGTAGTGCTTCGAATTTGTAAAAATAACCCACTTGTGTCATACTCTGTTACACAGGCAACCATTTGATTCTGTATTCTCGTATAACGACCTTGGTGTTATCGTAAACATCGACCTAATATGAACAGATTATATTACTTCTATCTGTAAACCTGCGAACTCCAGAATATACTTTATTCGGAGGTGTTTTTGGAGAGTTTCAATGCAGTTATTCTGTAAGCTTTACGCTCTTTACCTAAGACCCATTTTTGAATACGCTGGACCAACGTGGTATCCTGATTTGCTATAAGACGGAAAACGTTCAAAGAAAAGCCACTTGATTTTTTTGGGTCCGAGAAGACCTTCTTATGCAGAAACACTTAGTATGGCTAACTTAACTTCTTTTGAACTTCGCCGATAACATGGAGACTTAATCACCATATTTAAAATATTAAAATTCAATTTTCGAAATCTCGATCGAATGTTTACCATAAATCAAGATGAACTCCTTAGAGGTCACCAGTTCAAATTTAAAAAAGAGAACTTTTCTACAAGATCAAGACAAAACATTCTACCAAATAGAGTTTTTAAGTACTGAAATAACCTTAATGATAACATTGTCTCTGCTCTCTCTACCAACGCGTTTAAAAACAGTCTTGACTATTTTATAGTATAGTTAAAATATTGTTTTTCTTTTTAACCAAAAATTGTAATTTTGTAATTTTACTAGTAGGTTACTAATTTAATATCTTTGTTTTTGGGCATAATAGGGACTAGTCCCACTTCCCTTGCTTATGTATAATAATAATAATAATAATAAAATCGCCAAGTACAGAGATCTAGAAATACAAATCAGGAGACAATGGAGAATGGAAAGTACCCAGACGCTACCTATTGTTCTATCTACTACTGGTGTTATTCCCAAAAACCTCCCAGCGAACATAAAACAGCTGGGTCTAAACGAATATCTTTATAAGGCCATGCGGAAAGCTGTACTCCTCGCAACGTCCAGATGTGTACGAAAATTTTTGGGAGATACTCTAACATACCAAGTTACCTAGGGCTCGATAACACGGAAAGAGTCCCACCAGAGCTCAATCCTTTTGATACCGTAGATATCTGGGATGAGTGAATTTTCCCCTTAGAGGGAGTGTGAGCCGTATGGCTAAATCTGGGATAATAATAATAAGTATTGAAATTTTATTAAACGGGAATGGAATATTAAAACCAAATATTTTTAAAATTAAAGGGAAAGACATTTATTTTACATTCAGCGGAACCTTTTTAAAATACTTTTATGGGCTAAAATATAAAACATAAACATTTACCACAGAGCAAACAACCGACAAGAAGAAATATACTTCGAATTCACGTAGTTACATTCTCATTTTAAAAAACGAATATTACTATTATATGAAACAGCCAGATCTTTCAACTTTATTGCAAACATTTACATAGTGAAAATATGTCTTATTTTATGCTTTTCAACTGAAATCAGTCTTGCGAATTCAATTTAAAGTTCTTTTATTTTCTATGAAGTCTCTCGTGAAGCACGTGTCGATTAAAGACCGTCAAGTTAAAAATGTCAGAAAAATATACCAGATTTTCTTTATATACATTGTTTACTTTTATTTAAAAAAATTGGGACAATGTATCAACAATAAAATAAGGAAACTTTTCTTTAAGTATTACATTCTGAATAAGTAACAAAGCTACAGTGTCGCTGAACAAGAATTAGTTTTAAAATTTTAATAACTTCATTATTTTTTGTTATAAAGATTCGCTACCTGCATAATGATGTAAACGTTATGTGCTGCTGCTCAAATTATTTGATTAATTGTACAGTCTACTACAATTTGGACAGTCTAATTTACAAAAATAAGCAGCAACTTTATTGTAACAGGCTAGATGGAAAACCTTTTAATGCTGTTCAATAAAAAATTATGTATTCCACTAATTTGAAATCTTACACTAATCTTAATTTCCTGAATTTGTACAGTTTCACTGAGTATAATTGTGAAACATGTCGATTAGTAGCTTAATCACAGTTTGTTCAACTTCCTGCAAACTAAAGACTGCCTAATATGTATTGAGGAAATGCCTGCAATCATTTCCTCGGTTCAAATTATATTTACCAGCTTTCAAAAGCCAAAGGTTTTTGTTCTGTGCAGGGAGCAATACACTTATTTGATGAATCGTAGCATTTTAGTGAGATTATAAATATAGCTATGGGACTAGTTTGGGACGCAGTCTATTATAAATTTTTACTTCAACAACAACTATAGTGTAATAATTCAGTAGCTTCCAATTAAACTATGTTTTACTCCATGACTTCAACATTTAATTTTATCAAAAATTAAACAAAGAAATATCCAAAGCTGTTAGACAAGACACTCAAAAATACAACCAAGAATAAATCGAGCATGCCATTGAGAACAACAGAAGTGTGAAAGTATTGAGGAAAAGACTAAGAACGGGGACAAGGTAGATAATAAAGATTAAAGATATAAATGGTCATCTTACAACCAACAGAGAAAAAACCCTTAGAATAGTTGAAAACTTTTACAAATTGCTGTACACAAGCCAAACACAAAGCAAATAGCAGAGAAGATCAAGTACCAGAAATATTAACAAAGAAAAAGGGTATTGTCAACCAAGGATCAGAACTACTACCGGGATCACAATGCACGAAATAAAACTAGCCCTAAGAAAAGCTAAGAATAACAAATCTCCAGGGGAAGATTGTGTAGTTACTGATGCAATCAAAATAGGAGGCACTTGCCTACTTAAGAAAATAGAAAAACATTTTAACATGTGCCTTTTGGACAGTAATATACCCGACAAATGGCACAATTCTGAGGTAATTCTGTTGTCCAAAAATGAAGATCCCATGAATTAGAAAACTACAGACCTATAAGTCTTCTTAGTCACCTATACAAACTCTTTACAAGAATAGTAACGAATCGCATTGAGAAAAAACTTGATTTTTACCAGCCAATAGAGCAAGCGGGATTTCGTACCAGATTTGGAACAAATGATCACCTATAGAGCATTAAAACGGTAATAGATGAAAGGTGGACGAAGAGATTGATTGAGTGGAGGCCGAGGTTAGACAAAAGAAGTGGAGGGACACGTTGGACTGGTGCTTAAGACAGAGCACAATGGACAAAAATGAGAGAGGCCTATGTCCAGCAGTGGACGCAAAGGGCTGGGTGACGATAATGATATCCGATACACTCCGTATAAAAAGTTTTTATGAAAAAGAAAAATGCGCAACTATAAATACTAATCGACGTGTTTGACCGTCCATTCGAATACTCCCTTATTTATTTATTAGCTAATTTATTCCATTTGGCTGAGACACAGTGTATAAGCTTTTATAATGTAACTTGTAGCATTTGCACTTTCATTGATTCTTTGGTGTATATTGACATCCCCTCGTATATGTAATATATTGAAATCCCCTCATATATGTTTGAAAAATCGAAGAGTATTTATAATGCATTTCAGTTTCCGATTCGTACGTATTAAAACACCGAATTCTTTCAATTCATTTTAGCGTTGCCAAGTAATAAAAACCAATTTAGAGTTGTTTATTATTTTAAATATGTGTACTTTCTCGGCATTTTCTTTTAAGGTTTTATTCGAAGGCTTCTGCGTTTTAACTCCTGTCAAGTGTTTGTTATTCCAAGTTATGTAAACGAATTTTTAAGATATTTTCGTCATTCTTACTTGGGTCGTTGTCGTTGTAGACTCAATTATGGATCAAAGTTCATCCGTCGAATTTGTAGTTATCTTTTTGGCCACTTTTTTGTGGAAATATGTAGCGCTGAAGAGTGGTTTTGTGGCGGTAGATAGCTGCAGTTAAGGGGAGGTTTGAAATGTAGGCGATGGTGAGCAGATGTATTTGGTTAGTCGGAGCTACGATGGTTCCAGTTTTTTAAGAAGCCGAGTCAAAGGTGTGTTCCAGTACCCCAACTTTCAACCTTGGATATGTATTCGTCCTAATTAAGAAGTCCAGTTTACAACTTAATGAGTGATTGTGACATCCAGGTAACTTTTATTGTTTGTTTGATTTTCAAGTAAAGACAGACATTTTTTTAGAAAAATAATTGCTTTCGTAACAATTTAAATTTTTGTTATTTTTTTAAATCGTAAATTTTACGTTTTGAGTTAAGCTGTCATTTAAAATTTTTCTGTTTTAAATTTAATATTAACATATAACAGCTAGCTTTATTATTTTCGATATTTATTTGCTTTGTTTGTTTAAAAAAAAACCTCTGTGCGGTAACATTTGTAAGTTTTTGTAATATCTCCAACACCTAGAGTTTGTAAATGGATGACATGTAAGTTTTTTGTATTTTGCGACTATTGTGGTAATATTTTTGTATTGTCTTTTTTGAGTATTCGTGTATTCGCTATGTTTTGTAACTGTTTGTGGTAAGACACCAATAAATGTTAAATTTTGTTTTCTTAACATTTTGTTTATTTTTTTGAACTAACCCTTTTTTGAGTTTTATTTAAAAAAGATATGTTTTTATGTTTAATAATTATTTCCCTAGTTACAACTAGTGGTTGTAGTAGGTATAATTAGGCATCTCAAAGTGGCGCCCTATATTAAATTACTAGAAGTGTTTCCTGTTTCTTTTTGCTTTGTTTATCCCAAGAGTTAAAGACCCCTTTATTTCATTTTTGTAGTTGCCCCAATCCAAACCCCTTTGCCATTTACTTGTCCACGACCCCAGCTCTCCTAACAAACCCTGAGTGCCGTTCGCACAAGTAGCAATTATTTTGCTTGTCGTATCTCCACCCCCGTAATGTCAGTCCTTAATTCTCTACCCCTTGTATTAATACCCCAGGTAGGCAAAATATTTCGTTACAAACTTGCAAAAAATACATTGTATGTATCATGGACAAGTAATTTAGCTATTAAGCATTAAGATAAAAACAGTTTTTTTTTTCTTTCTGATATGGAGTATAAAATGTTTTTTTATCATTTATTAAATTAACAATGCACCCAATCTTAAGACTAACCAGTATTTTAAAATAATCCTAATCTGTCATTTTACTATTCTAGGTATTCCCAATGGTTCACCTTAGAATCTAATAATTATTGTTGCACACGTCACTGTTGCGACTAGGTTCACTGTCCGAATTTATACTGACATTCCTATATTTATTACGATTACACAAGTTCAAAAGGTTTGGTGCGTCTGACCCTGCGGACTAGGTCTTGATTTTATAACATTTCTAACACTTTCCTGTTTGTATGGTTGTTAAGTCGGTTTTCGTGACCACTGACATCTTTTTTATGTCTTCCCAAATTAATGTCCCAAATCATGGGATCCTTGAGCATTAATTTGTAAAGTAATACCTTGGTCTTACATTTTGTATGGAGACATTAAGATCGCAGATAAATAAAGGCCAATACCATTTCTTGGATGTTATATTTGTTTTGTAATAGGCAACCTTTTGCTCCATCCGATCAGTTGCTTTATTTCATCTACATGAAACACCTTATTGTTCTCGTCGTACCAAGCTTCGTAAATTCCATTTATTACATGGTCAGTGTTTATGGTTAATGTGGTTTTGATGTCATCTGAGATTCCATATTTTCTTCTTGTTTCTTCGTGATATTGGCAGTCAATCAGAATATGCTTCACCGTCAATGGGAGAGAACAGTTTCTGCAGGTTGGAGAAGATTCTTTGTTGATTAAGAATTTATGGGTCAGCGCAATGTGTTCAATTCTTAGTCGCATAATTATTACTTGGTCCCTTCTATTGGATGGATTGTTCAAGATGGTCTTCACAAGGGAATAAATCTCGTATAGTTTGGTTTCTGAATGTTTCCAGTAGTCTTGCCATATGTTCATACAGTGGTCTTTAATTAGGTTTTTGAGATCGGAGTATGGGTAATTTCTCGATTAAGTGTGTATTGTAAGTTTATTCGACTTGTGTTTGCTAGGCTGTCCACTTTCTCATTTCCAGCGATTCCTACATTCGACGGTACCCAGATAAATGCTACCTCTTTTCGATTTGATTGAATTATATTTATCTCATTTTTTATAGCTCGAAATATTGGATTTGTAGGGTATATTTGTTTTACACCTAATAGAGCATTTAATGAGTTGGTGATGATGACACATTTATTCTCACTATGCTTTTTGAAGAAAATTAAGGCTTCCAAAATGGCTGTGGTCTCGCTTGTGAGGATGCAGCAGTTTGTAGTTATGGATATAGTGTGAGAAGTGTATTTACAGTAGTATGCAGCAGCATGTCTGTCATCAGCATTAGAGGCATCTTTAAAAATTTGGAGATAATTAGGATAATGAGATATCACTTCGGAGTACAAGTGTTTAATGAAAATCGGATTTGTAGTTAATTTGGGGTATTTTGTGAGGTTTAAGTCAATGGTAAGTGGTTAGCTTATCCATGGAGGAAAATTTAGACTGACTTGTAGAGATCGATTTAGCTTATCCATGTCAAAGTTAGAAGATTTTATTTGTTCTATAAGGGGAGTACTATTTTTAGTTAGTTTTGTAGAACCAATACTGGGATAGCAAATTTTGGAGAATACTGGATGTTGTTTCTGTGCTGATATTTTGCCTATATAGTTTAGGGATAGTTGTTGGCGTCTAATATACGGAGGGGGTTCTCTCGCTAAAACTTATAAGCTACTAATAGGGCTAGTTCTGAAGGCACCTAGTGCTAATCTCAAAGCTGCAGATTGTATGCTATTTAGTTTTTTTAAAGCAGTTTTGCTTGCAGCACCGTAAGATATACAACCGTAATCTAATGTACTTCTAATAAATGACTTGTAAAGACTAATGAATGTTTTACAGTCGGCACCCCAAAATTTATTAGATAATATTTTAAGTATGTTTAACCGGTTTTTGGCATGTTTTTATCGAAAGTTAGGATTAAAAAACTTACTTCCGTTGACTGCTTTATAGGTAAATTACTAATGTTAAATTAATTGTACGGCGAGTGCTATTTTTACTAAAAATTACGTATTGAGTTTTTTCTACAGAAAAATTGCTATTTGTAATGCCCAGTTTTGAAGTCGATTTAACATAAGTTGTAATATATTTGTTGCTGAAACTAGGTTATTAGATTTGGTGTAGATAACAATATCATCCGCGTAAATGCTAGCTTTAATACGAGCTCTAATTACATTTATGATGCTATTAAAAGCCATCAAAAATAGGGTTGGACTTAAAATGGATCCTTGAGGGATTCCAATTTCTATAATTTTTGGAGAACTTGTGATTCCATTTATTCTAACTTGTATAGAACGATTACTTAAGAATTTTTTTATAAAAGTAAGCATGTTACCTTGAATTCCATAATTATCAAGTTTTGCTAATATAGAGTGTTTCCATGTCCTATCAAAAGCCTGGGTAATGTCAAAGAATATTGCAAAGGCTTCATTGATTGAGGTTTTAAGTGAAATATGATTATCTAATGTAGACCGTCCCTTGCGAAAATCACTCTGAAATGGGGTAAGGAGATCTTTTGTTTCTAAATACCATGTTAGACAGAGATTAAAATGTTTTTCGAGTATTTTGCACATGCTGCAATTGAGAGAAATAGGACGGTCCGATGAGGGTATATCTTTGGGCTTATTGGGTTTAATAATGGGAATAGTTATTGCCTGAGATCAGAGTTTTGGAAATTTATGTTTTAAAAAACAAGTATTGAATAAATCCAACAATATTTTTGCTCTGAAAGCTAGGTGCTTTATGAATATTGGTGGAATATCATCTTGTCTTGGAGATGTATTTTTGCAGTTTACAATAGAATATTCTAGTTCTCGAAGAGTTATGCTAGAATTTAATGGATCATCAGATTCTTGATCAAATATAGTATTCAGGTTACAATTTGTACCAATAACGATGAAAACATCTGAACTAATCATGATTCCAAAACCAGAAAAATGTAAAAAAGACAAAACTCTGTAAAAGGCAACCCGTACCTTGGTGGAAAAAGAAATTGCCAAAGCACTCTCATCTTGTAAACATGCGTTTAATAAACTTAAAACACATAATACAGACGAAAACTTACTCAATTTTAAAAAAACTTAGAGCTAAATCAAGATATCTTATCAAAAAAAGCAAAAAAGATACTTGGAAAGACTAAGTATCGTCCATAAATTCATCAACACCTTCACAGCTTATTTGGTCTAAAATTCATAAAACTTAAAGGTACTAACTCCTTTAGGCATATTATTGCACTAACATATAATAATAGGATCATTACCTGTAAAAAAGCTATTGGTGAAACTTTAGCCGAAGTTTACCAAGAAAATTTTAGCGACCAAAATATAACGCCGGAATTCTTAATACATAAGCAAAATATAGAATCATTTGAAATCGTTGATAAAGAATCTGATGATCCATTAAATGCTAGCATAACTCTTCAAGAATTAGAATACTCTATTGTAAACTCCAAAAATACATCCCCAGGACAAGATGATATTCCACCAATATTCATAAAACCTACCTATGGCCTACCTTTCAGAGCAAAAATAATATTGTTGGATTTATTCAGTACCTGTTTTTTAAAACATACATTTTTTAACTTTCTAACTTAATATTGGTATTATTAAACCCAATAAGCCCAAAGATATACCCCCATCGTACCGTCCTATTTCTCTCACATGCAGCATGTGCAAAATACTGGAAACAATTTTAAATCTGCGTCTAACATGGTATTTAGAAACAAAAGATCTCCTTACCCCATTTCAGAGTGGTTTTCGCAAGGGACGGTCTTCATTAGATAATCATATTTCACTACAAACCTCAATCAATGAAGCCTGTGCAAACAATCAGAAATATACCCTACAAATCCAATATTTCGGGCTATAAAAAATGAGATAAATATAATTCAATCAAGTCGAAGAGAGGTGGCATTTATTTGGGTACCGTCGCATGTAAGAATAGCTGGAAATGAGAAAGTGGATAGCCTATCAAACACAAGTCGATTAAACTCACAATACACAAACAAATCAAGAAATTACCCATACTCCGATCTCAAAAACCTAATTTAAGACCACTGTATGAACATATGGCAAGACTATTGGAAATATTCAGGAACCAAACTATAAGAGATGTATCCCCTTGTGAAGACCATCTTGAATAATCCATCCAATAGAAGGGACCAAGTAATAATTAACCGACTAAGAATTGGACACACTAACCCATAAATTCTTAATCAACAAAGAATCTTCTAAAACCTGCAGAAACTGTTCTCTCCCATTGACGGTGAAGTATATTTTGATTGACTGCCAATACCACGAAGAAACAAGAAGAAAATATGGAATCTCAGATGACATCAAAACCACTTTAACCATAAACACTGACCATGTAATGAATTATTATTATTTAAAAGATTTAAGTTTTTACATTTACATCTATTTAATATAAATAAAATGAATTCTTGTGTATGTTACTCCACTAATAACCCTGCGTGGTTGACGTGAATTATATGTTAAAATAAAAAAAACAGGTTGAATATATGTGTGTACGTCATCTGCAGAAAAACCTAATAATCTATTGTAAATGTCAACATCTTAGGCTTGATCAGCGGATCTAATAACATAAACTACAATGCCCTGACACAGATTTACAAAAAATGACTCATATTCACCCGCAAAAAATATAAAAATATCAATACTTTTATTTAATAGGTCAAAAACAAAACCCATTGACAAAATAAACAAACAATACAGAGGCATACCACGTCACGTACAGATAATCCTTCTTCAGAATACAAATTGAATTAAAAATGATTATATAAATTCCAATTTAGTTTGCTCACGCTTTAGTTGTTTTGGGGTCGTTACAATGAAGGTAAGAGTGCTTTTCCTTTCAATATACTTCAGTAGTGTTTTCCTATAACAAGAAAGTCTACAATTTTGTCTTTATTCGACAAGGAAATACGGAAAAAGTGCAGTGACTATTACATCCAAATTGAAATTTATTAAGTATTTAAATATAAAATAAACGGTATATTCAATTTTGTCGTGGCGTGAACGAGAATAATTTCAAGCAGCTTAAAAAATATGTTTATTGATGTATTTTGTGTCTTTTATAAGTATAAATGTTCCCTATCTTCTTTCAAGCCAAATTCCACTTTTTTAATTTCTATTGAATTTATAAGCTTTTTATAGGAGTCGCTAGAGCTTTTCCACAAAAATAATACAAACTAAAGAATTTTTACACCAGTAGCAATTGTATTTCAAATTAAAGCTTCTAGATATTTCGCTAAAGATACTGAACGGAGAATTTTAAGCGAATTTATTATTTTATTTACTTAATTTTATTTTTAATGAATTGAATGAGTGAATGAATGAATGAATTAAATAATACAGAACATCACTTTCATTTAACAAACAATCTCATTATAACTTTTGTCTACTTCATTGGTTAATATCTATCTCCTCAAGAAACTTCCCCGTTATTTATCAAACAGTTACAATAGTAAAAACTAAAGATCCCCATCATTAGCAATTACAGGATAGTTTCAACTATGTTCTCCCAACCATTAATTAATAGTGTACCGGCATCATTTAATTAACTTTGTATTGACTGACCTGAAGATACTTTGCAAATTGTAGAAAGTGAAACCGGTCGTCTAGATAGTTAAATTAAACTGATTGTAAGTAAGTCTTATTTATTTCTTTTTGACCTATTTATAATACATTAGTTTCAACAGAATTATTTATGACTCACTTTAATCAATATTAATAAAAAAATTCTATAAAAAGTTGTTTATCTACAGCAATATGGATAAACTTATCTACCTGCTACCTGGTGAATCTACGACGCGAACAAACGTTCTTTTTTTTTGATAAATCGTTTTAACGTATACCTAAAGGTGCGTATACATATGCGCGCCGCGAACCTCGCGCCTTGTGTGCGCCGCGCGTTCGTGGCGCGTTCAATGTTCGTTGAAATTTTTCATTTTGACGAACCTTCCGCGATCCAAAGAAAACTGACGAATATTTAGTAATTGTAGATAATCATGTCTTTGTCAAGCGATAAAACTTACGCTATTTCTGTGATGAGTGGTGCTTTCTTGGTAATAGCCAGTGTGTTTCACGTCGGTAAGAAGACAACAAGGAAATCACCTTTTTTTTACATTGGTCCGCATGTATATTTATTTCAGCTTCTATTTCCCTCCAGGCATCGGCTTTAAGTGGTTTTTTAAAATGGTCCTTATGTTGAGGATCCCACAATAATGATTTCCCACGGTAAGCATCAATAAGTTTGATAATATTTTCTTCTGACCACTCCATTACTACCAAATATTTTAAGATAATATACTATTATAATACTCAGACGCGCCAAAAATCAACACACCTTTCACTAACCCGTCCAAATATGTAATGCGAACCACCAAAGTGTTCGTTGAAAAACCGACAGAAGGTGGATCGTAGTGCGCCGTATGTGCGCCGTTTGTGCGCCTCTTGCAAACACGTACTAACCTAACGAACATGCTACAAACGAACAGCGCACGCGCCGAGCGGCGCGCATATGTATACGTACCTTAATACTTTTTGATTTCCATTCTTTCATCTTTAATTCTAAACATGCTAACAATATTAAATTTGGCTTGAAAAACATAGAGAATATTTACTTTTAAGATACACGAAAGACATCAATAGCATGTTTTTAAAGCTCCTTGAAATTATTATCGTTCACGCCATTGACAAACTTGAATATACCGTTTTCCATACAATTTGAAAATCTTATTGTTAAGGTCCTATTAGTTACAAAAATTTTGATAAACAGTAAACAGTTTCCTCGGGTATTCCATATATATGTCTTTGGAATGTTGTGTTCCCTTGTCGTATTAAAAGCATTTTTTAATTTAAAAATATTGTCGTGCATTTTATATTAGTTGCAAATGATTCCAGTGGGTATATCGCCTTTAGTTCAATAATGTTTTTAAGCTTTATTCGATTCTGTTTTACTAATTTGTTACAATCACTAATTTGTTTTTACCAATTTCCAATTTTTTCCCATTTTTATTCTTCTTCTAATAGCGCTACAACCCGTTGTGGGTCTTGACCTGCTTGACAACGTTCTTCTCTGCCCTGTCAGATACTTTACCTTAGCCACTGCCTGATGTTCATGGCTTTAAGATCTTCCTCTGCATCTTCTATCCACCTTTTACCAGGTCTGCCTCTTTTCCGATTTCTTTGCGGTTTTCATCTCTGGAATACTTTTACAGCTCGATTATCTGCCATTTTTTTATAAGTGGCCAAGCCAGTTAAGTCTTTGTGACTTTACAAATCCAATGATATCTGCGCTGTGCAATAATTCATTTCGAAAAGTTTTATTTAATTTTTAGTCTCTTTATTCACGGTTTTTGTTGTGAGTATTAAAGAACAGCTTGAATTGACATGGAATTTGGCATATACATAGCTAATGTGATATTGTGCCGATGTGTGCTTTTGCCATGGGGCTGAGTTTTACCCCTTTTTAGGTGTGAAAAAACATGCGTTCGGCTTTCACGTGCGTTTGTTTCTTCTTCTTTGGGTGCCGTCTTCAATGAAGGTTGGCGATAACCTCAGCAAAATCATTTCTGTCCCTGGCTTTTCTTATTAAAGATTGAGAATCCAAACCAGTTCACTCACGAATGTTTTTCAACCAGGACGCCTGCCCTCTACCAGGACCACGTTTTCCTTCTACCTTCCCCTCTATAAGAAGCTGCAGTAGCTGGTATTTCTCATTTCTGTATATGTGTCCCAAATATGATATTTTCCGTGTTTTCATTATTTTTAAGAGTTCTCTGTCGGTACCCATCTTGTGTAGGACCTGCTCGTTGCTCATATGCGCTGTCCAGGGGACTTTCAGCATCCTTCGAAATAACCACATTTCAAAACTTTCCAAACGCCTGAGTGAGTTGATTTTAAAGGTCCAGGCCTCCATTCCATATAGTAAGGTGCTGTAAACGTAACATTTCAGCATTCGGTATCGGATTTTGAGATTGAGTGTTTGGGACGTAAACATTTGTTTCATTTTTAAAAAGACATTTCTTGCTTGTTCAATTCGCGGTTTTATTTCTATGTCTCGATCTATATCTTTCGTTATCGAGCACCCTAGATATCGAAATTTCTCGACATTTTCGATAATGTTACCATTCACGTTTAAAGCCATGGGTGGATGGATGGATGTTTTGCGTTTGTTTACAGTTGAAAATTTGTAAAATGAATGTGGTTTACGAACATCTAACATCTCAATCATATTTTGTTCTTGAAACGATACGGTTGATTGATCGCTAATTTATTCTACAAATTAATGATTTAAATATTTTTAATGGGAAATTTTACTACTTTCGCAAAATGGCTAAAAATATGAGTATTAGGGACATATTATATTGCATGCAAGTAGGTGGAAAACATAGTTTTATTGATGAAGCGGATCTTGTGTTTTCATCAAAATTACAATCGGCTGATTATCACGATACCATAAATACAATATTTTTGAAATGATTGAAAGAAAAACTACTTCCAAGTTTATATGAATCATCTGTTATAGTTTTGGATAATGCACCACATTATTCGCAAATTTTAAAAAAGAAACCAACAAATATCTAGATAGTGTATAAAATATAAGAGTGGTTAACGAATGAAAATATTTTATTTCCTCAGAATTATTTTAAACCGGAATTACTACAGTTGGCCAAAAAAAAATGAAAAACCAAAAATATTGTAAAAAAATTGTTTAAAATCCTTTATAAAAGGTATATAAAAAATGCCTCAAACGGGCTATCACAAACACATTGCAAAACGTTTTCGGATTGATAAATCCATCATCAGTGCAAACGGTTGTACATGCTAGTAGCCACCAAAATATATGGGTCAAAACCCTTTAAATGTTTTAAATTTGTAGTTGTTTTACATTATTAGTAGTTATAATTTGTGATGTTTAAGTTACCAGTAGTTATCAACAGGTCCTCGTAGACACTTCGTCTCAGGACCATTTTACTTATGTAGAGTCATACGCCGCCATGTTACCTATCCAACGGTAACTTAAACATCACAAATTATAACTATTAATAATGTAAAACAACTACAAATTTAAAACATTTAAAGGGTTTTGACCCATATATTTTGGTGGCTACTATAGTTTATTTTTATGAACGAGAGAGTAACTAGCATAATTTTAACTGGTATATCCGACCACTTTATGGGCGTGCTCAAGATTAATTGAAAAATTACTTTGAATAATTGTAAAAAATTAATGAATTATTTCAGTGTTATGTGTATGTAAACAAAAGTGACCTCTTTTATCACACACTATATTAGAACTGACTGGCCTACATTAAAAAGGGTTTTAAAAAATTCACATTTTTTTTTATTTTTAAAAATTACAAAAGAGAAAAAGAGTTTTTAAAACCGTCTAAGGTATGTTAAATAGATGAATAAAAATATTAATATAAAACTTACAGCTACTTGTTACAAATCCAAATCAGATTCAGAAGATGAACTTTCAGAACCAAGATTTATAATAACTGGCTCGATCAGTTTATCAGTAATATTGTCCAGCTTCCACATTTTTTTCTCTTCTTTAATAGTGTAATTTACTGCCTTTTTCCAGTTTTCAGGTTTTACATTATTTACGGCCTCCAAAAACAACTGTTTAACATCATGAATTTTAAAAGTGGTACTTTTTCTTGAAATTTCACTCTTTATCTGTGCCCATACCAGTTCAATCGGGTTTAATTCACAATGATATGGTGGGGATCTAAGTACTGTCATTCCACGATTTTTGGCAATTTCATCAATTTCGTATTTTTTAAAATTTTCTTTATGAATGGCACACAACGAATAAAGTTCCTTTCTTATAGATTCGGGATGGTACGTAATATTTTTTGAACTCAGCCAATTCTGCAAGTCTTTTTTTAACCACTTGGTTGTGGGCAGTCGTTCTATAAGTCTGGAGTGATAACTTGCATTATCCATTACTATTACACAGTTCTTAGGAAGAAGATCTATCATTTGTTCGAACCATTCTTGAAAGACATCAGCGTTCATGTCTTCATGGTAGTCACCGGTACGAGTTGATTCAAAAGTTAATAAACCACCTTCAACAAAACCGTCTGAACTGCCAATGTGTACTATTATCAGCCTGCGTCCCTTTCCTGATGATGGGTTTAAACCAGTAGATAAGTTATTTACAAAAGCGTGCCTTTGACTTGTAACAGTTTCATCCTGCCAAAATTTATTTGGTGTATGACCCTCGTTGATCCATGTTTCATCAAAATAAAATATTTTTCTTTTCTGGTTTCTCATTTCCTTTATGGTTCTTAGAAAATGTCTTCTCCATATGACAATATCGCTTCTTTCTAATAAAATAGACTTTCTGGGATTCTTTTTCCAGCGGAAGCCTATTTCTTTTAAAAGTTTCCATAACGTACTTCGACTCATTTCTGGGTAATCCTTATCATCTCGAACTGAGACAAGAACTTTATCCAATGTTGGAAATTATTGTCTAAAGAAGAATTCATGCACTTTTCGTCGAAGTCCTTCTTTAAAATGATATTCTATTTGAAATTTTGGTTTCCCTGGAGCATTACGTGGCATTTGAAAACTACCCCATTTCTCTTCTTTAATAACTCTGTAAATCGTAGATTTCCCAACACCAAGTGTACTGCTAACTAACTCAACGGTCTCATCAACACTTTCACAAAAACGTTTGTCTGTAAATGATTTAAAACAATTAAATATTAATGTTTTTTCATTAACTGTTAAAGGACCAATTTTTCGGCGTTTACACTTCACTTCCAAATTTTCCATAACACTAGTATACACAATAAACTGCACCTTGCAACTGAAGTACCTACTTTTAGTGAACTGTTAAGAATTTTGAATACGCCACTTGAACCTTCCTATAAAATGGAAAAACCCACTATCACATTTTCTGTGGAATAAGTTTAGAAGGTAATTATCTAGTCAATTACTGTCGTAGATTCCTGAAATTAAAGAATTAAATGTTTGATTTTTGAAACCCTTACTTCGTGGAATGCACTCATTTCAGATAAAATAAAACGTTTTATTTTATCTAAAGAATTAAACTTGATTTTGCAAATAGGTAGGTACTTATTAAACTTTTATTGGTTATATATAACCAATAAAATAAACATCTTACATTTCTTGCAAATTCATTAGTACCTGTTAACCTCCATCACTCCGACACTGGCAACCTTATTTAGGGATTAGTAACCGTAACAACTATTGTATTCTATTCTGCTCCAACCTTTATACCTGGTGGTCATACTCAATTTAAAATTGTTTTCCTATATACTTCTGTAAACTTGTTGACAAATATCTGTTTTTCATTGAGTCACCCGTATCAACAGTTTAGGGATTTGCATACATAATTTATTGTTTTATTACTCTCTCATACATAAAAATACACTATAGCATGTACAACCGTTTGCACCGATGATGGATTTATCAATCCGAAAACGTTTTGCAATGTGTTTGTGATAGCCCGTTTGAGGTGTTTTTTATATACCTTTTATAAAGGATTTTAAACAATTTTTTGTGATATATGGTATACAGCTACAGGAACTTAGTTTCCTAGTGGAAAAATATTGTAAATTCAATCCCATTGAACGCAACATTTACTATAATAACTATATTAAACGTAACGATTACAGTGACGTAGCAGTTTTATAAACAGGACAAGAAGCATTAAATACTGAAGCTCATGCAATTTGGCAAAAAAGTAGGTATCCGGTAATGAGAAAAATTAATAAAATGTTGAATGCGTAAAAATCGCATCGAAGCAATTAATGTAGTCCTTATTTACAATTCAAATAAAGATACCGACGACAGTGATTATGAGTATGGATCTAATTCTTGATTACACCCTATAGAAGATTTTCATTTTCCTATCAAAAAAATTTTGTGTGTTATTGTTATTATTTTATTAGTAAACCTTTATCATTACAATTACTACAATTTAGAAACAATAGAATTTGTAATTTTGTTCTATTTGTGCACTATTAATTGTATATTTCTCTATATGAATGTAAAATACAGTGCTTCAAATATTAGGAGAATTCGCTATTTCTCAGCACAGCGGACCATTGAATTGAAAGCTTTCTTCCCTAATCCAAAAAGGCGCAATTTCGTGAAATATAGTGTAGTTAGAATGAATGCTTGCAATCTCCATTATTAATATTTTCATGGTCGCTCTGTTACGTTTAGGATCAAATTCAAGTTATCCATGCGATGATTAACACGTCTTACGTCTCGAAGTGTATCCTCAGTCCCTGTGGAGCTTTAAGCCTCTAGGGTATCGGACGTACTATGATTTCACGGATATATCAGTTTCCCCTTACGAAAGGGTTAAAGTTAGCGTCATAGTGTATTGAGCGATCTAATAGTGAATCTTTAAATTTTGAACATTCTGAAAGCAAGGTTTAATATTCAACTAGGGAATATATTTAACTAATGATCAACTATTCAAACGAAGAAATAAAAAGTCTAGCCGATTAAAATATTGAAAAATGCTCCTAGAGATATTTCAAAAATAAAAATACCGTGTCGTTTTACATCAAAAAGTATCCGATCTAAAAAAATGATTATTTTATTGTCTACACCATAGTACAAAGTTTTTGGTGAAAATTTTAAGTTGGCGATCATTCTGGCTATGATAACTTTGTTGGTTGCTGTGAGAAATAGCTGTGTTGAGGTTGCATTATATACCATGCTCTCAGGTTAGGAAGCCAAGATATTCTTCTTCGTCCGGGGCCCTTTTTCCTTTAATTTTACCTTGCAAAATGCATTGAAGTAGCTCGTATCTGTCTCGATTTCTCAATATATGTCCCAATTATTGCAAATTACAGACCTTCACGATGTTGACCAAATCCGAAGTTGTGTTCATCCTCCGCAGTACTTCTTCATTGGTGACTTTGTCTATTCGTGGTATCTTCAGGATCCTTCTGTATGACCATTGCTCAAAAGCCTGAAGTTTTGATAGAGTTTCTGCCTTCAATGTCCACGTTTCTATTTCCGTACAGAAACATTGAGTACACATAACATTTAAGGAGCCTTATTTTTGTTTCTAGGGTGAGGGCATGGCTCTTGAACACAGAACTAATAGACAAGAATGCACTTTTTGCCTTTCCGATGCCACATTTAATCTCTTGAGTATTGTCCCACGATAAAGTGAAATAGAATTATTATTAAAATTAGTTAAGTTTTGTACCTGCTGTACCTGTTGCTGCTTGTACCTACTTGCGTTTTCCTACTTGCATAAAATTGAAAAAGTGGTTTGAAAAAAGTGAGGCTGTGAATATTAAAAATACTGTCAGAATTACAGAAAATAGATAACAATGAAAGTACTTACCACAAGAGATTTCTACTAAGATTGATAACTATCCAGTTTGTTCACAAGCCGTTTTGTTATTATCTTCATGAATAGTTTGTATGTATGGGAGAGCAGACTAATCCGTCTGTAGTTCTTTAGTTCTGAAATGTCACCTTTTTTGTGTATTATGGTTATTATTGCATTATGCCACTGGGAGGGGATTACGCCTCTTGTCAAAGAAGCATTGAACATATTTTTCAACACATTTAGTAACGTCACTCCTCCTTATTTGATTTGTTCAATGACTATCCCATCTTCTCCACGTAATTTATTGTTTTTCATCTCCGAGAGAGCTGATTTTATTTCCTCTGTTGTGATGTGGATCTGGGATATCTCCTAAGCCTACATTTTGAACTTTTGGTATTTGATTTTGATCAGGATCTGGAAGTTCTTCTAGCTTATACAATTCTTAGTAAAAATCTTCAAAGCTCTAGGATTTTTGATATCTTTGTTTAACTGTCTATGTGTTACAAAATTATCTGTGTATTTGTCTTTCAATTTTTTTCTTTTGTTTATAAGATCTTTAGTAACTTGAGTGAATTTATCCATCTTGTTTTTTCCTTTTTCCTTATATTTTCCATAAGCGTTTCGAATCGCACTATTTATTCGCATGTTTGTCACCTCTATATCTAATGCATTCTCATTTAGATGTTCTATTTCTTTCAGTTCTGAAGTTATGAGATTCTGATAAGCTACTCTATCTTCTATCGATTTCCATTTATTAGAATGCCTCTCTGTTATCATTGCTGTCCTCTCTTGTCTAATGTTGATCATTATTTTGGCTCTAACCAACCGATGGTCAATCCCAACAATGATTTTATTAATTACTTTAACATCTTGGACAATATTTTTTCTGTTTTTTTTTCCTATGTATATGAATCTATTCACATGTTCTATATCGTCAATATAGTGTTATTGCGCCGGTCTATTTGATCTGGTTTGGATGAGTACTTTTGTTTTATTTGTATTTATTGCTAGCCCTACTGCTTCTGCACTCCGTTTCAACTCAACATAGGTTTCTTCCGCTGCATTCACTGTTCTGCTCATTATGTTTATATCATCTGCGTATGCTGCTAATTGGGTAGATTTGTTTGTATGTATGTTATTTTCGATCATCATCAACCGTCTAATTACATATTCAAGAACAAAATTAAAGAGCGTTGGAGCCAGTCCATCGCCTCGTTTCAGTCCTTGCGTTATCATAAACGCATCAGTGATCTGTCCTTGGATACATACATGTGCTTATATTTCTGTCATTGTCATTTGCACTAGTCGTATTAATTTTGATGATATGCCAAATTCTTCCCATATATTAGGTAAAATTGTTCTATCTATTGAATCATAGGCTTGTTTAAAATCTACAAAGAGATTGTAAACGTCCATGTCATATTCCCATGCTTTGGCTAATATTTGTTTAACTGTAAATAGTTGGTCAATGGTAGATCTATTTTGCCTAAACCCTGCTTTATATTTCCCGATGATTTTTTCCGTGAGAGGTTGAAGTCTTCAGTTAATGATATTTGTATTTTGTATCCCGAAAAAAATAAAGAGATGCCTCTATAATTCTGACACAACAGTTTGTTTCAACAGATAGGGCAGATTATAGTTTTCTTCCATTGTTGGGGATTTCTTTCCCTATCCATATCTCTCGTATTAGCTGGTACATTTGTTGTTTCAAATTCCTTCCTCTTTGATTGAGTAGTTCTGCCGGCATTTTATCTATTCCCGGTGCTTTATGGCTTTTTTGTAAGTGCATTGCCGTTTGGACCTCCTCTAGCGTTGGGAGTCTAGTTAATTTATTTTCTTCTCCGTCTCTCCCCAGCTCTTGTTGTTGTACCTCCTGACATGCCTGCTGCTGCCTCTGTCGTTGTAATGGTGGTTGTAACCCTTTGTTTAGTAACTCCTTAAAATATGCCGTCCAGGTTCTCTTAGTTTTGTCCATATCGCTAATGATTTCACCCTTCTTATATTATTTTTACTTATTTTCCATAAAATATCTAACCTCATCTGAAAATAGGATTTATCTTTACTTAATATAGAAATACATTTTTAAAATTTTTACTCCATAATCTTTGTGGATTTTTTTCCAAGAAGAAAATCTGTGAATTTGTTCCTTGGTTATTAATTATATAGGTTCTATCTGCTCTTTACTTCCCTAAAATCTTCCCTAAGATCTTAAAGTTGACCATGTACCGTAGGGTGTTTTACCATGGAGAAGAGGGTATTAGGATGCCGTAATTTTTTTATTATTTCTTTACTTCTAAATGATAAGGTAGTTGTAGACAAATGAAAACAAATATAAAAAAATAACCTTGAAAGGTTTAATTTAGGTAACTAAGAGTACTCTTTCAAGTATAAAAAAACTATAAAACAATTTTAATGAAATTAAAATGATAAAGCTAAAACAAAATAACAAATATAACTATTTAATCTAAAAATATGCAGCTCATTTTTATTGGCTTTATTTTTCTCACCCTTTCTATAACCTCAATGGTAACCTCAAATGTATTTGTACAATTTAAATAAATCATACTAGCTATTCTAAAAGTTCATTTAAAGTTCTGAGTTTCCCCTACCTGTTTCTACGAACTTAATTCCTTTTGGAACAAAACATCGCATCGGTCGTTCGTATGCCTGCAGGCATATTCATTCCAAGGTACGCAGATACTTAATGAAAAATAAAGCCCTAGAGTAATACAATAGGATGCCGAAGTAAATTGTTTTCTAGTTTTCCTTCGCCATATGATGTTCGACAGGTGTAATTAACGGAAATATTCACAAGCTTAAAAATACAGAGTGATTGAAGCAATATGGAATCCCTAAAATGAAGATATTTGAGGCAAAAATAAAAAATCGTATATGTTTAAGAATATTTTAAGGATTTTTTTATTTTGATACCTTTTTTGAATTTAACACTAGCTATTTTTTGACTGTTTATGTAGTTTTTGATTCATCTTTGGGTAGCTTACCTTTTTAGTTCATTTCTTTGTTCATTTTCAGTTCTCTCCCTTTTTATTAATACTGTTCGACATTGAAAATGTTAATTAAAACACTCTGTTAATGTGAATATATTTTAATAGTTTTCTGATAATGAAATAAAAACATATAGTCTATCAATTCTTTAAAATTTCCTAAATTGGAGTAGTCCATATCCTCAAAATTCAGTAATAATTCGGACCTTCTCTTAAGGACACGCACTCCTTTATTCTGTAATGTATGCTTCGAATGAGGTGATAAATATCTTCTTATATATTGGTATATCTGTCAAAGAATCCTTAATCTTATTCCGAAGGTGCTGTAAATTATTTTCAATAGCAGAGACGACTGGTGATCCTGCTGGTCATTAAAGAACGGTGGTGTTAGCTTGACAGAGAAATCTTAAAGTAACAGCTGCTGTCTTGCTGAGCCTGGCAATATGTTGCTAGAATTTTTCTATGTTATGTTACCCCAAGCCAAAAGGTAAGCGCTATCGTACGTTTCACGCAAAAGTGGAGCCGAAATAAAACATAATACGATCCGATTATTAGCAGCACTAAAGTCTTGCTTCCTTATATATTTTGGTTAACTAGTAAATTAATCTCATTATAAGTTGTTGACCTAAAACAGTCAACTATTGATTGCCAATTGATCTAATGGTACTGAAGCAGCCCCTAAGAGCATTTATTCTTAGTAGGCGTTCTTTACATTCACTGGTTCTGCAATTGATCTGGTACTCCTAAAATATTGTTATCTAAAATAAACTTCTTTTGTTCAAATAACTCATAAGTTATGTATGGAAAATTTCTACTTTTTTAGTTCTTTTTTAACCTGTCTCTCAATTGCTTAACTTTACTTACAGTACCGTTTTGTTGATGTTCAGTTTTTCAACATCCATCTAAGTACTTAAACAGTAGATACCTTAGCTGTTGAATAGTCTATGTACGCATGGTTTGTGTCCTGCAATTTAACTGCAGTATCCAGTATCTGACATGTATCATTATATGCCCCAAGTATTCTTCAAGTCCGTTCCTTAAGAATTCTTTATTAACACGAGCTCTAGCGAATTGAAGATATTCCATACTTTCAGATACCTCTATCTTCTTTTACGAATCTTTTTTATGGGCCCACTTCAACGTCATACACCAAAGCAGGTCTCACTACATCGGTCTTGTATATCTTTTCTTTCAGTCCTTCCCCAATTTTTCGATCACAATAGATGTGTGGGATAGCGTCCCATTTTCCGTTATGTAGGAGCAAAAGTATTTAAATTCTTCTACTCGTACTAGTTTTTATATTAGCAACTATATGTCCCCAACTATTTCTTTTCCTTCTAACCACATATACTCCATTTATGACCTGTTATCTTTAAGTCCTCCCTCTTTAATAACCTTGCTTCAACATTTCAACTTCTCCTCCAACATTTGTTTGCTCTCCTTTACTAACACGATACCATCAGCAAAAAGAATTAATTAAGTAGCCTCTTCCCTTACTTTCTGACAGTACATCCATAATAGTACTAAACAGGTAGGTACTCAGTGAAGTTGGTCAGGACTTGATGCAAACCAACGGTCATTGGAAAATGTTCGGTCCATTCAACACAAGTCCTTACTTTGGTGTAAGCTCCCTTATACATATCCTTCACGAGCCTTACGTACTTCTCAGGAACCTATTTTTCTCTCATACATCTCCATAGCTCTTGCCTAGAAACTGTGTCATACGTCTTCTTAAGATCTATTAATAACAAATAAAGCCCTGTTTTCTTCTCGCCGCGGTAAACAAGGCATCCGTTGTCCTCCTTCCTGGGGTAGGAAATAGTTATTACAGTCCTGAATGCCCCTTTTACATTGCAATCTTTATACATTGATACCATCCCTCTCTCTCTCTCTCTCTCTCCATGCACTAAGCATCCTTTCTAACTCATATATCCTATTCATTATTTACCACAAAATATCAACCGCTTTCTGTCCTCCAGAGTCTTCCAAAGTTCCACAGGTATTTCGTCAGGTCCCACTGCCTTATCATAATTTATTTTACGTAACGCCTCGACAACTTCATCTCTTGCTATCCTTGGCATTACTTTCTCATTTAAGATCTCGTATTCTCTGTTTTTCTTCTGGTGTTCTTCATTTAGCAACTTTCTAAAGTACTCATAAAATCTTTGCTTTATTTCAACCTCGATTCTTAACAATCTTTCATTCACACTCTTAATATGTCACACTCTCTTTCTAGGATTTTTCTACTCTCTAACCTTCTGTTACACTTTATAGTTCCACCACCAAGTTTCTTTGTCTCTACGAGGCCCTCTCTTCACTTTTCTTACTATTTATTATATATGACCCTGCGTATTTCGTTTGGAATACATCAAGGACGGGGATATCTAGTCTGCTCATTTCTAACTGACTGTTTGGTAATTTATCAGTTTCAGACGTAGAAGTTACGTTCCAAATAGCTATGTGAAAGTCACTTAAAAAGCTCCGTGGTTTGTAGTGATCTCCTTTTCCTGCTGGATCTGAAATTCTAAGCTTCATGACCGAGTTTTCACATGGTTCCATTGTTTCTGATGGAAAGCTGTACTTAATATACCTATCCATAATAATTGTTAATGATGTGGACCTGTGGAGTATCTTACCGCTTATGAGTTCTTTCACCCGAAGATGTTATACGGCAATCGGGGGACTACTTTCCGCTGTTTACTCGCTCGTCGGAGTCTTGGTAATGATCTAAAAGGGAGTATCATGTAAACGTGAGGTTGACATTAAACTAAGAGAGGCTAATATATAATTTGCTTGCTTACCGTATTAACTTCCCTAATAAAGTATAATTCATTTATTGTACATAACAAAATATTATCATTTAAACAACAAAAAACCTAATGAAAAGATATTTGTTTTGGAAATATCTTAAGTTTTTTTGTGAATAATATACCCGTTGACACCCTTTCTATTAGATTTTGACTTTCGTTTTAATTTATATTTAAAACTTTAGAAACCATTATAAAATAACAAATCTGTTACTTATTGTATGTTTTAGATATTACTGTTTATAATACTTGGCATAAGTGGAATATTGTGCGAACTACCGCCGCCATACCTATCAAGGGGATTTAGACCAAGCCCGCAACTATCGCTGCCTCAGAGAACATACGGTGTACCTAATGGCCAACCTGCTAAGCAACTTTCGACAAAATACGGCCCACCTCCAAGTAACGCCGAACCTTTAGACCCAACGTACCGAAATAATCAGCCTCCAATCAAATTAACACAAGATAACCGATATCGAACTATCCCTGACAATGTTTGGTTTAATAAAGGTAATTTAAATCAAAGACCGCTACCAACCAGATATGGTGTTCCTGATATAGATGCTCAAAACAATGTTCAAGCAGTTCCACAAACAATTTATGGTGTACCAAAACAAGTTGATAACTCTGCCCAATTTAGTCCCTTCGTAGCTCAGCCTCAAAGAAATTACGGTGCCCCAGATAGAGCGGTGGTGGATGCAGCTACTCTGGAAGAGGTTAGGGAATTAAAACAACTACTACAAAAAATAGAAGCGCAAAGAATTATTCAACAAAATATTGCTCAGTATTTAGCTCCACAAGTATCCAGACACCCCGACAATAGATTCGTACAAAACCTACCGACACAAAATAATGCTAAATTTAGAAGTTCACTTACTGATCAATATTTACCAATAAAAGAACCAGAAAATTTTAGAAAATTTGTGTCGCCTACTACGGGTTTTAATGTTCAACAAGAGGGTAGAAACCTTGATCAAAATCCCAGTAATCAAAACAATGTAAATACTGCCTTCGTTCGGGGAGATCAAGGCAACCCTGCAGGTAAGTACATTCCTCCCAGCCAAACTCTACCAAACCAAGGAAATCAAGAAAATGCAGATCCTTCATCAGTATCCCCCAATTTTGCAAAAAACCCAACCAATTCTTGGAACAACCTTGACTTACCAAATCCTGGGGATGCTCAATCAAATAATAATTTTCCTAATTCAGTTCCCTTTCCTAATCCTAATATTGATGTACAAAAAGTTGAAGTGACGCAATTTGGAAACCGAGACAATAATGGTCGTGTAAGACCTACTACTAGACCTCAAAACAATAATGGAAACGACAATGATGATCAAGTAAATAATAGATACATTCCTCCTACTATTGAGAGTCCTGTTCAGAGAAATCCGACACCAACTACTCAGAGACCTTTTGTTACTTCGACTTCTGGATTTGACTATCCCGTGGAACAGGTAAGTGGAGATAATTATTTCGTAGTTTAGTGTGTAATAGTATACGTATTTCTAAAATTTTGTTAAAATTATTACAGGAAGTCATATAGACTATCGAAAAACTCAAAATAAGGAAGGTTGCGGGTAATGTTAATATAAAACAGAAATAAATAAATTTATGGGAAAGCACAAGGTAGATATTTTATTACTACAAAAGTGAATTTTAATAAAATACAAATATAAAATATTTTAATAGAGCACGGCCAATAACGATACTAGTCTAGTTTTACAAAGAGAAAATTTAGGTTTTATTAAGAGTCAGAATTGCAAAAACATCGACTAAGATATTTAAAGTTATTGCACAAAGCAACATCTTGAATATAAAAGGAACGAATATATATATTTTTTAAAAGTGAAAGAAGTAAATGTTCCTCTATGACGGATAACGCAAAACGAAGTTATTTGCAAAATTTTATTTTAAAAGTGTCGACGAACAACAATAATTCATGAGAGTACAGTCCTGATATTGATAAAAGAAATCACTTTGTCTGAAATATATCAGTTTTTAAATGATAAAAGCACAGATAAAAATTATTTTTGTTACTTTCAATACATAGTTATAGTGCTACCTCCAACTCAGTCTTATAAACATAACGTGAGTTCCAAAAACCACCTCATAATATCTATATTATCAATAATAATATAAAACCTATAAAGTAACAAAGAAATTGAAACAAAACTAGTTTTTAGTCAAGTTCCGAACCGGTGATAGGGTGGGACTTAAAATTAATCAACCATAACTAAGAATAACACCATGAATTCTACTTATACTTCATCTCACATTCCAACAAAAGATCCAACAAAAGAACAAGCTATAGTAATTTCCAGTATTGAAGGAACTGAAGTTCATGGCTATATCATAGCCATCGGTTCACTAGTTCGTCCACGTAACGTATCCTTCGCTTCCAGAATTGTCAACAATAGACTATATTTATTTATGTCTTTTATCTAAAAATACAGTTGATCTACTGCTTCATTTCCACAAATATTCTTTCATCATCTCTCATTTACCAATACCTATTACCTGTTATAACTTTCTATATAAAAATTTAACTGTACAAAATGCATAGCTATTGTTCATCAGGTAACTGAATTCTCTGACCAAGCAAATCCCACTATATTGCACACCCAGAAACTTCCTAATACATATTATTTAGAGTAAATACATCTAATAACCAAACAGAACAAGAATGTTCTGACAAAGGTAATTCATCCACTTCTAATACACAGCCAGAAACTTCCCAAAACACATGAATTACAGTAAAAACATCTAACCAAACAGGACAAATGATTGAAATTGACAATAACCAGACAGGATCTATAAATAATAAAAGTAAAATATCTTCCTTAAAAATCACCATATCAGCAACCTCAAACAGCATTAGAAATCCTACTCCAGTAGAAATAACACCATATCCAATTATTACAAACGTCTCCAATTAACTAAAAAGGTTCATCTCATCTTCTCCATACATTAACGAAAATAACCCATGGACAGATTCGCAGATATTTACTCCTCCTGTTGTAAGCAAACCAAAGAAAAAGTCAAAAAAGTCAACCAAAAATTCCCGCGAAGAACTTTTACGTTCTCTAGAGTCTACCAAAGACAAAATAAAAACTGAACACCACCATTTATCCTAAACTATAATGAAATATGTGACTTTCTAGAAAACACACTGTATTCCAAACATCCTGAATAATTTCAAAGGTAACTCGAATAAAACTGCCGAGATATTTGAGATCCTTAATTATGTTCACGCTTATATTACCCATAATTCAGAATTAAAAAATAATATCACTAGATTAAAAAAGAAACTAGACCCCAATAATATCTCTTTCATTTTTCATAGAAGAGATAGATAAACAACTATCTCAGGAAGAATTCTAACACGTCCAAGTCCTGGAAGTACACTGAAGTAAGTAGAAGTATATGGAAGAAAAATAATAATAATGAATAATGTTAGGTGAAATAACCATAATAAAAAGTAACGAAGCCGTAATTATCAATGAGCCGTATCGACTAGTTGAGAGATGGGCGGAGAATTTTGCTGAGAAATTAAATATAGGCAACCAAGAAGTGACTGATATAAATGACCACAGTGGAGACGTAGACGATGAGAAGGAGAAAAATAATATACCAACAGAAGAAGAAGTTGCCAAGGCAATAAAAAGGTTGAAAAACAACAAATCCCCTGGAGAAGATGGTATACCCCCTGAGCTGTTCAAGTATGGAGCAAACGCCCTAAAAAAATACATAATAAAACTTGTTACATCCATTTGGAGAGAAGGAAAACTCCTAGACAGTTAAAATGTAGGTATTATAATACCTATTCACAAGAAAGGGGATCCACTATTACTTAACTATCGAGGCATTACCCTACTAAATACGGCTTACAAAGTACTGGGTTGTATACTCTATGATCGTTTACTAGTATATACTGAGGAAAAATAGGCAAATACCAATGTGGATTCCGAAGAGAAAGGTCAACAATTGATCAGATTTTCCTTCTCAGACAAAGCTTAAGAAAAGACGTATGAATATGGAATTGATACCCACCACCTCATCATAGATTTTAAAAGCGCTTATGACAATGCAGCCAGAAGCGCACTTTATAATGCCATGGCAGAACTAGATATTTCGTCGCATCTAATAACATTGGTAAAGTCAACTCTTTTGACAGTTGAGTGCAAAATCAAGGTACAAAACGGAGTGTCAAAGTCTTTTCAAACACATATTGTATTGCGCTAGGAAGATAGTCGATCGTGCCTATTGTTTAACATCGCGCTAGAAAGAGCCATAGAGAAATCGGGCATAACAACCAGAAGCACGATCGTCAATAGAAGTGTACAGATATTTGCCTACGCAGATGACATTGACATAGTAACACGGACAAAAAGAGACCGGATACAGGCTGTTGAAACATTAGAAAAAGCCGCGAAGACAATGGGACTGCAGGACAACGTATCCAAAACAAAATACATGAAGGTCATGAACAGCACACAAATAGCGGCACCACAAGATCTGGTGACAGCACACACATTCGAAGGGGTCTCGGAATTTATATATCTTGGAACACAACTAAATAATAGCAACCTAGTAAGCGTAGAAATTAAGAGAAAAATATACCTGGCGAACAGAGCTTACTTTGGACTAAAGCAATTCTAAACATCACACATAATTAGCAGAAAAACCAAGATACTAATATATAAAACTTTTATTAACCCTGTCCTAACATACGCGTCAGAGACATGGACTACGGTAAAAAGTGACGAAGAACTGTTAGGCCGCTGTGAAAGAAGAATACTTAGACACATATACGGAGGAGTACAAGAAAGCGGGATATGGTGCAGGCGCTACAATTTTAAATTGTATCAATTGTATAAAACATCCGAATAAAATCTGTATAAAAACGAAAACATCCCAATCTCCTATGCAACGCAAATGGTGAAATAATAGCCGATCTACAAGAAAAGCTTAGGACCTGGAAGAACTATGTAGAAGAATTGTTCGACGATGAAAGACAAGAACCTAATATAGATAACTTGCAAGGCGACGAAGGACCAGAAATAACTAAAGAAGAACTATTATACGCTATAAAAATAATAAAAAATGGTAAATCACCGGGTCCAGACGGGCTCACATCAGAACTTCTTAAGCTTGTGGAAGGCGAATCAGTGAATATTCTACTCGACCTTTTTAACTGCATCTACAAAAGAGGAGAAATACCAAAGGAATGGCTACTTTCAACTTTTGTAACCTTACCAAAAAAGGCAAATGCAAAACAGTGCACTGACTACCGCACTATAAGCTTAATGGGGCATACATTAAAAGTATTCATCAAAGTAATCCACTCAAGAATTAACAGAAAACTAGATGCAGATATTAGTAATACTTAATTCGGATTTCGGAACGGGCTTGGAACAAGAGAAGCACTATTTGCACTTAACGTCATATGCCAAAGATGTCTAGATATAAACCAAGATATATATATATATATATATATATATATATATATATATATATATATATATGTGCTTTATTGATTACAACAAAGCGTTTGATAAAGTTCGTCACGATCACTTAATGAAGCTGCTAGTAGAAAAAAACTTGGATAAAAGGGACATTAGAATTATCTCTAAGATTTATTATAACCAGAAAGCAAATATCCGAATAGAGCAAGAGACAACGGAGGAAATCGAGATCAAGAAAGGCGTAAGACAGGGTTGTATACTCTCACCGACCTTATTCAATCTATACTCTGAAGACATTATAAACACAGCACTTTCGGATCAAAATATAGGTATTAAGATAAATGGCATCCGAATAAACAACTTGAAATATGCCGATGACACGGTACTAGTCGCAGAAACTTGGGAAGATCTTCAAATACTAATTAACAAAATAGTAGAATGCAGTGAAGAACACGGATTATCACTTAACATAAGCAAAACAAAAATAATGCTAATATCTAAATCACCACAAAACTTCCCTGACATAACCGTGCATGATCAAAGAATCGAACGTGTAAGAAGATATAATTACCTGGGAACTGTTATCATCGAAAATAATGATTGCTCTGAAGAAATCAGAACCAGAATAGAGAAAGCTAGAGCCACATTTACTAAATTGAAAAAGGTGTTCTGCGGAAGAGATCTAAGTCTAAAACTTAAAATTCGCCTTTTGAGATGTTACGTTATATCAGTTCTCCTCTACGGGATGGAAATATGGACATTGAAAAAGATCGATACCAAAAAGATAGAAGCATTTGAGTTGTGGATGTATCGTAGAATATTAAGAATACCCTGGACAGAGAAAGTAACAAATGTGGAGGTTTTGCTGAGAGTGCGGAAAGAGAAAGAGCTGATACTTACTATTAAAAAGCGCAAACTACAATATTTGGGACATGTTATGAGGGGAGATAAATACCAGTTGCTGCAATTGATTATACAGGGAAAGATAATGGGAAAGAGATCCATAGGAAGAAGAAGGCATTCATGGTTGAAAAACTTGAGAGACTGGTACAATTGCACCAATTACCAACTGTTTAGATCTGCAGCATCAAAAATACGCATAGCTTTGATGATAGCCAAACTTCGGAACGAAGACGGCACTTGAAGAAGAAGAATTGTATAAAAAATGCAACATCGTCCGGTTTATTAAAATTAATAGACTAAGGTATACCCCCAAAGACAGATATTATATCAAGAGCAAGTAGGAACCAGGAAGAGAGGCAGGCCAAGATTTAGATTTAAAACTCAAGTTGAAGATGACTTAAAGAATCTAGGGGTCAGAAATTGGAAAGCCAGTGCGAAAGATACAAGGGAATGGAGACTAATTCTTGAACAGGCCAAGACCCACCCAGGGTTGTAGAGCCAAAGATGATCATGAATGTTAAGTGAAATCCCAATGACTTTTGTACATATTTAAAAGAGATAAAACTTTTAATAAATGAATTATGCCCAAAGATCTTAGGTCTACAAGAAACTCATTTTAAACAAGCTAATATAAATCTTCGAACTTATCGATGTTTTCTAAAAAACAGAATAGCACAACAGGCCAGTGTCTGAGTAGCTGTCTTCGTAAGTACATACCTAGAAGCTAAGCCAATTGCATCACTATTTATTCAATTCTTATCAACGTTTTTCACGTAGAATACCTTAAACTCGTTATTATCTGATAGTAATCGCTTTGCTATCTGTATATCATCAAATGAAATTCTGCAAGCTGGACGTATTATCATGTCGACATTCAAAAGAAAATTGAAAACTATCAACCAAGTGATGATATAAACTCTAATATTACGCCCTTAAACAACATAATTATAGAAGCAGCTCTAAAAAATATAGGTAAAACGAAGCTCTGCAAAAGACCTCCAGTACTTTGGTGGAACAATGAAGTAGCAGATTCTCTACCTTCTAGCAATCATGCTTTTAATGTACTTAAAAAGAACAAAGAAAAATCTGACAAAAAAGCAAAAGAGATACCTAGAGATCAGGGTATCATCTGTCAATTCTTCAACACCTTCACAGGTTGTTTGGACTAAAATTGGTAAACTCAAAGGCTCCAATTCTTTTACATATAAACACCTTAAAACAAAATATTAAATTAATTACTTCCCAAAATACAATCGCAGAAGCTTTAGCTGATACAGCTTCGACAAAATTCTTCAACAAATTCTAGCGACGAAAATATTTCTTATGAATCTCTAACATACAAGAAAAACATAAAAACTTCTACAGTCCCCATCACAATATAAAGAGGTGAAACCTCTTTATACTGTGGTCCCAGCATTATAATTATATATCCGGATAGAATATCCTGATGATATTCTACCACTGTTCATAAAAAACTTACCATTCGGAGCCAAACTAACTCTGTTACATTTATTTAATACCTGTTTCCTAAAGCATGAATTACCTACTAGACCTCTGATCTCAAACAATAATCATTTCCATTATTAAGAATAACAAACCAAAAGACAATTCTTACCGACCCATCTCTCTTACATGTTGCATGTGCAAGATCCTAAAAAACATTTAAACCTCCACCTTATATGGTACTTAGAAAATAATAATTTTCTTACTCCCTTCCAAATTGGTTTTTGAAGAGGTAGATCCACATTAGATAATCAACTTGCATTGCAGACTCCAATTAATGAAGCTTTTGCACATAACCAAAAACTAATAACAATAATTTTCGATATAACCCAAGCCTACCATAGAGCATGTATTGACTGTAGGTATTCTACAAACATTGAAAGATACTCGAATTCAAGGTAAGATACTCGCGTTAGAATAAATGGTGTTATAGAACGGAAGAAAAAAATATTAGTGGTACTATTTCGTCCCACTAAGCAGCCGCTATAACTACGAAGCATAAATGTTTTTATAAGGTTTTATTAACATTATTAAATAGATTAATATTTCACAAAACACAAAATTTTTTTTTTTTTCCAAAGCAGGTATATTCATCATACGAAAGTTTTATTAGAAGCGATTTTATATTTAAACGGTGAAAATAAATCGTTTCATATTGACTGAGAAGCAACTAAAATTTCTTGTCCGATACCTCAATCGTAGGAAACGCTTATCTTTCTTGATTAACTAATTATTATACCAATACTTAGTTAACCATTATTAAATGGTTCAACTAAATGATGTTAATAAAATATATGGTTTTTAATGTTTCATTAGGTACGTCTTTTCCATTTATTCGTTCCATTATTTATAAGATGGGTTTTTTTGTATAATTCTTCCATTGTCGCGTTGGTTTTTCTTTTTCTTGGTGTTGTTTCTTTTCTTTTGTGGTTTTGGCATCCTGTTTTAAGCTGTTGCCTCTTCAGGATGTGGTTTTTGTTTTTGTGGTGGTTGGCTTCTGTTTTGTTTTTTCGTTGATCCACTGGTGGGGCCGTCCAGGACAATCAGTGGCGAAAGGCTTTTGGTCGGTTCTTTTCAGAATTGTTGTCTAAAATAATTAGTATATTAGTGAATATTAAATTAGTATATGTAGAAAAATGAGATATTAATATATGTATAAATACATGTATTAATATTGTGTAATTAGTAAATATGTTATTAATGCGCGGCGCGAGAGGGCAGCTGCGGCTGTATCCTCACAATAGACAGGTATCGTTTGCAAGTGGGATCTTGAAACCGCAGAAAACCGATCCCCCCTGTCTAGGCAAGCTCGAAGTGAGCAATTTAGCTAGGAATGCGACGGAAATAGAGGGGAGTTGCCTCCTGTATGTCAATGTATTCATCAGGGAGTTCGTTACTGGCAAGTTCCAGTAGAATAGCAGGTAGGTGTGGGAGTTTAGGTTTAGGATGTCTGGTGAATACATTGCCGCGGATTGAGCAGACAGTTTTTAGAGTGCGTTGGGCTCTGAGGTTTTGGCCCTGGATTGTGCGAATAGTGTAACTTCTGCTCAGAGAGTGTAGTCTCTCATTTAGGGGCTGGATATTCGATAATTGATGAATAAGGGCAGAAGGGTAGTCACAACGTTTACCGTTTACTCTACGCAGAATTGACCTTTCTATTCTAAGTAAATTTTCTTTTACGGCTTTTGACAAAGTAGCATAAATGTTAGATCTGTATTCAAAAATAGGTCGTATAAATGATTTATATGTGAAAATTAGTGTGCGAGGTATATTTGTATAATTTTTATATAATATATATTTGTATAATTTTTTGCGCATTTTAATTAATATTTTAGCAGTTCCCAACCTAGCAGCTACGTGCCTTTATCCTTAGGACGGTTTTTATGATGACATCTAGGTCCCATCGTTAATAATATTAATAATAATTAACATCATATAGGTACCTATTCGATTCCCGAGTAGTTCTGTGCTAAAAATATTCCGTTATAATACTCCTTAAGCCTTGCTTCTGATTTTCCTTATTCCTACACACTTTGCTGATTATTTATAGAAAAAATTATTTCAAAGGATGTGATTCTAAAATAAACAAAAATTGAGACATTATCTAAAAATATAGAAATATTCGGGAAGTAAAAACTAAATACTTAATTGTTCATTTTAGGACCCCAATACAGAGAGCCCAAACGTTTCTGTCGCTACAGCCGTTGCAGCTCCTCAGGATGGACAACAATTTTATTTATTACAACCGGATGGAACCTACCAAAGAATAATAGTACAGAAAAGAGAAGGTGCGAGTCAAAAGGATAATGTCTATGGGGCAAATTATGTCTTACAAAACGTTAGAACTGACCCAAACATTGTTTACGCACCTTTAATTAGTTTAGTTGGAAGATAAAATTGATACTTTTATTATACTGTGTGATATGTATATATTAAGAAATATATTTCTATTTAGATAACAAACATTTTATTAATTTGTGTATGTGTGATGTGGTAAATAAATCTTGAAGACGACTAAATAATTCATTTAAGGCAAAACTGATACTTAAACATATATTACGTAGGTAATAAATGAATAGGTATAGTTTGTTAATACCTATATTTTTATCTACGAAAATTTCCTATACAACATCCTGAATTTTTTTGAATTCGATTTTGTTATATTGCAGTGTTTCAAAATACTATTTTTTGGCTTAATTGGTAATTTATACACCACATATTATGCAACACCTAATACATTATATATACATGAAGATAGGCGAACCTTGATATTATTTTACATCAACCTAATTCAAAATTGCAGAAATCAGATGTTTAAAATTTACAAAACCATTTTGTGTCTACTATTATATTATTTATCTATGACCATTTTGATAGTATGAAACTAGATAATTAACGGAATATTAAATGACGAATAATAAAAAACTGAATGAATACCATATATTAAAAGCTTACACCCGAAAAGAAGAAAACTAGAGATACCATTTAACCTAAGTTCTTAAGTACAATTTTGTTGTATGTAAATAAAATCATTTAAAATTTAGTTCTGCAATTAACTAACATGGGTCGAAGGTATTACTGTGATTATTGCGATAAATGCTTTATAGATGATCTCGACGCTAGAAAGAAGCACTTACAAAGTTCCAACCACATAAAACTTAGAAATTTGCATTATGAATCTTGTAGAGGTATGTATGAGATAATTGCCCAAATAAATTTATAATTTACGTATTGTATTTAGATCCAGAAACAGTTTTAAAGGAGGAGCTTTTAAAAACACCATGTAGACGATTTTCCCAAGGTAGCTGTCCTTTTGAGGGAGTGTGTAGATTCACTCATTACTCTCCTGAAGAGTTGTGTGAACTTAGAAAGCAAGGTAGGTGTTCATTTATTAAGATTACTTTCAATATTTAAAATACCTTGCAATAATTGTTTTCTTAACAAATAATATTAGTTTACCCTACTAAAAAATTTGGAGGCCTTACAATTTAGTTTTTATTAGAACTGCATACTTGAATAGTTTATGGAATACATTATTTGAACAGTTTGTGTGTTTACCAATTTAATTTATTATTGTTGATTTTTGGTATGAAGTAGTTTTCCAAATATTGTAGAATCACAAACTTTTGTGGGTGTGTGTTTGTTGAGACATTTGGCTTTAAAATATGTTCATTAGCCACAGATCATATTAATCACATATTTTTGACTTAAAATTAAATCTATTGTAATGTCCCTACTTGTAAAGAGTACATACTATTTTATTTTAGTGGCTTCCTCAAAAATTTTGAAGCTATTTATGCTAAATGTTTATTTTTGTTTTCCTGAGAAGTTCAATGAAAAGATCATCCACTGATTTGTTGAAAGAGACAATTAAACATGACCTGCAATGTGTAGTTTGTACAATTTGGATAGTAACTCTTTGGATGATCCCATGTGTTTAGTAGATTCAAAAAATATGTGTGCATATCCACTAGGAAACTAAGTTCCTGTAGCTGGCTCTATACCATGTATCACAATTTTTTTTTATTTCAAATCCTTTATAAATGGTATATAATAGGTTTGTTTCTGCAGTAGTTGGAAACGGTTTTACAACGCTTGAGTTTGCGCAGTAAAATAATTGTGTTTGTGCAGGTTTAATTTCAAACTCCAACTGTTTGGTCAGATGTTCTTGCAGATTTGTCGACCGTTTTCAAATAGTCATTCTGGTTTGAAGATTATTTTCCAACTAATAGTTTGACGCAGGCGTACTATGTATAAATAATTAACGTTTCTTATTCTTAACCTGTAAATATAAAATATATTGTAAATATTTTTTACTAAGTTATATTGAACTGATTATTTATTGGTTATTTTTCAATTCCAACGTTTGGTGTATTTACATTGATTATTCTTTATTGAATAAATTTTTAGACTAAATATCCAACATGGTAATTATATGTGATATAACTATGATTAAATAACTTGAAGTAAAAAAAATATATTTCAGGAATCTTCTGAAAGTTCTTCTTCTGATGAGGAGGTGTTTGATATTGAAGAATTGTCATTGGATAAAGATTTGTTACAAATTTTAGATGAACGTATAAGGCCTAAAAATAAGAATTATATTGAAGAAACAGTGTCAAGTTACAACGATTGTGAATTTATTGAACACTTTCGTGTTAGTCGTACGGTTGCTGAAGATATTGCGAACCACTTCAGAAATTCACAATATTTTCATTATCAAGCGGGAGGCAATGGAAAGGTTGGAGGATATGAACAAACATTAATATATTTATGGTTCGTTGGTCACAGACTGCATCATTCAGAGATGTAACTGATAGATTCAATATTGCTCTCAGCACTATTTTTAAATTAATTAGAAAGTTAACATATTTTCTGAGCAATATGGCCCCTCAAGTAATTAAATGGCAATCAGGTGAAGAGAAAATAGAAATTGAGAGAAACTTTAGGCAAAACAACTTTCCAGGTGTTATTGGAGTAATTGATGGGAGTCACATTAAAATAGACCAACCAACAAATGATCCAGACTCATACTTAAATAGAAAACATTATTATTCTATTCAGGTAATCACATACTAATACATATCTTATAAACTTAAAAACTGACTAGAATTTTTATGTATATTTTTGGTTGCAACTAGTTTGTGACCACCAAAGAAGAATAAGGGACTTATTTGTCGGTTATCCAGGATCAGTACATGACAGCAGAGTTTTCAGAACTTCACCATTAGCTGAGAGTATAGTTGTAAAGTGTGCAGATTATTTTATTTTAGGGGATAGTGGTTATCCATGTTTGCCCAATCTCCTAACTCCTTCTAATGATAGAGGTAACTTAACAAGAAAACAGTTAAATTGCAACATGAAATTAAGCAAAAATATATATGTAGTTGAACACTGTTTTGGTCTACTTAAGCAGAAATTCCATCAGTTGTATCATGTAAAATTAAGAGCTGTACCAGATATAATACATTTTATAAGAGCATGTTGTGTTCTTCATAATATGACAATCGAAGACCAATATGAGGCAGAAAATATTGATGAAAATATTTAACCAGAAATGGAATGGAAAGAAGAAATGAAATCATGAATTTTTTACCTATGTAAATAAATCATGTTTATTAAAATTTTTTTTTAATATGTATTCTGAAATATTTTCATCTCTTCGATGTAGGCTGTAAAACATGTATTACTTAAAGTATGATGTATGTATTTAAAACATATTTTTAAGTTTTAGAGTTAATATATGTATATTCTTTTTACTTGTTACACATTCAATTTGTAGAAAATAAAAATATAACTCTGATGATTTTTTATTAAAAAAAACCTGTTACCAACTTAACCTTAAATTTACTTTCCTAAAAATTAAAGTATTTCAGTAGGTAAAGATTCTTTTGATACCAAATATTTGCTAAGTATTTCGTTCGCCTTCTCTCTCAGTTTATTTTGTTTTCTTATTTCTAAAAGTCAGCGTTTGAAACATATGCAGGGTTACGGCAGGGAGACGCGCTGGCGTGCCTTCTCTTTAATATAGCGTTAGAAAAGACTATAAGAGATGCCGAGTTACACAATAGGGGAACAATCTTTAATAAATCAACGCAGATTATGGCGTACGCTGACGATTTGGATTTGATTGCACGTACTACACGAGGACTTAAAGAGATGACTTCCACCTTCTTGACAGCCGCACAAAATATGGGCCTTAAAATAAACGAGGAAAAAACCAAAATGCTAGCATCTATTCCAAATAACAGAGATAGAGCTAGAAACGCCGAACAAAACTTCAGTATAGACCAATATAATTTTGAGGTAGTAAATAAGTTTACATATTTGGGTTCTCTCATAACAAACGATAATGACACATCTGAAGAAGTTAAACGGAGGGTACTGCTAGCAAACAAATGTTATTTTGGACTAAGCAAGCAGCTAAAAAACAGAAATTTAAGCCAGAAAACCAAACTAATAATATATCGAACACTCATCCTACCAGTGCTGACATATGGGTCAGAAACATGGACCATCTCCAAAACAGACGCAAATCTTCTGCTCGTCTTCGAAAGGAAGATACTAAGAAGAATAATGGGCGCATTCTGTGAGAATGGTATTTGGAGAAGGCGATATAATTTCGAATTGTACGAGAAGTATAAAAAAATAGTAAATGGTAGAGATGTAATATCCTTCATAAAAATAGGTAGGCTTAGATGGGCTGGACATGTGTCAAGAGCAAATGAAAATTACCCACCCAGACGAACTCTATTATCGGTCCCAGTGGGAAATAGGAGTAGAGGCAGACCCCGACTAAGATGGAGGGACGGTGTGGACGAGGACGCAAGGAAAATCGGCGCGGCAAATTGGCAACGGTTGGCGATGAACAGAAACGACTGGCGAAATAGACTGGGGAAGGTCAAGGCTCAACTAGAGCTGTAGCACCACTGATGATGATGATGATTTCTAAAAGTCTTTCTTCTTCAAATAGTTTCTTTGTTTGGTTTTTTTCTTTGATCACTTCTAATCTTTCTTTGTGAATTTTTAGCAGTTCTGTATAAAATTCCTTTTTGTCTTCACACATCTTTTGGAGAATACTGTTTTTGCTAACTGGTTTCTCTCTCTTTCTTTTAAGTGATTTTGGTGTAGAACTAAGAACATTGGCTTTAGCTGTTGCTACATCTTCAGGCTTTTCATCTATGTGATGTGCCACTGTTTCATTAGATAACAGCAATTCAGGATTGACATTTCTTTTCTGCCCAAATATCTCATCTAGTTCATTACCCTATTCAAATGTTTTGCGGCCTCTTCCTGTTTTTTACTCTCATCTATATATTTCTTATAATTTCTTTCAATTACTCGCCATCTATTTTCGCAGTGACATGCATTCAAATTAAGATTATGTAAGTTATTTAGTTGTTCTGCTACCTTTGCCCACATAATTTTCATGGATCTCATTTGTAAACTCCCTACCCTATCTCTGTATTTTTTATAAAAATATATTAATGACAGTGTCTGGTTATGGGTCCAAGATATACTGACTGAAACACTTGTCGATGGGCTTTGGTTTACAATTATAAACTCTTGTAAATCTGAAACAAATGTAACCTTTAAATACCGTTTAGAAAAATGTGTTTCATTATTTTGTTAAACTTTCACTTTAGACGAAGTTATTGTTTTGAAAAAAAGTAAGTAGTACTTACCTTCCATATTAGAAATCTATTTGTTTGATTACAAAAATTATGAATCTCGATATTAACCAAAAATATTAGGTTAGATTAATTTAATTTTGATAATCAGCAAATCGTTCGTGCAGCATAAATTTTGACAACGGTCAGAAAACAGTCTAATTTCACGTCTGCGCAGTGTGCATAGTTTACAAACGGTAAGCAAACCACTGCAGAAACAAACCTAATAAATATATCTTTTATAAAGGATTTAAAATAAACATTTTTTATGTGTGTATACTTCAAACATTTAAGTCTCCCACTAAAGTGTTGTTACACTCACAAAATGAGCTTTGAAATACTCCCATTTTAAATAGATGGATGGGGAAGAAACCATGATGAATTTTAATTTCATTAATAGTGGAAGCATATGATTTGGAAGGAGAAAAGATTAGGTGAGGAATGTTGTTGGTGAGAATTGGATGAATTGAATAATAGTGACTGTTATCTTAAACGCTAAGGTTTGTGTTCTCTAACTCTGTCACCTCAAAGCAGTGTCAAAAAAGTGCTTGGTGTACAACTTCTTAAAATTCAAAATCACCTGCTGATCCATGGGCTGCAGGATAGAAAGTGGTGTTGGGTGCTAGGTTGACCTATACCTTAAAAAAAACTGGAACTCTGCAACTAAATCGTCTTCAAGATTTTGTGGGCGACCAGGGCATTGTCTAGGATGAGAAGGGCTTGCATTATTTTTTAACAGAAGGACCAAATAATAGGTTTATCCACAACACAAAGAATTTATTTGTGACTCACAACTTTGAATTTGACCTCCACATAACTTGTTTTTCTTTTAAAAACCTATGTGACAGACTAAGGATCTGGGATTTTCTGAATGGTATACAAGCAAAGGTTGAATTTACAGCTGCCACTCACATTAGTGCAAAGTACTATAGTTAATATATTCTTCATGAGTTTGTGACCTGCCATTGTCTTCTTCTCTGCCTTTATGTAAGTCCTATTACAGAAAAGCCCTGTCTCTGTTGAAGACTTTCTGGGGGATTTATCCTTTGGCTTCTATCAGTTTGGAAAACGCTTTGACGCTTCAGCTGCCCTCACATGGAATTTGTTGCCTCACCATGCCTGATAACAGATCAAATGTTGGTTCTTTTTCTAAAATTGTCAAACCAGCTCTGACTGGCTTTTAATGAGTCTTACGATTCTTCGTTTGTGGAAGTATGTGGTATCTGATTCAGCCAATCACCATAAATTGCTAGTGCCATCTCACATAAATATGCTGTTTTTGTGTTAAGGTTCCTCCTTGAAGCTGCTTCTCTATCACCCACACTGTCAGTAGGTAGTTTCTCCATCTTTTCATAGAGGGAGGTCTTGAGCTGGGAAATGTTTTTCTTTTTTTGTTGTTTCTTGTTTTTCTTTTATCTTAACATCTCAGTACATTAATCCTTATAGGATGAGTTGTTTGATGATTTTAGTTTAGTTTGGACATATAGAACTAGTATTGCCCTCCAGTTGTCGCTCAAATTCTGTTTTTGATTCCCTCAATAACATGTAGAAGATTATATTTATATGTAATTATTAATTAAATGGGAATAAGCAACGATTAAAGGTTAAAGTAAATTTATTGACTTTTCAATTTCCACTTCAGAAATTGTTCTCAAAATACAATGTTTGTATTTTGAGAACAATTTCCAAAGTGGAAATTAAAATGTCAATAGATTTATTTTAACCTTAAATTGTGATTATTCCCATTTAAATAATAATTACATATAAATATAATGGAATATAATAGAACATTCTACTAATGTTTGTATTTTGAGATATATAATTACTTTACAATACCACAGGAAATTAGCTTCAGAACTATATTTTTATGGTATGTAATGTCATCTTGAGTCTTTTAAAAGGATTGATGCGAGGACCTGTGTAATAAGGGAAATTTAATTATCTTGGAATAAGCTGTAATAACAATATTGAAATATTAAATTCTTCTTCTTAGAGTGCCGTCTCCCTACGGAGGTTGGCAATCATAATGGCTATTTTTATTTTAGAACTTGCTGCTCTAAACAAATCAATCGATCTGCATTGGTACCAATCACGTAGATTCTTTAACCATGAGTTCTGCCTTCGACCAACAGATCTTCTTCCTTGAATCTTTCCCTGTATTATCAGTCTCAAAATTTCATATTTTGGTCCCCTCATCACGTGGCCTAGGTATTCCAGTTTTCTGGTTTGTATAGTGGTGATTAGTTCTGTTTCTTTACCAACCCTCTCCAGTACTTCTTTATTTGTAATTCTATCAGTCCATGATATTTTCAATAATCTGCGGTATAACCAGAGTTCGAAGGCCTCGATTCTTTTTAAATTACATATTTTTAATGTCCAAGTCTCAGCTCCATATAATAATATTGAAAATATATAACAGCGAATGGTACGTAGTCTGATCTCCAAATTTAGATTTTTGCACGTTAGGAGTGGCTTCATTCGTATAAATGCTGATCTGGCAATCTCTATTCGTCTGTTTATTTCTACAGTATGATCATTGATTTCATTGATCAAAGTAGGCTTGTGTAGTTCATGAGCGAACTAGTTCAAAGATCCGGCTCCAAACCCTGAACTAAATGAACTAGTTCGTCAGAGCTGGCTTAAACCGTTCACTCGCTCTGCTGAGCCGTTTATTTCTCGGAGTCGAAGCTTCGCGTTTCGTTTGTTCATCGGTCAGGAGCGGTTCAGTTCAAATCTTCCGAGTTCAGACGCGACGAACGAAATAAGTGAGCTGGGAGGCTGAGCGGGTAGCGGGTAGAAAGGAAGAACATGAAAAGAACTAACCATCTAGGAACTAATATGTGGACATGTGGAGGATTAGTAGAAGTGGGTGAGCGCTGAAACTGCTGAGAAATCATTTAGTTGAGATTATAATTTTAAGTTTATGGTGCGTTTTATTTTTATTATATAGATGATTTAGTTTACTTTACCGTGAGGGTGTTATCAAAAATAAACTTATGTACGAAAGATAAAATAATCTTACATTTTGCTCATGTGTAAATAAACCTCTCATGCTTATTAACTCTTTGAGTTAATGAACTAGTGAACTAAAAGAGCGACCTAGTTCACTTCTCACATTTGAACTAAACTGAGGGCTCTTTATGATGAACTATTATGCCCAAGCCTAGATCAAAGTTCCCAAATACTGATATTTTTCTACTTGTTCTATCACGTTACCATTTATTGTCAATAGGTGATGTATATTTTGTGGCCTTTTTGTAATCAGCATGTACTTCGTTTTTTTAGCGTTTATAGTAATTCCAGTATATTTAATAAATATTAAATAGTAACATGTATTTTGTTTACACTTAAATAAAGTGGATTAATTACGAACTAAGTATTATGCAAGACATAACTCCTTAATGCGATTAGAAATAAAATTTAAAATCATACCTAGTTTCTATAATATAAATTAATGTAACAAATCTTTACTTATTTTAGTTGATCATATCCAACAAATGAGGAGAAAACAAAAAGAAGAAGTACCACCTGTACCGCCTCTAGAAAAATGGATTGAACAGTATGAAATTAATAATAAAGATTCAAGTGATAAGGTGCATCTATTTTGGACTTATCCTGAAAATTTGGAAAACAGGAACGATCTACCCCCTTCCCTCATAAAATTTAGACCCGAACATTTTTATGACGACAATTTTGAGGAATGGGGCAAATGAAGTTTTTGTGCTCTGAACTGTTAATTGGAAATCGATGATTAACAATGTACGGGCTAAAAATAAAGTTATATTTTTTCGTATTATTTTGCCATACCCTGTGGAATTTATTATAAACAAACGCTACATCCTATTCATATAGCGAGATAGGTTCACCTTTACTTAAAATTTTTGTGAAAAAATCTTGATATCTCTATTATCAAAGATTATACAATACCTTAAATGTAACAATTATTATTGGCAACTGAAAGCAAAGAGGACATAAGCTAAATAATCTTTAAGAAGTTCACTCTCGCAAAAAACACTTAATAACGATTATTCCCGCCTTATTTCTTCACAGCGAGTGGGCATACCAAAAATCAAGCGTCTTATTATTTGGTCTTAATCATTTACATCCCAAACGTCTCTCACTGTAACTTGACGATCAATAATATCCCTCAAATTCTCTATGGTATTTAAATCAGAGCTACAGGGTGCAAAGTTCATTGTGTGGATACTAAGCTCGTCCAAATAATCACGTACCATACATGTAACAAGTGGTCGTCTTTTATAATGCATTAAAAGAAAATTATTTCTTATGTAAGGAGCGAAAGTAACTACATGATTGTAGAAAATTTCTGTAATATACCTTTCCTTGTTAAGGCACTTCATAACCAACAAGGTCGGTTCCTGTAGCGTTCTCTTGGCCGTCGAATTACTCGTACACGTCTATTTGTGCTATATAAGTAATACCTCGATTTATCTGTGAACAATATGTGCTCTTAGTGTTCAACATTCCAATCAATGTACCCTGTGGGAAATTGCAATCTACTACGATTACTTTCTCTCTAAGTTTAAAGCTTGTGTTCTGGCTGGTATCCTTACATGCAAGTCTTGTTCAGCGAGACGCCTTTGTATAGTATTCCTACTAATTGTAATATGAACATCTGTTAGTTGTATTTGGAAATGTCTCATTGTGACAAAACTTTCTCTTATAGCACGAAGCCTGTGAAACTGATCTTAGCGTGGTGGTGTGAGTCTTCCTTGTTCAGGCCGTCTCGTATGGTCATTTCTTTCCCGAAAACATTGAACAACTCGTGATATGTAGTATAAGATATCAACTTCAAGTATATGTCACGATAACTTAATCCTACATCAGCTAAAGTAATTGCCTAAACAAATTTTTCTTCAATGAGTTGGTCTGTATATGGAGAGCTCGTAATAAAATTTCCGACTTTTTGCTTCTGCGATCTGTTGATCTAACCGCAATTGATTTGCTGGGTAACGGAGAAATGCTTGTTAATTTAATATAAACTGATGATGTTCCAGGAGTGTTTGATAAATCAAATGTTCTGGTTTGTGGCGCTACAGCAACTTTTTCTCCCAAACTTGAAATGATTGCAGATTTGGAACCAAAGTCCGTAAGTTGAAGTATATTGTTTTTAATCTGTAAAATCCTCGTACAATCTGGTTCTGATGTAGGTATTTCGCTGATTATGGCATGTATGAATATTTTCCTTAGTAGTGTAATTCTCAAGAACAATAGTTGGACTGTCAAGTACATTGGGAGCATTTTCAGAGACTGATACATTTGATGTGGTTGAATATCAATTTCAGACGCAGCGGTATCAGCGACTCATAATTGTATTTGTATTTCAAGCGCTTCTACTTCCGTAGTTACTGTAGCTGCAGCAGGTTTTTCTCGTTTTATGACTAAAGCGGCCATGCAGTCAGCTCTCTTTAAAACCTTTAATCGCATTTGTTACAGTAGCAGCGTTAAAATATGCATGTGTAAATATTGAAGCAATTTGGTAAACCGTAATTACCCGCCCCGGATGGTTCGTCAGCCATTTTTTACATTCGTTGGAATAAAACTCTTTAAGCGGCCTAAAAAACATGTGTCAAGTGGCTGCATACGGTGACTACTATGAGGAGGAAGCGTTAATACGCTAATGTTATATTGTCGAAAAAAAAAAAAAAAAAAATTGTGTGGTTATTCATTATTCATAGGACTGATTGTTCCTTTGTCGACAGCAAAATGTATCTCGTAATCAAGAAACAGGTCCTAATTTATGAAACTACTATGCGGTACCATTTCAACTGATGATGGTGTAGCTCCATCCAAAAGTTCTGCCTTCATTTAGTTACGTGGATATATAAATGCAGGAGGAGTATATTGTCCACTAGCACTCATTGCGCATACAACACTAACATTGGTTCCCGCTCTGTTCTAGATATTGTATTGACACAAATTTTTCCTTTTGTAGAAAAAACTTAAGGTGGCCTGTTTGGGACAGTGGAAAATCCCTACTCATCCATATTGTAAATTGCATGTGGTGGGAATTTATATTTGTTCAATAACTTCCAGAGATTTTCATAAAACCGCTTACCCTGTGGTTCATTAAACCAATAGCCATGGCGACACTAGTAGCGGTGGGTTGACTAAAACTCACATCTTTGTGCCATTTCAAAAATCTAGGCAGCCAACCTTTGCCTGCCATTCTTTTTGGACTTCTTAGAGCTGTAGAACTTAACTCGTAAAACATGTTCTCTATTGTTAAGTTTTGAATATGAAAAAATAACCTGCCGATGGATGCCGCGTTTGCTGACCATTGATAAAAACATGATCATCTGACAATTTCTTAGCAGTCCTTGGACCTTGTGAAATGTAAACTGTCAGACTTCTGACTGGATCCACTATTACACGTTACAATAAATAATGAACCCGCAGCAGTAGACTGAAGGGTGCAAAATGCTCCAAATGGGATCGGGTAATAGTGACTCAAGGGGTAGAAAAGGCTATCGCCACTGTATTTTGCAAACTATTAATAGTCAGTATTATTGTGCAATATTGGACAGGAACTCAATGAGAAACGGCACCATAACCAGAAGAAAAAGTGTGGTTTTTCGAAGACAATGCACTGGCTCACAAAAGCATTATGATAATGGAAAAATTCCATTACAGTGACAAATAGAGTTGGGCTTTGAACTGCTTTCTTATCTGGCTTATTCTTCTGATTTTGTCTAATTTTTTATTGCTATTGAGCAATAAAAAATGGTTAGGAACACTACATAAACTATCTTGTATACTTACACAATTATCTGATTTGTGTAAAAATACAATGGTTAATATAAAATATTCAAATGCAGTTATAAATACTTTTTGCATATTTGCATACTTTTTGTTGCTGAAGTATTATATCAACCCCCGCGCCAACCCCTACCTAGGCCACGTCACCATCGACGGTATAAATGAACCGTCCCCTGTTCCCAGTTGTAGTAGTGAACAGTGATAAATGTAATAGTGTCTGGAGTCTCGGGAGACTGAGACCTCGGACGCCCTGAGGAAGACATCATAGAGGATGTCGAAAGCTCGGCCCAATGGATATCGACGCGGTTATCCCATACATATACACCTAAAGCTATAAATATGATATTAAATAGAAATACTTATCGAATTAACGTAAATATCACACCACAATCTATGTAAATAGAACGTAAATAAAAATGAGTTGCTTCGCACGTGACGTCACGCGCTAAACTTGCCAGTTTTGATGAGCTAGCGAGCATACCGGTGTAAGTGTATCGTGATAGAAACCCAAATTGGTACAACAGAAACACCTAAAACCGCTAAAAGTTCGAGACATAAGCTAATTCTAAATTAATCAAAGGAAGATGTTAGCCAGTCAAAAAATTTTATTGGTCATGATTGATATGTATAACAAAATTCCATTAACTACGATATCCAATGAGCGGACTGCGCAATCTCGCGTCATAAAATCTCGCATCTGTGGGACATCCTGTATAAACACAAATTATAGTTATTTAAATTAAAAAGTACGTAATACAAAGGCAATTTATTGTGCTTATTAATTTGAGAACTAAAGAAATGTGACTACAATAATTTCAATATAAAAATAAAATAATTACAGGAAAACGACCAATAATTTGACGTAGCTGTCATTATCGATTTGCCAGATATATCGATGTGAAGTTGGTAACAGTTCAATTGCGTAACCCTGTATACACACTCCGCGTCATAGAAAATGGGCCACCCCAAATATTTAAAATATTTTCGAAATTATTATTTATTGCTACAAAATTAAGCATTTATTTTGTTGTATATTGAATTAACATTATTTTATTTTTAATGTGTCTTGGGTTATTTAAGTTAAAAGGGTTGTTGCGAAAGCAAACCGACCCTGTAACTGGATTGAGGATATTCGTAGAACCTATAAAACAAAACAATTTTGAGAAAAAGTTTTTTACAACTTGATCAATTTTCGAGGAAGCGATTGTTTTGAGAAATGTTTGATATTGTAAAGGGTTCTAATGAGTTTTAAACGCATCTCAGTATTACAGTAGCCGACTTAATGTAAAGTAGTCTTCAGTTAATAACGATGGAGAATTTTTAAAAATCGGTTGAAATTGTAACGTTACTGGGAAGTGGATTAAGTCAAAGACAAGCTGCAAGACAATTAAATGTTAGTCGTTCGACCGTACAAAGGACCCAGCAACGATTTATTGTCACAGGATCCCACCAACGGACTTGGGAAGATCGCGTCTTCCTTCTTGCTGCATTACGGAATCGGACCCAAACCGCTAGAATGCTTCAAGGCCATTTACAGCAAGCTCAAGGACCAACAATCAGCCTTTCTACTATTCGGCGAAGATTCAGCAGACAGCAGACGATTGGAAAAAAGTATTGTTTACGGATGAGTGTAGAATGTCTATTTATGGTAAAGACGGACGTAGTAAGGTGTACAGACGAGCTAGAGAACGTTTCGCTGGTCGCACTCGGGCACCACGGGTTGCTTTTGGTGGTGGTTTAGTAATGTTTTGGGCAGGGATTTCTTTTGATGCGCATACGGATCTCGTCGTGATCGACAGAGGTGCGTTAACAGCAGTAAAGTACATAACGAAAATCTTACAATATCATGTGATGCCCTATGCTGGATTTATTGGCAACGAATTCCTGCTAATGCAGGATAATGCGAGACCACACACGACAAGGATAGTAAAGGAGTACCTTGATGAGGTTGTTATTCAAAAAATAGACTGGTCTGCTCAAAGCCCCTATTTAAATCCTATGGAGCATATATGGAGCCTGCTAAAAAGTCGCGTTAGGCGTCGCATACCTACTCCAATGCCTGAGATGGCATTGAATCGAGAGCTTTACTTTATCGAAAGCTTTTTCGTAGTCAACGAAGCACAAGTGTAGATCAACATTTACATCCCGACATCGCTGAATCAATATGTTGATGGCAAATAGTCCTTCTCGAGTACCCATTTCATTTCGGAACCCGAACTGCGTCTCGCTAATATCCTCCTCTAGCCTTTCGAAAAGAAGATGGAAGTAGTTAAAATGAAAATATTACAGTGAATATTGGGTAAGACTAGAAGGGAAAGGATCAGGAACGACTTGATAAGGGAAATAGTCGGGGAGACTAGAGTCTCAAAAAAAAATTCAAGAACAAAGAATGCAATTGTTGGTCATGTCAGACGTAAAGATAAAAACTATGTGGGACGAATGACAGGAGGAAACGGAGAAAAAACCGGGGAGACGATAGAAGGACTATCTGGCAAACGACTTGATAGAGAAAGGTTAAGGCAAAGAAGACCCGATGGACAAAACTGAGTGGCGAGTAAGAGTAAGGAACATATATCTCTGAAAAGCGAAACACTCAGGAAGAAGAAGCTCAGGTCATTCTGACCTTTTTATGTAATCAATATTTTATTTCAGTATTTTTAATATAAAATTGTTAGTTTCTTACTTAACACGTCTGCAGTGATAGTGAATACTGGTAGTAAAAATATATATAATAGACTGAGTAGGGGAGAGTGGTCCACAGTGAGACATGTTCCACAGTGAGAAAATGCATTTTCTCAGTACATATCAACAGCACTTTGCACGCTATTACTACCATAAAGTTGTCTCGACACGTAGAGTCTCAGCAAATGTTAGCTTCAGTTCGCTTGTTCGTTTTTGCTTGTCAGGTGGTAGTGTGATTTTTGCTTCTGAAAGTAATTATATTGTTCCTCACATCGACTGATATTATTCAGTTGTGAATTGAGTTAGTACTTCTGATACTTCTACTGATAAGTAAAGCTTAGGTATTTTTGCATGTAATTACGTAGCGATATTGCTTTTATTTTATCGAATTTAGAAAAAATATCGCACTTTAGAGAAATTGTACCTGTGGAGTACAGTGAGACAATCCTTAGTGGGACAGACTGAGATGCGTCTCACTGTACCCCATCGAGGACGTTAGTTCGATAATACAAACTCATAATATTTATTTCTTTTTTTGTACATCATGACAAGGAATAGAAAAAGACAGACTAAAATTGCCTATTTTTCTGACAGTCAAAAGAAGGAAGCCGTGAAATCAGTCACAAAAGGGGGGTTTTCATTGCGAAAAGAAGCAGAACTGAAGGAAGTGTCATTTCAGACTTTAACAAGGTAAATTGTAAAGAAAATGATGACGGTAGAATAGGTTTCGTAAAAGATTTTATTTTTTCAATAAACAATCATCTTTCTATTTCAGATACGTGAAAAAACAAAGGAAAAACCCTGATACCGAAGTACCGAAGTGAAAATGAGACCTTTTTATGAATGCCGCCAAATTATGTCGAAAGAACAGGAATTTGTACTGGCAGAATACCTCGGAATGTGCTCAAAAATGAACTATGGCCTATCAACTCTTGGATGACGCCGTTTAGCATACGAAATTTCTCAAAAAAATAATATTCGGATTCCGAATAATTGGTCAGAAAATAGAGCTGCCGGCTCTCGCGTGCTACATCTTTCAATAAACATAATGTGTCAATTTTCTTTGATAAATTGCACAATGTCTTGAGCAGGCACGAAAGCTTTACCGATGGCTCTAGAATATGGAATCAAGATGATACTGGGACGACAACTGTGCAGAAACCAAAAAAGTCATCGCTTGCAAAGGAATTAAACAAGTGAGTCAAGTAACTAGTGCCGAAAGAGGGTCTTTAGTAACGACCTGCTGCTCCGTAAGTGCTTCAGGAAACACGATTTCACCAGCTATTATATTTCCTAGGGCTCATTTTAAACCGCATATGCATCGTAATGCGCCAACTGGTAGTTTGGGACTTGCAATACCTTCGGGCTGGATGAACAGAGAGTTGTTTGTAAAAGTTATGCATCATTTTATAAACCATACAAATTCTTCAATCGAAAATCCAACATTCCTGTTGTTCGATAACCACGAAAGTCATATTTCAATTGAATGTGTGGATTTGGCCAAATCCAATGGAGTGACTATTTTAACCTTTCCTCCCCATTGCAGTAATAAACTACAACCATTAAATGTTGTCGTTTATTTTTCATTTAAGGCACACTATCGACTCTTGGCTCATGTATTACCTCGGAGTTCCAATGACTATATACGATATACCAAATTGTATTACGAGTGCATTTCAGCATTCAATAACTCCGATTAATATAACATCAGGATTCCGTAAATCGGGTATTTTCCCTTATGATCGGGATGTTTCTGCAGAAGAAGATTATCTTCCTAGTTCCGTCACAGACCGGCCTGAACAGTCAACATCTTCAAATGGTACTGTCGAATCTCTAGTTTCAGATTCCTATACAAATGACAAACATGGGGATTCTACTTCGAATCTTCCCTAGTAACATACGCCGTCCTATGGACGTCCAATATACGTCCAGTTTTGGTCCGGACGTCCCTGGACGTACGAAGTGGGACGTACTTTGGGTGGACTAAATATGGACGTTCTCTGGACGTCCGTACGCGGACGTTCCATGGATGTCCATACTCGGACGTCCCCTGGACGTCCGAACTCGGACGTTTTCTGGACATCTGACATTTACCAATTATGGGATCAAACAGCTAAAATAAAAAATTATTTGCGTTAATAAAATAATTAAAAGCGAAAAGGTTAAATCATGATTAATTAAAAATTGTATAGTTTAATATATCCAAAACATGTTTTTGTTTAAGGTAAAGTGTAAAAATATTTTATTTCTAGATAATTCGTTACAATTGTTTTATTATTCTAGTTATCACGATGATATATGTTTGCTAATTCTAATAAGCAAAAATATGATTTTTATCAACAAGATGAATCTTGAAATCATTTTTCAAAGATGAACAAGTGGTAGTATATACTCTGGCTGAACAAAATAATGATGATAATGTCATTGTCTGTCATATCGTACCTATTTAAACAAATGGCACAGTTTAATTATATTTATATTATTAATGCTTTAATAAATGAAATAAAAGAATTCTATTTAAGCAGTATACAGTGCATTGGTTATACTTCAGAAATTGGTTTTATTTTAAAGGTAAGTGTAATTTTTACTTATTAATTATGTTTAAAAGAAAACGATTTGTTTCTAAGCGTCATCAACAGAGGAAGGTTACGAAAAACGTAGAGAATATTGTTGAAAATATTAATAATCTCGATATTCCATCTCCTTCAAACTTTTATTCGGAATCCCTGACTGATCATTCATTTCAAATAGTTCAGGTTACAATACTTCCGATTTAAACTTTTTATTAACATGTTAAGTACCTAAAATAATGCAAATTACCACGTGGACGACCATTCCGGTGATCCTTTACAAAGCTCTTCTTTCAATGAAACTGAAGAAATGTCTAAACATGGTTGTAACGAGAATTCTGGAGAACCTTATCGAGATGTTTTTAATTTTTCTAATAAGTTATTCAACTGGACTTTGTCCTTTAATACTAGGTGATTTATTCTTCTTCTTATGGTGCCCTATCTAATTAGTGGATGTTAACAACAATTATGGCATACTCCTCTCGATCTTGTGTGGCTCTAAAAAGTGCATGTGGAATCGTGGTTTGTCCTATCCCTTATGTAGGTGATTTATTAAAAATTCATAAAGAAGTTCCTGACTTTTCTCATTTGAGTTCAAATGCTAGTACCCTCCTTGCTTCGCTTCACCCAGAGAACAAATACTCTGATCCATATGATTCAAATTTCAATGGTATTTTTATCTTCACAAAAAAACAATGTTATAGAAATTTGTGTACATTTTGATTGAATCCCACTAAAAAAAGAGTTTTAGTAGTCAGTCATACCCTAACTTGTTTATATATCCTAAAATTGTAGATTTAATAGGCATTTACCATGGTTATGAGAAACCAAAATTTGCAAATGAATGTTTGATTGATTTTGTAACAGAGGCTGTTTTTTTATTAGATAGTTTAAGCTAAAATAATTAAGCATGGATGATCAAGTTTGTGGGGTAGTTAGATTACTGTTACATGTTGATTTATATTTTAGGATAATGAGCTTTCCAAAATTGGTGAGGAGACCATAAATGAATTTGTTAGGAGAAGCCATAAGAAGCTGATCTGGAATAAAATTCAAGGAAAAGATAGTTGGCTAGGAAAAAAGCAATATAAAGTTTTTGAGGACACACATATAGCTCTGATTTTAAAAGGTTTGTAACTTATAAACATAAATCAATTTAAGGTGCATTTAAGAATTTACACTATCACTTAAGTGGCCACATACAGCTGATTAAGCATATTGTTAACTGTGTCTTATATGTAATTTAGATGGCAAATTTTACCAATTCATAAATGTTCAGGTCTGGCTATGAGATTGCTTTAAGAACTACAGCTAGCTTATGAGATAAAGGTTTGTTGTTGGCCATATATTTTATTTATACAGTTATTTTTATTTTTTACGTATAAAAGTGTAATTACTGCTCATTTGGTCATTAGAAATAAATACCAATGGTTGGGTTGGTATTCTTCTAATTCAGGTGAGATTCATTAAAACTACAGCACTTGAAATTCGTGTGTTTAATTTTACTTTGAATTACGATTTATTCACAAGAAGCAAAGTATAATGAACTAAATCTGAAATTAGTTTATTCAATTTATGAATGTACATTAATTTTGTTTTCAGATGTTGCTTGGATAAACTCCAAAACCAGCGTTGCCATGGGGAAGGAAGTTGAAACTTGATAATGAAATATCTGAGGAAATATTTAAAGAGAGGGCAGATAAAATTTAACTTGCATGTTGCATTAGCAAATATGATTAATTTTGTAATGATTAAATTGTGTAGTTCATGGATACAAAGGAACAGTCCAATTTTTGAGACTGTTTTATATATTAAAAATAAATACCTAAAAATTAATCTACTGTTGAAAGAAAACAGATAAAGTTCCATATTAGGTATTGATCCTTTTCATACTTATGATTTCAACTTTAAAACTCAACAATTGACTAGTCTGCTTTTAATTGCTGACCACACAATTGTAAGGGAGATAAGAATGGGAAGGGATAAGGGAAGTTGAATGGTTCTGTTTTTAAGAACCACAATTTCAACAATTTTGTCAATTTCTTTAGCAGTATTCACAATCCTTCTTTCCCTTGTGTAGACAAGAGTAGTCAAAGATCCCATATCAGTAACAGCCATATTCACTCTTTTAACTGTTAAAATTTGTGACGCATGTTTACAGTGTCTTAATACCAATAAAGGTCTTCATCATCATCAATCAGCCAATCGCGCCCACTGCTGGACATAGGCCTCCCCCAGTTCTTTCCAGTGTTCTCTACACTGGGCCGCTTGTATCCAGTTTCCCGCTACACGTTTAATGTCATCGGTCCATCTAGTCAGTGGTCGTCCTCGGCTTCTTTTATAATTTCTGGGCCTTCATTCCATAATACGTCTTGTCCACCTTCCATCTTGTGTTCTGACTAAGTACCCTGCCCAGTTCCACTTAAGCGTCGTGGTTTTTTCGATGACGTCTTGAACTCCTGATCTTCGCCTGATTTGTTGGTTTGTTATGTGGTCTCGAAGGCTCACGTTCAGCATTGCACGTTCCATGGCTCGTTGTGTAACTCTAAGTTTATTCGCAGATTTTTGCGTGTTAAAGTCTCTGCTCCATAAGTTTGTACAGGTAAAACACATTGGTTATAAACCTTGGGACACATGGGAATTGAACTTTTTAGAATATGGCTTAATTTGCCAAATGCTGCCCATGTTAGACCTATTCGCCTCTGTATTTCATGTGTTTGATTGTCTCTGCTTATTTTGATTTCGTGTCCCAGATATTTGTAAGTGTCTGTTTGTTGTATGGTATTATTGTCAATAGTTATATTTCCACTCATTACGAGATTTGTTATAATTTTAGTTTTCTCAAAGTTTATCTTTAATCCTGCTCTTTCAGACAGACTTTTAAGCGAATGCATCATAGAAACTGTATCTTGTAAGTTATCTGCGATTATTACAACATCATCTGCAAACCTTGGGTGATTTAATCTTTCTCCATCTATATTGATGCCCATATTTTGCCATTGAGTACCCTTAAATATTGACTCTAGAGCTGCCGTGAACAATTTTGGTGAAATATTGTCTCCTTGTCTAACTCCTCGACCTAAGCTGAATTTTTCTGTGTCTTCGTGCAGTCGTATACTTGATGTAGCGTTCTGATAGATGTTTTTGATTAGTGTCGTGTACCTGTAATCTATTCGGCTTTGATTTAGGTTAAGGTTTAGGTTTAGGTTATAATAAAGGTCTTGGTCCAGACATAATATTTTAACTTATTTTTAGGGAATTGTGCATTCTTTTTATGTAGGCATCTATGGTTAATTTTTTATAAATCTCTGACTGAGGGTCACTTTTCATCACAATTTATTTATTGATTTTATCCTTAACTCATTGATTCGTAATTATCGTTCCATAATAATTCTTTCTGCTATTCCTAAAATTGTCGAGGCTTTACTGACTGATTTTTTGAGAGTAAATTTGAAGAATCAGCTTCATACTGGTCAGTGTGGTTTACTTACTGTCTAGTCATTCAACTTCAACTAATTTATACTGATTATGTTATAATTGCATTAAAAACCATTTTTATGTTGATTAGATTTATACTGACTCATCTACAAGCATCAACTGTTCTTGTAAATTGTGTAGACCATATTCTTATTCTGATATGATCAATTTCTTGAATCTGGATTCTCTTATCAAAGGTGTTACCTTTTAATCTTTATTTTTCAACTTGTTTATAAAATAACCAATCTACTGAATTGCTTCAGCTAGTTTGTTTTCATATTCCTTCCCATTCACTGTATCAGAATTTATATTTCCATGTTCCTTACCACAGAACTAATTATGTTTCACACATAGAGATGGTCTAAAACTTTCATATCAATAGCTTTAGGTACTGTTTGAAGCACTTAAATGCTAAATGAAACTTATTATAAAATGTGTACTTATTTATTTTATTCATGTATATTTTATTTTATCTGTAATTTTGTCTATTTTTCTATAATGTTGCATTTTTGCATAATTTTGACAGTGAATTTGTCCCGTTTGTTAATAATAAATAAATATAAATAAATGTAATAATAAATGTAAGTTTCTTTAAACATTTAAGTTTTATTTCCCAAAATACATTCTTAATATGCACAGGATGACACCACTTTTAGTACTTTATGCAATGGCGTTGACGTCAAGTAAGTTCTCTGGACGTATTATGGACGTCCGATTAAGGTCCAATTAACGTCCCGGTACGTCCATTTTACCTCCGCTCGGGACGTAAAATGGACGTCCATAGGACGTTTGGCGCAGCGACATTCGGACCAATATAGGACGTAAAACGGACGTAAATAGGACCAAAGCGGACGTTCGAGGGACGTCCCTAAAGTCCGCGAGGGACGTACTATGGACGTCCACTGGACGTACATGTGCTATTAGGGTTGATACTGTGGTAACAGTACTTAATATTGACCATGATTCTGAAGCAACCGTCATGACAACAAAATCGTTTTCAAGCCCTCAAGAGTTTCGAGGCAACCCCAAAGCGGCTCCAAGAAAACGGGTGCAGAACAGAAAACGCGGAAGAAGTTTCATTCCAACAGATACTCCAGAAAAAATTGAACTTCAAACAAAGAACGTCAAAAAACGCAAAGCTAGACCTAAGACAGTAAAAAAACGATTTATCGAATCCGAAAATAGTTCTTCAAGTGACGAAGCAGAATCCCTGAACAGCTCATCTGAATATGATGCCGACCTTGATGCTCCAATAACAGGATTCGAAGAACTGGATAGAAATGTAGTCATTGATGACCATGTTCTTGTAAAGTTCGCAAGCAAAAAGTAAGTACAATATTTTGTTGACAAAATTTTGACTAATCTTTCCGATGATTTCGAATATGAGATCAATTATCTGAAAAGAAAAAATAAATCAAACAAGTTCTCTTATTCAAATGTTCCTGAAGTTGCTAGTGTTTTATCGCAAGACATAGTGATGATTTTACCTGTACCAGTGTTATATGGAAAAACAAAGAGGCAAAATAATTGTGTTCAGTTCGAAGTGACTTTTGGCGCACTATGACTGTGACTGTATTTTGTAAAATAGAGACCAATTTACAGGATTATTTGTTTGTTTTCAATATAAATAGAAAAAGTGAAAAAATATCCATTGACTAAAAACCGTCTCACTGTGGACCACTCTCCCCTATTTGTAACCGGTAGAGCCCATTACTCTCTTTATTGAATCATACGATCCTAAAAATATTAAATAAAAAAGAGAATATCACGTTTTTGATGAATTTATTAGATACCTTAAAACAAAATCATTACAGTAAACGTTTAAATATATAAAATTATATTAATAATCACAAATACGTATATCATCATCTTGACCTGTTGGATTTAATCCCGTATACAAATACAAGGTGATTATTTACTATCTTCTTTATTTTTACACCAGCTTAGGTTAAATTTAACTGCTACTTTATACAATTAATTAAAATCTAAACAATTTTTTATGTACAAACATAGATCTCTGCTATTTTTAAAAACCTGTACCATCACAGGGTTATCTACAGAAAGTCAAGAAGAGTATGTCATTGCTATGCATACTAAATTATTTCAATCGCAACCACCTTGTCTAGTTTTTTCTCCCTTTAAACTCATTTAAGTTCTTTTTAATTTTAAGAAGCTGTTTTCCAAATATATTTTTGGGAGTAAATTACAAATGGTAAAATAGATTAGTTTCCTATCTGGAAATCTGGAAATTTAAAGGCAAATAAAGCTTTTATTTTGCAATTTGTGGTATTGCAATTTATTGGCAAAATTTATATGCTACTTACATCAGTTTAAACAAGTTATTAAACAGGTTTAACCCATATTGTCGTAATCAGAATTGCAAATGTTGTTCTGAGGTGTTTGCGGTTTCAAAATTATAATATAATTAAGTCGATTAATATTATTTTTATACAATATAGGCGGTAACTATCTTTATCTCACCAGTAATTTTTTGTCCTTTGCAGCATCTATGTTTGTACATGTAAATGTTTACAACTGAATCATGATTATTAATAAGGAATCCTTTTTGTAATATTTTTATTACTAATTCATTTTTATCGTGCCTTTTCTTATCAATACCTTAGCCTCTTTTCTTGCCCTTTCTTAGATTAAGGCTTAATATTTTTAATATTAAAATACCATCACCGAATGTATAGTACAATCTCATGAGAAAACAATCATTATATAATAGTTCTTTTCTAAGAAGACTAACAGAATCAAATACGTTGAAAGTGAAGCTTAGTGCTTTTTTTCTTACCTTCATTTAATAGATCGGTACATAACACTTTCCATATTTTTCTTTTCTCATTAATTCTAGCATAAAACGGGACACAGTTTAAAATGTATTATGTATCTTAAATCTATCATTATTTAGTATATCCTACCTGACTTTAGTGTATCATTATTTTTAGTGAGCGTTAGTGTTTCAGATTCATATGTTATAACTGAAAAAACTCATTGATTGTATACCTTTCTCTTAAAGTTTATAGAGGTTTACGTGGTAAATTTATCCTTCACTCTGCCGTATGCAGCACAACCTGTACCAATTCTTCTTTGTGTTTCTTATGTCTGATGGTCTATGGTGATCTATTCATAATTAAGATATCTGTATTGTCTAACCTCTTCAATGGTGTTGTTGAAGTTATACTTCTATAAGCGAATTCGACATTAGAAATTTGTACGGGAGTGAATCGGCAAAATCATTACATATGTAAGATATAGGTAACAGTATCACGAAACAATATTTTTATTTTATTAATATTATTATCATGGTAAATTAAAAATGCATAAGTAAGTTATGTATATTGTCATTTTTAAATAATTGCATAATGCAAATTAATGCATTTTGCTAAATAGTCTATTGTATTGTATTTTTATGTTAATAACAAAATAAACAATGAATTTTACTGCAAAGTATGTGTAAAAAAATTTTTTGCATTCAACTCCTTTCATACGTGTATGAAAATAAAAATATACATTTTCATCAAAATATTGATTCAATCCTTCATTTACTGTACTCCTATTACAAGTCAAATGTTGTTTATATACAGCAAACGATGCACCATATACCTATATACCTAATTCTGTTTCTCTTTCTGCTCTCTCTTACCTATAGCATTACATATGTAGTGATTGTGCAGTAAGTGACTCTTATATAAGTTTGTACCGACGAACGCGTGTATAGAAGTATAACTTCTACTGACAGTCTTGCTGGACTGCCACACCCGTTTTTTTTCTTCTAATTTTATTGCTCCTACTATGACCAAATTTGTGACAAAATTTAATTTATTTTTGTTTATTTGCAATCCCACTTCTTTGGTTGTCTGTGAAAGTTCATTAAGCATTATTTCAGCTTTGGCAAATCGTTAGCAACGAGAAAAATATCGACAGCAAATTAAAGGTTCTTCTCCCATATTGAAGCCGCGAAACTTTTCCATTTACTCCTTAATATTTTTTTTTCGTTTATAAGAATACATTTTAATAAAATAATGCCACTTAATATAATATTTTTTAGAAAAACAAATAACTCTATAAATTTAAAAATATATCTGGTGTATGAGGGTCTGTCAGGTAATAAATACTTTAGTACTTTGTTATCAGCACCAATTCGACCCTTCCCCGAAACATCGACATGTCGTAAGGTACTCTTTCTTTATCTAAAAATTTCTATTGCCCACCCACGTCGATGCCTGTTTATAAATTTTTAGAAATAGTTAGAATATTATTAGAGTTAATTTAGAATTCACCCAGAGATTAAAGCGATCAAGACTCTTGTCGAGTGTGCTATAAAGTTTGCAATTTCATAAGCTCAGTTGAGCAAACTTTCAAAAATCCAAGATAGCTTTATCAACGATTGGCGAGCTAATTCAAAATAAACCCAAAAACGAAGACAGTATTCAGGCAATATTCATATGTCAAACAGGCATTAGCCGAGTGACATATTAAGAAAATGTTTAATTTTCTCATCAGCGGTCCAATGTAGAAGAAATAGCCGAAAATTTAAGAATGCAAACTTCAAAGTGATACAAATAGAAGGTTCTGCAGATGCAAAAATCGTTCACAAGTGTCCTTCAAAAATTTGTTTGAAAAAGAAGCAAAAAAAAGCCAATGTATCTGCCACAAACTCCAAATGGCACCTTTCGTTTTCCACTATTCCAATCTTTCTAGTCACTTTTTCAAAATAGTTTATATTGATACATAGTTCATTTTATGGTAATATTCCATATTTTCTGTATTTCGATTTTGAAATTTTATTATCGATTGTAGAAATACAAATTTCCATTTTTTTTAATTCGATTTTACGTATTTTTAAAATTTATGTATTGTTATCTGCTTTATTGTTAACCTCCTTTTTTTACTACCGCGAATACTTATGAAACTTATTCGATTACATGATTCAGTTGCTTAACTAAACAAATCATTTCAAATTCGAAAAATATGTAGCTCTGTTTCTTTACACACAAGAAGCAACAAATTCGAATATATATCTATATACCGAGTACCGAGGGAAGCTACAAGGTGTATACTTTAACAAAGTGCGTTTACAAGGATTAAATGTAGTTTTTATAATTATAAGAAACCCTAAATCTGTAAGTAGGTACTGATCATAAGCGATGTGTTAACTAACTATACCTTGTATGCCTTACTTCTAGTCGGAATTTCAAATTAAATTCAGTTAATCTGAAAATAATTCTTGTTTTACAGGAATATTCTGGCTGTTTTTAATATGTACAGAAAATGTACGTAAACAAGAAGTACAACATTTTAGATCAAAGGTTATTTATGTTCCTGTTTAACCAAAAACCTCTCCTATGGACCCTTGTTTTATAACAATGTGGAGGAGGACTAACTTAAAAGATAGCAAACGTGAAGGGAAAATAGTGAAAAGGGTGGGGAAAAGAAAGGGGAAATAAATAGATGTCAAAAACTCATATTCTGGAATTAAAAGGGACATGATAATATATTAATTTTATGAGCAATTGCAACCACCAAGGATTATTATTGACTTTATAACTATAATCAAAAATACCGCGAAACAATGGAAAATACTTAAAATAAAACTCATCTCTCTTGACACGCATAAAAACCGTAATCCCGTAATCAGAGATTGCAGAAGACCTCACAATGTGTCAGAAAATGTGCTTTTAACTTGAAAAAGTATAGACACTTAGAAACCATTAGCCAAATAACTACTGGAAAAATAGATGCCATAATTTGCAATCTGACTTTTTTCTTAGAAATACGCAAAATTCGTAGTAAAGGTAGTACTAGATACTTTCATCCATGTATAGGAAAATTCAAGTTCCAGTACTTAAGAGAGTATACAATTAACTACAATCGGCATCAACATAAACTGAATATAGCGATTTATTACATTTATGTTATATTAAAATTGTAGTGATGTATGAACAATGAAAAACGCAAATACGGAGAAATTGGAAAGGTATGAAAGGACAATGCTCTGAGCTGCACATGGAGGTAAAAACACGATAAAAGGTTAGATGTAATAAACAAACGTAATGAGAATGGAAATGAAGAGGATGTCAAAGCTGATCTTAAAACAGGGCTCAGTCACACAAAAAAAGAAAGGACAACCCAGACAAAGATAGTTTTATGGCGTCTAGGAATATCTCAGAAATAGGGAATTGATGGATTTGAAGAAAGAGGAACAAACAGGGATGCATGGAGGAGAATAGTAAGTCAATTTAGAAGACAAGGAGCATGAAATAGAAAAGAATAAAATTAAGAACAGGTATATTAGGGGCAGTCTATGGGTTGCATCAATTGATTACCTTAGGCCAAAATTATAAAGCACAGGATAAGTTGGTTCGGGCATGTTCAACATCGAGTCAATAATAACCCAATACAAGGAATCTTCGATCTAGTAGTTCCTAGAAGAAGTATGTTAGGAAGATAAAAGATGGCTTGGAAGGAGAAGCTTAAGCAAAACATGTTGGTAAAGGGGATTGATATTGGTGTGACCTAAGCTAGAAACTTAGGGAGATATTTGTGATAAGGGAATAATGATGTCAATTTAATATTTAATAGCAATTTCAGGTCTAAAAATATATTTAAAAGCAATTAAGCATATAAACAAATTAATTCAACCAAATGTTTAATATATATCCATCCAATGATTAGTTTAAAAATCATCCAGAACATTCCAGACAGATTTTGAAAAGCTGGTAAATTGAAACGTCTGTGTTTTTAAAATATGCGAACTTTTTAGAATATTGCTGATGATACAAGAAAGTGCATAAGTGAGATATCTACATTGCTATTTTAATTATAGATATCTGATACTTCTTTTCAAGTATTATCAGCGTTTCATTATTCTTAAAGTATCTAACCTTACAATTATTTGTGGAGTTAAAAATATTAATATATAATGTTTTCTTTGAAATATTTTTATTGATCTTTAATTATCGTTAATAAGTATTGCAAACAGTTTGCTTTTAAACAAAAACAATGGAGAGGGTAAATCGACTTAATTTTTTCCCAAAGGTATTAAACTTGCTAAAATTTAGAGTTAAAGTTTTACGTATTTTAATGTCTAGTATTGACCAGTAGTTATTGTCATTTCTGATATGTAAACTTTCATTGAATAGTTTTTTCCTCAAGGCAGTGATGCCGATTTTTAACAATATAGGTATCTATAAAGAATTTTTGATTAATTTTTTATTTATTTGCTTTTATATAGCTTTTAAGAAAAGCATTGCCAAGGTTTTTATTTTTAAACTTAAAATTGTTTTTGTATTTTGCAAAAATTTTTTATTTTATTTGGAATTTTTTACGAAACTGTTTTCATTGATTTTTAGCTTTTTTTCTTTCCTTTTTAGTTCGTGCCTCTTAGAATACTCTTTATCACTAGGGTATTTTCTTTCTTATGTATATTATTATCATATTAGACTTTAACTGTCCACTGGCTTTACCGTTTTCTTTATAATAAATTTCTGACACATCCATATTATTTGTTTGTTTCTCAAACTATTTCAATACATTTTAATGTCATTTATCCATGATCCAGATCCTTTGAGCCTTTTCCTAATGTTTTCCTTCTTCTTAATTGTATGCCTTATCCTCTAAGGACATTGGAGATCATCACGGCCTATTTGACCATGTCTGCAGTAGACCTTGTATTGTTTTGTTATTTTACTCCACTGGTTTAAATTTTTTAACCAGAATGTGCGTTGTCTCCTTGGTCCCCTTTTTCCTTCCACTTTCCCTTATGTAACCAATCGCATAAACTCATATTTTTTATTTCTTAGTATGTGACCAAAGTAGCCTATTTTTCTTTCCTTTTTAGTGTTAAGTATCTCTTTTTCTTTTTTCATATTTCTTAATGATTTCGTATTTTTTACGTGTTTTGTCCATGATATTTTCTACATTCTTCTATAATACTATATCTAAAAGCTGGCATGTCTTTTTTCAGTTCCGTTCGTAATTGTTCAGGTTTCATCTCCATGTTAAAGGGCAGAGAATACGTAACATTTCAATACTTTATAGTTTTAATTTCTTTTACCAGTTTTCCACTGCATAATACTGCTTTTATCTTATTGCAAACGCTTCTGACTAACTCAATGCATCGTTTTATTTCAAAGCTGAAGTCCCATTGTTCATTTTCCTTACCTTAATCTTTAACCTTTAAAGCAATTGTATACAAACATGTTTACAAACATTATTGTAATTTCTTCTTCCACGTCGAAGGTCGGCAATCATCATTGCTTTTCGGACTTTGGAGATAGCTGCTTTGAAAAGTTAATTTAATCTATATCCGTACCACTCTCTCAGGTGGCGCAGTCATGATCTTCTATATAACCATATGCTTCTCTGTCCTTAGATCTCTCCCTGCATAATTAGTTGGAACACTGATTCTAACACTGATTCTATCTCCAAGTGTCATGTATTCAAGGTATTCCAATTTTCTTGTTTTGATTGTATTTTAAATTTTCATTTCTTTATTTATCCATATCAGAACCTCTTTGTGTTTGGCGTGTTCTGTTCACGATATTTGCAGAATTCTTTTTAGTACATACAACTCAAATGATTCCAGTTTTTGTATTACTGTTGGATTCAAGGACCAAACTTCCATTCTATAAAAGAATCTCGGAAAAATGTAGCACCCCGTCCACCTTAGTCTTAGCCCCAACTTTAAATCTTTTGTGTAGAGCCTCTCATCATTTTTGCCTGAGCCTTTTTTAATCTTGATTTTAATTTCCTGGAACTCATTATTTGTGGAATCAATCCATGTTCCCAGATATGCGTTTTTTTCCACTTGTTCGATATTACTTTCGTTTATTAGAAATTTCTCGTTTTTTCTTAAAGTTTTTGATATTCTCATAACTTTCTTCTTTTTTATGTTCACTGTTAGACCATATTCGTGTCCATACTTCTTCTTGTCACGTCTCTAAAGATTTAATTTCCTCTGACAGCTATGCATAAACGCGTAATTTTGTTAGCTGTTGTAATTGGTGTGTATTAAATTAAAAAATTAAATCAAAATCCAGATGGACTACAATGGTTAATTTTTTTTTCAGAAAGCAGTCATTGGGTCTAAATTGAAAACTACATGCTTAAAAGTATAAATCAAACGGCATGATGTCGATGAATATAGATTTAACTATCTAAATGCAATTATTGCAATCCAAAACTTATGTGTGCTGTTTCGAGTAGGGACATACCGTTCCCGGACAGTCAAATCTATATTCATCGACATTATGTCGTTTAATTTAATATTTTTAAGTATGCAGTTTTTAATTTAAACTTGCCCACTACTTAATAATGCGGTTATTAGCGCAAGCACTTTAAAGTTCACTAAACACACAAAGAAAACGTTCATTCTGAACAAAAATCGACTATAGCAAATCATTTGGATTTTGTGATTTACTTTTTCAATGAAATATATGTACACCAATTACAACAGAAGCTTTCACTTCAATGTAAAAGTTTTAACTACTATAGTTAACACACGGAACGAATTCTACTTTAAACGGATATATATCTGGATTGACATCCAGACACTTTTTAATCAATACATTATGTGAAAAAGAGCCTCACACATTCCCTGTCTGTGCCAGATTATGTTTTATCAATGCTTATGTGCAGTTTCTTATTTATTCGGTTATGAGTGATTTTCAGTATAACTTTAGCACGAAGCATCAAGCTAATGGTGCGGTAATTGCTTCATATTCTTGCGTTTTTCTTGTTGAAGAAATAAATAAAGATCTAACTCAACCAGTCTTTGTGTAAAACAGCTAAACTGGTGTCACTAAGACATCAATATGGTTCTGATTCATAATTTCTCTCACTCATTATTGTTCTTAATGCATATTATATTTCTTCTTTTGTAATATCCGGACCTATTTTTTTAAGAGTAAGTTCTAGATTCCCTCTTTCATCATTGAATAGATCCACGAAGTAAACTGTCTAGCGTTGTACTTTCTCCTTCGTTTGTGTTATAGTATTCCAGTGTGAGTTCAGAACTGCACCAATGGATTTTTGTTTTGTCTTTTCTACTATTTCTTTAACTTTATTGTGTACATTAAACAGATCGTATCTTTTTCCTTTGTATCGTATATACACAATATACAAACTGCATAAGAAATATAACCTGAAATTTAGATATTTTTGTTTTGTTTTACTTTTTAAGTTTAGGTGAAGGTGAAAATTTTATAAAGAACACATTTTTTAAATCCACAAACAATTAATACATAATTAATTATATCTAAATAGGTATAGAATTAAGAAAGGATCACAAGTTTGCTTTCAACATGGAGTAGTGGGATTTGGATATACATATGTATAAGGTTAAAACCTTGAAGTCAACACTTTTCTCTACCTTTAGTATTACTATTATTAAATCTAAATTAAAATTTCAATAAATTACTTCTATTCACTAGTTTTCTAAAATCCTTACATATTTTTTTATATACTCGCTAAACCTTGGAATCCTTGTGATGACCACGAAGAAAAATAGAAATAAAAATTAAGGTTTTTATAATAAAAATATCTGATTTTTTCTAGCAACAGAACTTCTAAAGAATATCATGCTGCCTTGGACACAATCCGACGTTCATAATTTTCTTTACCAATTGTTAATGCTAGCAAAATACCTCAAGTAAACCATATGTATATCCACCTGGAGGTCGACTGTAATTTATATCACTTAATATTTTTAAATAAATAAAAAACTCAAACCAAACAATTTATTAATACAGCAATAAACGCGACCAAACGCCTGATCGTTACACCAAAAGAATAGTCATCTGGTCATCATAGCAGAGAAAAATGTTGATTTTCTTTTATTTTAAAAATTAGCTTCTTATGTGAAACAGATTAGTTGGTGGTTTCTTTGTCAGCATCTTTACGGGTCATATGCCCTCTAAATGAGGCTTGTATCTTCACAGCTGCCTTGTTTAGATCTGGATCTGTAAGATCAATATCTAGTTCTTCTTCTGGATCCTAAAAAATAAAAATATATTATTACAGTAAATTAGCAGGTATAAATTTATTTATAAATGCATAAAACAAACTGGCTCATGACGGTTACACGGCACAGATCTAGTTAGGATATCTATTGTGTGGGCAGGACGAAAGTCAAGTAAGTCTCTAAAGTAGAGAAGACGAAAATATGGACGCAGAAAGCAAAAATTTTCGATCTTTTTCAGATTTTGTTGAATTAAACAGTTAAATTAAAAAATTAAGCACAATGTTTGCGGCAGGCGCATATCGTGATTATTGATAAAAGGTACATCTTGAAGTAATTCCAGTAAAACAATAAACTCTTATGGAAAATGTCCATTATAGTCTTGTAACGTTATAAACGTTACATGTTTATTATTCTTTTTTTAATAATTATTTTATTTTGATTTCTTCTGATTTTGTTTATCTATTAATTTTATCTTTTATTTTACTATTCTTATTCTAAAAATATTTTGCGCTCAACTCAATCCTTTAATTACCTTTCTGTTTGCTAAATATTCTGTCATCTAAATTTCAATTTTTATTTTTAAATATTATAATTGCTTTATTCAGAGGCTATTATGTTCTATAAGATGATAAAACATATACATTTCTATGCCTTACTTTACTAGACGGAATGTCTGTCAGTTGGTAATCCCTGGTTGGTTGCCCTGTCATGCCACTTCTCATTGCCACAATTCTGTAGAGGTGGATTATATATATTTTTTCATATTGTCTTTTGTTTCTTTAATTTTTGTCGAGTTTTTTGGGTGAATAATTCTACTTTGGAGAACATTCAACTTTCGGAGGTAGTTGGCACCCACCGTTTCTAATGAGTCGTTTAATGGTTTCTTCTTCTTTGGGTGCCGTGTCCGTATTCAGACGTTGGCCGTCATCATGTTTACAATTTCCTGAAACCTTTCTCTGTCGGCTGCTGCGCGAAATAATTCTTCTACTGTGAAACCACACCATTGTCTAATATTAAGCAGCCATGAAAGTTTCTTTCGACCAATCCATCTCTTTTCTTCCACTTTTCCTTGTATAATAAGGCGAAGTAAATGGTATTTGGGTCCTCTAATTATATGGCCGAAGTATTCTGTTTTTCTCCTCTTTATGATGTTTATGAGCAGACGTTCTGAGTTGATCATTTGAAGAACATCTTTATTGGAAGTGTGCGAAACCCACGATATCTTTAGGATTCGTCTATAGCACCACATTTCGAATGCTTCTAACTTGTTTAGCATTGTGGTTTTTAACGTCCATGTCTCACAACCATACAATAGGATCGACCACACATAACATTTCAGGACCTTCTTACGAATGTTCATTGACAGGTTTCTGTTGCATAAAACTGGTTTCCAGGTCATAAAAGCCTTACGTGATATTTCGATCCTGGATATTATCTCTTCATCAGAGTCACAATTTACATTTAACCAGCTGCCAAGGTATTTGAAATGATTTACCCTTTCTATCTCTTCTCCATTAAGAGAAAGCAGACCTTGATCTATATGGATCTTTCCAACTGCCATCCTCTTTGTCTTTGAAATGTTGATTTTTAGGCCTCTCCGATAACTTGCTTCACTGACTAGATTTAGTAATGTTTGGAGATCTTGTAAACTTTCTGCAAGAATGGCTGTATCGTCAGCGTATCTAATATTGTTGATTACTTCTCCACCTAGTCTTACTCCCTCTTGTCTGTCATCCAAAGCCTCCCTAAAGATTTCTTCAGAGTACAGATTAAAAAGAGTGGGTGACAAAACACAACCCTGCCGTACTCCACGTTTGATGGGTATTTTTTCAGTGGGACTGTCTCCAATTTGAATAGAGGCTACTTGATTGTAATATATAAAAAAAAAACAGAGGTTAATCTTTGTAAATGGGTATATTTATTTAAAAACCCTTAAAAGGGCCACATCAATAAAACAAACGTTTTCGGACCACACAGTCCATCATCAGGTTTTTAAAATCGAAAAATGCTAGGTCACAATGCCTGAGCCACCAAAATACTAGGGTAAAAACCCTTTAAATTACATTTAGTTATGAAATATTGTACATTGTGTTGTAAAATAACTGTGATGTTCAGTATTAAATTAAATTTGACTATAGGTAACACATGGCTCAATCTGGTTCCAGAGCCGGTGAGAGGGAACCTCTGCACTCGGAGAACAGCGTGGAGCTCAGTTCCACGTTCCACGTTCAGAAAGGTTTTTAAATAAATATACCCATTTACAAAGATTAACCTCTTTTTGTTATACGTGGTATACAGCCAGCTACAGGAATTTTTCCTTGTGGATTTTGATTGTAATATAAGTCTTAGCACTAAGATTCAGCAGTCTTATATCATAGTGGTCAAGTCCTGCTCAGTCGAAAAGTGTATTGTGTTGGACTCTGTCGAACGCCTTCTCGAAGTCGATGAAACAAACATAAACATTCTTTCGGAATTCACAACTTTTTTGTAATAGAACGCGCATACAGAATAGTGCCTCTCTAGTTTCTAGACCGTTTCTAAATCCAAATTGCTTATCACCCATCTTACTTTCGCATAGAAGGAATACTCGGTTTTGTATTATTCGTAAGAGTATCTTCAGTGTGTGACTCATCAAACTGATTAGTCTAAAATCGCTGCATTTGGTGGGCCTGCTTTTCTTTGGTGATGTTATAAACAGTGACTCTAACCAATCATCTGGTATTTTTCCTTCGTTGTAAATTTTGTTGAAGAAAGTGGTTAAGCAGGCAATGCTTTCCTCATCCAAAAGTTTAAGTAGTTCGGTAGGGATTTGATCTGGTCCAGGTGCTTTATTGTTTTTGGCTTGCTGTATTGCCTTTTCGACTTCCGAATTCAGTATATTGGGACCTCTGTCCAACTGGTTGTCATAGGCAGTATTTGGAGCATTTTCCCTAGAAGCATCGTCAAAAAGGTCAGTGATGTATCTCTCCCATTCTTTGTAGTGTTGTTCGTGATCACAAGTTTTATGGTTACAGTCTGCTTTTTGACAGATCCGGCCTGGACTAGTGGATTGCCATATATATATATATATATATATATATATATATATATATATATATATATATATATATATATATATATATATATATATATATATATATATATATATATGATGCTATATTATCCGACTCTGCGCTCATGTAATAATTCGGACTACCTGATTTTAATATTTATTTTCACTATTTGCCGTCAAGTTTTAACAATCTTGCTGTATTGCAATAAGAATAAATAAGAATATTATTTTAGAGAAAGATAACAATGTCCGCCTGTCCCTTTCTTGATATTCAGCTACACCTCAACGACACTGATAAGCCGCACGCGGTACTAAATAATAAATTTCGCAACAAAGCCAGTATAATGTAACAATAAAACACTGAAAACTTTATTTTCAAACTTCCACAAAATTTATTTTAAATCTTATCACTACAGCGGTTTCGGCTGATTGCCTTTCTCAAGTGATCTATTTTTGCCTTGGGTTTACACATTTATAGTCTCTAATGAAATAGGTCTCTAATAAAATTAAAAATTAATATAAAATTAAAAATTAAAAATAACAAGAGCCAAAATAAAAAACACTTAAATAGTGGTGTGTACAAACTGTTTACGCAGGATAATAATAACACTATTATTATTTAATTAGAAAAGAAATAAGTTTTATTTACAAGTAAAAGTGTAACAGTGTAATGACAAGTGACAAGTAAGTCATAAGACATCAACAATGTAAAATGTGCTGCCAACATACATATAATAATTATATTACTGAATTGTACAGCAACACCCCCTCTCAATTCTACAAAAGTTCAAATGAATAAGTACAAACTGCAAACAAAATTACAATACACTAATAAACTGTAAAATTAAACATTAGTTTTAGAAACATTCAAACAATTTCTTAACAATTCAAATTGAGTAACAGGCAATGCCTTGGTTATAATATCAGCTAACTGTTTGTTTGTAGGAACATACTCAATAACAAAATTTCCTTTATTTACCATATCTTTTACAAAATGATGTTTTACATCAATATGTTTTGAGCGTTTGGTCTCATAAGTTTGAGCCATTTTTATACAACCTTGGTTGTCCTCAAAAATTTTAATAGGATATTGAAAATCAAACATTTCTTTTAAAAGTTGACCTAAAAACAAACGCTCAGTCATACACGCAGACAGAGCCAAATATTCAGCTTCACTGCTACTAAGAGCAACTACAGATTGCTTTTTAGAACACCAGTTTACAACTTTATTATTACAAAGAATAACATATCCAGAAACACTCTTTCTGTCATTAGCATCACTAGCAAAAGCTGAGTCAGCATATGCATGAACAGAAACTTGATCATTTTTAGTAAATTTATTGTATATTAATCCCAACTCATTAGTATAGCTCAAATAACGAATTACATTTTTAAGATGCTTCCAATGATTACTATTAAAATTATTTTGAAATCTTCCAAAAAATGCAACTGTAAAACATAAATCTGGCCTAGTGCCAAGCACCAAATACATTAAACTACCAAGTACCTCCTTATAAGGGACTTTAAAATCAATTTGAGTTTCCTTTTCTAAATTCAATTTAGGTTCCATTGGAATTTTACTAGTCTTGCAATTGACCATGTTAAAACGATTAACAATTTTTGTAATTAAAGTTTTCTGGCTAACAACTAAAGTCTTATCTTTCCTTTCAATCTCTAATCCTAAAAAGACAATTTTTGTTTCATTTGATAAATCACTTAATTCTAAAATTTTCTTCAAATTTGATTTTAAAAATGTGACATCATCTTTAGAAATTGAAATAACAAAAATATCATCTACCCATATCAAAACATAGGTTTTTCCATTGAAATACAAGCAAGGATCAACCTTAGATCTTTTAAATCCTAAATTGCATAAATGCCTATTAATAGTTGTATTCCAACATTTAGGGCTTTCTCGTAAACCATATAAAGCTTTTATCAACTTACATACTACACCAGGTTTAACACAAAGACCATCTGGTGGCTTGATAAACACATAACTAGATATTGAACTTTTCAAAAAGGCACTTTTCACATCAAGTTGATGAATATCCATATCGCGATCAACAGCAATGGATAACAGTACCATCAGGGTGGTTAATTTAGCTACTGGTGCATACACGTGTTCGTTGTCTAATACTGGCTGCTGATAGCCTCTGGCCACTAATCGAGCTCTTTTCACCAACTGACCATCAACATTTTTCTCAACCAAAACCTATCGTGAATCAATGATTACATCATCAGCCTTAGGTTCTACCAAAGTCCAGGTATTGTTGTTTTCTAACGCCAAAAGTTCTTTATCTATGGCCTCCTTCCATCCATTCCCCATCGAAACAGCTTCAGTATAGTTTTTAGGTAATTCAGATGGTAGACAGCCAGCAGATAAAGCCATCATCATACTCACTTCATAGTCATCAAGATAAGAAGGCATACGTCTATCTCTTGCACTTCTACGTATCTCATGCTCTTGATTACTATCAGGTGGTATTACTTCAGGTTCAATTTTAATAGGTTCAATAATAAATTGCTCATCCACATCTCTGTGTCTCATCACATGAACTGGAGATTCACTTTCATAAGTTTCATCAAATCTAACTGAACTCACAGGAAATCTACAAGAGTGTCCCATCCGCTTGTGCCACAACTCAGGTGTATCTCGAACAATATTAACCACATCTGAATACAATTGCAATTCTATAAAATATAAGTTACCAATCAATTTTCCAGTAATAATTGCAGTATCACCCATCATGATTTTTACTTCCTTATTTTCAAAAATCACACTAAAACCTTTTTCTTCAATTTGTCTTACTGATAATAAATTGTAAGAAAGATTGTCACAAACAAGAACATCATTCAAAGCAACTGAAACTCCTTCTTTAGATATAGCTGAGAAACTACCTTGAAATTTTGCTGCTACAGTTTCACCAACTTTTGCTACATTTATTTGTCTATCTACTGCTATGGAATTAGTCAAAAATTTAATGTTTTTTGACATAAACAGGTGATTTGTAAAACCACTATCCACAACAAGATGTACAGTATTCATTACATTTGAATCACAGCTGACTGCAACTTCCTGTTTTGTGTGACTACCAAGAAATGCAATTTCTTTATTTTCAATATTACTCATAATTAGCAGTTTCACGATTTTTTGACAATCTTTTTGGACATTTTGAGCGAATATGCCCCATTTCATGACAATGATAACAACGAACTTTAAAAGTATGTTTGCTCTTACCTTTGTATTTATCCTGACCAACAAAGGCATGTGAAGGAACAGGTACACTAGTAACTTCCTTTGTTTTTAAACGATCATCTTCTGCCATTACAATGTTTTTCACAAAATCTACAGTAACTTTGCATGGATCAGAACGAAATAAAATATCAATAGATGTTACAACTGAACTAAATCTGTCAGGCATTGCAGATAAAAGTGTGGTTATCTTTTCACTATCATCTATTTTACCTCCTGCATCATTTAATTCCCGTAAGGTTTTATCAAAATCCACCAAAAACTCACCCAAATTGCCATGTTCTTTAAGAACTAAGTTGCGCAACTTTTTCTGGATTTGTACTCTATTTCATTACAGACTATAAATTTGTAAACCCAAGCCAAAAATAGATCAATTGAGAAAGGCAATCAGCCGAAACAGCTGTAGTAATAAGATTTAAAATAAATTTTGTGGAAGTTTGAAATCAAAGTTTTCAGTGTTTTATTGTTACATAAAATGAATTTCCATCAAGTAACGGTCGAATCCATCAATTATTTAAAAGCCAGTATACTTTATCCAGTTCGGACTTATATCGGATGTAACCGGCAAAAATGATAAATGAGAAGTAAATTTGTGCGCTAATAAATAAATATAATATTGAATTCTAATAAAACAAAAATTACGACCAACCGACCAGAAGAATTAATAATTACAATTGCACAAACCACTATAGAACAAGTAAAAGACTATGTATATTTGGGACAACTAGTTAAATTAAATAAAGAAAATCAGACCGGAGAAATAAAAAGAGAAGAATACGGTTGACTTGGGTATCCTTCGGAGAACTTTCCTATAAACTAAAAAATTGAAAATACTCCCAATAGTTAAAAACAAGAGTCTTCAAGCAATGTATACTTTATGTTTTCAACTACAGTTCTCAAACTTGGACGTTTACAAAGGAAAACATGGAAAAATAGCAAAGACCCAAAGAGGGAAAGGCAAATGCTGAACATCAGGCTATCAGACAAGAAAAGAAATACTTGGATCCGCAAGAAAACAAAAGTGACCGATGTATCAACGCAGATAACAAAACTTAAGTGGAAGTTCGCTGGACATACCATAAGACAGAAAGAAGACAGATTGAATAAGATTATTCTACACTGGAGACCATATAGTTACAAACAAAAAAGAGGAAGGCCACAAATGAGATGGTCAGATGATAAAGAAACACGCAGGCCTGAAGTGGATACAAACTCCATACAATAGAGAGATGTGGAAGAAGAAAGAGGAGGCCTATGTCCGAAATTGGACAGCAAGGGCTGTATAGATAGATAGAATAAATAAATATATAGCCGCTTACTATCAAGTGTTTACACTTGATAGTGCAAACTACAAAAATGTCTGCCCTGACAATCCTATTGAATTTGAAGTACAAAAAGTTTATATTTTGTGACTTACACTAGTTTTACGGTATAAGGTGACAATATTTTGATCCCACGATATAGACTTCATATAACTGTATATAGATTTTAATTATATTAATAATATAACTATATATAGATTAACTCAATATTATCATGGGAGATTTTAATTCAAAGATTGGTGAAGGTGAATAGGAAGATATCATAGGGAAATATGGTCTGGGAATACGAAATGAAAGAGGAGATATGTTGGCATCTTTTTGCGTGAAAAAGCAATTAGTAATAACGAACACAATTTTCAAACTTCCAAAACGTCGTCTTTACACCTGGAAATCACCAGCAGATACACCTGAACGAGTTGTTCGTAACCAAATAGACTTCGTATGTATTAATAAGACATACAGAAATTCAGTATTACCAGTAAAAATATATCCAGGCGCAGATGTACCAACCGATCACAATATTTTAGTAGGAAAAATAAGTACTGAGGAAAACTGGACGAGAATTAAAGACATCTTAAAGACTGTTCAAGAAACATAATTGAGTGCGCTAAAAGCAAGAAAAAAAACAAGGGTGGATGACAGAAGAAATACTGAGACTTATGGATCAAAGAAGAGAAGTCAGAAATAAAGATAAAAACGAATACAGAGGATCCACGCAATAATCAGACAGAAGATAAGACACGCGAAAACACAATTTCATAGTAAAGAATGTAATGAAATTAAACAATATGAAAAGAAACACGATACATTTCATCTGTACAAAAAATTAAAAGAGGTCGCTGAAAGCAAACGGAAACAAGTATCCCAAAGTTTAGAAGACAGAAACGGACACAGATTATTAGACATCTATATTATAGACATTCTATATTAGAATATAGAAAAGTTAAAAGAATGGGAAAACTACATTTCTGAATTATTTGAAGATGAGAGGAAAACAGAAAGTGAGGTAAGACGTTCAATACAAACGGCAAAAAATGGAAAAGCACTTGGCCCCGATGAAGTAAGTGCTGAAATACTAAAGTTTTTGGGAGAAAATGGAACTAAAGCTCTGTGTAATCTCTTTAACAGAATTTATGACACTGGGATATTACCAACTGATTGGTTAAAGTCGACATTTGTCACAATACCTAAGAAACATCGTCTAAAGACATGCGGTGATTATCGGACAATAAGTCTGATGAGTCACGTTTTGAAGATCTTCCTGCGAGTAATACACAGCAGAATTTACACGCTGTTAGAGAACAGAATTAGCAATACTCAATTTGGGTTTAGGAGTAGCTTAGGTACAAGAGAAGCCTTGTTTAGTATACAGGTGCTAGTACAGAGATGCAGAGATATAAATCAAGATGTGAACATTTGTGCAATCGATTTTGACAAAGTGCGACAACAAAATGCTAGAAATATTGGAAACAGCTAGATTGGACGATAAAGATCTACAAATAATTATAAATCTATACTGGCATCAAGTGGCAAGAATAAAGATTGAACAAGAACTGTCGGATGAAATAAATATAAAAAGAGGAGTGAGACAAGGCTGTATATTGTCGCCTTTACTTTTTAACTTATATTCGGAGGAAATATTTAAGGAAGCCTTAATGGAGACAACCGAAGGTATTATTGTGAATGGAGTAACCGTCAACAATATTAGATATGCTGACGATACCTTAGTCCTTGCCAATTGCGGAGAAGACCTTCAAAATCTAATGAACAAAATAAAACAGACTTGTGGTTAGTATGGATTAAAACTCAACGTTAAGAAAACTAAATATATGATAGTTAGCAAACAAAATTATATACAGGATGACGGTATAAAAGTCGGAGATGCCACACTGGACAAAGTAGAGAAACTTGTGTATCTCGGCAGTAATATCAATGAGAGCTGGGATCCAACCGCAGAAATTAAAAGCCGAATAGAACAAGCCCGAGCTGCCTTTGTAAAAAGAAGAAACGTACTTTGCAGTCACGATCTTAGCATTGACCTTAGAGTTCGTATGACATCTTGTTACATCTTTCCTGTCCTGCTGTATGGAGTGGAAGCGTGGACTCTAACTGAGGCTATGCTTAAACGCTTGACAGCCATTGAGATGTGGGTATACAGACGACTACTGAAAATAAGCTGGGTCGACAGAGTTAGAAATGAGGAGGTCCTTAAACGGCTGAGCCAAACAACACAACTGGTCAATATAATAAAGAAACGCAAGCTAGAATACTTCACATTATGACACACCCTGAAAAATATGATCTTTTACATCTAATCATTCAGGAAAGATCCCAGGTAGTCGTGGTCCTGGTAGACGAACAACATCATGACTGAAAAATCTAAGGCAATGGTATGGAAAATCAACTACATGGTTATTTAGAGCTGCTGTCAATAAAGTCACGATAGCGAATATGGTAGCCAACATGATATCTAACGATCGATAACGGTCATGGAACTAGAAGAAGAAGAAGATTTTAATTCTCAATTGATTGAGATAATTCAATAAGCTTATATCCTTGATTATTGCAGCGAATAATCACGTGACTAAAATATTATATGAACTCAATTATAACACCATCTTATGATGCCAAGAAAAGATGTTAATCCAAATACTAATAATAAACAGCAAACAACAGATATAAAATTAAAATTAAATTTTCCGCTATTCCGTTACATTAAACGAAATACATTTATAATTTGAGCACTCAAAATTACCTTCATTCAAACCGAACAATTACTCTACTTTCGAATGCTCGAGTTGAAAAATAGAGCTCACAGTTTAAAAAGTAAATTAACTCGTTATATTGTAGTTTCCTCAACTGCCATTAAACTTTGTTTTATTAGGTAAGTTCTATAGATCTTTCTGGTTCTTAGCGAAGAGCGAACAATAAGAAAATATTAATAATGTAATATTGAGCGTCTTAAAAAGCATAAAGGAAATACTTAACTGTTCTAGTAGTTTCAATATGAGCTCATAATTTTTTAACCTTAAAGTAACTTATTAGGTACATCACGGTGTTGTACAACAAGGTGATATGCATATTTGTTTATTTATTTATTTGATACACGATATAACCACATTAACAGTTTAAATTCATCATCATCATCAATTAGCCTATATTTGTCCACTGCTGAACGTAGGCCTCCCGTAAAAATTTCCACCTATTTCTATCTTGAGCTTCCTGCATCCAGTTGGTGGTGATGCTCTTGATATCATCCGTCCATCTAGTTTAAATTACAATATACAATATCACAGTTAGGATTCAAAACTTGAAATTACTTATAATATAAAATCAATATTAAAAAGTTTAAAAAAATGAGACTAAAAATCTTACATACTAAAAAAAAAACAAAGTATACCAAGAACAAAACTCAACAATCCCAGTATACATATCACAAAGCAAAAGATCTTTTTAACTGTGTTAAAGTTGTATTGAAAATATCAAAATCGCGATTATTTAGTAGCCCCCTGTATCTATCCAATGGGTTTTGAATACCATAGGTTGTTCTATGGAAAGAAATATTGAAAATATTGTGGTACCGCAGAGCTTGATGGGGAACATTAAAGTTAATCTGGCTTAACAGGTATGGACAATCAATAAATCCATGTATGATCTTATATATAAATATAGCTCCTGACTGTCAAGACGGTTCTTGAGTGAGGGTTAAGAAAATTCTGTATGTCGGAAGCATACTGTCCTAAGTCCAATTTTTACGTATTGGACTTATTTATGTAGGTTTCTTTACATTTTTACAATCTATTTGGTGGTATATAATACTAAATCCATTTTAAATATAAAAAGAAAATAGTTAAAATAACATCATCTTAAGTCCGTACCTCCTTAGAGGCATATAATTCTAAGTTGGACTTAGGACAGTATTCCTCTATCTATGTAAACCGACAATAATAGTTTAAGTACGTGTAAAACGAACAGCCCCGAATATTAACGTTGCTCTTATAATCAAACATTAAATTCTGTTCATTGTTTCGTTGCGCTTTGAGTGAAAAACACGTGGTTATTGTTTTTGGTTATATCTTAAAAACTCTGAAAATTTGTAGTTATTGACGAGAATAGTTTTTATAATTTCGTGGATAGTTTTTATAATTTGTAAATATGAGTGGCCAAGGACATCGTTTATTATCTTTAGCGCTTGACTCCATAATGAATGGTAAGTAATTCGTTTACTAATATTATAGTTCTTAGGATAAAATAAGGAATTAAAAAAAAATTTCTTCATATAAAATTGATTTAGAAATATATTTTTATGGTTATTATATTTTTTTTTCAGATACGTCAAAAAAAAAATCAACCTAGTACCTCGCAAGTAACTGAGATCGGTCAAGATGTAGATGTAGATACTATGTCATCCAAAATGAAGACGTATGAAAAACAGTTTTCTCTCTTAGAAAATGATCTTTTGTTGAGCGGCTCTGATGATTCTATAGCAGATAAAAATTATAATCCTATTAATGATGTTGATTATGATTCAGAAGATAACGTTGAACAACCAGACGTTCTTTTAGAAAATAAGCAAGTTAATAAAAGAAAAGTTTCCAGAAAATCTGTTACAAAACAAGTTGGAAAAAAACGTGTCAGGCATGTTTCCGAATGAATTGTAAATAAGCGAAAACGGGAGTATGCTGCCGGTAGATCCTATCTCAGTAAAAGCGGAAAAGAGATGCCTGAAAGAAAGAAAAAAGCTGCTTGTTCGTGTCGTATGAAATGTTATTCCAAAATAACTGAAGAAAAGAGAGATGAGATTTTTAATTATTATTGGAATGACGAAAAAGATTATAATGTAAAAAGGCAGTTCATTTTATCCTGTATAGATACAAAGCCTACAGCTAGACAAGGATTGCGATTAGGAGACGAATCAAAAGCAAGAAAAACACCTTGGTATATACATTAACAGTAGATGGTGTAAAAATTGTAGTGTGTAATTGCATGTTTGTGAATACGTTGGGCATATTGCAGTCAGTAGTGAAGACCGCTTTAGCAGAGCGGCAAGAAGGAGACATAGTTATGGCTGACAAGAGAGGTAAGCATACACCTAGTAATACAACTCAGCAGCATGTAATCGATTCCGTTGTATCACATATTTCCTCATTTCCTAAATATGAAAGCCACTACAATCGAGAAAGATCAAAGACAGCATTTATTTAGGTCCTCAGTTGTCAGTGCAGCAAATGTATACGCTCTATAAAGAATATTGCTTTAAACACCACGTTCATTTAGACGATGTAGCAAAACTATGGTTGTATAGGGATATTTTTAATAAAAAATTTAATCTCACTTTTAAACCACCAGAAGTGGACACTTGTGATACGTGTGATTTATTTTTAGCACAGTTAAAGATAGCAATACACGACACTGATGCAGAACGTATAAGCAACGAATATCGAGTAAGTAGATTTAGAAGAAACACAAGAACCGAACTTACCTTACCGATGGATTTGGACCAAATAAATCAAAGGCTAGTGCCTATTTCAATAGCAAAATATATTGACCTCATGGATTTATTGCCTTTTGTACCATCGGAGTTTCAAGAATACTATCGAAGCTTACCACATGCTCTAAATCGGAACGATTATCCAGAAGGAGACGCTGATCAAAAAAATTTATTTAAGCTAATACGTACTTTAAAATTTTTAGTTCATGTTTATTTTACTTTCTGTTTTAACTTTGTTTATTCTTAATAAATTGAAATTAGTATATCTATATTCATCATATAAATAAGTAAATTTTTTTTGTAAAATTAGAATATTGCAAAAATTTGAAATTGGTGGATTATAATACTCTACCTGTACTATTAATTGCTTAGAAAAAACTGGTTATTCATTATTTATTTATATCTGTAATAATTCCAAATATTCACCGAAAACCGTTAATTCGTTCTCCTGTAAAATCGATAAATTTGAGTTAGGAGAGTTTGCTTCCGATATACAGAATTGTTGTTCGATACGGAAATAATCATGATTTTTAATATAGTGTGGACGTGGTAAGCACAAAATCTCAAAAATGTATGCTAGACTCTTTCTATGGTATCAATATTGTTCTGAAAATAGGGTGACCAAATAACTGAACAGTATCCCAACATAGTTCTAACTAAGCAACAATGCACTAATCTTGTTGAATTAGTGGAGAAATACTTGCAATTGTTAGTAACGAAACCAAGAAGTTCAGATGCTTTTATTGAAATATAGTTTATGTGGTCACAGAAAGTAAGCCTCTCATAAAAAATAACACCAAAATTCCGAATAGAAGAAACTTATTCAGTGGCTGATTATTAATAGTATACCTTGTTTCAATTCTATTCACATTACGGGAAAAACTTATAAAAGAACATTTTTTTACATTTAAGTAGAATTTGTTCTGACTGCACCACTCTTGTAGTCTATCTAAGTCATCTTGTAACAATGCTTGATCTTTTAAACTGTCTATAACTTTCCAAAATTTCAAGTTACCTGTCAACATTGGACATTTTTCTATTTCGGAAACACGAAGTAATGTCATTAACGAAGATATCAAAAAGAAGTGGCAAAGTGTGCCCTCCTTGAGGAACTCCAGATGTTATTGTGACACTGTCAGATAGATGACAAACTATCTTGACACTTTGACTTCTCCCAGAGTTTTTAATCCATTAAACAAACCTGCCATAAAAGCCTACATTAATTAATTTGTCCAAATGTATGTTTCTAGTGATCTACACGATCAAATGCTTTGGAAAAATCTGTGTATATTGAATCTACCTGTTTACGGTCTTCCATATGAGATAATATATCAGATTAATAGCAAACCACATTTGTTTGTTTGTTAATGCATTTGTTTTATTTTGGTTTATATAGTTTAAGTTTAGTTTATGCTTATGTTTTTAAATTATAGTTTGTATCTTTATTGTATCAGGTTTATTATTTAACTTTGGGGAAGTACAAATTTTTAACTTTTAATTTGTTTCTTCTTTTGTCTCCTTTTATGACATTTGATATACAAATGTTGCCAACTAACTTTGTTACACAACAAAGTTTTATTTTTTTTTTTTTGGAAGTGGCTAGTATGCAAACTGAAGCGTACACACTTCACTGTGAAGGTATTCTAGTGGATTGATTGTTCGGATCTCAGTTAGAAAATATAAAGTTTAATGTATTATTATAATTGATATGAGGTTAAATGCTCCAATAAATGAACTTTGAAAAATAAGGCAATTATATCAAGCACAAGTTTAATTTAATCTTGCCCAAGTACTTTCGCTTAATATAGCATCTTCAGGGGCATTTCGTCAAATATGGGCTATCCAGCAAGCGTAGAATGTGATGAATATGAATGATAATATAAAATTGTACAAACACTCCATTAAATCAAGGTCAAACAGTTTAAAATAAGTTAAAAGATTTCTAGGCTCTACATTCTTTGGCGGTATCAGGAGAGAGAATGATCTCTATACAACATTAAAATATAAAATAATTTGTTTACAACTAATTATAATATATATATATATATATATATATATATATACATATATATATATATATATATATATATATATATATATATATATATATATATATATATATATATATATATATATATATATATATATATATATATATATATATATTATATAGGGGAAAGGTGGGCAAAATGGGGTACGTAAGATTTGAACTTACATATTTCATACACGGTATTAAAAATTATTTGTTTCAAGCTGTAAGCGTAATCTCTATGAAATAATAAGTAAAAAAAGTAAAAAAATAATATTGCGTGACATAGTACTTTTGACGTTTCTGATGTATACTAATATTTTGACGCATGTGTCATTTGCCCCATTTTGCCCCACCTATGGGGCAGAACAGGGTACCTCCTAAAAGCTAAAGTCAGAAGGTAAAAAATATCTTTATTTTTGTATTCATAAGTATTGAACAATAAAATACATATGTATCTTTAATTATTTTCGCATAGAGCGCATAAGTGTGTAGCATCATCGTCATCTTCATCAACTCCTGCACACGAATTATGTGCCCATTTGGAGCATGATTGGCAACGAATCCACCCTTCTTCAGAGAAGTCATGGCAGTATAGACACTCATCTTCTGCAGCCTCTTCTTCACTATTAGATGAAGCAGGAGTAGGAATTGGCATTTTTTTCTGAATAGTAGTTGATGGTTTTTGTTGTTTGGCTGGTTTAACAGTGCCTTTTTTATTTTTAAGCAGATTTCTTTTTACGGTTTGGTCTGCTTTTCCTTGCCTTTGATTTTCAGCATTCCGCAACTCTTCCTTATATGGCGATGATATCAAAATCATAGTTTTTTCACGTTTTTTGGTAGTCCTTTTACTTGTCTGTGATACTTTGGGAATTGGCAAAATGATTTGGGGACTAGCACCTTTAAAACTACTACAATTCAGATCTGGTTGAGGAGTTGAGTAAATGGAAGATTGTGCCGAAGTCGGACTGAAAATATTTTGTACATTCATGGATGGTTGGGACGAAGTTAGATGGATGGAAGTTAGATGTTGCTGGCCTGGAGGTGACTGGGAAGAATCTTTGAAAGCTGTAGTACTCTGGACTTGCATCTCCCTTGTATCATTGAGAGAAAGTTCAATGTTTGTCGTTGCAGAAGGTAAGAAATCTTCATCTTTAAAAACATTCATGTCACATGGCCAGATTCCAGTTTTTCGAAAACCATTTATAGCTGTGCTCATCGCTGCAGCCTGTATAAAAGCGGCCCCAAATAACGAAGCTAACGACTTTTCCAGGATTACATCTCAACCATTTACGTACTTCATCCTCGTAGTACTTACATAACGGTTTCATAAATGCCACGTCTAGTGGTTGAAGTCGGTGAGAACCATGGGGCGAAAAACACAACAAAATTACCCCATTATCTCGTGCAAGATCAATTAATTCCAAGCTCTTGGTATGGGTGGAGTGTTTATCTAAAACAAGCAGAATTGGTTTCTCTTTTTTGGCTCCGGTAAAAGAAATAAATCTTTGAAACCAAACAACAAACAGTTCCTTGGTCATCCACCCAGTCTCCTGAACCTCAGCAAACGCACCCGATGGAAGTCCAGTCTGGAATTCTTGCTGCATGCGTTTTCTGGGAAAAATTAACATTGGGGTAACATATGTCCCGCTAGCGGAGAAACTAATTTCAGCGGTAACAATTTGACCTCATTCAGCTGAAGTTAAAATTCCGACCTGACGACGTCCTTTCTTGGAAATTACTTTAGAATGACCTTTAGGATTTACTGTTAAGCCCATTTCGTCGCAGTTATATATTCCATCCCCTGTTAACTGATGAGTATCCAAAATATTTGAAAGAAGGTCGAAAAATTGTTTTACTGCGACTTTATTAAACCCCATTGCTCTAGCTGACAAGGTAGCTTCTGGCTTTCGTAAGCTAAGATTAGGATGCCTGTTCAAGAATCCTTTTACCCAGTCTAAACCTGCTTTTGAATTTTTAAACGGATGAACAGTGTTGTTGCGTTCTGCTAAATCAAAAGCAAGTTCTCTTAATTCATTCATGGTTAGACCAAATAGTTGAGCTTCCACGGTGGTCAAATAAACTGCTAGTTCTGCTTCTTGTTCTATTGAAAAGATACATTTATAACGTCCAAGCGTTTTCTGAATTTTGTATTCGGAATTGTTTCGCTTTTTTTTAACGTAGCGCTCTAATGTTGTTTGGGGTATATTAAATTGCTCAGCCGCTTTCTTATATCCCATGAAACCATCTATAACTAGTTGCACTGCCTCGTGCATCTGTTGTTTACTCCAACTTTGTTGTCGATCTGTTTTTCGTTTATAATTTCTTACCATTATTATCTGAAGAAAAATAAAATGTAATTAGAATAATCAAACACCAAACATGTCAATTCATGGGGCATACCCCATCCTACCCCGTTTTGCCCCAGCTGCATATTTGTGATTATAGTGCAATAATAAATTTAATAACACTTGAAACGTAATAATACTAACAAAATTATAAGTTCACACCTTAGACAATGACATAAAATAAATAGCTATTGAGTGAATATAGTTCCAGTCTGTAACGGGTAGCTCTTTCAGGACGGCAGACTCAGTAAAACACAGGTCAAAATAAAAATATGTCTATTGATCTAATATATGTACGATATAAATGAAAATAAAATAAATTCTGTGCCGTATAAAAATAAACGTAGAAATTAACTCTGCGCTCCGTCTGGATCCCGCGATGAATGAATCCCCGGCGGACGTCTATAAAAGAAAGAAAGAAAATAATTATTAATAACAAATAAAATAGGTGTATTCAATCGCACTCAGACGTATATTCGCTTCCGCTTCAAACCAGCGGGAGCTGCGAACACACTCGTCAACTACAAAATCGCTTATGCAGGTCCGCGATAAAGTTCAAAACACGATATCGGTAGACTCTGCTTAATTATGGACGGAGCATGAACTTCAAAGCAGAACTACCTCCGTCCGGGTGGGCTCGCCAGTTCAGGACACTGGCGAAGAGAGGAGCCTAAGGCGCTAAGCTAAAGACTGAATAAATGCCGCTATTCATATGCCTTAAATAGTTGCTCTGAACCCCACTCACATCGTGCTAAGGAGGTGGAAGCGCCAACGCTGACACTCCTACGGTTCAAGCTGTTGAACGGTGATGACATCGTTACACCCCCTTCTCTTTGGAAAAAAAAAAGTAGCATACCTTTTTTTTGTATATGGCGTCTACAGCCTTGTAATGCCATTTATCCCTCTTGGAATCTTTATTACGATCTTCTTCCCGTTGTTGCAGTACAATCTGTATCTTTTGGTCCCCCTCTCTATTAGGTGTTGTGGGACGATCTCTACAAGATCGGCGTGTCTCCCGGGTTCTGGTTCGCCTGGAGTGGATGCCGACTGTGCTTCAGGTCCGGTTATCGTATCGGGTACGCTTTTCTTCTTCGGTGGTGTTGGTGGCGTCCCAAACAGTTCGTGGAATCTTTTCAACATTCTCTCTGTGTCTTTTCCTGGTGTCACGGGCAGTTCGGGTTTCTCTGGCGTTCCCAGAGGGGTCATCTGTTCTGGTATCTCTAGTATGTCTTCCATGTTAGATGTGGATGAACTGAATTTTGCTTGCTAGCACCGCTCTTTAAATACCGTTTGGTTGTGGTGGGGATTCGATTTGTGCAATGACATTTTCCCCCACCCAAGGTTTTAAATCTTTTACGTGTGCCGTTATCTGCTTGCGGGTATTTCTATCGGCCAATTTCAGTTTTACTATTACCGGTGATATTACTGACGTTACTACGTATGGCCCTGAGTACTTCGGCGCTAGTTTGCTGGTGAAACCTGCACTCGCCGACGATAGATGGTGTTCCTTTTTCATGACTCGATCTCCTGGATGTGGTCGCCAGTCTCTTCGTCTTAGATCGTAATGTTTCTTTTGGTCCTCGAAAGCGTGTTCCATGTGCACTTTCGCCAGTTCTCTTAACGCTTCTAACTTGTTCAAGTTTTCTGCATACCCCTGTATATCTTGTCCACTTGTCGCCTCTGTTGTGTCTAATTCTCTTCCGAAATTAAGCAGCGCTGGTGAAAACCCTGTTGAATCGTGTCTTGACGAATTTACGGCGTAGCAGAATTCTGGTATGAATTTGTCCCAGTCTTTATGGTTATCTTCTACGTATGTGGCTATCATCGTTTTCAGTACTTTGTTCATTCGTTCTACTGGATTGCCTTGAGGTGAGTACGGCGGTGTTAGAATGTGATTTATGTTATAGGACTTTAGGAACGCCTTAAAATTGCTGCTTGTGAACTGCGCGCCGTTGTCCGAAATGATTTTCGTCGGGATGCCGAACTGCATAATTACCTTCGATCGTAAAGTGTCGATGATGGAGTTCGTAGATGCTGCTCTTATTGGCTGGGCAACGACCCATTTGGTAAACCGGTCTTGCGCGACTATTAAGAAAATGTTTCCTTTTGCAGATCTTGGGAATGGTCCCATTAAATCAACTGAGACAGTATGCCAAGGCTTTTCTACAGTGGACGGTTGCATTTTCCCGGCTGGTTGCATTTGAGACGGTTTATATTGGAGGCACTTCGTACAAGCTCTAACGTAGTCTGCGATTTGTTTAAACATCTTAGGCCAATAGTACTTTTGCGCTATTCGGCAAATTGTTTTTGCAATTCCTAAATGGCCTGCTGTGGTCGAGTCATGATTTTCCTCCAAAATGTCTTTCCTTTTATATCTTGGTACGCATAACTTCCATGGGTTATTAAACTCTGGGTCGGCTAAATTACGGCTGCTCCAAATGTGTTTATATAACTTCCCGTTTGTTATTTGTAGATCCGGGAAATCGTCTGGGTTCTGGAGTACATTTCTATATAAATTATCGTACCAACTGCATGACTCCAATTCTGATGCTAATAATTCCAACTCTGGTTCTTCGCTCTGGTTTTCCTGTGGTTGTCGTGACAAAGCATCTGCTACCTTGTTGAGGACTCCCTTTCTATATATTACCTCAAAATCGTACTGTTGCAGTTCTAAACTCCACCTGGCTAATCGACCTGACGGGTTTTTAAGGTTCTTCAGCCATTTGAGGGACTGATGGTCTGATATGACCTTAAAATTGTATCCTTCTATATATGGCCTCATTTGCTTTATCCCGTATACGATGGATAGACATTCTTTTTCCGTTGTGGAATATTTTGTCTCGGCCGGTGTGAGGGTTCGACTAGCATATGCGATTACTTTATCCTGGCCGTCGTACTTCTGTGTTAGTGCGACTCCAAGTCCGCAGTTCGACGCATCTGTTTGCAGGTAAAATGTTTTTGAAAAATCGGGGCATGCTAATACTGGGGCCGATGTAAGTTTTGATTTTAGCTCTTCAAACGCGTTTTCTTGCTTATCGGTCCATTTCCATCTTATCTTCTTCTTCAGAAGCATGTTTAGCGGTCCTGCTATTGTCGAATAGTTCTCTATGAATCGGCGGTACCATGATGTTATTCCTAGAAACCGGCGGAGTTGACGCACATTTCTCGGTACTGTAAGTCCGGTTATAGCGTTGGTTTTCTCCGGGTCAGTTTTTATTCCTTCTGCTCCAACCACATGTCCTAAGTATCTGAGTTCTGACTGGCAAAACGTGCATTTTTCAAAGTTCAGCTGTAACTTGGCTTCTTTCAGTCTTCGGAAGACTTCCTGTAGGTGACTTAAATGCTCTTGGAGCGTTTTAGATATTACTACGATATCATCCAAGTAGGCAAACGCGAATTCCATATTAGGAGGTATTACCTTGTCTAGTAGGCGTTGGAAAGTGGCTCCTGCGGAATGCAGTCCAAATGGGGTGGTTTTGAACTGAAAATGGCCTTTTCCGGGTACGCTGAATGCTGTCACTGGGCGGCTAGTTTCTTCTAGGGGTATTTGAAAATATCCCTGTTTCAAATCGAGGGTTGATATAAAATTTGCTTCCTTAAGTCTATCCAGAATTTCCGATATTCTGGGTAACGGATATGCGTCCTTATCTGATAGTTCGTTGACTTTTCTAAAGTCAATGCAAAACCTGTACGAGTTATCTTTTTTCCTAACTAGTACAATCGGTGAACTCCAACCACTTGTGGAGGGTTCGATGGTTCCTTCTTTTAACATCTTGTCTACTTCTTGGTTGATGATCTGCAGCATTGCGGGATTGTGTCGTCTATAAGGCTGTTTGACTGGATCGCATTTTGTCTTCAATTTTATTTCGTGTTCTATTAAGTTAGTGGGTCCTGTTATGTTCTCAAACTCCCTTAGTTCTTTTCTTAGAAACCTTTCTAGCTCTGTATTTTTGGTGGAGTCTTTTAAAGTATTACATGCCTCTTCTTGATGTTGTACGAATTGTTTGCTCGTATGTTTATCGAATTTAAGTTCGATAGAATGGTTCCTAAGGAATTCCACTCCTAGTAAGGCATCTTCCGTCAACCCTGGCATTACTATGAATGTTTGTCGGGTTTGTAACCTATCGATCTCGCATTCAATCGTCAACTTCTGGTTAAGCTCCATTGACGCTCCATTTGCTAGTCTTGTTCTCCCGCTGTAGCTATCTAGAGAGTCTTTGTATGTCTTAGCTATTCTATCCCCGACGTAATTTTTAGTGGTTCCTGTGTCGATGAGCGCTCTGTATGTTCTTTGCCCTATTTTCAGCGATGCGAACAGCCGAATGTCATTGCTTGCTGGCTGTGTAACGGCGAAAACGAATGGAGTCGAATCTTGCTTTACAGACTGGGACGACTCCTTGTTTCTCCAGTCTGTAGTTCGTTTCCCTGACGCCTAAAACAGCAGTCGCTACTGTAAACCCCTTCTCTGCCGCAACGCGAACAAAACTTTTTCCACGGGTTTTTGCAGTTTTTACGGATGTGACCTGGCTTCTTGCATCTAAAGCATGTCGTTTTGGCATCGTACTCTGCTTGGTCCGTGCGTCTCCAGTTTCCACGGCAACTCTGATTTGATCGGTTCTTTTCGTCTTCTAAAGCTTCGTATTCTTGAGCTAAATCTTGTAATTCGGCTAAGTTTTCAAAATCTCGGCGGCGAGCATAAAGCTTATATTCTGGTAACAGATTTTTGTATATCCTTTCGAGTTCTTGGTTTCTGGAAAACGATCCTTCTCGTCTGGTTAGTGTTTGAATCTCCGTGATATATCTATCTACCGGCTCATTTTGTCTCTGTTTTCTGTTTCGGATTTGCTCCTCTAGTTGCAGCAAATATCCTCTGGGATAAAAAGCTTTTTTAAAATCTTCGCTGAAATCTGCCCATGACTTCCAATTTTTGTTATTGTTTCTGTACCATAACAAAGCGTGGTCTCCTAATAACTCTGGTAATGCTCTTAATAGATCTTGTTTATCGATCTCGTAGGCCAAGCTTAATTCGTCTATCCTCTCTAAGAATCCTATTGCATCCGAATGTTTCTTGTCGAAGTGTGTGTTCCACCTTCGTACTTGATTTAGCAATTCTGATTGCCCCATTTGTTTCGCTATTGTTAATTCTTGTAATTGTCTTCGGATGCCCGAAATTTCCTGGGCCAGTGTGTCGGATTCTGTTCCCTTGGAAGTTTTTTCTTTTTGCATTGCTCCTGTCGCTTCCTCGCGATTTTTAAAATATATCCTGAGTCGTACTCTCAATTCGTCGACGGTTCCCTTGGAATCTAAGCCGAATTTTTCGGCCTCGCTCTGCAATTCCTCTTTGCAAAGTCGGTTTATCCAGGATGTACCTGTTACTGAGTCTGTGTCCTTATCTGTCGGCATGTTACTAAATTTTTTTTTTTTTTTTTTTTTAGTAACTTTCCAATCCTCAATTTTTCTCGGGCGCCAATTTGTAACGGGTAGCTCTTTCAGGACGGCAGACTCAGTAAAACACAGGTCAAAATAAAAATATGTCTATTGATCTAATATATGTACGATATAAATGAAAATAAAATAAATTCTGTGCCGTATAAAAATAAACGTAGAAATTAACTCTGCGCTCCGTCTGGATCCCGCGATGAATGAATCCCCGGCGGACGTCTATAAAAGAAAGAAAGAAAATAATTATTAATAACAAATAAAATAGGTGTATTCAATCGCACTCAGACGTATATTCGCTTCCGCTTCAAACCAGCGGGAGCTGCGAACACACTCGTCAACTACAAAATCGCTTATGCAGGTCCGCGATAAAGTTCAAAACACGATATCGGTAGACTCTGCTTAATTATGGACGGAGCATGAACTTCAAAGCAGAACTACCTCCGTCCGGGTGGGCTCGCCAGTTCAGGACACTGGCGAAGAGAGGAGCCTAAGGCGCTAAGCTAAAGACTGAATAAATGCCGCTATTCATATGCCTTAAATAGTTGCTCTGAACCCCACTCACATCGTGCTAAGGAGGTGGAAGCGCCAACGCTGACACTCCTACGGTTCAAGCTGTTGAACGGTGATGACATCGTTACAAGTCTACTTACTTTCTTACTTCTAGGTGATGTCGTACCACGTGAACACGAAATTCCTGGAGATGTAGCTCAATTGCACTAGTGGTTTGGAAAATAAGAGGGGTACCCCGTTTTGCCACACTACTCCATTTTGCCCCTATATATATATATATATATATATATATATATATATATATATATATATATATATATATATATTACAATTATATTCTGACTTGTTTTTAAAATAAATTCCTCAATCTATAGCTAATTAGGAAGTTCGCTTTAAATTGATTACAAAATATCACCCGATCAGACCAGCACAGGAAAGAGAATAAAAACGTATTGAAATTGGCTTCATGTATTGTTTCCATTTTATGTTTAATTATTAATAGAAATACCGATTAAATAGTAATAAAGGCTTTAATTTAAATATTAGTTACGCTATAATAAATTATAACTTTATGCTTTGCTGCAACTACCATATGACAGAATTCTAAACATTATTCGTATAAATCTATAAAATATTCTCCATTAAAAACTTTGCTACACGTTGAGGTCAAAGCAACGGAATAAATTATCGAACTTTTTTATAACGAATATTTAGCTTAAAAAAAAACGAAAATAGTTGGCACACACCCATTTAAAATATTTGTCCTGTGTGTATGTCCATTGCCAAAAGAATCATCCAATTAATTTATAAAATTTGATCTTTAAATTTTGTGTTATGCACAATATAATATTCTTTTGGCAAATTCCGAATTTGTACAACTCGCTCTACTCGAAATACAAACATTTGTAGAATTTTCTGCAGGGAATAGTAAAACGGCCATAATTCTCGAACCTTGTAACATTTAAAGTGGATAATGCTTTCTTAATTAAACCTTATTCTGCTGTTACATGTTTGGAAAGCTTAATCGAGTTTATTAGAAAAAAAAGCACCTAACTACAGGGTGCTAAATGTTACAGCTTCCGCTTTCTTCTAATTTTTAATAACAAGTTATTATTCACTTATAACATGTGTCGATAAAACATTATTAAAAGACGAAAAAAAAAACGAATTTTAATTTATGTTTAGGTAGTGGCCGGTCTCAGCTTTTGTAAAAAGGAGAGTTCTGAACTAAGTAGGGATTCTTTAGCGCTCCGCAGAAGACAAACTGGACGGGGAAGTCCTCAACCCCGATACGGCGCGCCCCATATGGCTGATAGGGGACATCCTGTATATTATACAGGATAGGTACGAATAAGGTTCGTCAAATAAGCACCCGCAGATCAACTGAGAACATGGTATAGGGTAGCAGCTATGTCATTACTAACTCCAAGACTAGGGAAGAATGACTTCTTAATAGACTTGAAATCAGATACTTATGGGCGACAATCAGATATTGATTTAATCGATTATAATAATGCGTTGTGTAAGGCAAGGAGAAACCAACACACTAAATATTCTCAAGATGTTATAACTATGGCACGTTACGGAAAACAAAAGGCCCCTAGTCCGTGGCAGACCTTAGATGGTCAAGGGGTGCTAAGAATCCCCATGACAAATGCTAGGAACCACTCGAAAGTGGAAAACAAACATTACAAGTTAAAAATTGGAACCTGGAATACAAAATATTTCTTTATGCTAAGAAAATCTTATAACATCGTGAGAGAAATGAAAAGAATGGGAGTTAACATTCTCAGAGTCAGTAAAGTTTAAATGGCCTAGATCTGGACAGACAAACATCGATAGCCATGTAATATAAAAATGCTACAAATCAATACCACTCCTGGTAATATTAATTTTATTCAAGTATATGCTTCTAAAGCAAAAAAAAAACAGAAAGAGAAGTACGAGAGTTCGACCAAAAGATCAAACAGCTAATGAAAATCACAAAGAAAAATGCTGTAAATATTATTGTGGGAGATTTTAATGCCAAAGTAGGTGAAGGGCAGACCGAAGACGTAATAGGAAACTTTGGACTGTGCCAAAGAAATGATAGAGGAAAAATACTGGTTAAATTTTGCCAAGAAGAAAATCTAATGATCGCAAACACCTGGTTTAAACAACCAAAAAGAAGATTATATACATGGAAAGCACCTGGTCATAATTAAAACCGCATAATAAGAAACCATATTGAATATATATATATATATATATATATATATATATATATATTAATTGACAAACGTTATAGAAATGGAAACACCCAAAAAAGATTCAGTAAAGCACCCGCGGAAGCAGAAGAAACAATAGAAAGTATTTGGCACACCTTCAAAACAACAATCACAAATATACAAAGAAAACAACTACAAGATAACAGAAAAAAAGATACATGGATGACAGAAGAAGTCCTAGAACTGATGGACATAAGGAGATCTTACAAAAATCGCAATGAAGAAAAATATAAAAAAGCCCAGAGATTGAAAAAAGCATGACTACTTTAATGCATAAATAAAGATTAAGGAAGTCACAAATATGAAGAAAGAATCACTACAACAACTTTAGTAGATGATGACAACCAAATGTTAAAACTGAGGTCCAGATGTGAAATATACGTAGATATGATAAAGTTTATCAATGAAGAAAATCTTCAGACGTTAACACTATTATTTAACAAAATATATACCACTGGAATCTTCCCAGAAGACTGGCTTAGATTTAAATTTATACTTATACCCAAGAAAAATAAAGCAAATAGATGCTCACAGTTCAGATTAATTAGCCTGATAAGCCATTTTCTGAACATTTTACTTAAAATTATACATCAACGAATATACAGAGAATGCGGAAGAAACCTGAGCGATAATCAATTTGAATTTCGTATGGGGCTTTGTACACAGGAGGCATTATTTGGCCTCCAGATATTACTACAAAAATGCCAAGATCAGCGAAAAGACGTGTTTATCTGTTTTTTCGACTACGAAAAAGCGTTTAATAAGTAAACACACACAGAACTCAGAGAAACCCTAACACAACATGGTATAGACCATAACACTATAGCAGTTATTAAAAAACTATATTGGGATCAATTGGCGTCGATCAAAATAGACAATCGTATGACAGCAGAATTGCCAATAAAAAAAAAGTTGGTCAGGGTTGTGTACTTTCTCCAGTGTTATTTATTATATATATATATATATATATATATATATATATATATATATATATATATATATATATATATATATATATATATATATATATATATATATATATATATATATGTTAGTTTGAAGTGTTTCACGGATGGAGTAATATGTTGAATAATTATTCCGGGAAAATATCCGTTGGTCATTTTTTAATTGCAGACGTTTCGCCAAGGTCTCACTTGGCATCTTCTGTGCGTTGTCTTCGGTCTCGTAGTCGGTAACTGAATTCAGTTACCGACTACGAGACCGAAGACAACGCACAGAAGATGCCAAGTGAGACCTTGGCGAAACGTCTGCAATTAAAAAATGACCAACGGATATTTTCCCGGAATAATTATTCAACATATATATATATATATATATATATATATATATATATATATATATATATATATATATATATATATATATATATATCCGAAAAGATCTGTTAAAATGCCCTCGAAATGATTAATGAAGGAATAAAAATCAACGGAGAATACGTAAACAACTTAAGATACGCAAACGACACTGGCATTATTGCGAACGGTGCTGAGGGTTTACAATGACTTTTCAATGCCATAACCAGAGAGGGGATAGCTTGGGACTAAATATAAACACAAATAAAACAAAAGTAATGACTGTTACACGTGCACCAAATATCGACATTAATATTTGTATCTATAACAAACATACAGAACCAGTACAAGATTCCAGTATCTTGGTTGCTGGATAACAAACGATCTTGGCCACGGGGGCGAAATACGTGCTGATATAGAATATGCAAGGTCCGCATTTCAAGGAATGAAAAAATTCCTAATAAACTCTAGGTAATCGTTGAATATCCGATACCAATTTGTAAAAACGTTTATTTATTCCATATTGCTATACGGAGTGGAAACATGGACTCTCGGAATTACAAGTATGAGTCGTATAGAAGCCTTTGATATGTGTGTTTTTAAAAGGATGCTGAAGATCTCTTGGACAGAGCACGTGACCAACAACGATGTGCTAAGAAGAATGGGTACTGAAAGAGAACTCCTAAATATTGTAAAAAACAGAAAAACGAGTTACCTAGGACATATTTACAGAGGAGAAAAATACAACTTCCTACGACTTATAATGGAAGAAAAAGTGGAAGGAAGAAAATGCTCCTGGTTTGAAGAATGTAAGAAACTGGACAAGCATGTACACATTCGATACTAAGAACAGCTCAAGAGAGCAGTTTGCTGTAGTTATAGCAAACCTTCAGTAATGGTGAATGCACCTTAAGAAGAAGTAGGTAGACTACTTAAGAAGTAGGTTAATATATTGTTAAGAATTATTCTTCTCCATAGTGCAATACTTAATTTTTAGTGTAGAAATTCCTCTGTTTATATCTGTGTTTTGTATCATTAATCGTCTATGGATATAAGAGACCCATAGTTTAGCCACTCCGAACGACCAAGTATAAAGGAGCAGTACTACAGAAATTACCGCTCATGGTTTGTCAGGGCCATGGTTTGAGAACTATAATTTTTTTTTTATTTATTGATTATCATAAACACTGGAAGCTCAAAAAAAAATTACCGAAAACAATGATAAGGAAGAACGCTAATGATGTATTATGCAGTGGATAACTTAAATGCTTTAGTGCAGATATACATCAGCGAAAACGCAAACTATATACTTAAGGGCAACTTAACTTGTTCTCAAAGAGGATTACCATCCTAAGAAAATCGAACATACCTGGTAATTGGTATGAACTATTGGCTTTTGATTCTTAGCTATGAGCCATCCAAAAATATGGATACAAAATTTCGAAGCCAATATCATAATATTTACAAAAAAAAAGTTTGTTGGCGTAGCTGTTATTTTCAAAAATAAAATATCTAACTCATGTGTTAATTTAATATCTTATTCTAAACGAATAATGCTACTTCAGCTAAAAACAACATACTGTTTGTCCCTCTTCTTCTACTTTTTATGTACAAATGATTCTGTCTGTTTTATTATTGTGCCTCCAGTAGCTTGTTTCATCATTTTCGTGGTCTTCCTACTGATCGTCTACCTATTGGATAATCGCATATTGCCGTCTTTACTACTACATTTGTTGCCATTCGACTTGTATGATCGTTCCATTCTGCTCTTCTATTTCTTACCCAGTCCTTGATCTTCTTCACCTTGCATCTATATCTTAGATCTGTTCTTCTAGCTCTATCCCATAGTATCTTACCAATAATTTTTCTAGGAGTTTTCATCTCTGTTGTTTTTAACATTTTTTTTGTCTTTTATGTATCAGGTCGTGTTTCTACTGCGTATGTCATTATTGGTCTCATGACTGTTATAAACTCTACCTAGGTATCACCTTAAAATAACAAAGATAAAATGGTAAAAAACCAAATAGATTATTGGACGATAAGCACTAGATAAAAAAAAACATAAAATTGATGAAGGCATATCTCAAAGCAGATGCGAGTCAAATTATAATTCTGTTATTGCTAAAATAAGCACACTTTCGAAAAAATAGACGTAAGAAAATTAAATAATAACGGGACAAATCAAATACATAAAAATTTAGAAAAAAATAGAGACTATACCTGAAAATACCGTCGAAAATATTAATAGGATGTGCATATCTATGGAAAAAGCCATAGTATTGCCATGATCGGTTTTTTAAACATTTTTTTTACTTTAATTTTCTTTGTTTTTATAAATTTATTAATTTTCGTCTACATTACTATTTTTATTCTATTTTTTTTCAGATCCCATATCTACTTCATTCAATTCTTTGCCTTAGATATATAAAATATCTATGATGTCTATGTTGCGATTCTAAGCGACAAAATATATTTGTCAGTTGACAACCCTTGATTTCTGTCGTGTAATATCTGTCATTTATTTGAGAAGACTCATTCATATCGTTAAAACTTTTCTGAGGTAAGTTGATTTCTTGAGGAATTTCTTGAGGCTCGTGGTAATACACAAAGACTTTTCATGAGATAACTAGTGAAGCTGCTGTTTAGAACTTAACGGCTACCTAAAGATACATACATTTAAGCATCTAGATTCAGCTATATTTGAAGCCAATAGCTAGTTCTTAAAGTGATCCAACTGCACGAAGCCAACAGTACACACAACAACTAGTCGTAAATATCATTTTAAAATTTCTTTGCAAAACTATAGGCAGGATTTGTTTGTATTAATACTAAAACTTCAATTATTTTTTTGTATATGATTTGTAAATAATAAGGAGTTAATATCTTTATTTATTTGTCCCAGTCAAACTCATTTTTCAAATTTGCATTAAAATAAGACGTTCTCACACCTAAGAGACTGAGCTAGATATAGCCTTAGCAATTGGCTCCCAAAGAAAGTTACGAGTTTTATTGTTACACCTTGGCATTCACCATTTTTAATGGGTCTTTCGATGATTACAACGGCTTTTTTATCAAAAAAATATCAAAAACAATTAAAATTTTTAGAGACATTAATCTAAAGAGAGATTTTTCATAGATCAACTACAGCTCGTCAACCTCAGTTCTTGCCTGGTACCCTATATAAACCCTTGAGCATACATAAAACACATGTAAAGATATACAAACAGAAGATAATAGAAATAAAGTACTTAACGCTTACTCGGAAAACTAACTGCCACGAAAAAATAAAGATGTTTGCCTTTTTTTCTGAAAATTCAAAAACGACAACATCATACCCACTAGAGATAGTGCAAGCACTCCTGACCACGGCGCAGTAGACGAAATTTGGTTTAGTCCCCACTTCCATGCGAAAGGCATTGTACTATTCACTGAACAATTCCACTTACAATAGAACCTTTCTACCTTTATGTAAATTTTGACTCCGCCTTAGCGCAGCTTCATGGTTAAAAGTGTTTGCACTATCTTTACACCTCTTATTAATAGCTAGGGTAAGTGAAGTAATTATAAAGGAGGGAGGAGTGATTTTTTACAGTACGAAACCTTGAAAAGTTGAAAGATCGATGGTTAATAAGTACCTGCCGGAATAAGAACCATATGGTTAGCTTTATCTTAGGCATTCGACCGTAAGGCATTTAATTCCCTATTCAAGTAAGCGGTAAAATAGTTATATTTACTAATTTGATAGTCAAAATTCATTGCCACTGGAAGGGGATAAAAGTGATAAAATTACTTTCATAACAATTTTAACAAATTTGCACCCCAGCATCCTACTCTATTCCCACTTCCATATATATATATATATATATATATATATATATATATATATATATATATAATGAACCAGAAGTATTTGCTAACAACTTAAGGAAGTAAATTTTAAATATTGGGTTTGCAGCAATAAAAAATGAAACGTGTTCTCTTCTAAATTTTTATTCCCAGCTTTCGGACATTGGTTATGTTCTTCATCAGGGAGCTACAAATATGATGTGTGCCTCGCTACTTACAAGATTGCAAGTAGCGAATTTTTAATTTATTTTAACAAACTTTAACAAAACATGCATCATATTTGTAGCTCCCTGATGAAGGACATAACCAATGCCCGAAAGCTTGGAATAAAAATTTAGAAGAGTACACGTTTCATTTTTTATTGCTGCAAACCCAATATTTTAAATTTACTTATTTATATATATATATATATATATATATATATATATATATATATATATATATATATATATATATATATATGTATATATATATATATATATATATATATATATATATATATATATATATTGTTATGGATCAGTTTATCGATCAGAAATAAAATAAAGAGTTTTTTATTATTTTAATATACCGCGGGCAGATAAGTTAAAATACAACCCTGTACTTATTTGTAATAGTTAAAATAGGAGAAAACATTGTTCCGTGACGGGACCCTAACGAGTTTTTCCGTCAAAGACTGAGTGAATAGTGAAAGGACAATGGAACCCGTATAATTATAGATTTAGGAATAAACTTGTAATTGTATTTTGCGGCGGGCATTTTTCGAAAGTAAATAAGAATTAGATTTAGATAAGAGATAACAAGAATTTGGAAACTTATTTCTGTTGAAAAAGGCAAAATTGTTAATGGTTTCTGAAAAGTAATTTGAGTGAAAGTAGTTTATTTGTTTTAAATATTATTATGTTACCGGCAGACCAGAAGAGACGACGTGTTTTCGTGTAGTCAATCTGAGTACCAGTGTTTTCGTTTGTTAGTGAAAAAGGTCGAAGCTGAGAGCAGATCAAAATCGAGAAGATTAATACCTCTTTTGAGTCTGCATAGTTCACGGGATATTGAGAAAGAAAGGAGAATTTGTGAATAAAGAGTACCGGTCAAAAGAGGCTTGGGCTTGTGTTTTCGAAGGAGTAGTTTGCTGGTATGCGGTTTGGATCGATGCTGAGAACGGGAAAGATTTGATGGTAGCCGGACATAATCAACTAAGGAAGGAACTGTGGTTTGATCGAGAGGAGACATCATTGATGTGAAAATAAAGGTCAGTCAAATAATTTGAATGAAAGAAAATTTTAAGATATTCTAAAGATAAAATCAAATATAAGCATATGAACTAAGATTCCAAGTTTCAAAGAGTTATTTTTTTTTGTGAATAAATTATATTTTTATATAGTCATTTTTTTAGTAGATATTATTATAAAACAGATCAATAGATAGTTTGTAATTAAAATTAAATTTAGAGTATAGGAGTTTGTTGGGAAAGATAATTGCCCACAAAAGTTATTTATTAATATTCATCGTAATACTTATTGAAAATAAATAATAATTTGTGTGCATATTTATGTTGTTTTAATGTTAGTTCCGTTTCCTATGTTCCTGTTCTATCCCAATTATGAGCAACTAGGAGATACTGAACCCACTAGAAGAGATATATAAAGTAAACTGATTAAAGTAATAATTAACAAAAAAAGGCACCCTGAGAATTTTTAATAGTAATTAAATTGTCTGACTCTGTATAAATTAGTGAATTAATTAAATAATTGGATTAATTAAATTAGTGTTAATTAATAATAAAACATCATAAAGCAGATCACGACAATATATATATATATATATATATATATATATATATATATATATATATATATATATATATATATATATATAGTCTATTTTAGGACTGTTATATAACTAGTATACATGATTGATAACGTATTATCCGAGATATTACTTTTTAAAATGATCCACTTTTTGAGCGGCAGAAATGTATTATACGCATTTCAATAAATACGAGCCCTAACCTAACCTATTTTGTTAGGTATTGATTTATGGCAAACGGCAAATAATTCAGTTAGCTTTTGCAGGAATGTATTTTGCAAATTTAAAATTGATTTAATTATTGGAAGTGAAATATTAATTTAAACTAAAATATGAGCTAAATAATAATTTATAAAAAAATAAAATAAAATAATAAACATTAAATAAACACTTTATAGAATGTACTGGTGTACTTAATCGCTGTCTTTATAAATTATTATATTAGACATGAAAGCAACCTCTAGAGGTTATGATTTATTTTTAATATAAGATTTAAATATCTACAGGTACTTCTATTAATGAGCGAAAATGATAAAAAATATTCCGAATTAGATATGTATTTTTGAAAAAAACACTTCTTGAAGAGACATTGAAAGAAAAATCAAATAGAAGTACTAACCATAAGTTACATTATGTCTTTTAATTTAGAAAGTCGTATAAAAAAGTTTTAGATCATAACAATACCTCCAACCGATATATTTGTTTGCAAAAGGATGGAGCTCTCAAACCGGGAATACTGAAAGATGCAAATGGGAAACTTGTGTTGAATACTAACGACAAATGAAAGAGATTGACAGAATACATCAATAAAGCGTTCGAGGACAATAGAACAGAGCAGATGGAGATAGAAGTAGAAGAGGATATGGTTTTAAAGATATTAAAAGAGGAAATTAAAATGGCATTAAAAAACAGCCAAAAATTGTAAAACAGTAGGTCCAGACCAAATCCCTATAGAAATCTTAAAATGCATAAATAATGAAACCTTAGACATTATAGAAGACGTATTTAACTCAGTATATAAAACAGGAAACAATGGTTACTCTCCATCTTTTGTGCTATCCCTAAAAATACAAACGCTAAATATTGCAGTGAATACAGAACAATATCACTAATAAGTCATATTCTCAAATTATTATTGAAAATAATACATGGTCGTATAAATAAAAAACTGGAAGAAGGAAAAGATGATAGTTAGTTTGGGTTCAGAAACGGACTAAGAACCAGAAAAGAGTTATTTGCTTTTAATGTGTTAGCTCAAAGATTAATGAATATGAATGCGAATGTTTGTTACGTTGATTTTGAAAAAGCATTTGACAAAGTAAGACATGAAAAATTAGTCCCAATTCTAAAGACAAAAAATATAGACAATAGGGACTTACGAATGGTAACAAACTCCTACTGGAATCAAAGAGCACAAATCGTAATAGATAACGAACCGAGTCCAGCAATTGAAATCAGGAGAGGAGTCAGGCAGGGATGTATTATGTTTCCATTACTATTTATTGTATATAGTGAAGCCATTTTTGAAGAAGCATTACTATCTCAAAGTGAAGGAATATTAATTAACGGAAAATCTATTAACAACATAAGATATGCAGGTAACACCGTAAATATGGCAAGCTCTGCTGAACATCTTTAATTACTGCTAAACAAAACAAACAGTTTCTGTGAAAAATATGGACTAAAAATTAATATAAAAAAGACCAAATACATGATAATAACAAAGAAAACAAATATAACAATAAACATACATTTGGGAAATGTACCGATAGAAAGAGTTGATAAATACAAATAACTAGAAACCTTTATTTCAAACAATAATGATTAAACAACCGAAATAAGAGCCAGGATAGAAATAGTTGTTTTATTTTGTTATTTTGTAAATAAACATTGAAGTTATATATAAATACTTACTGCGCTGTACGGTTAATATACACATTGACCAACCAAAGTTTAAATTTTAACGTTTTTAACTAGTTTAACTTAAATATTTGCGTATTTTATAGTTTACGTGTAACGCAATAAAAGATAGAAACATTTAAAGCAAGAAACAAAAACAAAAGTAACAATAATAAACTGTTTATTTCTGATGACTATTAGTAAATTAACCCCTCTGTGGCTCAGTGGTAAGAGCGCCTGCCTTTAAACCTAAAGGTCGTGAGTTCGAATCCCACCTGGGTGGAAATTTTCGTTCATTAAAAAAAATTAATAAATGAAAATAATTTCTATCCTTGTGTGATCGGTACACACCGGAGGGACCGCAGACGTTCGGATACAATTCGCGTCTCTTAGCAAAGACAATGACGTCGACTTTGCTAAGTATCAAGACAATTACTCTACACACACAAACACACACACACACACACACACACACACACACACACACTACATTAATAAAACTTATCTTGATTGAGACTGGCTGAATGACAATTGTCCAAGCCAAAACACACAAAAAAAATTAGTAAATTATATATATTTACCTGAGGTTTGGCCTGCGAAGTGCTAGAAGCATCTTTCTGGTCTTCTTTATTCTTTCTGGTCATATGACCTCTAAACGAAGCCTGTATTTTGGTTGCGGCATGGCATAATTCTGAAAGGAATATAAATATAATTATAACATCATGTTATTTAATCTCGTACAATATTTTTTATATAATTGCTGAAAAGTGTAAAATGAAGGACAACCATCTGTATGCACATAATGCGTCTTATAATTTGAGTACTTCATATTTTTGTTATGTAACAAAATATCCGCATCCACCACAATATTTCTATAGATTTAAAAAAAATGTATAATATTATCAGTCTAATTGTTTATGATATTAGGTATGTTAAATGCTTTACGATTATTACCGAAACGAGGACGAGGACACATTAAAATAAAAAGGCGATTAGCAAAAAGCATATTGGACGTAAAAAGTAGACGAGGAGCATTCTGCGGCAGAATTCATCACTTATACTAGTACAGGTACACTTCAGATATAGGATCAGCATTCAGGCAAAGGAGAATCAATCAAGAGAAGAAATTCTAGATTTAGAAAAGATAAAAAGAGCCAAAATTCAAAACAAATTTGAAAAACAAATAAAGAGTAAGCTCACTGAATATAAAGAGAAAAAGAAAAAACATTAGAAGACCAGTGAGACCTAATAAGTAGATCCACATTAACTGTAGCAAAATCGATGCCAGGAACTGAAGTAAGGAAAGAAGCTCAATGCTTTTATGATAAGTATAAGGTGGCAATTAAATAATAAAATAAAGCACATAGAATTTAGTTAACTAGACGAACTGAAGAAAACAAAACGGTATTTAAAAACTAATGACGAATATCTAATAAAGTGTGTAGAGAAAAAAAGAGAAAATATACAAACAGAAAAATTAATGGACATAAAAATAAATTTAACATTAAAAAACACAAGATGCAAAACAATTTATCAAACAACTGAGACAAGCATACACTCGTAAAATAACAACTAATCTTTGCAGAAATAAAAACAGCTAAATAACCAGCAACACTAAGGAAATTAAAGAAACTTGGAAAATATGTTTTGAAAAACTGCTGACTGAAAACTCTCTCAATGATTATGTAACACCCAGAATAATAACTATAAAAAAAGTAGCAAATGGAGAGAATGGGGAACAAAATGGAAAAAAACCGCTAACAATAAACAATGTTAAAAGATATTTACCAGTATAGTTTATCATATTCGCTCTGTGCAAGTACTTGGAGGGAATACGAGAAACGATTGTGCGCGTGCAGCGGTGAAATCTTGCAACTTTGTTAACATATTTCATAAGTAATTATTATTGAAGAAAATGGGATTTCCCAAATGCTGTGTTATAAATTGTTAAAATATAATAAAAAATAGTAAAGTTCTTGATACAATGAAGGTAGTCTACATAAATGTTCCATGACGGCAACTGTTTTAAAGTAGCTATATCTCTTGCATGTATAGAATGCAACAACATTGCAATAAATGTTGTTTTATTGCTAAAGTCGTAGATAACGGAAATTGTTAAAATACGTGAATATCAGTTTCTAAATCTAATATACAGTGCGTCCATAAAGTAATGCCTAAATTCATTATAAGCTAAATAAACAACGTTTTTAAAAATTTCCGAAACAAGTCGATTTTTGATTTTAATTTAATATTTTTTCAAATTAAATCTTAATATACAGGGTGAACCATCTTCGTATGATAACCTCATCAACATTTCTTTTTAAATAAAACCAACTCCCATTTTGTTTCAATTTTTAGATTTCCCTTGCTAAGCTAATTTCAAAAATGTATAACACGTACTTCAAATTGGTACAGGGTGACAAAAATATAAAACTTCGCACGTGCGTCCATAAAGTAAGGCATAAATTAATTATTAGCAAAATAAACCAAATTATTAAAAAATTTCAAAACAAGTCAATTTTTGATTTTAATTTACTATTTTTTTTAATTATAATCTAATATACAGGGTGAACGATCTTCGTATGATGACGTCACCACCAGTTTTTTTTAATGGAACACTTTTTTCTTTCAATTTATAGATTTTTCTTACTGAGCTGGTTCCAAAAATGTATAACAAGCTATTTCAAATTGGTACAGGGTGGCAAAAATGCAAAAAATTCCAAGTTACCTACAAAATAATAAATTAAGAATAAACGTAATAAACACATTATAATGAAATTACATATGTATTACAATTATATATATGTAATTAGTGGTAATTATAAAAGTACTTTATGCAATTAGTGTGATACATTACCAAAAATAAATAAAAGGAAGATTTACAGTAAATGTTTAAATTGTTCTACATGGATCATGAGACTGAAACGGCCATTAATTTCATCTTTACCATTCTGTAGTATAGCGGGTGTCACGTTCTGTATTTCTTGTATAATTCGGTCTTGTAGTTGACGAATATAAAATTAATAGATCTGTTTATGTAGATTTAACATTATAAATATCCCCATAAAAATAATTCTAATGGGTTTAAATCAGGTGATCTAGGAAGTTATTTTACTGATCTCCTTCGTTTTATTGACCATTGTGGATTCTGTTTAAAAATTCTGTGCACAGTTACTGCGAAATGTGGCGGTGCACCATCTTGTTGAAGAAACCAGATTATGCGGTATAAATTAGTGGGTATTTGAATATCAGGAAAAAACTTAATCAGATCAGAACTTAATGTATTTTATAGGAAATCCAAATATAATGCTCCTGGTAAATTTTCATAAGAAAATATGAACTAAATTGTATTTTTCACAATAATAGCCGATACGTTCGTTTTTGGTGGTCTTTGCGTATGGGACACTTGCATCCAGTGTGTATTTTCACCAGACCAATAGTGGGTGTTTTGTGAGTTAATATGACCGTTTAAATAAAACGTTGCTTGGTCCGAAAGTAAAACGCTGCCAATAAAATTGTTAGGTTGGGTCATCATATATATTGGTAGTAAATATTTTGATTCATTTTTTGTCTACTTTGCTTTGCTGCGTCCCTCACATCACCTAATTCTTTGTCCTTTCGCTTGATTCTGTTTACCGTAGATTGTGAAACAGGTTCGCAATCTGGATCATCGTAAAAAGTCGGCATCTTATAGCCAATACCAATCAATTTGTAAAGAGTTAACAATACAGATTTTTTACTTTAATATTTCTGACAGTTTTTAACGTCAAATAAACAAAAAATTAAAAAATACTTAAAAAAAACAATAAATATTTTTATATTTCAGGAGATTCGATCACGAATAAAAGCTGCTAAAAAATATTTTAATTATTCAGGGGCTTGGATTATTAATAAAAGCTGTTGGATACTGTAATGTATTGGCCATGTAATTATAAACACCACTCACGACGCTCATGTATTGCTAATTATCGAATTATATTCCAGTTAGGTTATAGGTAAAACAATTAACAGTTGTGTTTGATATGTAGTCAAATAAAGATTTATTTTGGGCTTATGCAAGTGTTTTTGTATCATACATTTCATGGCGACGAGGATAAAAACGTTTTTGAATTGTGTATAAGTGAATACAAAATGTCGAAAGACGGGAAATTAGATATATCGTTAAATTTGGAATTTAATCCCAGAATTTGTGAATGGAATGTGTTTATAAAAAGGCTAGAACAATATTTCACCACAATATTAACATCTGTAATTTCATCAATAGCAAAGAAATTACAGATGTTAATATTAAAAGAGATATTTTGTTATATAGCCTTTCAGAAGAAGCTTATATCTTGTTATCCGACTTGTCCGTGCTTAAAAAACCTGAAGAATGTGAATTCAATGTCATTGTAAAAAGCCAAGATAGCTACTATAACAAAAAGTGTGGGTAGAAAGAGCAAAGTTTTATGGTGCATCCAAGGCTAAAAGCGAAAGTGTACAAGATTGGAGTGTACGTTTAAAAAAACTAGCCGGTACTTGTGAATTTCGAAATAATTTGAAAACGAATTAATTAATTAATACCCTATTTGCACTGAAGTCAGATATTACATTTAATAAAGCTATGGAAATAGCACAAATTGAAAAACCTGCAATAACTGGCATTACCGAAATAGAAGATAGTGGAAGTGTGGTGAAAATGGAACCAGTAGAAGGAAAGTGGAAGTTGCAGTAAGGAAATATGGCAAGTATCACAGCGTGGGGATGCCAGAACACATCAACAAGAACGGCGATTTAAGGACACTAGACCTTCAACTTCAGGGATGCAGAGACATAGTTCGGATTTTAATCATGAGTTCAGTGGTAGTGTTCAAAAGTGTTTTTCAAAAACATATCTATATATCTGCAATTTATGTAACGTTCGAGGACACTTAAAACTGGCATGTAGAAAAAGATTTTTAAATTTATTAGAAGAAGGAACTGAATCATCTGTATTGGGTATATCATCAAATATTGATTCTTGCTAGGTCGAAATTTTATTAGGTGTTATAATATGGGTTTCAGGGAATTAAATTTTATTGAAGCAGATTTTTAAAATAATGAAATAATGTGGTGGTTAATGAAATATTTTCCCACTGTAGTTTCTGACAAATTTCATATTAAAATTTCAGTTAAATAAATTTCAGTTAAAATTTAATATTAAACCAGATGCCAGACCTAAATTTTTTAAACCCATAGTGGTTTCTTTTTTTTTAAGAAACAAGGTAGAGATGGAATTAGATAAAATGGTCCAGGAGGGCATTAAACCTGCAGTTGAATTTTCGTAATGGGGAACACCCATAGTACCGATTTTGAAAAATGATGGAGGTGTTAGGATTTGTGGTGATTTTAAAATAACTATCAATCCTTTTATCGAAGCGGATAAATATCCGTTACCACGGATCGATGATTTATTTGCTAAGTTACAGGGTGATCCAGAGTTTTCTAAAATTGACCTGAGTCAAGCTTATCAGCAAGTTGTGGTTCATCCAGATTTTCGGAAATATACGGTAATTAGTACTCATAAGGGATTATTTGCATTTAATCGTCTACCGTATGGAGTTGTATCAGGTCCATTTCAGTTCCAACGTATTATGGAACAAATATTTCTCAATATACCAAGTATATCGATTTTTTTAGACGATATTCTGATTACAGGAAAGAATAGGGAAGAACTCACTAAGAATTTATGTAAAGTTTTAGCGATTTTACAAGAATGTGGTCTTACAGTAAAAAAAGAAAAATGTATGTTTTTCGCGGAATCAGTATCTTATCCCGCATTTATAATTGATAAAAGGGGCTTGCATAAGAGTCAAGATAAAATTCGGGTTATTGAGGAAATCTCAGAACCTACGAATGTGACACAACTAAAATCGTTTTTGGAAAGTATAAATTATTATAATCGATTCATTCCAAATCTCCCAAACATTGTTCATTGTTTATATAAGCTTTTAAAACAAAATGTAGTTTGGCACTGGGATGAAGAATGTCAATTAGCTTTTGACACTATTAAACAAATGTTAGCTTTAGATTTATTATTAGTTCATTACGATTCAACCTTAGAATTAAATTTGACGGTTGATAGTTTAGATTATGGGATCGGAGCTGTTCTCTCACATGGTGTTAAAGATGGTAGCGACAAACCAATCTATTTTGCTAGTAGAATGCTCAGCGATACCGAAAAGGCTTATTCGAATCTAGATAAAGAAGCAACGGCTGTAGTGTAGGAAATCAAACGTTTCTACCAATTTTTATATGGGAAGAAGTTCAATTTATTCACAGATAACAAGGCGTTAGTATTCATTATTGGCCCTAAAAATGGGATACTGGTTACGGCGGCCAATAGATTTCAGCGATATGCAGTATTTTTAAGTGGTTTCAATTTTATTATAAAGCATGTATCGACACAAAAAAAATGTAGCAGACTTTTTAAGTAGATTGCCTTTAAATAAGTCGATAAGGCTAGATTCTTCTAAGTTTAATATAGAGGAGACTGCTAATTTAAATTATTTATTAGAAAGCGAAGAAATTCCTATTAATGTGAATGAGATAAGGAAAGAAACAGAATAAGATACGATTTTGTCTCGTGTAATATATTATGACCAAATGGCCAACAAATGTCGAATTAGAAATTAAACCCTACTTTCTTAAACAAAATGAAATATCTATTGAAGATGGCATCTTATTGTGAGAACAAAGAGTAATTGTTCCTAGTAAACTACGAAATAAATTACTGAATGAATTACATACAGCTCACTTTGGTATAGTTAAGATGAAATTATTAGCTAGGTCTTATATTTGGTGGCCATCATTAAAAACAGAAATTGAAGTTCTCAGTAAGAATTGCATTTCTTGTCAGAGCATGCAGGCTAAGGTTCCTTTGCAAGGCTGGAGCATTCCTCACAATGTTTGGTCACGCGTGCATATAGATTTTGCCGAAATACGAAAAACTAATTTTCTTGTAATTTTGGATGCTTTTTCTAAATGGGTGGAAGTTTGTCCAATGTCTTCAATCACCTTAATGGCTAGGATTGCTAAACTTAGGAAGTGTTTTGCTCGTTATGGTTTACCGGAAGTACTTGTCAGCCGTAACGGCCCGCAGCTAACATATAACAATACCTCCTTTTTCAACACATTGCAACGGTGCTGCTGAAAATAGCGTTAAAACAGTCAAGCATTTTTTGTAAAAAAATATTGATCAAAGAAATATTAATTTATCATTGTATAAATTTTTATTAACATATAGGAACACAGTGTACCTGTCGACAGGTACTTCTCCCGCTAAGATATTTGTTGGAAGGGCTTTGCGAACGCGTCTAGTTTTAATTAAACCTGTTGATTTACAAAAACAACAATGAATTCCAGTTGATTTACCACAAATTAGACGTAGGTAGGAGAAGAATGTCATGGTTGAGAAACCTCAGGGAGTGGTTTGCTTGCACTTCCATACAATTGTTCCGAGCGGCAGCCTCCAGGGTCAAAATTGCCATGATGATAGCCAACCTTCGTAGCGGAGATGGCACGTGAAGAAGAAGAAGACGTAACTTGATTCAAGCGCAAGAAAATAATAAGAAATATTATAGGGGGAGAAGACAGGTAGAGTTTGTAGTGGAGGATATCGTTTTAGTTAGGTGTCGTGGTGCATAGCAAAGATTTTACGAATTTTAGGTAGAAGAGCATATTTGGTAAATCCGTTCGGTAGTAAACTTACGTGGAAAAGACATTGTAATCAAATTAAAATAGTTTTTAATAGTAAGAAGAAAAAAAAAAGAAAAGGACAGTCAAGATTTGATTTCATGTACAATGCGTCTGTGTATCTGGTTATGTTTATTTTGCCCTAATAGGTCTTATCAGAACAGCTATTCACAGGCTTTCTGAACGTGAAAATTAATATTTTCTGTCTTAAGAAGCAACTTTAACATAGCTTTGTATAGACGCAAATAGCGACATCTGATATTAGAATCCGTAAACTAATTTTCGAAACCAAATTCAGATTTTTGCTTTAATCTGTGCTTTCTAAGAATTGTAAGGCAAAACAGACGTTGATAAAGATGTTAATAGATACATGGAAAATCTAAAATTTGCATTCCACGACATATCTCCTCAAATAAGCAAAAATCCTTAGCGAATTGGTTTCTTATACTCAAACAGAGTATATCCGCATAAAAAGAAATAGACAGTCAAGATTTGATTTCACGTACAATGCGTCTGTGTATCTGCTTATACGTATTTCGCCCTAATAGGGCTCTTTAGAATAGCTTTTTAATAGTAATTTAGAATGTATTACATTTTCGGAGACGATGCACGATAGATCAAAGGAAAATAATATTCAAAATAACGAGGAAAATGTTATCCAAGCCGCTACAAAGTCAACAGGAAATTTAGGTGGGGAGCCTCAGCTAGACTCTAAAAAGGATAGTGATGGTATCCAAGAGTCAGGCATAATAAGGAGTCCAATAAGATCTAAAAAATAACCAAAACGTTTTGGATTCGAAATATAGTATTTAGAAATTTAGTTTTTTTGTGGTCTTAAATTTAGTTATAAGTAGAAATTTAGTTATAAGTAGATACTGTAATGTATTGGCCATGTAATTATAAACCCCACTCACGACGCTTATGTATTGCTAATTACCGCATTATATTTCAGTTAGGTTACTAGCGGACCAACTCGACATCGAGTTTTTTAAATGAAATTTTTATTTTGTGAGAAAAATTAATAGATCAAATTACTACATATAAATTTTTAGTTCATCAAATGTCAACATGGATATCATTTAGCAGTTAATTTTGCATGCTGATCACGAATCTGGTGTCAAATTTGCTCTATCTTGACGTTTTATGCGCGTTTCGGGTCACTTCCGGTGTCAGATCGCAACCGGAAGTACATATTTAGATTCGTCCCGACGAGTCCTTTCGATCCATATATACATTGTGGGGTTTAAAACTTAAAGTAAATTTTAACTTCCTGTCATCTCAAAACCGGAAGTGAATTTTTTTACCAAAAGTATATCTTGACAATCTAATACGTAATACTAATAATATTCCGAAAAAATATTTTAATTACCTAATATGGTTTTTGAGTAAAGTGGTGGACAAGAAAAGGGCTTAGCGTTTTAGTATATAAGATAGGTAAAACAATTAACAGTTGTGTTTGATATGTAGTCAAATAAAGATTTATTTTGGGCTTATCCAAGTGTTTTTGTATCATATATTTTAGATACAATGTTACAAATAATGCCACGTGTTTTTAATAGTTAATTAAAGTACTGAAGCTATTTTCTTGTGGCATTTTAAAGTAATTACTATTTAAATGGGAATAAGCCACAATTAATTATTTGTCGCTTATTCACATTTAAATAGTAATTAATTAAAGTAGTAGTACAAAAATATAAAATTAAATTTAATTGTTAAAATTATTTGTAAATATATTTGACACAAATAAGAAAAGTAGTATTTGAAAAGTTGTATGTCACCATTCGAGTTGCTTGGCAACAGCGCCCTTTATTTACTAGCGATAATGCACACACAAAAGCAATCGTATAATTTACAATTAAAATTTAATTTAATAATAGTGCACCATGAACGTATATAAAATAAATTTATAACAGTATTAGAGTTAACTGTTTTATTTAAATAGCAACGGTGAAAATTTAATCAAAAGTAGTTCGAAACTAGGCGGAAGAAGACTTAAATAATATTGTTTCTCTCTGAACTTTTCAATTTATAAACTAATTAGGATAGCTAATAAAGATAAAACTTCTTGTGTTTTTTTTCTTGCATATCTAGACTTAAATATCAATATTTTTACCTAATCAGTGACGTACTACATCAGCTTTTTGGTTGATCAAGGGGATCAGGTTTTCCTAAAAGTAACTTTATACCTATATCGAGTGTTTTAGTTGTTTGTTCAATTTTTTTTTGTCGGAATGCGTCAACTATAAACCAATCGTACTGCAGCCAATTGGGTTATTTTACATCTTCATTCATGTATAATACCTATTCCAGAATTATGGAACCCTGTATCAGCTTGTATTGGTCTAGTACATTGGTGCCATATGCATGTTACGCAAGATATAGTTGAATATTTCCGGTTGCCTGCTACTAAGTCGGCTGCTTTAGTCTCCATAAAATAGATTCATTCTATGTAGGTGCCTTGAAATTGGTACAAGTCAAGTAAAATGGCCTGTTATCTCTGAGCCTACTTCAGACCTACTTTTGTATGCCAGTCCTAAACTAAAGGATAGATTGCTTAAACAAATACAACAGAGATATTTGCAGTATTTTGGACACATTGCTAGAAGAACAGGCACGATGGAAAAATTGATAGTCGAGGGTAGGGTTGAAGGAAAAAGACCTAGGGGAAGATCTTCAAGCCGTTGGGTAGATCAAACAAAAATATTGATTAACCAAGGATTACATGAAGCCGAACAACTAGCCCAGGACAGAGAAGGATGGAGGGAAATCTTAAAAAAACTGTGAAGGCCTGATGGTGTCACCACATCCCAAAAGGGATTCGGACTGAGGAGGAGGAGGAAGGCGACAGTGTACTGTTAGAAGACCTAGAGACCTAATTCGTAGATTATTCATATTCATATCTAGTAGATCTTTGAGTCTTCTTTTCAAAGGTTTATATATTAAAGCCTTCCATGACAAAAAACGACTCCATCTGGCGATAAAAAAAGTGCTCTGCCAATATGACAACGCACCGGCTTATACCTGCGCCTTCGCCCTGGCGAAATTGGTTGAATTGGGCAACGAACTGTTGCCCCATCCACCGTATTCTTTAGGGTTGACCTCATGCGACTTATTTTTGTATTCAAACTTGAAAAGACATCGTCGCCACAGAAGCCTACTGTGTAGACCTCGAGAAAACGTCTTTTTTAGACGGGTTAAAGAAGATTATTGAGATATAAATTGACACTTTTTCAAAATTTTCGTTTTTATGTTTTAGGCTAAGTACTTATCGGACCACCCTATTATATTAGTAAACACATCATGCGCATTGTCTTTTATCTTCGATGGATGGCACGGAGAAATAATAGTCGTAGGTCAAAAAATCAGAAACATCCGCTATGTTTACAATACTATCGAATGTTTAATGTATAAATTCCTGGCTGTTATGTATAAATTCCTTGAAGTCTTTGTGTATACAAGTGTGTTTGCGCATTTAAGAGAAATTTTAGGCATAGTTAAGGTTGAATTTTCCCTGCAACGCGTCGTTAAAAAGAATTCCGATTGGCCGGTCCCTTTTACTGACCAAAGTGGGGGGAGATGTTGAAGGCCAGACGGAGCAGGTACAGAGTCAAGCGAGGTCAAGTTGAAGTTGGAGCTAAGATATTGAAGGGAAAAGATGCGGCGTGGGTAATCTAAAAGAAGCCGGCAAATTTTTTTATTGTGTCTAATGTGGGAGATTAGTAAGCAGCGTTACAACGATTTAAGAGATCCATATAGTTTCAAGAAGTGTTTGAAAAGCCAAGACAGTTTATTAACCCGAAGCCCTAATCCTCTGCTGAACTTCCAAAGAACGATCTATTTGTTTTCCCTGGTCACTTCACACCAATCTACAGTTTAAGTAAGACGCATTTGTGTTATTTTGCAGTGTTTTGGATCCAGTTTCAACCCCAACAACTTTTAAAGGAATTACATCAGCCAGTGATACCATGGTACTTTTTTTTTTTTAATTTTACTATAGTGTATTTTTATGTATGAGAGAGTAATAAAACAATAAATTATGTATGCAAATCCCTAAACTGTTGATACGGGTGACTCAATGAAAAACAGATATTTGTCAACAAGTTTACAGAAGTACAGGTGAACAGGAATCTTGTGAAACGGGCGGAGCTTCTAGTGCGCAGAGAGAGAAAGTATTCGGTCAGAAAAGAATGGAATTTACCCGAACATTACAATCATTGTACGGCTTGATAATCTCTCGGTAGATATTAAAAATGTTACAATGTTGTCAATATGTGGATGATCTCAGTAATATTGGGTATTTTTAGTTTGGTATCTGAAAAAATGGGTTTCAAATAATTTACACAATTTAATGACTAAAAGGATAAGTTAACTATTTTTGGTGAGGTATGATATACACATATGTATCCCAAAAAATTGTATACAAATGAAGAAAAGAGTATCTTACATTTTACAAAAAAAAAATATTCTTGATAAAAGGAAAAATCCCATTCCGAATCACTGTCTCTTAAAGTTATGACAAAATTTTCCGTATTATTTTCCATTGTTGCTAGTAGAACCAAAAATTCTTCCACACAATTTTTGCATGGCTGCATCGGCTTTGCCACTCAGTAGGAGGGAAAGTCGCAAAGAATTGTTCGCATAAGTCTTTTACATTATTGATACTAAATGTAATATTTTTTTATGCTACATAGGATTTTAAGCTGGCCCAGACCAGCTCGATTGGATTAAGATCTGTGTGATATGGAGGTAATCTTAAAATTGTATGTCCATGTTTTATTGCGATCTCGTCTATTGCATAAAGAACATATGCTGTTTTATGCATTTTTACTAAATCGTACAGTTCCGTCTTTAGCATACTATTGTTTATAGGAATATTTCTGGCCTCTAACTATTTCTTTATTAATTCTCCTGTTGGTGTTGATGTTGGTGCCTTGTTAATTTGCTTATTGTGATAAGGTGCATTATCTATTACTACAACATTTTGTGGAGGAAGATTGAGTGTTAATTTGTTTTCGAACCACACAATAATTTTTAAAAATATCGTCGTGATAGTCGCCTGTTTTAATAACAGATTTATAAAATAAGGCAGCTCCTTGAACAAAACCACACCACCAGCATGTACAATAATCAAACAATTTCCTTTTGATCTTGGTTGCTTAATACCTTCATTCGAATCATCACTCCAACTTTTGCGTGTGGTATGTGTTGACTGAATGTATGTTTCATCCATATACACTATAGAACGACCTTCTTCTCGATACTTATTAACAGCTCTTAAGCAGTGTATACGAAGCTTCCGAATGTCATGTCCTTTCATTAGAAGTATTCGATTTATTTTTCTCCAGTGGAAGCCAATGTCTCTTATAATTAATCTTAAAGATTCTCGACTACCTTGATAGCCTACAACATCTCTAAATTTAGGCAGAATATTTTTTAGCTGAGGTACTTCTGTCTCGCTTATATACATTTTATGAATAATATGCCTTAACACCCCTTTGTCGAAGTAATCAATAGTTTGCTTCTTTTTTCTTTTATAATATGTTTTCTTGGAAGGGAGAACGAGGAGCATTGCCCTGCAAGTACATTTATTACATTAGCATGCATAATTTGTTGTAGATATTATATAAAATAACTAAATAAATAGGTATTTTCTCCAGTCTTCAGAGACGAAAATGCCACTGAACCTCTAAAAATCATACGAACAAGTTGAATTTTGCTGAGAATGTCAATTTTTGGACCCCAAAAAAGATGTTAAACGTTCACCACTTTTAACCTCGGACTTTCCCCTGAAATTTCTGGTTTATTCTACAGAAAAAGTGCTAATACACATTTTTATTCAAAATGATCTTTGCTACACTTTTTATTCCAAACATTTTTTCTACGGGTGTTTTCTACGAAAATCGGGAAAACAAAACATACACATACAAAACCTAAAATCACAACAAAATTAAATTTAAATACCGCGAGTAAAAGAAATAATGCAACAGTGTAAAAATATTCAGCTCCTCACTGTCCTCACTGCATAACGTTTACTTATCCCCCACTTTCAAATTTGTTTCTGCGCGGTGACTTTTTTATTTCACGAGATATCTGTTTGACTGTATATAGGAAAACAATTTTAAATTGAGTATGACCACCAGGTATAAAGGTTGGAGGAGAATGGAATACAATAGTTGTGAGGGTTACTAATCCCTAAATAAGGTTGCCAGTGTCGGAGTGATGGAGGTTAACAGGTACTAATGAATTTGCAAGAAATGTAAGATGTTTATTTTATTGGTTATATATAACCAATAAAAGTTTAATAAGTACCTACCTATTTGCAAAATGAAGTTTAATTCTTTAGATAAAATAAAACGTTTTATATTATCTGAAATGAGTGCATTCCACGAAGTAAGGGTTTCAACAATCAAACATTTAATTCTTTAATTCCAGGAATATACGACAGTAATTGACTAGATAATTACCTTCTAAACTTATTCCACAGAAAATGTGATAGTGGGTTTTTCCATTTTGTAGGAAGGTCCATGTGGCGTATTCAAAATTCTTAACAGTTCACTAAAAGTAGGTACTTCAGTTGCAAGGTGCAGTTTATTGTGTATACTAGTGTTATGGAAAATTTGGAAGTGCCGTGTAAACGCCGAAAAATTGGTCCTTTAACAGTTAATGAAAAAACATTAATATTTAATTGTTTTAAATCATTTACAGACAAACGTTTATGTGAAAGTGTTGATGAGACCGTTGAGTTAGTTAGCAGTACACTTGGTGTTGGGAAATCTACGATTTACAGAGTTATTAAAGAAGAGAAATGTGGTAGTTTTCAAATGCCACGTAATGCTCCAGGGAAACCAAAATTTCAAATAGAATATCATTTTAAAGAAGGACTTCGACGGAAAGTGCATGAATTCTTCTTTAGACAAGAATTTCCAACATTGGATAAAGTTCTTGTCTCAGTTCGAGATGATAAGGATTACCCAGAAATGAGTCGAAGTACGTTATGGAAACTTTTAAAAGAAATAGGCTTCCGCTGGAAAAAGAATCCCAGAAAGTCTATTTTATTAGAAAGAAGCGATATTGTCATATGGAGAAGACATTTTCTAAGAACCATAAAGGAAATAAGAAACCAAAAAAGAAAAATATTTTATCTTGATGAAACATGGATCAACGAGGGTCATACACCAAACAAATTTTGGCAGGATGAAACTGTTACAAGTCAAAGGCACGCTTTTGTAAATAACTTATCTACTGGTTTAAACCCACCATCAGGAAAGGGACGCAGGCTGATAATAGTACACATTGGCAGTTCAGACGGTTTTGTTGAAGGTGGTTTATTAACTTTTGAATCAACTCGTGCCGGTGACTACCATGAAGACATGAACGCTGATGTCTTTCAAGAATGGTTCGAACAAATGATAGATCTTCTTCCTAAGAACTGTGTTATAGTAATGGATAATGCAAGTTATAACTCCAGACTTATAGAAGGACTGCCCACAACCAAGTGGTTAAAAAAAGACTTGCAGAATTGGCTGAGTTCAAAAAATATTACGTACCATCCCGGATCTATAAGAAAGGAACTTAATTCGTTGTGTGCCCTTCATAAAGAAAAATTTAAAAAATACGAAATTGATGAAATTGCCAAAAATCGTGGAATGACAGTACTTAAATCCCCACCATATCATTGTGAATTAAACCCGATTGAACTGGTATGGGCACAGATAAAGAGTGAAGTTTCAAGAAAAAATACCACTTTTAAAATTCATGATGTTAAACAGTTGTTTTTGGTGGCCGTAAATAATGTAAAACCTGAAAACTGGGAAAAGGCAGTAAATCACACTATTAAAGAAGAGGAAAAAATGTGGAAGCTGGACAATATTACTGATAAAATGATCGAGCCAGTTATTATAAATCTTGGTTCTGAAAGTTCATCTTCTGAATCTGATTTGGATTTGTAACAAGTAGCTGTAAGTTTTATATTAATATTTTTATTCATCCATTTAACATACCTTAGACGGTTTTAAAAACTCTTTTTCTCTTTTGTAATTTTTAAAAATTAAAAAAAAATGTTAATTTTTTTAAACCCTTTTTAATGTAGGCCAGTCAGTTCTAATATAGTGTGTAATAAAAGAGGTCACTTGTGTTTACATACACATAACACTTTATAACACTGAAATAATTCATTTATTTTTTACAATTATTCAAAGTAATTTTTCAATTAATCTTGAGCACGCCCATGGAGTGGTCGAAGGTACCAGTTAAAATTATGCTAATTACTCTCTCGTTCATAAAAATAAACTATAAGTAAAAATATACAGTTTACATTAATAATTGCTTTCATGACAAGTTAAAAAAGTGTAATAAATAAAATTATAAACTTTAGGGATAATAATTGTCATATTTTTAAATGCAAATAATTTTACAATTTAATTATTATTTCAAAAAGTTTTGATATTTCAGTTTTGACATATGACAGTTAGCATTATCTTATTCGGACATTTAGTACATAACCATAAATTTTGAAATGTTTTCTTTTATTCGTACTCAATGTAAGCTACTTTGAAAAATAAATAAATTTAAATTCTTATAGTGTCCCCAACGTCTAGAGTTTGTTGTAAGCCAATAGCACCATTGTAAGTTGTTTTTGCATTGTGTTTATTTTATTTGTATTAACTGTTTATGGTGAAACGATAATAAATATGTAATGTTTCTAAACCAAGTGTAGTATTATTTCCTTTAAAAAGGTTTTCATCCTTTTTTTATATTTTTTAGGAACGAAAAGCATACCTTTTCATCCAGCAAGGAGATTCTTGTAAGCGGCATCCAAATTTAAGTAGTTTAGAAACCTTATTGTGTTGGGTTGTCCAGGAAATTCATATTAGTATCGTTTGATTTCTCTTTGTGTAGTTACCCCTTTTCAGTCCCTCTGTTATTCACTTACTTACGACCCAGTTCTCCAACCAAACAAAGAGTAGCCGTTCGCAGACGTTTTGGTTTGCTTGCTTGCCCTATCTACAGCCCAGTAATGCCTGTTCCCAGTTTTCAACCCCCTATAAGGGATGCGGTAGGCAAGTTTAACTGCTACACTGTTATCATAAACATTGAATTATGAAAAGAACCACGTTGACGTCTTAAAATGGCCAGATCAGCAACAATTAAACTTATTAAAATCTGGAAATATACGGCCAACTTGGATCATCTAAAAGTCTGACTCACACACTATAATGACCGTTAAAATGTGGGTATATCACAGATTGATTTGCATACCCTGGACAGTACACCGAACAAGTATCTCAATATTAATAGAACTTGACTTCACAACTAGGTTTATCACACTCATCAACCAAAATATATTAAGACTTAGTCTAGACTAAGTCTTAGACATATAGTCAAACAGATGCAAGAAATAGAGAGATTGCTTGTTGAAGGAAACGTAGATGGTAAAAGATCTCGAGAAAGATTGCCACTTTAGTGGTAAGACCAAATAAAGAGCACTACCGGTTACTCTCTCCATGAGGCAACACACTAAGCGCAGCAGAGAGAAGAATGGATAGCAACCGTAAGTCGAATATCATAATGGCACAATATTCTTCCGAAGGAAAAAGACAGGAAGGGAGTTCTAGAATAACGTAGCCGTTGACGAAGAATGCCAAAATTTACATTTTGTTTACGGTTTTGTTCATGGTAACGAAATCTTAGAAAAAAATCTCGAAAATGTTACTTCTTAAAACTTTTGTTGCACACGTAAGGATAACAAAACTTTATAAAGAATAATTGAGGCATATGTAGGGTAAAAAAGACATTATCCTTTGTGCTCATTTTAATTAGTCATATAAACTTTAGTCATTACAGCACATTATATTGCTGTTGAAACAGATGAAACGCGCCAAAAAAGCTAAGCTAAATAACAGTAAGTGTTTAAAAGCACTGAAATGGTTTACGGACCGTCAATTACAGGAGGTAATTGCAAACAACAATTATGCAAATGGTTAGACTAAAAAACATTGAAAGCGAGTAAATTAAGCTCATTCAAAATTTAATTGTGACGTTATTTCAGGAAATTATTTTTACCATCCGAATTTATTGACAATTTATAAATTAAATTACAGTAAACAAATGATTCCGTAATTAAAATAATTAGCACATAGGGATTTGCCAACAGAAAGTGATTAACTATTTTTTCTATGTTTATGGTAAAACAAAATTATATATAAATATTTATATAAATAAATAAACTTCTACGAGATTGTTTAGATTTAAAAAAATATTTGCTAATGAGTTATTCGGGTATATTTCTGACGATGCAACATACTGCTTGTACAAATTATATTTCCCTTATTTTTACTATTTTTAATGTCAGGTCACTATATGACACAGCCCTAGAACGTCCACACTTTTTGCTTTTTAATTTATAAAATACTGTAAAAAATACTGACATGGATTTAACTTCATGTCATATATGATATTAATTACTTTGTCTTCTACTTCGATCACTTTAGCTTTCAGTGTTTTATTCTGTAATGATCAATAGTAGTTAATGATATTATTTCTCATCATAAGGCCGAAATATACCCTGCTGCACCGAAAACTTCGAAGTTTAAAACTTGTGCCCGTAAGAGCTTTAGACTGGCCACAATCTGCGTTAAATGTCAAAGCACGGCAAAAGAGGAAAATTATGGGTATTACCAAATAAAAAGAATTGCTGATACTAACTTCCTCTTACAAAAGGTTCATTAAACCAAAAAACAACCATTTTGCTATATCCTGTTAAACCTCATCAGAAATAGTTACTTAAAAATATTTAGAGCTTCAGAAAACGAGTAATCATAGTATGTTCCCTGGCTAGTGCTTATTCCAGACATTGATCTCTATAAAATTAGCAAAGTGGACAAAGTGAATGCAGATTTTACAGAAGTAGATTCACCCATTACTAAATCCAAACAAACTTATATCGAGAAAATAAATTAACAGCTCTTCTCAGTGACAATGATACCATAATCATCAAGGGCATTACTTGCAACAAGCAGAAAATTTTATCTGAACTTTGTAAAATCTACAAATGTTATATTATTATGTTGTGCATACAAGAGACTCCATGAGACATATCAGCATTAATGTAGATCTTACGTTAAGGGAATGCAGTTTTTTAGAGAACACCCAAGTACGAAATATGGAAGCGGCATCCTAGTGAGAAGAGATATTGCTGTAATATCAGCCAAAAAGACGTGTCATAACGATATCAAAAAATCTGACTTACTGTCAAAATTGGGGACTACATAGTGTAGAAACTTTCTACACTATGTAGAAAGTATATAGAAACTTTCCTGGAGAAATTTTGTCTTGCAATCTTGCAATCCAAAAAGTTATGCCTCTCAAAAAACCAAATAATTTCTAGAGGATTCCAATATCCAACTGACAAAAATTTAGATCTTGTAGAAGATTGGACTGAACCAAACAACCTCATACTATTATATAACAAAAAATTACCCTGTTCGTTTCAAATAAAAAAATAAAAAAAAGGCTACAATGGTCCCATCTTTATTAGCATGTCTTTAGAGGACCGTTCCGTTTGAAAGATGTACAAACCTATACCAAACATACAACGTCGATTCGTGGAAAAAATATACTGACAAATTAGAAGCGCAAGTGAAAAGTAAAGTTTCGATCTCTGAAAATTATGATGCTTTCATCGAGCTTGTAAAACAAACTACCTGCAAACACATATGCAAAGGATGTCAACAACAGTACATATCTAGTCTGAATGATAAAGCAAAAAACATAATTGTAAAATACACCGAATAGTATTGAAAAGTTCTATATACCTAAATTATGGCGGAGAAAAGTGAGAGATTGCAATATATATGTAGAGCATCAGAACAAAAACGATGGAGTGATACACTACGTAAAAGGGTCATGACTTACAGCAGTCATGTAATTAGGTTTGAAATATAATCAAAAAACTTAGCGGTGATAGCATAAAGGTAAAACAGTCACAAGCAATAACACCAGGTTAGATAGCATGCCAACTGCTGGTGAATAGCAAAGCATATTGCCGATGTAAAAATCCTAAAGTTCCAAGAAAGAACAGAAAATAACTTTGTTGCGGAACCAAAAAGCTCAAAAGCGGACAAAGTGATTATGAAAAGTGCTAACTCACCCGGGTTATTTGATAACAGAGCATATTCAGGCTAATTTTTCAAATCAAAAGCAAAAAATAGATGCGAGACCATCGGTTTATCTAACAGATTTAAAAATTATGACGCAAATCCAAAGTGGTAGCTCCTCTGAAATCGAGTAAAGACCCCGAACTACCGAGTAGTTTTTTTCTGATATTCCTGTACAAATGCTTCTGTACAAATTATAGGAAAGCCTTCCGGATCCAGTGTTCAATCCAATCCAGGACGCAATTGGTATCGGTATAAAACAGGAAACCTTGCACATATATAGTAGGCAATGGAATAGGCTTTAAAAATGATAACCTATTACAAAACAAAACTCACTAAAATTAAACCCTGCTAGAGCCCAAGTTTGTGCACTTCATCTCATTACTTATTTTTCATATGTAAAACTGAACGTATTCTGGGAGAGACAATACTTGGAACATACTGATAAATACCAGTGTTAGAGTACAAGACTAAATATGCTACGGGGAACAACGTACTTCAAAAACTTCTAAAGATCAAATGGAGTGCAAATCCACAGGCCCTAATGTCACCAGCCGGTGTCACGGTGGTGACTTATTGGGCGTCAGTGACGCCCAATAAGTCACCAATGCATTAAGAGCAACATGTATAATAACTACTTACTTACTTACTTACTCCGTGGCGTTACAACCCTTCGTGGGTTTTAGCCGACTCGACAACATGCCTCCACTGTTTTCTGTCTTGAGCAACCTCCATCCAATTCTCTACGCCCATAGTGCTTAGGTCTCCTGCTATATTATCTCGCCACCGAAGACGAGGGCGTCCGCGTGGTCTCCTTCCAGTTGGGACTTCCTCCCACACCAGTCTTACTGTTCGTTCGTCAGAATGTCTTCTGAGGTGTCCTGCCCATTGGAGTCTTCTGGACTTTATTTCTTTTATGATGTTGGCGTCTGGCTAATAATAATAACTACTGGCTGTGTGGAATAGATCTTTCTACCCAAACTATACCGAACCGATATGGTTTCGTATCACCAGAAGACCATCGATACGTCACTAAATATGTAGAGAAATTCAGGCACACTGTCGATGAAAGACATTAATTATAGAAGTTAGTGGAACTGCCAGATACCAGCCGGATTAAATCAAGGAAAATATTTATAAGAAGCGTTAACGTCGAACCCCCAAACTATTCCCGCTACATCCACAGCCATCGTACGGAATGGATCTGGACTGGAGAAAGTGGAGGACATTTAACCGCATATGTACCGACGTTGTACCTGTACAAGTAAAATTCAACCTTATTCAGTGGATTATAAAGACAGATAACGATGGACTCTGTGACGGTGGGGAAATACACAATATGGAACATCTAAGAGTATACGTACTTTGTCCATCACAGCGTATCCTTAAAGATTTATGACTCACAAATATAAAGGCAATGGATGTAGCTCGATACTGATGTAATGATAGGTCTTCAATTCACTCTGTCTTATTTATCTTTAGACAAATTGAAAGCTTTTGATTTCAATCATAAATAATATTATACTTAGCCTCCCTACTTGTACTTACCTCATAATGTCTGGTACAAATCTCTGTCACTTTCTTTAAAGTATGTATTTTTTACAATATGATTATCACTATGTTTGCCTTAATCTCCATTCGAGGTGTGTTTCCTTAATTACCTTTCTCTCTTGGATCATACCAAACGCTCTTCCCAGATTGTTTTATCTAACTATCTCCCACCCATTAGCTCTTTGTTGGCTTTTCGTCCAGCTTATTTAAGAAATTTGATAGTTCTGCGTATTTAATATGATTCGTGATATATCAATTTAGCATCAATATTCAATAATTAATAACTAATCCCTATTTGTCAATAATTTCAGAATCGGTATAAAACTTATTAATGATTCTGTACGTTTTGAATCTTATTATAATACATAACCAATAATTTTTATATTTAGTAATATCACCTTTGAATAAAACGAAAGAAAAATGGAAGAAAACAAGTAAAATTAAGTCATGTTTCCAGAAAAAAGTATTTCTTATTTCTCAAGTCTTTACAGATCTCCAGAATTTATATAATAACCCTGCAATTTAAATATACAAAAATAAGTCCACATTTAACATTTTTATTATTTGCTCAATCAGATATCAAATTTTATCGGTAGTATTTATCAAATTTTAGCATAAATGTCTATTTTTTTTGGGCAAACCTTTTTGATGTTTTCGTTTTAGTTCGCCTTTTATGTATAACTTACGTGATGGTAACCATAAATTATCACAGCGTTAAAAAGAAATATTTATTCTGAAGCGTAGAATATAAATATTAAAAGAGGGTCTGAAGTTAGAATAACTTAAATGTGATTGATAACAACAATAATTACTTAATATCTTTAAAATATATTGCAATTTGTTGTTAAAATTTTTTTAAACTAGAAAGGTAGAACAAAAGGTCTTTGTTATTAAAATTAGAAGTAACACTAATAAAACATAATTATAAGCACCTAAAAAATAGGAATAGTGCCTAAAGACAGAAAGACAAACCTTATGGTTTAAGGTCTTCCCTAGAAGACAGACAGAAGATTGAAAAGATTTATACATAAACAGTTATTATTAAATAATATATTTAAATATATCAACAAACAATAAATTGAGTAAGGTCTTTTTACAAAACAGAATTAAAACTATGGTTATGGTTATGGTTATGTACCAACAGGCAGAAAAGGATATACTAACTGTCATATGTCGAAATAAACTTTTCTGAATTACTAATTAATTATCAAAAGTTAATTTTATTTTAAATAAACTAAAATATGACAATTAGCTGGTACATAAAACTTATATTTATTTATAAACTTTTTAAATTTACATGAGAGAAATTCTTCATATATTAACGATAAATGTTTATTAAGAGAAATTTACAAAAACTACTAGCTTCACTGCCTAGTTAATTCATTCCAATTTTTAAGAAAGTTTGTTACCTTAGATTTAAATAAAAAATATTTTCCCACTAACTTTAAAAGCAAATCTAGATATTACGCATGGGGGACACAAAATAAATGCTGGACAAATCGTGGTAAAAATCAAATCAAATAGCACAACTGAACTTCAGGTTATCCTGGATGATAAAAATGATAAAAATCTGTGATTCCTTAAACTCGGCTGCTGATCTTTCACTTATCATATCGCATTTAGCCTTCGGGACACTGTTATCAAATCCCTAGTCACAGTACAACAAAAAGGTGATTAACTCACTTTACAAAGATTGCCTTATGGAATTTTAAGCTCAAATCATCTTTTTCTCAGCAAAACTCATGGAATTAAGGGAAAATTTGCCGGTTTTTTAAAACTCTACGAGAAACGAACCTTCTCCGTTCAAAGTATAAATTGTTCTCCTTGACCGCTACATTAACGAGTTCCTGATAATCAAATCCGGACTTAAACAAGAAAAGCGCCCGCATCTTAGGGCACCCCATCGAAAAGTGACATCATCCTCAAAAATTATCCTTTTGTCCGCGTCAGCGGAAAAATTGTTGTTTTCAGCAGACTCCAGACTCCAAAATGAAACAGACTCAAAAAAGGTTTACATTAACAATCTCAGAGAAGCAAAAAATATTAAGAATCTTTTTCTGTGTTTTATGAAATATGGGTTGAAATGAGAATACTACAATGTCCTAAATACTTCTTAGATTGTTGGAGTACTTTCCTACAACGAGTACTCCTACAGTAATTTTCTTGTAACTTTTTTGAAACTACTCAACATGATAATATATTTGACACAGAAAAATGATTTGGCGTAATCTAAAAAACAAAGATATATCCCTTTAAGCTGCTGTTAAAAACTTTTGTAGCACGACTGATACCGACAACAATACTTCCCTTATTTCCAATCTTCCTCGAAAATCTATCTATATTTTTTAAATCTTACTTGCATGTTTTGCGTTTTTGATTACATAGTAGAAAAAACTTATCAATATAATTTAAATAAGTTCTAAATCATTTTTATTAAAATATAAAACATTATAAGGTTGTTGTGACTCTTCAATTCGGTCAGTCAATAAATTTAAAGAAAACTAAGTTTATGGTATGCAAACGATCTACAACATCTTATCAAAAGCTTAAGTATGAATAGTGCTGAGATGGGAATTATTTTAAACGCTAAAAAACGTACATGCTAATTACAAAAAGACCACACAATATACATCACCTATTGACAATCAATGGTAACGTGATTCCATCACCTAGGAAATATTCAAGGGAGAATATCTATTGGCCGAAGGCAGAACTCATGGTTGAAGAATCTACGTGATTGGTATCAATGCAGCTTGATTGATTTGTTTAGAGTAGCAAGTTCAAAAATAAAAATAGCCATTATGATTGCCAACCTCCGTAGGGAGACGGAACTCTAAAAAGACGTTGATGGTCATTACAAAGAGATACATGCTAAATATTGATATTCGTGTGAACAATGAAGCTATATAATGAATACAAAACTATAGAGCTATTTGGAATCAAACGTAAATGAAACAGGTGATTATTCAAGATAAAAAAAAAAGAAAAATGAAAAAATCAGGAAACGCAATCAAGAACATTAAAACAAATACTATGTCGCAGAGATCTAAACTTAAAATTAAAAGTACGAATTCTATGGTGTTGTGTCTTTCCGGTTTTCTTGTACGGTACAGAGTCACGCACTCTTAATAAGCTTTGTCTAAATAAATTGCAAGGTTTTGAAATGTGGTCATACCAAAGAATTTTAAAAGTGTCTAGGATAGATGGAGTGACTAATAAAGAAGTTTTGCGCGAAATACATAAGAATAATGAAATATTGTGTACCGTCAAAGTAAAAACTTCAATATTTGTGAAATATAACCTGTGATGAAAAATACAAGATGCTACAGTTGATAATGCAGTGTAAAATTCAAGGTAAACGCAGCATAAGAAGAAGAATAATCATCTGGTTAAGAAACCTGAGAAAATGGTTGGGATGCAATTCAATTCAATTGTTCCGTGCAGCGACCTCAAAGGTAAGGATAGCAATGATGATTGCCTTCCTCCGTGACGAAGAAGGCAGTTGAATAAAAAAGAATATAAAAGGTATACTATAAATATGAATGGATGTAAAAATATTTTCCAAACCAAGGTGAAAAAATATTTATTACACCAAACAAGGACTAGGCCATTCTGCAATCAATAAAATGTTAAGAAATCGTCTCGTCATGATAATGCGATTTAAACGCAAAAGTTGTCAATGATTTTGTAGAGAGAGTAACTGGTATATGTACAGTTTGGTTAATACACAAGATTAACACGGAAACATTACCAGGAAAATATTAAAATTGCATAACACGTGTCACAGCATATTTAGGTGGAGACATAGCTCAAACCATAATCACCTGACTGCTAACTCTGATTTTGTTGCAAATTATTAACAGAAAAAGAATCAGCCAAAATTATGTCTTCACAATTTATATACACGTACAAATTTAAAAGGTGTATAATGTTTATTTTAATTTATTTAAAATCTTCTAATAATAAAAAATACATCTACATTAATTTTAATCATCCTATATTTTATATAGTAAATTTGTTCAACCTGTTCTTGTACATGCAAGTAAATTAATTCTTTTAGATAATCTTCCGTCAGTAAAATGAGATTTAACTTAGAATTACTTTGTTTAAGAATTTTATTACATAACGGACAAATCATTTTCGTTTATATGGTACAGAAAATAACCAAATTCTTTATCCGCACTTTACACTAATTTATTTTCTTTAAAATTGTATATTAAAAAATAAGATAAATAGCTATACATAAGTTAAATTGTAGTACTTATTTACATTTATAATAAATTCCTTGACCGAGAGTGACTAACTATTCAAAAGGAGAAACGCATTAGAGGCCTGCCTTAATTAGGTTTCTTTTTGATGGCTCGTTACTAAAAGTGAATTTTTATAAGCTAATTTTTGTATTGACGATCACACTATACCAAGAAGAACGTTTGTATTTTCCTGCCTCAATTTTTATATAATCCTTATAATATCCTAAATAAAGCAACGTGACGCCCTTGTTCTAATTTCCGAATCTCATGACCTATACCCATTTGTTGTAGAATCTGAACAACCCAGCAATTTTTATTTTTAAATAACACATTTTTTGGAGTAATATTTTACAAAATGACTACATTTATTAATTGCGAACAGTAAACAAGAATTGTTATACAACCAGATTTGTTATTCAAAAATAACAACATGAAATTCGATAACACTGTAATAATGATTATATTTTGAAATGTTCTATAAATGTATCGAACAAATGAAATACACTTTTGATTGAGTACTACATAATATACTGCATGAAGTTTAAAATATAACATCCAATAAAACATCAAAAATATAAACAAAATTTTGGCAAATAATGTACTGAATTCACACATATTTATAATAAAATGTAATTTTAATTAGTTAGTAATTAATTAGTAATTTTAACTTAACGTTCTTAGTTTATCATAAAATATTAGTAACACGTAGACAACCGCTAACTTTTTTCTCTCCTTTTATTCTGTTAAATTTATTTAACAATTAGAAAATTTGTGAGATCCAGAAGCTATATAATCTTTTAGTTTGTATGCTGGTGAAGACGTTGCGCATGGCTTTGTCTCCTAATTAGTTCATGGTTTCCACATTCAAACTCCTAGGTAGATAATTCATGCAAATGCACTAAGGGTTCCAAAGTAAAGAAAAGTTGGATAGGTATGCAGTGTAATAACTAATTCTAAAGAAATTGAATGTACATATTCATACATGAAGGACATAACCATATTAAATGTTATATATATATATATATATATATATATATATATATATATATATATATATATATATATATATATATACATTATTGCTAATTAAAAAAAGTATTGGAGAGCTTGCATATAATATCCTAGAAAGTTATCTTTTAAACAGGCATCAACATGTTTATATAGATGAAGGAATTAATAAGAGGAAAAAAGCAACGTGACGCCTTTGTCCTAATTTCCGAATCTCATCACCTATACCCATTTATTGTAGAATCTGAACAACCCAGCAATTTTTATTTTTAACTAACACATTTTTTGGAGCAATATTTTCTATGATGCAAATTTTTTCTTCTTCTTAGCGCTCTCTCGTTCATTTTTGAACATACGCCTTATCCAACTCCTTCCGTCGGATTCTATCATGGGCAAAATACTTTCAATTTGTTTTTCCTCTAATCTGTGGTCTTCCCCTTGGTCGTTTACCTTTGTGAGGTCTCCAATGTTATATTGTGCCGTTTCAACGTTGTTCTTTTTGTCTGGCAGTGTTATCCGCGAAGCTCCATTTGAGTTTGGGAATTTTTGTTGTGATATCATCACCTTTTGCTTTAGATCTTACCCAGTCGTTTCTCTTTCTATCTGACAGTCGTATACCTAACATTGCTCTTTCCAGTGCCCTTAGTGGCTAGTTTATTTATATTTGTCTTGGTTAGGGTCCAGGTTTGACATCCATATGTCATGACAGGAAAGATGCATTGACTGAATATTTTTCTCCTTAAGTATTGAGATATTTTGCGGTTCTTCAGTATCCAACTGAGTTTTCCAAATCGTGCCCATGCCAGTCTATGCCCTTCTAGTGATTTCCATACTTTGGTTTTCTTTGTCAAGTTTCAAAATTTGATTTAGGTAGATATATTCCTGGACTTGTTGTATCTTACTTTCATTTATAATCGATCATTGTTTTTGTTTTTGTCATATTCATTTAAAAGCTAGTATTGGGAGCTGTCTGCGAGTTCCTTCATCATAATTTGTACTTTATCAAATGTGCTGGCTACAATCACGATGTTTTACCTTGTTGGCATTAACGTTGATGGTATATGTTGACCAATTTGTGGATTTGAAGACGTCTTCTAGGGCTAGATTGAAAATCTTTAAAGATATTACATTGCCTTGTCTAACTCCCCTCTTAATAAGGATGGGATTTGTATTTTCCTCTAATTGTACTATCATAGTTGCGTTTTCATAGAAAAGTTGCATGTTAACTTGGGAAAGGGTCTTTACAGGAGCAATGCGACCACCAATTCGTGGCATTAGAGTTAGAAGACCCTGATGTTTCCAGGGCAACAACTAACAATAACCACGGACGAAGCTACAGCACACTGAGGAAAAGAATAATAAATGGTAAAATGTTTAAAACAAATAGAAAAGGTTATTTCGAGTGAATAATAAAAGTAAAATTTAATGGCATGTCTCGCAAAATAGGAAACCAAAAAGCAAAATAGGTATATCGATGGAAGGTAACCGTATATACGTATTTCTGACTACTGGTTGTCTTCAGTACGGTGCAGCTAAGTTAGAAAAGGAGCTTGTTAACTTGGAAAATGATCATTATAAGAGCATTGCGACGAATTTGTGGCAATTAACGGTATACAAAATGTATGTGTTTATTCTGCTTGACATACAAAGGTTTGGAGAAAGGAAGCGTGGAAAATTATATTTTGTAAATCTACATACTAAATACGTAAATGTGTCAAATTATTAAAATAATTTCACAATTTTAGAACTGTATCATAGGCGTGACTAAACATAATCAGAAAATCCACAAGGAATCTATGTTCCTGTAGTTGGCTGTATACCATGTATCACAAAAAAAAAATATTAAAAGTCCTTTATAAAAGGTATATATTTTAAAACCCCAATCGGGCTATATCACAAAACGTTTTCGGAATCCATGTTCCATCATCAGTGTCTAGGTATACATGTATTGAGCCACTAAATATCTGGGCAAAAACCCGTTAAAAGTTATCTGTTTAAATTTAGTTTACATTATATTGCATTATATATTAAAATGGTAAAGTTACCAGTGGATTTGGAAACATGGCGACGTATGACTCCACATGAAGTTGCTCGTCTTGAGACAAAGTATCTACGAGGACTTGATGATAGCAACTCATGAATATAATCAGAAAAGGTAATTAAATGGTATAAATGGTTATATACAGTAACACATTGATAGTCGTCATATAAGCAGGGTTCACCTGCTTTTCCAAAACTTCCCTTAGCGGATTAGTAGTGTTTGTCTATAGTTGATTCGCGGTTTTTTTCTATATACACGATACCGTTTCCTTGTGAGTAGTAGTTTATTAAGAGCGAGTGTTTGTTATCTACGGCAAAGAAATTAAGCGAGGTCAAAAAAAGGCTGTTGTGTAGGGGAACCAATAGGTAAGAAAGGCGGAAAATACGTTTTTACTTTGCAGGAACCAATACCAGAGAGGTATACAAAGCGTCTGTTGTCTCCGAGTACTAACATCATGGAGCAAGAATTCGTTCCAAGGTAACATGGCGACATATGACTACACGTTGAAGTTGCTAGTCCTGAGACGGTGTGTCTACAAGGACTGTATGGAAGCAACTAATTGGAATGACAATGTTGACAAGCTAGGATGGACGTAGTAACAGAGCAGTCAATATGCGTCTACTTAAGACAAAAGCCAACGTTATTTAAAATTGTTAAAGTAAAGTAAATTAATATAACAGTATCAACCATCATTGTTGTTGTTTTAAAATTCTGTATATAAGATGAGATGTGGAAAAAGAAAAATATGTAGTTATAGTTAGGCAACCAACTATACATGTGTGCAGTAGTGTGGTGAAACAGAGAATTTAATATAAGGCCCTTTATGTTTCTACAACATTTGGTACCTGGAAAATAGAAACTAGACACATGTAGGAAGTTGAATTCTTGAAATTTTATTGTTGTTGGAGGGATATGAATGAATATATTTAAAATATGAAAGTGTTCTTGAATGAATAAAAATAAAACTTTTGTAGTATGATGTTCATGTAATATTTAACTTATAACTCAATTATTTTTTTTAATAAAATTTATTATTATTTAGTAGTTAGATCACGTCCACTGCTGGAGATAAGCCTCCCTTAAACTCCTCCATTTTTTGCAATTTCGTGCTCTTTGGGCTGATGTCTCAGCTCAACGTGTAGGTGGTTTTCTCTACTACGTTTGTCTGCTCTTGGCTTCCAATGTGTAATTTTACTCGTCCATTGTGAGTCGTGCATCCTCGCTACATTGCCTGCTCAGTTTCGCTATGCGTACCACAATATCAGCAATACTCGTCGTTCTTCGCAGATCTTCGATTCTTATTCGGTACCGCAACGTCACTTCCAGCATAGATGTGCCAGACTACACTATAATTCACGGCCTAACTTTCGCGTGATTTTTTGGTGGGTGGGTCCCAATTTAAAAATTGACGGGTTTGATGTTTATTAAAATGAAAATTGAGGTATTGTGGCACAGTATATCGCTAAAGAATTTATTAGCAAAATATTGTGGTATTGGTACAAAGCGGATGATATTCCCATTTTAGGATTAAGCTGGCAATTACAGTTTTATTAGAAATTAAAAATTATTTTCCTTTTGACATTATGTAGGTAAAATTAAATTCTGACTTGTGTTTATTTTATTTTGATATGCGAGTGATGCTTTTTTTATTAGATAGAATTATAGATTTGTTTTAATTTTTTTAATTAGGTAATTTTTTATTGAGATTTAAAGGTTCCTCTTATTATTTTTATTTGTAGAACATTCATTAACATTATTATTCTCATTGGCTTTCTCTATGTGGAATCATCTTTTCTAAGTATTTTCCTCTAAACTTTTCTGTTCTCTTCCAGGGACTAAGTACCTCTCCGCTTTTTGTATGAGATTATGGTTTTTCAGAAACATGCAATTTCTGTTCATCCCCTTTTTTACTGCACTACATTCAGACTACATATAATTCACCAAACGACCGCCAAACAGAGAGATACATAACCTGAAAAATTAAAAATCAGATAAAGATGCCGACCAATCCACAGCATAGACACCTCTTATGCTGCGACCAATCACGCCAAGTTAGGGTGTGCATTATAGTGTAGTCTAGATGTGCCACTCTCAATTTAAAAGCCGTAGTCTTGGTTAGAGTCATATTTTCCGCCCCATAGGTCATGATCGGTAATACGCATTGGTCAAATACTTTTCTTTTGAGGTTAATTGGTATATTGGCCCTAAGTGTGTCTCGCAGTTATCCAAAGACTAAAGTAATTCGTCTTTAAATTTCGCACGTTTGGTTTTCCCTGCTGATTCTTATCTTGTGACCCAAATACGTATATTTCTTTACCACTTGTAACTATTTAAAACAAAGTGGTAGACCTGGTGAAGATCTGAGAAATATATCTGATTATTTTTAGATTTAACATGGTTCCTTTGAATATATATTTCATAGTTTTTTTTGCCCCAGTAATGATTTTGTCAATTTTTTCAAAATATCATATTTATTTCTTCGTTATTCTACTACCATCAGCCTTGCTTAATAAGTATATTATTGTTATCTTCACCCCGGATATTACGTTTCATAACTTCTTTACCCATATGACTATTAAATATCGTGTTCATGTTGTAATTGATTTGTCACGTTTCTTCACCATCCTTCACCATATTTCAGTATCAGCTTTCAGCTATTCTTCATACACTCCGTTTCGTTGTACCTTGTCATACATTTGTAACAGGTCTATAACACATCTTATGCCCAAGTTCTTTTAACATCTTTTATTTATTAACCTCTCTGTCGTTCTGCTCTCTTATCCTAATGGTCCTATCCTTACAATGATGTTAGGTGCGTTGATATTACACCCCACTTCATTCCTCCTGGTCTGTTAAAATGATAACCAAGTATGGTGAAGTGATAAGTAATCGCACCTGAGATATCTTCTGGAATCATATCTCTTTTCGTATAAAAACAGTCAAAGCTTCTTTCCGGTACAAATTTACCATTTTTTTGCCAATTAAACTACTATTTTGTAACTCATTACATCTACTTTAATTATCAAAATGGCTCATGAACTTTAGAAACTTCACGCCATGCATAAAAATTGAATTAGTGGATAATATTCTTCAAAACGCTTTTACTACATTGGTTGCTACGAAATTTCTCACTACATTTCAAGCCGAAACTTCGGGGAACTTTCTAACTAACAGAGTTGTCCTAGTTTCGGATGTTAATACTAAATATTTACCTCTGTGTGTGGTTTGTTTATTTTTGTTGCTCGCTAAACTATTTCTCAAGTACATATTTTTGTTTTGGACTATGTTTACAATGCGGTAAAGTAGTACATATTAAGTTATATGCAGTCGGTTGCAAAATATAAAATGCACACCACATAGAGAAATTTAACTAAAGATATAACCTAGAACAAAAACTCTACTGAGTGTATAAGAGGGAATTAACTATTTTTTTTAATATTTTTTTTTGAAAAATTCTCTTTATTTTTTATCTAGACATTAACTTAAACAGAAAAACCAATTAAAAATAATAATTTATGTATAAAAACAATACTAGAAATTCTATTTCAAATATTGTTTTCTTCAAGAGTCAATAACAATGGATCCAACTCAACTCATTGAGTAATATAGTAAATTGTAAATAATATAGTGATATAGTAAAACGAACTGACAGATACAATCCCTAATAATACAAATGCCCTATCCTGTATTCCATTCAACATCACATTAAAGAAAATAATTAGGGAGTCAAAAGTCAACACCAGAGGAACAATAGTAACAAAAAGTGTACAAATATTGGCATTTGCAGATGATGTTGATATCCTAGCTAGAAGCGAAAGAGAGATGATAGAAGCATTTAATGTGATAGAAATAGCGGCACAAAACAGTGGCCTAAACATTAACCAAATAAAAACCAAATACATGAAGGCCAGTAAATCGACAGGCCAAATAAATCTACAAAATCTGGCAATACGAGACTATAACATCGAAAGCGTGAAAAGTTTTACATATCTAGGTTTACTAGTTACCGCAGATAACAATATTAGCGAAGAAGTTAAGAGAAGAATACATATCGCTAATAAAACATATAATGTAAACATCTAAGATCTAACAACATCACAAGAAAAACCAAATGCAAAATATACAAGACCCAGATAAAATCGGTCCTTGTATATGGATCAGAGACGTGGATACTATCGAAAAGCGATGAGAACCTATTAGGTACATTTAAACGAAAAATCCTTGGACATATATATATATATATATATATATATATATATATATATATATATATATATATATATATATTTATCAAATTATTCTCGACCTTACTGTGTTAAATATTATTTGTAGTCTCAGCAATTGGTCTGTATGAAATAAAACTCTATTTGTTATTTCTCAATATTTCGTCACGATTTTGTGACTTCTTCAGGAGAAAACTGTAAATTTATTATAATTATTATATGTAAACAAAATGAATATTTCAATACTTACAACTTAAGATTAAAAATTTAAATTTTGATAACATATCCAATTTAAATAAATGACATTTTTTTGATTTTAATTTATTTGAGATTTATAGTAACCGCAATATTTTATAGAGTGAATTCAAAAAAAGTGTAAATTGATAATTACAAAAATCGACTTTTCCTTGAAATGGTACACATTAATAAAACTCCAGAATCTATCAATTATAAGACAGACACCAACCATTTAAGTAATATCTACTGTAATATACTAAACAATATATGATATGATAGATCTTAATATCAGTATCTAACAACATCAGACCAATATCTGACTACGTACCATCAATTACATTTTATAGATCAATTTACCATGTTCATGATTCTTTCTCAATATTCTATTTTTGCACCTTATTATATGGATAATACTGTCACAATATTTAATTGTTTATTAAAACCTATTCACTAAAAATTGTACAATGGGAATTCACTCTATAAAATATTGCGGTTACCATAACTCCCAAATAAATTAAAATCAAAAAAATGTCATTTATTTAAATTGGATATGTTATCAAAATTTAAATTTTTAATCTTAAGTTGTAAGTATTGAAATATTCATTTTGTTTACATATAATAATTATAATAAATTTACAGTTTTCTCCTGAAGAAGTCACAAAATCGTGACGAAATATTGAGAAATAACAAATAGAGTTCTATTTCATACAGACCAATTGCTGAGACTACAAATAATATATATATATATATATATATATATATATATATATATATATATATATATATATATATATATATATATATATATATATATATATATAAGGGGGTAAAGGAAAATGACATATGGCACAGAAGATATAACTTTGAACTATACACAACATACAATTAACCCGAGATCGTAACATCCATAAAGATCGAACGTCTGCGCTGGATGGGCAATGTTAAATGGATGTTGGAGATTGAAACGCCAAAACATATAATGAGGCAAACACTAGTAGGGAGAAGATCAAAGGAAAGACCCAAACTTAGATACATGGAACAAGTGAAACAAGATCTGAAAACACTTAAAATTACCAACTGGAAAAACAAAGCAAAGAACAGAACAGAATGGTGGAAAATCCTAGTATAAGCCAGGACTCAGAAAGGGTTGTCGAGCTACTGATGATGATGAATAACAATGAATACTATTATTTGCTTTGTTGTTCATGAGCTGGTTCGTATTGATAAAGCTGCCAATTTATAATGTTATTAAACAAATGTTTTTTTTACTTGTTTGCTTTTCACTGTGATTTAATTTGCGTTTTTATTGAATGGTATTTGATTTAATACCAGGAAATTAAGTTTAACTTAAGACTCTCTTTTAAAAAAATTTGGCGGTTAGAATAAAAGTGGTGTAAGTCAGTTATTCGTCATTATTGAGTTATGCTCATATTTGTTTTGTCTATATTTAAATCTATTTGCAAAAAAAATGATGTAGGTCAAAAGTCTTTTCTTGTCTCGTAGATGGCAGCATCGGTTTGATCGGCAAGCAAAACTACTCATATCGTAGTTAAATTGTGGTGTAAGTCTGACTTATACCACTTTTATATCAGCCAAGTGGCAGTTTTTGTGAATGCTGTCATTGATTATTGAGTGCTGTTAAGTATGGCTGACGACGTCTCCAGTGTATTAAGTGAACGTAATAGTGAATCTAGTGTTTATTATTACTTAGGATTGGACGAATGGCTACCATCGGACGAATGGCTACCATCGGACTTAGAAAATACAGATGAGTCACATTATAATATTTACGTATACTGATGAAAAGTGTAACATAACCACAAAATTGGTATTTAAACTTTAGTTCTAAGGTTAGCGGTTATTACACGCATTGTTTTTAGGTAAAATTGTCGTAATCTGTATTTACTTTTTATGTAGACGTAAAATTACGTCCAACGTCCAAAAGATGTTGTCGGTTGTCGCTCACAAGATTTTTTTATTTCAGAAACTAGCTAACTAACTTCTTTCTTAGCTTTTCCCTTTTCAGAGTTCGCTATTCCTAACTCTTCTTACTACTCATTTCCTAGCGTCATGTTTTATTAACCTAACCCTTTCTTTCTTAAGCAATTTATCACACAGTTTTTTCATCTTATTTTCGGTTTTTGACGTAATCAAACCATTGCAGTCTTTGTTCTTGATTTTTTAAACTGTAGTCACCCCAGCTCTTTCCCTAATTAAGTCGTTCCTGATTATTTGCCTTGTTTAAGTTTTGTTTTATTATCTGTTACATTTTTGTTAAAAAGACGGTGTAATATTAAAGTTTTTAAAAGATTCCCGGCATGGAAACATAAGACTCCCAATAGGGGTTGCTGCTGACCCTAAGACAATGTCATATTTTTTATTAACAAGAAATGGAAACAAAGAGCAGCAGAATTAACTAGTATCTCGGATAGAGTAGCTAGCTAACTTAACCTTACAACTATCAAAGAGATACAATATACAAATTATAAAAATATGCGCCCCAAGGATTAAGTACACTGACGACGAAATAGAAGAACTCTAGGCTAACAAAAATGAAGCATTAAATAACAATAAAAGTGACTTCAAGTATTTAATTGGTGACTCTAATGTAAAAGTGGGAAAGAGAAAAGACAAGGAACAAGTTATGGGAAAGTATGAAGACGATAAGCAAAATGAAAGGGGAGAAAGACTGGCCCAGTTTACATACTACCAAAATATGCATATAGCACATACATTCTTTAAGAAAAAATCGAAGAGAAAATGAACTTGAGTACCATCAAATGGAACCACTAAGAACGACATTAACTTCATTTTAACTAACAAGATTGCTACAGAAAAAGAAGTATAATAAATAAATTTTACACAAGCAGCGACCATAGAACAATCAGCAAAAGTTGTTCTAGATCTGAAAATAGGAAAAATAAAATTATTCACAAAACTAACAGTAACCGGTATGGATATTACCAATCTACAAGAAAACTCACTATCAAAGATCACTAACAAAGGAGAATTGGTGATAGATTACATGACGAAATCGACAGCCCTTAATTAATATAATTAATTTCCGATAGTGTTAAAGAATAGACAAAAAAACAAACAAATGGATTATAAGCAAAACCAAACTAAAAGACGCAGGAGAACTTGCTGCCAAATTAAAATGAAGCTTCATAGGACACAATGCCCGATTAAAGAATATAATGTGGAACCACGAAATACAACAATGGAGACCATGGTTAATAAAGAGGAGCAGAGGAAGAGCACAAATGATATGGACTGATGACATTAGGAAGATCGAAGGACACAACTGGAAGCAACTGGCGCAAAATAAAAAACAATGGATTGATTTGGGGGAGGCCTATGTCCAAAGTTGGATTACTTAAGGCTAAAGAAGAAGGAAAAGAAAAGTGCTAAAAAAATTGGAGGCCCGCAACAATAAAATGAACATAGTAAACTGTCTAATAAAACCAAAATAATGCTTAGTGAACTTTGTAAGACAATAAGAAAAAGTATTAAGGAAGACATAAGACAATACAATGAAAATGAAAAACTAAATTCTACAGCGAACTATACCAAGCTCCTAAAACACTTAGAGAAGCAGTTACTAACCAAGCGGATGTACCAGAAGTCTTCACGGAAAAAGAAGAATCGACAATTGCAAAAATGAAAAGCGGTAAAGCAACTGGAATAGATGGCATACCAAAGAAACTGCTTAAAAACGCTGGCAAAGAAACCTGAAAAATCTTAGCAGGCCCATTTACGAACTGTCTAGGATCAAGATGCATACTAGACGAATCTTCTTCTTCTTCTTAAGGTGCCGTGCATTTCTGCGTAGGCGTCCACCGTACATCGTCTTGTCAGGTGAGATGTTAAATATTCAGGATTAAATAATTCTGTTTTTAGCAGCATTGCGAAGCATTTCCTATGTTGATTCCGGTCCATTGTCGAATATTGCGCAGCCATGACATTTTTTTACATCCCAGACCTTTTCTACCCTCTATCTTTCCTTCGAGTATCAGTTGCTAAAAAGTGTATCTTTCTCCTCGTAATATGTGCCCCAAGTATGCAGTCTTCTTACTTTTTACATAACTAAAAAGTTCCCTATGCCCGCTCTTCTTAGTACTTCCTCATTTCTGACCCTGTCCGTCCATGATATTATAAGCATTCAACGCAGGCACCACATTTCAAATACTTCAAGTTTGTTAATGGAGCTGACCTTTAACGTCCATGCTTCCATTCTGTATAGGAGAACAGGCCACACGTATTACTTAAGCATCTTGTATCGGAGGGTGAAGTCCAATTTGCGATCAGTCAGAAATTTACGAAGACTCAAAAAAGCATTTCTGGCTTGTTTAACTCTGCTCTTTATTTCATTCTCGGGGTCCCAACCCTCGTTCAGCAAACAACCCAAGTATTTGAATTGCCTGACCTATTCGATTTCTTCTCCAGAGACATATATCTTTGCGTTAGGGTAATCATTTCTACTTATAATCATTGTTTTTGTCTTCTTGATATTTATTTTCAAACCCCGAGCTTCACTTGCAAGAGTTAGATCATTTAAAAGGCATTGAAGATCTTCGATGTTATCTGCCACTATGGCTGTATCATCGGCATACCTGATGTTGTTAATAAATATGCCGTTAACTTTAATACCCTTATTAGAGTCTGCCACTGCTTCTGCGAAGGCTTTTTCTACGTATAAATTGAACAGCATTGGAGACAGTATACAACCTTGCCTTACTCCTTTTTTAATGGAGAAATCTTCTGTTCCGTTGAAATTTTGAAGACGTACTAGACCAATAAAATACAGCAAACACAATTCTCAGTCATAAGAAAGGTAGCAAAGAGAATATCAAAAACTGAAGACCTATAAGTCTACTACCAATCATATACAAGATATTCATAAAGATCATCAACAACAGATTACCAAATGCATTAGATGCCAAGAAAGCAAGCTGGTTTCAGAAGTGAATGTAGTACCGTAGATCATATCCACACGCTTTAGGAGCTAAAAAGTAGAGCTTAAAAATATTAAGTACCGCTAGCATTAACCTTCATAGATTTTGAGAAGGCTTTCGATTCTGGATATCCCAATGGAGTGATAGATACTCTGACTAACCAAGGCAATGACAAACCGTACATGAAAACTTAGCAAATATATACAGATAAGCAAAAGCTAAGGTAAAACTTTATGAAAATACTTAAGAATTTCTTACTACGAGAGGCGTCCGACAGGGCGGCGCAATATCACTAAAGCTCTTAACTGTAACTCTAGAAAATATATTCGACAAAATGAAATTACATAACAAAGGCCCATCCATTGATGGAGAATGCTTTCTATATCTAAGGTTTGCGGAAGACATGGTTCTGATTGTAATAATCCTACAGAACTATAAGAACTTATGCGACCTAAATGCAGCTAGCAATAAAGTTGGCCTAAAAACCAAGGTAGTGTATGTCCAATATGCTATAATAAATAACACTGCACTTAAGACAGTAGACGAGTATGTATACATGGAACAACAATGAAACTGGCTTGGGTATCCTTTAATAGAAATCCAATTATGTTCAAATCGAAGATGCCACTTCAACTAAACAAAAAATCATTCGGTCAGTGTATACTACCAATCATCTTATATGGCAGCGAAACTTGGACACTTAATAAAAAAAAATAGCTAAATTCAAAGTCACTCAAAGGTAAATGGAGCGATGCAAACCAGGTATAACAAAAAAAGATCGATAAAGAATAGAATGGATCAGACAGAAAACTAAGGCCACTGATGTAATCCACACAATTAAATCTTTAAAATGGCAGTTGACGGGATATTTAGTGAGACAAACTCTTAATAGATGATCCACTAGAATTACCAGGAATTACCATACAAGAGGCGTTAAGAGACCAAGAGGACGTCAAAATTTAAGATAAGACTATGACATAAGGAAACGAGCCAGTAGAACATGGCACAGAATAGCGAATATTACACAATCCTGGGCAGAAATGAGAACGACTATATAAGGGAGAGTTCACCACCATAATCGGTAGAGTACGCTGAGAATGATGATATAATCATATACTTACATACCATATAAACAAATACATATATATGTATATATATTTATATATATATATATATATATATATATATATATATATATATATATATATATATACCATGTGGTCCATATGTATGGAATAAATTCATTTTTAGCGTTATTATGTACTATGTGAAAAAATCCATTCTCTGTATGAGATAATATACACCAGTAAAACATGCCATCAATCAAGTTTTACTATGTTTACAACAAATTTTAAAAAATTTATGATGTATTGTGTCCATAATTGTATATTTTAATGTGTGGTATAAATGTTGAGTGTCAATGCTTACAAAAATAATCTCAACGACTAGTAAGTTACACTGAAGAATTGTGATATTTTTTAAATATTTACATAATTGTCTTTTACAGTGTCTTGAAAAAGGAATAAAACCATTCCGAAAGCTCGACAAAAAGTCAAAAGAGTCTTTTTTTAACATCCCGGCCAATATTCTGACTACAACCCTAATAAACTGTGTTGTTTATTTATATCGACAGTCACTAATATCCAGTATTTCTTATATATATATATATATATATATATATATATATATATATATATATATATATGTATATATATATATATATATATATTGTATATATATATATATATATATACAATATATATATATATATATATATATATATATATATATATATATATATATATATATATATATATATATATACAAGAAATACTGGATATTAGTGACTGTCGATATAAACAAACAACACAGTTTATTAGGGTTGCAGTCAGAATATTGGCCGGGATGTTAAAAAAACATTCTTTTGACTTTTTGTCGAGCTTTCGGAATGGTTTTATTCCTTTTTCAAGACACTGTAAAAGACAATTATGTAAATATTTGAAAAATATCACAATTCTTCAGTGTAACTTACTAGTCGTTGAGATTATTTTTGTAAGCATTTACACTTAACATTTATACCACACCTTAAAATATACAATTATGGACATAATACATCATAAAATTTTTAAAATTTGTTGTAAAAATTGTTTTACTGGTGTATATTAACTCATACAGAGAATGGAAAGAAAAAACAGTGTAATTAATGTGTAATTAGGTGTAATTGATGTTATCATTCTTTACAAGAAATACTGGAGGCCCTTCTTAGGTGAATAGGTATATATATATATATATATATATATATATATATATATATATATATATATATACCTATATACCTATATATTTAATATATTTTTCGTGTAGATTTAATATTAAAAAGAATCGGTGACAGTAATACTATTCCTGTTATTCTAAATCTGATCGTGATGGTTTTTGTTTAAATCTAAATTTTTTTAACCAAGCTGATTCTTTAAAAGATTTAATTTAAAATTATCCTTGCGTTGGTTTCATTTTAAGAGACGGAAGAAAAAATTTACTTCCTGGCACAGATGCAGACTAAATAAATTTTGTCTTTAGATTAAAGAAGCGTCAGGAACAAAATTTATTATCAAGAGAACTGTTTTCACGATATTATACTGTGTAGAGATTTAACTTGCTTTATTACTTTTAACAAATAAATACGTAATTATTTTTCTACAGCTATACATAAAAAAGAATTATGAATTTTTAAGAAGTTATGAAATTTAGAAAGACGCAAACTTTATCTGATCCAGGGGCTCTGCCATATTTTGAGTTGTTTATAATATAATAATAATAATGTTTATTTACTTCCCAATAAACAATATAAAACAATGTTACAATATGTTAGTTTTATATATTACAATTACAAATTCAAAGTTAAATATTTTGTACAAACAAATAGTTGTTAGCAAATAAACAAAGATGAACTTCCCTGATGCACCAGAGGTTGTGCTCAGGGATTACACTCATTTACACTATTCAATATTTGTTCTACAGTATCATTAGGTTGATAATATATAATATTGTTACAAAGTATATAATTGGACATCCTATTTTAATATTAATGAGGCTTTCTCGTTTTCCATTTGTGTTGATTTCGTTCTTGTGTCTCTGAATTCTTCAATATATTTTTATATCTTTTTCTTCTTCTTCCTTCTTGTATGTAGGCTTTAAAGCCTGCTTCCTTTTCAATATGAGCCTCTTAAAATGTTTAAATTGTCGCACCATCTTTTTCTTGGTCTGCCAATACTTCTTCGTCCATTTGGTGACTTATCTCGTGCTATTCGTACTATCACTTTCTCTGCCATTCTACTAATGTGCTCGTTCCACTCCTGTTTTCATTTTATCACCCATCCATCTATGTCTTCTATATTCCATGCTTTTCTTATGTTTTCGTTTCTCTCCCTATCCAACAGACTTTTCCCTGATATTCGTCAGAGTATTTTCATCTCTGTTGTTTCTAGTAGTCGTCTCGTTTTAGATGTGTCAGGTCTTGTCTCCGCCGTGTATCTTAATATAGGTCTAATTGCTGCTTTATATTTTCTTGTTTTTGTGTCTTGTCTTAGGTATTTGTTCTTGCAGATTGTGTCATTAAGAGATCCCGTCGCTTTACTTGCTTTTAAGCTTTGTTGTCGTACAACATCTCCGTAACTAGTTATAACTATTCTCAGATATCTAAACCTTGCTTCCTGCTTTATTTTTTTCCTATCAATTTCGATTTTACACCGTTGCGGGTATATAGATGCCATACATTTGTTTTTTTTGCTGATGTTATCATATTGTATTTCTTAGCTGTTGTATTGAAGATAGGTATGTCTTTGGAGCTCGTCTTCCGTCTCGGCGATTAATGCGGCGTCGTCTGCATAACATAATATTTTGATTTCTTTGTCCCCCATTCTGTAGCCATGACCTTTATATACTGCTTGTATTATTTCGTCCATTATTATATTAAACAGAAGTGGGCTTAACGAGTCACCCTGATTGACTTCGCTTTGTACTGGTATAGACTGTGTTAGTTTTACATTTATCTTTGCCTGTATTAGATTATGAAGGTAGATGTTTTCGATGGATTGTATATTATTGATTGGTATGATGCTTTTATACAGTAAGTTAATCTTTGAAGTTCGTCTTTGGTCTCGGCGACTAATGCGGCGTCGTCTGCATAATATAATAAGTATTTCGATTTCTTTGTTCCCCATTCTGTAGCCATGACCTTTACGTACTGCTTGTATTATTTCGTCCATTATTATATTAAAGAAAAGTGGGCTTAACGAGTCACCCTGTCTGACTTCGCTGTTTACTGGTATACTGTGTTAGTTTTCCATTTATATTTGCCTGTATTGGATTATGAAGGTAGATGTTTTCGATGGTTTATATAATATTGATTGGTATGTTTCTTTTATACAGTAGGTGTAAGACGTCTTCGACTTGTATACGATCGAAAACCTTTGTCAAATCTATAAAACATAGATATGCTGGTTTATTGTATTCATGGCCTTTTCTGTGATTTATCTTAGTACAAATATGGCATCTACGCAGGATCTTCCAGATCTGAATCCTTATTGTTCATCTGATAAAGTTGTTAGTTTATTGATTTTGTTGGTTAGGACTTTTGTGCTAAGCTTAAGTGCGGTGTTCAGTAGATTTATACCTCTATAGAAGTTGTGGTCTTCTTTATCTCCTTTCTTAAACATTGGTATCATTATGCTGTTTTCATGCGTCTGGTATCTTGCAGTGCAACATTAGTTTTTGTATAAGTTTTGTCATCTCTAGGGTTATACTTTCTTCTCCGTGTTTTAGAAGCTGGTTGGGTATTTTGTCTGATCCTGATGACTTTCTATTTTTAAGTGAATTTGTGGCTATTTCTACTTCCTGAAAACTGATTTCTATTTCGTGTCTTAATTCAGGTACGTTATTGTAGATTATTATTTTTTTTTTCTTTAAACAGTTTTATGAGGTATACTTTCCTCGGTGATTTTCTGTAGAAAATTTTATTTTGGTGTTATTTTCATTCTTATCTTTGCTAGTACTAGTTTGTGTTCACTTCCTGCGTCTGCTTAATTTAAAGTTCGGATATCTAGAATTTGCTTTAGCTGGATTTTTCTATTAGTGACTATAAAATCAATCATAGATTTATGCCCCCTGGAGTTTTTAAATGTATATTTATACTGGAGCTTATGGTCGAAAAATGTATTATTGATTCTCAGTTCGTTAAATGCACAGATATTGGCCATGAGTTCTCTATTTGCGTTGACATTGTTTTTATTTAATCTATACTTTAGTTTTATCTGGATTGTAATTAGTTTTTGTATTTTTGTCAAATAATTGGGTAAGTGTTTTTTTTTCGTGCTTTTCTAGATAGTTTTCTAACTTTTTATTAAATTTGTACCAATCATGTTTTTCTCTGCAATTCCTATATCTCAATGTATGTTTCTAGCATCCACTGTTCCTTAGCCTCATTTTGTTCCTTATTACTTTATGTTTTTATCTATATTTATCTAAGTTTTTGTTTCCATATTTCCACTTTTGTTCCATGATTTCGAAAAGGCAGTAATACACAAAATATTTCCCTTCCTCAAAGACTGCAAGCGCTATCCAAAAATCTAGTATTTTAGTTTGGTCTACTCATCTACTGTTAAAAGTCCAAATTTTGTGACATAATCCATACACGCTCATAACCCTGCAGGGTTGATGCGTTATGTAAAGAAATAAAAATTAAGTATACCCGGTTCACTATTCCCAGTCCGAACTGTATATTTGATAACAAATAATAAAATTATTTACTGTACAAAATAAAAAAAGTGGGAATAAATTCTACAAAATTAAAAAGTCAAAGTGAGGTTAAATAAGACACAGCAAGTTCCTTATGTTGTGACTAGGATGGAATCAATGATTAAAGATTAACAGTTCATTGGATAGCATTAATATAAAGTATTGTTTTATTATCTTACAAAATAAGTGCACTTTCATATGCTAAAAGCAAATATTAGTAATTTGACTAGGCAAATTCGGGGTTCAATAGTAATTTTTGCTCATTAGCATTTGAGGATGTTAAAATCTTCCACATATGGTGAATGAATTCAGCGTCCTGGCTGCAGTCTGCAGTCATATAAACCCAAACAAACAACAAAAACCTCCATGTAAGTATAAACAAGTTTATATTAAATTAGAAACAACTAATCTAAAAATATTAACTTTTAAAAAACATTTTATCATATTTATTAAGAAAAACTTACCAACGCATTAGCTGATGGAACAAATGGAAAACTTTGACTATCCATAATAATAAAATTTAAAATATAACTAACTAATTAACTGAATAGAACTAACAAAAGAATTAAACAAATATAATAAAACAATGAAACTATATTAAATTAAATAAACAACGCGAATAATACAAATATTTATTACAATATTTTAAATTGTAACAATTCAAATATTATGTTTTAAATATACAGGGAAAATTTGATGGGTTTAGTATACACTTCCACTATTTAGAATTATTCTTCTTTTTTTCAAAGAAAGAAGTCTGCAATAGTAGCATACTTAAGCTATTAATACTGATAAGTAGGAATTGTTGTGTTGTAGGTTTCCGGCAATGAGTCTGTCAAAATATGCCCTAGCTAAGCGAATAGACAATACTGAGAAGAAGCACATTGCTTTCGTATGTTGATATTAGAATAGTACATTGTTTTGTAGAATTAGGTAAAAAACGTCGTACAGTAAGGCATCCGTTTATAGAATCTTATTAATTTATAATACTATTGCGTGTTTCCCATTTACAACCAAACTAACAGATCGTCAAGCATTTATGAAAAAAATAACTTTTTTAAATTTACAATATTGGTGAATACAACCTTAAAGATAATTAGTGTAATTAAAGTGTCACTAGTTTTATATAACACGACCTTTTAGAGTACTAAAGCACATACACATTTCAGCCAAGTTAATCTTTAGTTAGATAGATCCTGACCTCACCTTTGACGGTATATTACAAATTAATTCCCGGGGCCCGACCTTTTCACAGCATAGAGGCAGCGATACACAAATCACGATGATGTTAAAACTAAAGTTTATGGGGGTTTAACATCGCAAACTATGGTATACATCGCTAATTGTATTGGACGTAGGCCAACTTTGATCCTCTGTAACCAACTTCAAAAGTGTTCGACATGAAATATTTGAATTTAAATTATTTGGACGGAATTATTCACCGATAAATGATATGGGACAAATTCAGTAAACAGTTATTATCAGCGGGAAAAGCGGTGCAGTAAAGTAAGCAGTTGTAGCATTATAAATATATTTCATCTATTTCATCTGATAAACTATTTTTCGACAGTCTGCCCATGTTTATTGTCAACGGTACAGTTGACTTTTCATCTTCTTCACTTTCATTCTGTTTTGATTCTTCTTGTTCTTCATCTTCCGATTTCATTAGACAAACAACACTATATGACCGAAAATCGATTTGGGAAATGGAGCTTTTATTTGCCAATCTGTAAAGTTTCTAGGAATTTACAATGGAACTATCAATTAAGCTTTTAAAAAGTGTCCACCACCATTTCTTTCTTTATACAGCAATCCTGTAATTTGCTATACCGTTCTCATGTAAGTCAACGCCGCCCATACATCTATTGTATTCTTGGATAACATTCGGCATGGGGATATTTACTTTTTTCGGCTGCTTGCGATCGTACCTCTTTGCAAAGCCTACGGGATGGGCTGGGCAGTTATTGTAGATTACTGTTTCGACTGAGTTATTATTCTATCTAACTACAGATATTCCAGCTTTTTTGTCAAAAATAAAGTCAAACCACCCACTTTTTTAGCAATAATTTTAAATGTTTTCAGTGGACACTTTTCAATCCTGTTTTCTCGCACTGTGCCAGTTGCTTAAATTCCCTTTTCTTTCAATATTGTGAACAGCTTATATGATGAAATGAAGTTATCAAAAAAATACTCTGTGATTAGAGGGAGTTTCTACAATACTTATTAATTTTATCACTACATCAGCCCCTGAGCCTAAATCTGATTTTGTTGTGGTAGCACCACCGTAGGGGATAAACTGGAATAGGTATCCATCAGATGAACGGAGGCACCATAACTTGTACCCAAAACGCACAGGTTTTCCCTTTAGAAACATTTTTGCAGATTGCCTTCCAAAATATGGTACCATTTGTTCGTCTATACATAAATTATACGCGAAAATACCAAATTGCAGGAATTTTTCATTCATTATGTCGAAAAAGGGGCGAAGTTTTGCAAATTTATCATTTTTTTTTTGTAACACCGTATTATCAGTTACGTGAATATACTTTTTGATACGCCGAAATTAAGTTCCTAGTAAATGTCACGTTGTTATCCTGGTCCTTCCTCCAGTACATATCTATTTGTGGCAAGGTCTGATGTCCTGTCAGAATGAGTATTTCCAAAAACCTTTTCAGAGATGCATTTGTCAAATGAAAATGTTGACAGTGATTATCGTAAGCATATTTTACAGTAAAATTAACAATAACATTGTAAACTTCACCATTAAAGAAGAGCTGGAAACATTCGTAAGGGGTTTTTCCGGCGACACGGTTCTCAATTTCTATCTCTTTTTTAGTTTCATGTGATTGTGGTGCTGATGAAAATATCGGATCAGTTTTTGTAGACCATTTTGTAGTTTTCACTCTATACACTTTACGTTTTTTATACGATTTACTTGTTGGTTCGATATCAAATGACTCCGTAGTAGAAATCTCTACAAAGCCAGCAACTTCAATTTTACTTGTGGAAGGTTCCAGAAGGACGGTATCTTTAGCAGAAATCTTAAGTGTGCCAGCAATCTCTCGAATCTAATTGTAACCTAGAACGTCACGTAATAGATGATATGAAACTAAAAAATAGTGAATAGGTTACCTGTTACAACATCGTCATTAATCATTTCTTCATCTGTTAATTCGTCACAGTCTGGAGGTATTAGATTAGAGCTATTTTTGCGACCCCATCATCAATATCACTGAGATTCTCCAATTCGGCTTCTAATTCCAATAAAGTTAGGGCCCTTTTAGGATTATTTTTCCAAATCGACTTATTTATTGTCTACAACACTACACAACCTTCTAACCCCAGATTATAACAAAACTGAATACCAGAATACCCGTCTTTTTAACACATAAAAAGATAATAAAGAAATAACACGTGTGCGCTGTAAAATAACTGTGGGTGTGTCATCTTGAAATTTCTGATCAAACAGATTTTCGAAGTCGACTTCCGCCAATGGTTCGTTATCGAACCATTATTTTCAAACCCCGAGATTTAATGACTGAAAAATTTTTTTGTTTGTACTTTTATAACAAATCACATACAAATAGGTTAAAAAAATCAAGTTTGAATTTATTTGACCATAAAACTTTGTTACCAGTGACATTACTACACTAAAAATAAAGTTGTGTCGAAGGACTGAAAATGTTTTATATTTAGAAAATATTTTTATAAAGAAAAAATGAGTTTGAAAATCAAACAAAATTAAATTTGGTTACACTTATACCTCCTGGTCAATAAAAAAAAATAAAAAAATTTAAAAAAATTAGCGTAATTGGCAATAAAAAATTCTACAAACAATGGTGCGTTTTCGCACCATTTGCGGTAAATGGGTTAATAGAAAGTTAAACGTCAAATAGTTTTAGAAAACTCATAGAAAAATAAAACAGAAAATATATATATGAACAAAATCAATAGAAATTGAAACAGGATAACTATTAAAAGCAAAATAACAAACATGTGTTTGTTTATAACGTCACACAGTTAAAGGGGCTTTGATATAGAGAGCTCTAGTTCTATATTTCCTAAATTATTTTTATCTCTTATATGTGTCTGAAAGTATTTTAAAAAATATGTATGGTTTTATATTTCCTAAATTATTTTTAACTGTTATATGTGTGTGAAATTATTTTAAAAAATACAAAATTTTCACAAAAAAGTGGTACAGTTGGCGGTAATTTAGAGTAGTACGATGCTTCATACTATGTTTTGCGTATTTTTAAATTTTATTTATATTTGTAAAATGAAATAAAGTAATTTTATTATTTATTTATGTGTGTACATTTATTTATGTTGTATAGTGACTTCTTTCGTCGCGTAAATAGGCTCTTCCATCCAACTGTTTACTGTAAATGCTACTTTATAAAAAGCCATTATAGGCCAGGGAAATGTAATAATGTACCATTTTTGTTGTACTAAGCCGCCCTGTCAAACGACAGTTGTTTTGATTAGTATAAACCTCTATAACAAAAACATTTATCTTTGCTGCAGTCAATTTTCTGGACTTATTGCTTATTAACAAATTAAAGTCAAAAAATGGTAAATTTTTTGTATGTCACCAAAAAGTAAAGCATTTGAAACAAATTTAAGAATAAGAAACTTTAGAAGGAACATATAAAAACCTTTACACTGACGTTTATTTTTAAATGTCTTTATCTTTATTTGCTGCCAAGAAAATTGCAAAATAAATTTAGTTTTTTTAAAGGTTTTTAATAAATATTAATAATTTTATTTTAAAAATTAGCGTAGAGCTTTCATATTATACATAATGTTGTTGAGTCTTGTAGTGCTTAAAATTTGATTTCAAAGAGATCGGTGAATTGTTTGAAAGCCATTTTATTCGTTTATTCCATTATTTTCATTATTATTGCTTGAAAAGTTCACTCAAAATATGTATGCCAATTTATTGTCTTTTTCACTTAGAAGCCACTTTTTTTAATACATAATTTTGAATATTTTTAAGCATTTTACGAAAAAAACAAAAGCATAACTTTTGACAAAAGAATAACTTTCTTCTTGGAATAACTCGCAAAGTAATTTCGAAGCAAAAACATTTTTTTAATATTTGTCTATAAATTGTTTAATAAAATTTGATACAGTAGTAGATCTAATATTAAAACCTCGATATATACCGCTGAACTAATAGCAATATTAGAAGCACTTAAATACATTAGTAATTTCTTAAGAACAAAATCTGATATATTCTCTGATAGTAAAAGTTCAATACAAAAAATTGAAAATATTTTTAAATATAACAATATTAGATTTAATTATGTGTTATCTGAAAGTATAAACCTGGTGGGTAAAATGAAATTAAGAGGATCTAATGTAATGTTTTGTTGAATAAAAGCTCATTGTGGAATATTAAATAATGAAATAGTAGACAAAATTGCTAAATATAATGAACCATCTAAAGAATCAGAATATAAATGTGTAATTGAGGATCTAAATTCTCATCTAAGTAAAAAAATGTTAAATTCATGGCAAACAATGTACAATTTATCCAACAAAGGATTATATTATAAAGATATAAAACCAAAAATACAGTCCTCAACGTGGTTCAAAAACTCAAATTTTAATAAAGATATGATTAGAATACTATGTAGAATATACTAGAAAGCAAGTTACATATACCATTATTTATCTGAATGACTAGAAATAGATATGGAATAAGCAAGAAAACAGTGTTGGTCCTTTTAGAACGTTTTCATGAACATTTAAATTATTGGACAGGAAAAAATAATGCGGTGTAAAATAAGAAATAAAATGAATAAAGAAGTGGCTTCCTTTATTTTTCATCTTAAATACACACTACACACACAAAATTGCAAGAAAAACAATGTTATTATAATAGTTCAAAGTTCAATTGGATTGGCATAACATTACAAATTTACAAAACTTTCTTTGTTGACAATCTTTTTGACAGATCACACTCCGATTCGAATGAAATAATCGAAATAATCTGTACTCGTGCAATGTTGCCACGTATAAATTGTCGGTTTGTAAACCAATAGTTTTTTAGAATGGTGCAACTCGTTTGAAAAATAACCATTGATCGTTGATTTAAATCGTCCAATTGACGGTTAGCAAATCAATTGATTTACAGTCTATTGGTGCAACTGATCATTAAATATTATTATCGTTTAAACTGGTTTCTGTTCATTTCAGAATTTGATTTGCACGCTATCGCTGTTATCAATATTGTTCGAGAAGTCCATCTAAACGCATTGATAATTATTTGTCGAAACGATAACGTGTTATATTAAATATAATTTGTATTCTGAATATCCGATCGAATTTTTTTGGTAAGTAAAATAAATGTCTTTTATCGATAAAAATTATTATTTTGATTACAGAAAAAAAAAACAGTTGTAAAAAATGTTTGAAAAAGTGAAGCGTCCTTTAAAGAGCGGTTGCCAATTCATAAAAAAAATTGTGAAGGTGAACTTTTGTTTTTTATTTTAGAAATGGATTTTTCACGTGAATTTCAAACAAAACAATTTAGACTGGAAGACTTAACGGATGAGAAAATAAAACAGCTCATGAATTGTGTTGAAACGGATGAAAAAAAACGGATTTCGACGGTGATGATAGGGTCGAAGATTGTGGAGGATAATATGGAAAAAGAGGTCATTGCTAAATGTTCGAATAAAATGGAAAATGCTGATACTACAGACCAATTATTGAACGGATTACAAATAAGTGCCTTTGATGCTCTTTCTGCATCTTCTACATTCACTGGTAATAATCAAAATTGTGATGAAGTCGACTTGAACCTCAACCTAAAATTAAAGCTGAAAATGAAGCAGAACTGCAAGCATCTTAATTATCATATAGGCCAGCAAAAAGAATGAAATTACCACTTTTAACTCATGAAAAAGTTGGTCAGTCTATTGTGCCATCAGCTGGTGACTTTAATTGGCTCAGGTAAAGAAGAAAACGTTACTGTATAATAATTTCAAAACTAATAATGTCGTTTATTATGTTTAGCAGTTGATGCCGTCCAAAAATCTGGACCTGAGATTTCAAACATTGCATGGCGTGACAATACTTATGCTTCTACATGTAAATGAAGTTGCCTTTAGTGGCTATTCTAAGCTGCCTCCGGAAGTAAAATGCCTCAAATTTCCTATGAAATTTTTCACCGACAGAATGATTGATTTGATTTCACTCAATGCCAATCTTTTGATTTTTCTTTTACTAAATTGATTTTTCGTTACATAGACGTGGTGATGTTTATGTCTGTTTGTTGATTCCCAAACCTGGACAGCTATTGTAGTAAAGAAGCATTTTAATCAATTACAGATACAAAATAATAAATCAAAAAAATTTTTTAATAAATTTTTTTTATGTTTTGAAGATGAAGAAAAATATAGACAGAAAGGTGTGCCAGGCGATCCTTTGTTTTGAATTCGTAAACTTGTCAACAAACCAAATTTGCGATTTGGTTATATTCCAAAACTAAGTCGTTTATGTGTTAATGAACAAATGTGCAGTTCAAAGGCAAAACGTCAAAATCACTGATGCTTTTCAGCACATCTGAAATTGGTAGGCACAACATCCAGTTCAAGACGTTCGTTGCGATAGAATTTATTACTTTATACCATGGGTTAGCGCAGACAAAAAAGAAAGTGTAAGTTGTGCAAAAAATTACAAACACAGTCCGTCTGTTCAAAATGTGACCTTCAGTTATGTACCTTGGCCGCCAAATATTTGTTTTTATTTATATCGTCATCCAAACTGAATATTTGTTATCACTTTTATATAATAAAAACTATATTATTACAGAAACCAACTTTTTTTGCTTAATCCGGCAATTGTTCTTTAAACAACGCTTTATCTTTTTTACCTAGAAAGTGGGCCAATCAACTTCTTTACCTATTTTATTGCTTTTTCGAGTTTTTTGCCAATAATCACCTAGAAAAAAATTCCCAACTTTCTATCTCTTGTTATAGTTTTGCCAGCTAGAGAGTTAAATTAACAATGAACATGCGAATGTTTGTGCAGCAAGATCAAAGTGCAATTGTGTTTTCGAAGCAGTCGTTAGATATTGGAAATAGTAAAGTCGCTAGTGACACGTTAATACAACTCATCACATTATCCTTAGATATATGTTACTTCACAGACTCGAAAGAGGAGCTTATTGAACTGTTGTCACATTATCTAACGCGGCACGAAGTTTACTGTGGCAGCCATTATTGTTATATTCATCCAATCCTTTGTTAAAGATATTTCAGTATTTCCAATCCAATTTTTAATTACAATTCTATTTGTGATTTATTTAAGAACATACTTTAAATTAATTACTTTCGATAACTTTAGAAATCTTTTAAGTCGCTTAAGCAGTTTCTTAGTTAAAAATAATATATAATTTAGAATACATATTTGAAAACACGAACAGAAACATTCTAAAATTAATACATTCAGTCAGTCTTTGATAAACGAGCAGCAGCCAATCAAAATGTTCAACAGAATCACTCGAGAAAGAAAAGGGATGAGGGTTGACGTTTTCATATAAATATTTCATGGAAGATTTTAACTGTCTGATATTTACTGCAAAAAATTTAAGTGTTTAACTGAATTTCAATTTCATTTGACAAGGTGGAAACATGTTGGATATGTTTATCGACCAATTTTTTATACTGCTTGAAAACTCTTTATTTGTATTTTATGGTAGTGTTATGCAAAATATACTGTAGGAAAAATAAGACATAATTTTAAAAATTTGGTAACGCCACCAAAAATTAATAATAAGATTTGAATGCCATATAATTTGGTAACGATACATATCTGGATCGAAAATAGCGATTTAAAAGAGAAATAGGAAAATCCAAAAAGGTGGAATAGTTCAGTGTTGAAGTTTCTGGAAGCGAAAAGAGTGTTTCCAATTCAATAAAGGCGGTTTGACAACAAAGCAGTTGAAGCAAGCTTTGCTATAGTTACCCACTAGGTAGATAATCAAAATAGCATCAAAATAATAATAAAGTTGACTATAACGTCAAACTATGAATTGTCGAGCTTCCAACTAGACATACTGACACGTAATGACTATACTCATTCACCTGGAGGAGTAAACCAAAAAGACAGATTCACACTCAAGAAAGTTACTAGAAAAGTCACCAAATACATCTTCTTTTTTTTGTTGATTATCTCGGCCTTGCGGTAATCGAGTAATCAATATTGGACAACATCACACGTCAATTTTACCTAACTTTGTTTACTTATATTTGAATAAAAAAATAATTTTTTTTTTTCAATTCACTTCCAATATAAATTACAATAAAAAAAAGGACGTTTTTCACATTTGGTCCCATATATATATATATATATATATATATATATATATATATATATTTATATATATATATATATATATATACATATATATATATATATTTAAATATCGGGTGATCCAGTTTTATAGATAAGTCTATGGTATTTAATTATAATTTAGAAAATATTTTGATCGATAGAGTCAATAATGTTACAGATCTAAGTATTGTTTTTCTTAGAAATTTGTCTTTTAATAGTAGACCATATTCTTATTCTGGTATGATGAATTTCTTAAATCTAGTTTTTTTCTTACCAGATACTTTGTATAAATAAGTGTGTACTTACAATTTCCTTAATGCTGGATTCTTGTTTAATTTTGACAGTGAGTTTGTCATTCAATCATCATCAAATAAAATTTACTAAAAAATACTGGATTTCTGTAAGATAATCAACAAATCCAATCTATTATGTTACATTCTTGCATAATTTTTCAGTTTTTTTGTGATGATCTACAACCAGGAAGAACAAAACCAACTGTATCATACAATCAAACTAAAACACAACATTACTTCACTAATGTTTATTTATTGTGATGAAAACAAAATGGAAATGCTTCTTAACAAGTATACACTAAATTTTAAAAAAAGTTGCCGTTTTTCTTATGATTATTAGATATAAATAACATACATTTATAAATTTATAAACACTTTAAACTATATTTAGTATAAATATCCTCTAGAAAAATATCACATTAAATACTATTCGCATATCACCAAGTTATTACAAACAACTTAAAGAGTCAGAAATCGATTTATATATTAAATATTAGAGGAAAATAATAATAATAAATAAATTTCACAAATGTCATTAGTATCAATATGACATAATTTGGTGGAGTAAACTTGCGTGCGGTTGGACCAATTGCAAACAAGTATTACGGCGCAAAAAATTTGAATTACTCCCCCTGGTTAAAAAACAGACCATAGCAAGTAATAAAAAAAATTACGCTTCAGTTCTATAAAAATGTGTAATATCACATAAGCCTTGTAATTCTGTTGGTCGAGTTACCATGGAAACGAATAAACAGACGTTATTTTGTTAGATTAAAAATTAATAATCTGTCAGTGTAAATATAATGGTAATTTAATTACAGATAAATAAAATGAGTTCATCGAATAGAAAAGATGAATTTAATAGCACACTACCCAATATTATGCAGTTAACTGCGAACACTACCGAGAACCTATTACCAGAAAAATCTAGAGAAGATATGAAAAGGTATATCAGCAATGTATGGATTGGAACTGAAGAGACTTGAATCATTTGAGATGTGGTGCTATAGACGCATGTTGAGAATTTCCTGGATAGGCAGAATTACCAACGAAGAAGTACTACATAGAATGGGTAAAGAGCGCGAACTAGTCGTAACCATAAAACGTCGTAAACTGGAATACCTGGACCATATAATGCGAAATCAACAACAATTTGACCTACTTCGGACCATACTTCAAGGTAAAGTGCATAAGAAAAGAGGTCCAGGATGAAGAAGAATATCCTGCCTGCATAACCTGCGAAAATGGTTTAACTTAACCACTACCGTACTTTTCAGGGCAGCAGTCAACAAAGTCAGAATAGCCATGTTAGTGTCCATTATCTGTAACGGATAGGTACCACAAGAATAAATGTCTTTGGCAGCTTCTGGAGAATTTATTTTATTTATCAAATATTGGTTTACCTCAATAAATGCAAAAATACCGGTTACCGGTTATGTGCGGTTACCGCACAAATGTTTTAAATCCGTTTGTGAAATTTAATTAATATAATACCGTATGAGCAAAATAGTTACTAATTAGTCCATTAATTAACTGCGGTGATATACAAATTGGGGCAGCCACATTGGATTAGCCTGGTATCGATTACGTAAATAGTTTACGTGCTGTCTACATATATTACTTGTTTATAAAGCACCTAGACGTTTGTATCATAACTAGAGTTGCAACTAATACCTAACACGCTTCCAGCAAGTCATTAAAATTAAATATATTGCCGACACCATTGTCTCATTGGATAAAAAAAAATGAAGGCTTAACAAGACGCCTTATTGACTACAATTACACATTAAATTGCTATAGTATTGAAATTATCTCTAAATTGATATGTTTATTGACATGGAAGCAAAACTAATTGTAGCAAAATTATAAAAATCAGCTTTGACTTACTATGAAAGTGACAATAAGTAAACTTTTGGTAACTTTCTATACCACGACCTTGACAGAGAACCAATAAAAAGAGAAAACAATGGTGATCAAAATAGCAAAGTAGGATGGTGTTCCTAGTTGATGAAATATTAAAGATCCTATGTAAATCAGACAAACAGTTCCTTGATAATCTAGTTGTACTTTTTAACAACATATATAACAGCGGTAAAATCCCGGAGAACTGGCTACAGTCAACATTTATTACAATCCCGAAGAAACCAAATGCCCAGATTTGTGATGACTACCGGCTTATAAGCTTGATCAATCATGTCACTAAAGCGTTCACTAAGATCATTCACAGAAGAATATATGATAAATGTGAGTCAAATATTGATAGATCGCAGTCTGGTTTTCGGAAAGCACTTGGAACTAGAGAAGCAATTTTCGCTCTCCAGGTGCTTATACAACGGTGTAGAGACGTTGATAAAGACGTGTATCTGTGCTTTGTAGATTTTAGAAAAGCATTTGACAATGTCAATCATGAACAATTGATAGGTATTCTGCGAAAGACAGGTATTGACGACAAGGACATGCGAATTGTGGCAAACCTATACTGGAGTCAAACAGCAAGAGCAAAAATTGGCAACGAACTCACTGAAAGCGTGCAGATCAAAAGAGGTGTCCGTCAGGGGTGTATATTATCCCCACTCCTATTCAATATGTATTCCGAGGAAATATGTAACAAATGTATGGAAAATGCAAATGAGGGCATTAAAATAAACGGCGAGTTAACGGACAATATAAGATACACCGACGACACGGTGATCCTTGCCAGTACCATAGACGAATTACAACAAGTAATGGAAAGACTTTATTCAGTTAGTGAGGAATACGGCCTGAGCCTCAACTTCAAGAAGACAAAGTGGATGCTGATAAGCAAAAAGCAACAACCTGCTCGACAATTACGGATAAGTAACATATTAATTGACCATGTAGAGTCTTATGTGTACCTTGGCACCAACGTAAATGCAAAATGGGAACAGACCATAGAAATTAAGGCGAGAATAGAACGAGCTAGAGCAGCATTTAGCAATATGAAAAAGCTCCTCATAAGCAGGGATTTGTCTCTTCCCCTAAAACTACGTATAGTTAAATGCTACATTTTTCCGATCTTGCTGTATGGCGTGGAGGCCTGGACGCTGACGGAGACGCTAACGAGAAAACTAGAAGCATTCGAAATGTGGGTATACCGACGCATTCTTCGTGTATCCTGGACCGAACATGTCACCAACATAGAGGTACTCCAAAGAATCGGAAAGGAGAAAGGCCACATATTGAGACACGATAAGTACCGTCTGCTACAATTGATTGTCCAGGGAAAAATAGACAGTAAGCGGGGGCCAGGCAGGAGAAGACACTCGTGGCTCCAAAATCTGCGGAAGTGGTTCGGGCTCACATCGGTCGAACTATTCAGAAGCGCCGCAAACAAGATCAAAATTGCCATGTTAATAGCCAACGTTCGCAACGGACAGGGCACTTGAAGAAGAAGAAGGATGGTGTTCAACCACTAACAAAATTAGTTGAACTGAATGAAGAAAGGTAATTCAGCTAGACTAAATAATATATCTGGGTAAGTACAAACAGAGCTAGGAGAATAAGGAAAGAATTGGCAGTTTTTTTTAAAGGAGGATAGAAGTCGAACGAGTGTATACAAGGCTAAGCTGAGATGTTTTAAATCAAAGATAGAACTTGATATGTTGTGAGAAACAAAAATGTCAATACTAAAAAATAATAATTTTTTCAATTTTAGTCCGTATCATGTTGCCGAGAGGGGGCATTTGGGCCTGTAGGACCCATCGCCGGCTCTTCGGGCTTCTTCCAATTCCCGGAATTGGAACGGGTATTGACCATCTCTGATTTGCCGCTGGTATAAGGGTTAAATACCACTGTTGTTATAAATAACAGTTCCAGTGACAAATATCTGTTATAGGTAACGGTTCCAAGGAACAGTTACAAAGTAACAGAGCAAAGATGGAAAACAGATAGGTAAAAATAATCTAAGTATTCCTTGACTTACGGAAGGAATAACTTAGTAAAAACAAGTAAATCAAAATGGTATAAATAATATAATGCAAGAGAAATGTTCCTTGACTTACGGAAGAAACAACTTAGGACAGAAATATAGAAAAATGAAATATGCAAGTGTGAGAATAAAATATGGAAATATTTCTAACTGTTTCTTGACTTACGGAAGAAACGACTTATCATGAAATGGAAGAAATGGAAAATGAAATAGACAAATATATAAGTATTTTTCTAACTTACGGAAGAAAATATCTTAGATAAAATATCACAAATAATAATGCGATATGAAAATATTTCTAAGTGTTCTTTGACTTACCGAAAAGAACTACTTAGATACAAAGCACAAAATCAAATATATAAAATAGGAAAAAAGGCAAGATAAATATTTCTAAGTGTTCTTAACTTACGGAAGAACAGCCTAGATAAAAATACAAGAAAATAAACAATCAAAATAATCAAATAAAATAGCAACCAATCAGTATATGAACAAATATGTATTATTCTAACCTGACAAGGTCTGAATATACAATAATGCTGAAATAAAAGAAATGGTATGCAGGAAATCAGAAATAAAACAATAGCTTAGTCGGAACAATAATAACACCGACTAGGTCTACAGTAGAAGAGGCAAGCTCGACTGACTGATGAGAGAAATTCCATCTGCTTTTATATAAAACAAATCCTTTGTTTTATGTAGCAAAAGTGGAATTTCCCTGCATCGAGTCAATTAGAAATTCGGATTTGCCCACACTTGGAATTTCCAAGTATTTCTCCAAATTTCTAAATGCGTCCGGCACAGCTGTCAGCTTCTGCCTGACACGCCTCCGGAGACAATCAGACGGTGAAATATTTGATTAAACTTGCTTGAGAGAACTGACTTAATGACGTCATAATTACAGTTAGTTTAAATTTTTTAAATCTGATTGTCACATGTTTGTCTTGTCAATCAAATTTGATCAAATTGAACTATATCAATGAAATTAATGGTCTTTTTCCATTTTCCATAGTTGTTTGTACTTTATTCATGATTAAATTTTTTCTTATCCACAATGAAAATAAAAAAGCTAAAAATATTTTTATAATAACATGCATTCTTCACAATATATAAACAGTTTGTTTCTCGATATAAATCAATTACTTAGAAACGTGTTCCTGACTCCAAGATATTTTAATCTTTTATTTTTATTTTAAATATCTATGCATAGAACTAAAATGAGGAATCCGCCAAGGAGACTCGCTCAGCCCATTGTTATACAATATAGTAATAAATCAAATATTTCACAAAGTAAGAAAACGACACAGATGCCACATGAAAGCAAATAAAATCATGATACTATGCTATGCCGATGATGCAGTACTAATTGCTTATAACGAAGATGACCTACAAGGGCAGCTCCACACCTTCAATATTACAGCAAACAAACTTAATATGAGAATATCAGTAAAAAACTAAATATATAGTGATCAGTAAAAACCCACGTAGATGCAAACTAGAAATCGACTTCAAAATTGTAGTTCAACACGTAATGAAATTCAATTACCTAGGAGTAGAGATCACTAGTGACAGGGATATAAGAACAGAGACCACAAGACAAGCATCAAAAGCGGCAAAAGTAAGTGGTTGCCTCCGAGAAACCATATGGAGAAACGAATATCTGACCACTGAAAGCAAAATGAAAGTATACAAGTCAACAGTAGGACCAATCCTAACATGCAGCGGAGAATTTCCAAATTCATGATTCCGAAAAATTAACTAAAAACAGATATTTTAAAGCTCTATAATTCAGAAACAATTGATTTTTAGTCTTAGGGCAATAAAACTTTTTTATTGGTATTTATCATGGCAAAAGCTACCCATCTGGAAAGTTTCAGTCAATTTAACCAAAGCTTATCTTACATAAGTAAATAAAAAAATACACGAATATTTGCACGAATGCCTTAACCAATAAGGTTAATTTTGAAAAATTTTCGTAGCTGTCCACCTTATTACAATTTTATTAGCGGCACTTTCAGTTGTTGCTCTGGTTTAATGTTATTGTATTCGATAGTTCGTAATTATATTAATAAAATAAAAAATACACTTTAAGATGTCTTATTTATTTTTGCATAAAAACGGCACCTTATATAAAAAAGGTAAGGGAGATTTTGGGTCATAAATTAAAAGAAAGATTAAAAAAAATAATTCAAAATATCTCAGTGGCCTACAAGTTTTTTTAAACATGAAGACCATTATATAAATAATAAATTTTATAATATAATAAAATAAAACAACAAAAATGTACAATAAATAGCTCTAAAAACCTACCAAATTTCATTTGCATATCTTGATCGATTTTAAGGCAATAAATAAATACTGTTTGGTAGAAAAATTGCAACATCCTGTATGTGGGAACAAAACATTTGCTTGCATACGTTTATATAGCAAACTAACATTATTTTTTTATATAGAATCACCCCTTGAAGTTTGTTGCCTTTTGCGTTTTAACATCTTATATCTTCTATTATTCCACCAGTAGTATATTATTTCGTATAAACTCAAGTTAGGCTGTTGAAGGGATGGAAAGATAGTTGGTCGTCGACTTCTTAAAAGGCGATAAATCCGTATTACCGGATCCAAAGATCTTAAGTAAAAAAACGAAAAAAGTTTAAAACCGAATGCCACATACATACCATATATAAATCGGTTTGTTTAGGGCAAACATTCCTAATCCTAAAAAAAATAAAAACATAATGACATTCTCAATGCGACGGATTATCACAAAAATACACATAAACAACAGTTGATTGTCCTTCAACAAGTTTTTTTTTCAATATAAACCAATCTGTAACAAACTTTTTAACTCGTTGTCGAATTCAAAAGGAACAATCATATTATACGAAGCTAAATATAGTTCGTGGTTGGCTGGTCGACGTTAAATCATCAATCTTCCTTCCACAATAGGTGAATTAATATTAATCTTCCCTTTGAATCTAACATTTCGAACGGGGAATGGAGCAGAGAGCCAACTTACATAATTGGCTTTCTTTATTCTTTGTTTTCGCACCGCAAAAAACTGTTTTTGACTTTGATGGAAGTTGAGGGATTTAGATTGTTTTGAAGAAAATTTGATGTCTTTGGCAATATAAATGGAACTTAAATGAGGAGATTTGTACTTTTGGAATACAAGGGTTTTATTTAAATTAGATAAAATATTTAAATTTTATATCTATTTTCAGTCGCTTATGCATTTATTATTTATTCAAAAAATATTATTAGATAACCGAGAAGAGAATAAAATATTTTTTGGATTTATTAAAGTGCCTAACGAGATTAAATAATCCTAAAGTCGAGCGTTATTTATAGCACTAAAAATAATTGCTTGATGATTAGTAGGCAATTTCTGCTGGGATGCTGCCAAGGAATAAGATTTGCTCTTTGAAGAGACGTTCTGTATAGTTACAACCGACGACCAATTTGTTATTCTGAACAGTAGCAAAAGTATAGTACCTCTCTGCTCCAACACAAAACTAATAAATCCAGTTTAGAATGCGTTTTTAAGTTTCACTAATAAGAAATATTTAAACTTACAGTTTTAAATAATGTTGGTAAACTTTAACTGTAATTTATAACGTTTAATATTCACAGTTTAACACAAAAATTTTACGAGCCGAGACAAACGTCTTGTTTACAACTTTTGTCAGGGCCGAACTTTAACTATTAATCTGATCTTGTTATTTATTTATTTATTTAGAAATATAACGTTTTTTATAGCGTATTGGTTTAAAAAAAAAACAAACATACAGTTTTAAATATAATTTTGGAGCTACGGTATTTCACATACTTGGGTCTACCAGACCCCACCATATCTAAGTCGCTAGAGTAAAGGACCAGACTAACCCAGGGTTAAAGAAATTTTGCCTATAATCGATCCATTTTCTAGAATGAAACTCATCCACATAAAAAATTAGTTGCGCAATAGTTTAAATAAATGTGGGGCATCAGTCAATGTAGATATTCCTTTTTTGGTACAGGCTGCTCGAATGAAATTATATAGATGTTGATTTCTAATTCTTTTCATAACCATATAATAAGTAGGCTACTACTATGAAAATAACTTTTTAGTCCTCACGACGTGGATCAATTACAACTGGCCTAAAATTTCATTTTTTGTTAATGATGGGTGTTTATTCTGACTTTATCAAACTTAATAACAATTAAGATTCCAAGAATGATTGGCCAGCCAAGTTTAACATACACTTTCAAAATTCTTGACTAACATCAATTTGGGAAGCCTATTTGTTTAATCGTAATAATGTCGGTAAGGGTTAGTTGTGCTTATTTCTCAAATGATCAGAATTTCTGACTGGAATAGCGTAATGTTAACGCAACTATAATCTCACCATAAGTCTTGTCAACCCTATTTGCTATTTGATTGTAAAGCTGTTTGATTTTCTATGCGCTCCTTTGTAAAAAATATATGTCATCTAATTTGTTTCGGCAATGAGTAGGAATTTCTTCTGGTATAACTAAATTGTAGCAATAACTAAAAAGTATATTTTTGAACAGATTTTGTTTTTCAATATTCTCTAAAGAGTTTCTTTTGAATTTAAGTTTAATTTTAAAACAATGTTATACTTTTACCTTATCAAGTTCCAAGCATGTATATGTTAACGTCAGAATTTAGGTTAATCTCAATATTACCCAGTTAATATCGAGATCCACCAGTCTAGTTGGTTAATATCAGAAGATAAACCATCTTCAGCCTTTAATCGGACATTAACCAGCTAATCTCGACATTAACACAAGTGTCTTGTTAAATCCACATTATTTTAATGCGTAATCAAGTGGCATTCGTGCAAGAAGTATTGTTATTTGAAAGTGAAAATTTAAGGAGTTACGAATATATTATAGGAGTTAAGAATATGTACAATGAATTTTAAGACCGGTTTTACCAGAATCTTGATAAAATTATTGCCACAAGAAAGGATGACAACAGTGTATTTAGTGAAAAATATAATTTAATTTGTAAACAAGTAAAAAAAAACAATACGACAGGCTAAGGAGCGTTGTGGGTGGATCATGTGACTAATGTTGAGGTCCTACGTAGAATAGGCAAGGAATGCGAGATTATTAACACCATCAAAGAGCGCAAACTAGAATATCTTGGCCATGTTATGAGGAATAAACAGAGATACGGCTTGTTGCAACTCATTCTTCAGGGCAAGGTATTTGGAAAGAGAGGACCAGAGAGAAGAAGAATATCTTAGCTTCAAAACCTGAGAAAGTGGTTTAATACATCGACAACCGGACTATTTAGAATAGCAGCAAGCAAAGTTAGGATAGCCATATTGATCGCCAACATCCGGAACGGATAGGCACCGTAAGAAGAAGAAGAAGGAGCGTTGTCGTATCGACGTTTGGCCAAATACGTGTAGTGAATATAGGAAATGATTTTAAACTTATTGTTTCTTTGCAAGAACGCAAGGAGAAATTTTTATATTACATAAAAAAGAAATTATTTGATATTCTGTATGAAGCACATTTAAGTATTGGCCATGGAGGAAGAAAAGGAATGTAAAATTTTTTAAATAATAAATCTTCTTCTTCATGTACCATGTCCTTTCAGAACGTTGGTTACCATCATAGCTATTTTAATTTTATTCACTGCCACCCTAAATAGCATGCTTGTATCTACACCATACCAATCTCGCAAGTTCTTCAACCATGAGGTTCTTCTTCGTCCTGGACTGCGTTTGCCTGCTGTTTTTCCTTGCATGATATTTTGTAGCAATCTATATTTGGGACCTCTCATTACATGTACGAAATATTCCAGCTTTCTCTGCTTGATGCTTTTTATGATCTCAGTAGTCTTGCTGAGACGTTCTAGTAATGTGGAGTTACGAATCTTCTCCACCCAGGAAACTTTTAAAATTCTTCTATAGCACCACATTTCGAAAGCCTCAAGGCGATTTAGATCGATTTTATTCACAGTCCAGGACTCGACAGCATAAAGTAAGACCGAGAACACGTAGCAGCGAAGTAGGCGGATCCTTAATGTCAATTTTAGGTCTCTGTTACATAACACCTTGGACATCCTTCTAAAAGCAGCTCTAGCCTGCTCTATTCTGGATCTAATTTCGCCGTGATTTTCTGCATTACAATTTAATTGCTGTCCAAGGTAGACGATTTTATCAACTTGCTCAAGTTTGGTATTATTTACATATATAGACGGTTTTATATTCTGTTGTTTACTTATTACGAGTATTTTGGTTTTCCTTATGTTAAGATCCAGACCTGCCTCCCTACAACTCTCAACGACACTATCAAGTAGTGTTTGCAGATCTTCTTGACTAGAAGCTAGGAGTACAGTATCGTCCGCATATCGCAAATTATTGATGACTTCGCCGTTCACAAGTATTCCTTCTTGTTTTTCAGAAAGTGCTTTTCTGAAAATTCTTTCGGAGTAAACGTTAAAAAGCAGGGGTGACAAGAGGCATCCCTGCCGTACTCTTTTTTTAATATTGAGAGCTTGTGATTCCACACCATCTACTAAAACTGATGTTGTTTGATTCCAATATAAATTTGCAAATATTCGAACATCTCTGCTGTCCAAGCCGTCTTTTAGAGCTTCGATCAATATAGAGTGCTTAACACGATCAAATGCCGTTTGAAAGTTAATAAAACAACAGTATATGTCTACAGATATATCACGACATCTTTGAGCAAGTACGTTCATTCCAAACAGTGCCTCTCTCGTTCCAAATCCGTTACGGAAACCAAACTGAGTGTCATCCAGGTATTCCTCACATTTATTGTAGATACGACCATGTATTACCTTCAGAAAAATTTTCAATAAGTGGTTTAACAAAACTGATGGTTCTATAATCAGCACAGGTTTTTGCTGTTGTCTTCTTAGGTACAGCTATAAACTGTGAGTTAGACCAACCATTAGGTAGTTGTCCGCTGGTATAAATGGTATTGAAAAACGAAGTTATAGCCTCTAAAACATTGCTATCATTTATAAGCTTATATATTTCAGTTGGAATTTCATTAGGACCAGTCGCTCTGCCATCTTTTGATGATTGTATGGCCTTTATAACCTAACAGCGTGTTTTTGGGGGTCCGTCGCTGTTAGTAATATCGGGAGGTGAACTACTCCTATCATCTTCGATAGGTTCGTGACGTAATTTTCCCATTCTTTAAGTTTGTCCTCTACTTCGAATATTACTTTACTTCGAATAATAAATACCAAACTATAACAAAAGAAGTAGTAACTTTTTTTTTAAATGTTGCATAGCCTGTCAGCAAAAACTCAGCCTAAAAAAGGCCTTGTTGTAAGACCTATGATATTTTCTGAAATGAATAATCGGTGTCAAGTTAATCTGATCGACATAAAATCAGAAGCCGATTTCATTTTATCTTTGTAGATCAGAATCATCTTATAAAATTCGTGCAATTAAGATATTTCAAAGAAGGCAAATAAAGTAGCTACACTCATGGTAAAAATTTTCTGCTCTTTTGAAGAACCTTTAATACCCCAATTGGATAATGACCGTGAGTTCGTTAACACAGTGATAAATGAACTGAAAAATATGTGACCGGATTTAAACATTGTTCATGGAAATCCTCAGCATAGTCAGTTGCCAGAAAGCGTCGAAAAGGCTAATCGTGACATTCAAGATATGGTTATAACGTCTATGCAAATATCAATGGTCTGAAGGTCTTAAATTTATTCAATTAATGAAAAACAGGGCCTTTCATGCAGGGATAAAACAGTCTCCCTGAAGCAATGTTTGGGTCAAAAATAAAAGTTGGTCTATCAGATTCTATCTTTCCAAATGACTGTAATATTGAAATAGCTACAGAAGGTCTTTTACATTTATTAGATGAAGTAAATAGTGCAGAAAGTGGAAATAATAATAGCAAAATTACTGGAACAAACTCATCGGACTCTCATACCAATGATAAGAGTTAACTACTACAGGTATATTGCAAAGCTATGGGCAGTAAATAATTATTGTTATAAATAATTGGTTTTTTTTATTACTTACAGGTACAACTTTTATAACCAGTTGAAACACATCAAATCAAAATGACAAATTTAGCTCTTCTGCAAATATTTTGCTTCCAGTTGTCACAGAAGTCGCTGACAAATATGAAGTACCCAACGAAACCAACCATTCCAGGACATATGTAAATATTATTTTCCCAGTTACAAAAAAAAATCGATGGAAGTACAAAACAAAAACAACAATTCCCGGAATTTTGTAAATCTTCTTCCTCCAGTAAAGGAACATTTGAAGATTTAGTCGAATTTAACGAAACGTTAAATCAGAATCTTATATCAAATAACAGCCTATTTTTTTGTGTTGTTTGTAAGTTTGAATATTCAAACAGTTGCGTATGTATCTCGTGTAATATGTTTGTTCATACAGACCGTTGTGCTAAAATTAACGAAAATAATAAAAATGATTTAAGGCGCTTAATATGTTGCCGAAAGAAATCTATTATTAAAAATAGATTTAAAGCAAAAGATGGTTTACTTCAACAATAAAAAAAACTAAACTCCAATAATTGTGCCGGCTGCAAAGATTAATACTGTTAGATTACCTGCTCCCCATTGTTGATGACGAGCTGATGAAAGAAATATATTAGGCGTTGTAATCACAGTTGAAGATAACATGTATTATAAAATTGGGACAGAAAAGGAAACACTACCACAGTTAGTTACAAGAAATCAGTTCAGTGTATGTCCAGTTCCCCTTATCGCTACCGAAAAAGTTTCAGTTGTTGAAAAATCTCTTCGTGAGATCGCAGAAAGAGAATCGTCCAACACCAAATGTGGTTCAAAAAAGTGCTACTGTAAGGCAGCTAATATTTTAAGACTCGGTCACGGAATTTTGTCATGTTTGAATAAATAGCAGGCATTTTTTATACAATTGGCAACGTTGTATTATTTTCTGAATAATGAACACATTATTCAACATTGACAAAGGAGAAGAGTTAAAGTCTAAATTAACCTCTTAATGTCAATGTATCTGAATTTCGTATGGCATTTCGGTTAAAGTGGAGATTAGCCATTTATGTCGAGATGAACCATTTATGAAGTTAAACCGTAACATTTACTTCTACAAGGTCTACTGTTAAAGACTGGGTATCAACAAAGCCATTTTTGCTTTTTTATTGCAGCGCGAAAATGTTAGATGTAGCTCAAGTTAAACCAATTTCTTAGATTACGCAATCAATAGGTTCGCCTTCTTCCTCTATCCCATTTACCTATAATTGTAACCTTCATAATCCACTGTAGCAGTCTAGGGAAGACTTCAATATTGGTAAAACTTTCTAATAAAAATATATGCGGTATTCTACGATAACACCAGCATTCAAATGCCTCTAATTTTTTATCTTGATTGTTTCAACGTCCAGGCCTCGGAGCTGCGCTGTCATCGGAAATGTCTCTTTCACTGTCATCGGTTAATTGCCCCGTAAATTGATTCGGTGTTGCCATGATTTTGAAAAACAAAGCTGATATTTAACAGCCATTATGGGATTCCTTTTATTGGTCTTCCATTTATCCCTTTCTGGAAAAACCGGTTTTTCAAAATTATATTTAGGTTACACTATATCTGATACCATTTCTCCAGTAATAGAGGCATGTCAATTTTAACCTCTATGGAGGTGGCTGGAATAGTCGACGTCCCTTCTGTTATCATTAAGCATGTAATGGAAGCTAATTCAGCTTCTCTCTTGTTGTCTTTTGTTGGTGCTTAGACTAACACACTAGTGCTCCCTTCATTTACTTTTTAAATAATTGCGCAACTAAGACTTGCTGATAGGTAGAAATGGAATTAATTATGTTTCGACGTTTAAATAAAAAAAATAATCTTGATCTTGGTGGCGAATAGCATGGACTATGCTTGTAAAGAACATATTTTTAAAGTGAGTATTGTTATCAATTATCACCTAAAATTTAGACATTTTTAGGCCCCAGGTTATTTATGTGGTTCTTAAATTATTAATAATTAGAATCTAAAAATTCTTATTTGAGCGAAACTCTAAAATCACTAGATTGTATGAATAGCTATGAAAGAAACGGATTAAAAAGAAACAATTAACGAAGCAACGAAGCTTCCTACAAAATGAAGTAAACTGTGTAGAAAATTCAACAATGGAATGGAGCAGGATCAGGTAACAGATACTAAAAGAAATAACGGCTAATTAAAAAAAGAAGGTACCTAATAGAAAGGATCATATAATCTTTGTAATTTTGTATATTATAAACCTAGCAATAACAAGAAGTTCTAATATCAGTGTTTTTAAAACGTTTTCTCTAGAACTACTACAGTAAGTTCGAGGCAAAATCTGAAGAATTCATTTGCTGTGCATTGAAAAATACACAATATTAAGTCCATTTTTATATTTAATATAAAAGTTATTCCATTTTTATATTTAATATATTTTTTAAACAATTTCCGAACTGGAAGTTTTTAATCGTCAAATGCATGTAATTTTAAATAAAATTATTTATTCCTAAAATATAATGCATAAAATGTAAAAAAAATCCACAATAAAATAGTTTCAGAATAGAAGTAAATTTCGCACGAATTCATTAAATGTCTATTGTGCGGCATGCTTAGAACTATTATGCAGGCTCTCATTATTTTGGCAACATGGCAGATGAAAAGACTACTGAAAACGAGTTATGTAACTTTTGTAAGCAAGGGGACATAAAAAATAAAATTTTATAAATGTAAAAAATATTTTATAATAATGAAATTATTGATAATAATGAAAATATTATATTTTATAAAAAGAAAATAAAAATTTACCGTGAAAATTCAGTTTATTTAAAAAAACGGAAAACCCCGATCAGCTTGACATTGACAAAGAATATGGACAAGATACAAATCTAAATTTGACTATGATGTGACTATGATGAATTATTCATTAAAATTTGAATACAGGTTCCGACATTAAAATAAACAAATATTTAAAAATTAATTTAAAAAATTCAAAGAAGAAAACCAACAACTAACTACACAATTATATAATTCGGAAAATATTGTGAAGAAAATTGAGTAAGATTAATATGGTGAATAAACTGTTAAAAAATATTCTTAATTTACAGAGATTTGAGTTAAATAAAAAACCCACAAGGAATCTACGTTCCTGTAGTTGGCTGTATACCATATTATATTAAAAAATTTATTAATTATTCTTTGTAAAAAGTATATATTAAGAACCCAAACGGGCTAAGTTAAACAGACAAAACGTTTTCGGAATCCATATTCCATCATCAGTGTCTAAGAGTACATGAATGTAGCCACTAAATATATGGGTAAAAACCCGTTAACAAATAATTGATTACATTTAGTTAACAAAATTTCTTATAATGATTTAAGATGTTAAAGTTACCGTTGGATTAGGTAACATGGCGACATATGACTCCACGTTGAAGTTGCTAGTCTTGAGACGGTGTGTCTAGGAAGACTGTATGGGAGTTGCTGGATAGAATTTTCACCAAGTTTATTTTATTTTGACAAGTTAGTTGTAAAGTCGTAATGTGTGTTTACCAGTTTAATTTGTAATATTCGGTTCCTCTGAATGAGATATATTTTGACCGTTAAATATTAACGAAACAGGAATGGTATTCTTGCGTTTACTAAAAATTGTGTAATGTGTCTTATTAGTTGAAAAGAGGAAGCCTGTTTTGGCAGACCATTCTTCGATTTTGTATAGAAGGTTCTGTAGTATTTTTGCCCCAGATGTAATATTTTTGCATTTAATATACACAACCAAATCATCAGCGTATAAGTTTGCTTTTATAGGAGGCTTAATTGTATTTACTACATCGTTAAATGCAATTAAAAATAAAGTTGGGCTTAAAATAGAACCTTGTGAAACACTGTTGTCGAGTATTCTAGTGGTAGACGTGTATCCATTTACTCTTACTTGTATTTCCCTTTTATTCAGAAAGTTTTTTATAAACGCAAGCATATGTCCTTGAATTCTCCATTTATCAAGTTTATTTAATATGAGGTAGCTCCATGTTGTGTCGAAAGCTTTGTTCACATCAAAAAAGACTGCTATAACTTTCTGATCTAGTAAGAATGCATCATGAATGGTTTACTCAAGTGCCACTAAGTTGTCGTTAGCAGATCTTCCTCGTCGAAATCCACTTTGGATTGTGGTCAGGAGATTTTCATTTTCTAGATACCCTGTAAGCATGTAATTTAAAATCTTCTCGGGAAGTTTACACATACTCGCTACAGGTGAGGGAAATAGGACGGTAAGATGTGGGACAATCCTTTGGATTGTGTTGTTTATAAATTTGGATTATAATAGCTTAGGTCCAATTATCAGGAAAGTAATGATTTAAAAAGATGTGATTAAAGGTGTCTAAAAGTATCTGTTTGCATTCCTAGGGTAGATTTTTTAAAAATATTGATGAAATATCATTAGGACCTGGGGATGTGGTTTGTTTAAAAGAGAAAAATCTAATTCTTGCAAAGTTATGGGTGCAATTATGAGAAATATCTGTGCAGAAAAAATCGGATCTAGTACCGAATCGCTAGAGATTTTTTTGAAATACGTTTTCAGGAATTTCGTTTCTACCAGAGATGATTTGGTTGTTATATGAAAGTGCATTTATTGAGTAAGGTAAACCTGATCCTTTTATTTTCTTTATTTTGTTCCAGATTATATTTGCTGGGGTAGATGTGTTAATGCTTCTAACATATTCAATCCAGGTCTCCTTCTTACTCTCTTTTATTAAGAATCGTGAACTAGCTCTCAATCTCTTAAATTTTATTAGGTTTTCCTCTGTTTTGTGTCTCTTAAGAACGATAAAGGCGTGCTTGCTAGCAGCCAAGGCCCGAGAGATTTCTTGATTCCACCAAGGTACCGGTTGCCTTTTACACGGTTTAGTTTTTCCTACAGATGTAGATGCACAATTTAATATAATGTTGTTAAAGTCCGTGACGGTTTTGTGAATGTCATTTGATATCTCATAATTTTCCATCTCGTCTTCCAAGTCTTTCTGAAAAAGTTCCCAGTTTGCTGATTTTATTTTCTATCTTGGATATACATTCGGATTAAGAGGTTGGTTTGTCTCGATTGAAATAAGTAAGGGGAAGTGGTCACTGTTGTGCAGAGTTTTTGCTGTGTTCCATTGAAACATGTGTGCTAGTGATGGGCTACACAGAGTCAGGTCAATTGCAAATAATGATCCGTTATATGAATTGAAACTTGTTGGCTTTCCAGTTTAATAAGATTAAATTTGATTTATTTATCAGACTGTGTAGAAGGTTGCCACATTTATTGATTTTTTGGCTACCCCACGCTGGGTGATGGCAGTTAAAATCGCCTTGAATTACTTTGGGATAGGGTAATTTTTCTATGAGTGCTGTTAGTTCATTTATGTCGTCTTAGTTAGGATGCGGTAAGTATATGTTTTTACTGTAGGTAATTGACACAGCTACAGCTTCCAGGTTTGTAGTAAGTGAAATGATTTTTACTTCAGTGTCATTTCGAATGAAAGTAGCTACTCCACCACTAGCATGCAATCGATTTCTATTTTTCAGAAATGGCACATAATTTCTAAGTGTTACAGAATTGTTTTTAAAGTGAGATTCTTCCAGACAAATTACAATGGGAAAGAAATCGTTTATAAGAAGTTTTAATTGTTCAAGGTGGGTGTAGAATCCGTTGAGGTTCCATTGAGTTAAAAATGTATCAGACAATATTTATCCTGAATAATTGAGTCGTTGTCAGATTCTTCTGTAGATGAATAATAATTTGAGAATTATTTTTTCTTAATAGTTGTAATTGTTCTTTTTAAAGAGGGATTTTGAATATTTGCGTGGATAAAAGTGAGAATGTCAATAATTTCGGATATTCCATTGGTGTATTCTTTTGCTATAAGTTCAGGGTTTTTATTGTTAGTGGCATTTTTTAAAAATAGGCATATTTCTGAATAACCTATAGGAAAGGGCGGATTTTTTTGTTTTGTTAAGTTTTTAATGGAGTCGAGGACAGCAAATGTGTTTTCAGTCGACTTGGCTCTTTTTTTGGTTTAGATGTTTTGGGAACAGAGAAGACGTCTTGTGATGTAAGACTATCATAAACATCTCTAGAATTTGATAACTGTCTTTGGCCTTATCTTTATTTAAAGGTTAAAATCGTTGCTAGTTATAGATAGGGTAGGAGCTGGAGGGTTATAGGGAATGTTTACTTTAGAAGGAGTTTTATTGGTGGTTTCAGTTAGCTGTATATTGGTTTGGTTATTTGAATTAAGATTTTTAGGTACTTCTGTTTCCATTTGTTCACTGGACAAATCCGTTTTTTGAATGCAGTCAACTTCGCGGTGTCCTATTGTTCGACATTTAGAACAATTAAATTCGTCTATAGAAAGGTATATTCGATATGTTGTGGAATTAAAAGAAATGTTGAAAGAGTCTGTTATGGATAAGTTTTCTAATGAATTGATGTAAATTTGCCGCCGAAAACTAACTCAGAACATGGTTATATTCTGTCTCAGACACACCCACTCGAAGAAATGTCATTTTTGATATGGCTATCATTCCCATTTTCTTGAGTTCTTCAACTTGAGTGCGAAACCCACGATATCTTTAGGATTCGTCTATAGCACCACAATTCAAATGCTACTAACTTGTTTAGCATTGTGGTTTTTAACGTTCATGTCTCACAACCATATAATAGGATCGACCACACATAACATTTCAGGACCTTCTTACGAATATTCATTGACAGGTTTCTGTTGCATAAAACTGGTTTCCAGGTCATAAAAACCTTACGTGATATTTCGATCCTGGATATTATCTCTTCATCCGAGTCATAATTTACATTTAACCAGCTGCCAAGGTATTTGAAATGATTTACCCTTTCTATCTCTTCTCCATTAAGAGAAAGCAGACCTTGATCTATATGGATCTTTTCAACTGCCATCCACTTTGTCTTTGAAATGTTGATTTTTAGGCCTCTCCGATAACTTGCTTCACTGACTAGAGTTAGTAATGTTTGGAGATCTTGTAAACTTTCTGCAAGAATGGCTGTATCCTCAGCGTATCTAATATTGTTGATTACTTCTCCACCTAGTCTTACTCCCTCTTGTCTGTCATCCAAAGCCTCCCTAAAGATTTTTTCAGAGTACAGATTAAAAAGAGTGGGTGACAAAATACAACCCTGCCGTACTCCACGTTTGATGGGTATTTTTTCAGTGGGACTGTCTCCAATTTGGATAGAGGCTACTTGATTGTAATATAAGTATTTCAGCAGTCTTATATCATAGTGGTCAAGTCCTGCTGCCTGTAGGCAGTCGAAAAGTGTATTGTGTTGGACTCTGTCGAACGCCTTCTCGAAGTCGATGAAACAAACACAAACATTCTTTCGGAATTCACAACTTTTTTGTAATAGAACGCGCATACAGAATAGTGCCTCTCTAGTTCCTAGACCGTTTCTAAATCCAAATTGCTTATCACCCATCTTACTTTCGCATAGAAGGAATACTCGGTTTTGTATAATTCGTAAGAGTATCTTCAGTGTGTGACTCATCAAACTGATTAGTCTAAAATCGCTGCATTTGGTGGGCCTGCTTTTCTTTGGTAATGTTATAAACAGTGACTCTAAACAATCATCTGGTATTTTTCCTTCGTTGTAAATTTTGTTGAAGGAAGTGGTTAGGCAGGCAATGCTTTCCTCATCCAAAAGTTTAAGTAGTTCGGCAGGGATTTGATCTGGTCCAGGTGCTTTATTGTTTTTGGCTTGCTGTATTGCTTTTTCGACTTCCGAATTCAGTATATTGGGACCTCTGTCCAACTGGTTGTCACAGGCATTATTTGGAGCATTTTCTCTAGAAGCAACTAGTAAGTTGATTATCTAGAGCTAAAACAATCAATAAACTAAATTTTAAGCCAAAAACTGCATAAGGGAGTCCTAAAATTAGTGTTTGTATTACCAAAAAAAAAAAAAATACTTTTCTCGATTTCATATAGCAGTAAGACATAAAAAAAGAACCAAACAGATAAAAGAGAACGGAATAACATTAAAAAGAAAAAAAAAAAGAGAACTCATACGATGTCTACCTGGCGAAATCGAATTCAAATATATATAATGAATCGGCAAGGGAGTCTAAAAATTGCACTCCAAATGCCGTTCATCATATCCTACATTCGTAGTGAATTCGATTTCTGGTACTCCAAATGAAGTAAATAAACAAAACAAAATGACGGTATTAGATTTTGATTTGATACAGAGCAGCAACAAGCCGCATATACGTATTTCGATCTAATAGGTAAAGAAATAATAATAAGACTTACTCACAATCAATTTAATTTAACAATCTGACGACCGGTTTCGCTTTCTATAATTTGCAAAGCATCTTCAGGTCGAGATACAAAGTTAAACTAATGCTGCAATAAAATAAACCCAATTAGGGTGGTGTCTCATAAAGATAAAATAAACAAATAAATAAATAAATTAGTTCATAATCGATTTCGATCTCTTTAGATCTCCTCAGTACTCCATGGAGTAGTAGCTATACCGTAGAGCATCTTCAGGGACATCTGAAATAAGCCAAGAAACGTTTTGTCAACTGAAGAACCTTAATTAACTTTGATAAAAACTTTGATAGTTGATAAAAGTTTCTTATGTAATATAACGTTTTAGATTTACTTTGTCAAATTTGGCCTATCCAAAAATCTTTGAGAATGTCATAAACATAAAATTATACATTAATACAACACGTCACAAGGACAAACAGTTTAAGTTTTTTTGATTAATTTTTTTTAAAAATGGCGAAGTTACATGTTGATTGGTATCAGGAGCGAGAATAACTCCTGGTTTTAACGGAAACGTTAAGGTGACATGTGACATATGACAGCTTGGATGGGCAGTCACAATCATGGTGATGTGATCTGCACATTTTAAAATTCTATGAAAGTAAACATTGACCAAAGGTCCAACTGACACTACTATGGGAAATCAACTGATGAAATATGAAATTGTAGAATATTTTAAGTAGATTGCATAATCCAGATCTCACACTTAAACCTGTGTATAATAATTAGGATGTTAGTTTGAGGGCAACTGAAGTGTACGTAGGGTACGAATGCAAAAAATAGACTAAACAATCTATTAGATAATGGGTCTCCCAAGCACTATCAATACTGTAGAATAGAAGAAATCGAACTATGAAATAGAAATACTACTAAAAATTAAAAATCAAAATTGCAAGCAGAGTGTGTAAATAGGTTATGATCTAAATAATTCAGTTAAACCAAGAGTCAATGGGAGAACCATATAATTAAAATGTCAAAGCATTATTCAAGACCAACTGACCAACAGTGGGAGATGTTGAAGTATACAACTGTGGAGATGGTATATCTAAATTACGCACAGATATAAAAAGTGAAATTACCGCCAGCTATAGATCAATTGAGCCTAAGCAAGCTAGTTTTCTTAATTATTAAATAATAAAATAATAATGTTAATCAAAGTATGAAATTAATAAATTCTTAATGGGTATACTCAGTGCGGGAAGTTTAAACAGCCGAGCTGTTTATTAAAAGTCAAGACATACGATTCATTCGTATCAACAGACATTCGTAATATACAAAGAGGTGTCAGACAGGGTTGTATATTATCCCCACTATTATTTAATTTATATTCAGATAGATAATTTAAAGAAGCGCTGCATAATTTGGAATGAGGCGTGAAAGTTAATAGAATTCTGATAAATACAATCAGGCATGCAGACGATACAGTTATTTTAAGTGATGACATGAATAAACTACAATGCATTTTAAATGCCATTGATACAGTAGAAAGAGAGTTTGGTCTGAACATAAACTGTTCAAAACAAAACACATGGTGTTTAGGCGTTTAGCACATCAAGATGCACGATTATATGTTGATGGTCATATAATTCAAAGAGTGTCCAGTTTTAATTATCTTGGTTGCCATATTACTGAACAACTAGATCCAGATCAGGAGATAAAATGTAGAATCGAGATAGCCCGCACGACATTTTTAAAAATGAGGTCATTCTTCTGTAATAATAACTTGCAACTTCAACGTCGAAAGCGCATGGTTAAATGCTACATTTGGTCAGTCTTCTTATACGGTGTCGAAGCATGGACATTAAAAATATCCATCATTAATCGTCTGGAGGCCTTTCAAATGTGGCTGCACAGACGTATACTAAAAATTCCATGGACGTCTATGCTGACAAATGTGGCAGTCCTTGAGAGAGCAAATGCTGCTCGCGAGCTGCTTGATAATATCAAATGTAGAAAGATGGCCTATTTTGGACACGTAGTAAGGGGAGACCGATAAAGTATTCTCCAACTTATTATGATGGGTAAAATCGAAGGACGCAGAGGAATTGGTAGAAAGCAGGCCTCTTGGTTGAAGAATATCAGGGAGTGGACAGGAATAAGGAAAACTAAGCAACTCTTTAGAATAGCTCGAGACAGAGATAGTTTCGCCATGTTAATCGCCAACGTCAGGGAAACTTGATAGGGCTCGTTAAGAAGAAGACTTACATTGTTTTTGTTAAAGTAAGCTAGTGCAATAGTTTCTCAAATATTGTTTAATTTCAGCATTGTTTGTCATACCTTCTATTACAGTATCTAGTATCCTATTCACATACTAATCCTCCTAGCACTGACGACAGGTAATCTAAAATTCTGAAGAGAAAACTTAAGGCCTAATCCTAAAAATACAATTTATCCTCTGAAATGTTAGTGGTAGTAACAGTTTGCATAATTCTTTCTTTGCATAGAATTTTTTAGGTAGTCAATCCACGTATCCTTTTCTATGTGTTTTGATTCTATTAGTTCCTTCACCTTCGTTCTTTGACCGCTTGTAAAGCGCCATATTTCCTTTCGCAGACCGTAAAAATCATGTACCCTTTCTTTCGAAAATCATTTTTGTAATGAACAAATTCTAGTAATAAGTAATATTTTATATTTGAAATAAAGGCCTTAAGGTATCTTTATTGGAATCTGAATATTATTAAATTAAAAAATATAGATATAATGCTGAATGACCAACTTCAGACAAACAGCTTTCCTCTTCTCAACTCATTCAGTTAAAGACTTTAAAGTGTAGCCGCAAAGTAATTTAATAAAGCACTCTACCGAGGCAGCTGTAGTGAAAATATAATATAAAATTGCTGAGAACGAGTAGAAAACAAGAGTTTTCAGTGTTTTATTCAACTTTTTATAGCTGCGAATAGATGAATACCATTTAACGTAAAAATTAATGTAAAAAAATGGTAAACAAAATTAAAACTCCCTGAGTTTTTTAAAAGTTTTCTAAAACAATGTAAAAAAAATATTCAATGTCAAAAAAGTAGTTGCCACATCGTACAATAAAGAATCAACCGACCTTTCAACAACGTTAATTCTAACAATAATATTATTTTAAATGGAACATTTTTAAAATCACACGTTTGCAGAAATTTTCCAATAAAATTTCATTGCCATATTTATTAATCCGCTATACTTAGACCTTCAATTTCAATATAAAATGGATTTGCAGAAAGTGCAGATAGGGAAATGGGGAAATTACCATTTACCTATTGAGCAAGGAGAGCAACATAATTTATCAAGTGCTATTTTTATAACTTCAAAGAAAACGGGGCCGTTGGAATTCCGGAGATATCCAGGTGAGTTTCAGCCGCCCCCACCCGCCACTAGCAATCAATACACGGAGTTACCTCCTCCGGCTTCGGTCGTGACCATTGTCGAGGGATAGTCATATGACACCTATAAATATTTTACACTTTATTGTTCAACATTTTCACTCGGAGGCATTATTTAACAGCCTTTATTCTGTTTTAACAAAATGTGTTCTGCTTTCAGATTAGCAAAAAAAAAACAAAAAGAGAGTAATATTTCTAATATTATCAATCGCGTGGCTATTTTTTGACACTAATATTTGTTATAATTGTATTTTTGTTTTCTTTTGTCCAATATATTTTCTTTTTACTTTCTTTAGTTTATTTTTCTACATACATGCAAAAAGAAAAACTTTATTGTATTGTATTTAAACTTTATTTTCTATTGAGAGATAGAGAGAGAGAGAGAGAGAGAGAGAGAGAGGGGGAGAGAGAGGGGGAGAGAGAGGCAGAGAGAGTAATAAATTACTACAAAGTATGCGTTCGTTAGACGTATAATTTATCATATTAATTTTTTAAAAATATGTACTACAATTTTAGAACTATTTCGGGATAAAAGTACTAAATAATATATATATTTTTTAAAACTACTCAACATTTTAAAAAAATGACCTACAAATACTATATGTGGCTTAATCCCATATAAACATAATCTATCTATATAAAAGGCTTTGACAAGTCACACCGTTTGTACAGTATGGTAACGAAGCCACCTAGAAATAAATCTGAACATTTGACATTTCAATCATGTTTTGTTCTTGAAACGATACGGTTGATTTATTGCCAATTTATTCTTCAAATTCATGATTCAAATATTGTTAATCAGAAATTTTACTACTTCACGGTAATTAATATTTTCGTAAAATTGCTAAAAATATAGGTTACTGTAATTGTAGTTATGTAAAGGTAATATCAATGACTTATAATATATATATATATATATATATATATATATATATATATATATATATATATATATATATATATATATATATATGTGTGTGTGTTCTATGTGATTGGGTAAGGTAAACATGCACTTACTATAAAAATCAATTAACATTTAACAAACATCAACGCTTTACCAAAATAAAATAAAATTAAAACTAAATAAAATTAAATAAAGTAAATGAAGGTAAATAATATTTAATAAAATTAAATCAAGTTGAACAGAATTACGTAGAATTAAATAATAATTTATTAATTGTTCGTCGGATTGTTAAGTATGATACATCATTAAAAAGGAACGGGCTTTTTATGTTATCTCCTTTGTTATTAACTCGATTGAAATGTATGATACGTTAAATGAAAGGGTAGGATATCGCAAATAGATTAACATGGAAAAACAAACAAGACGACTGCCAAAACGGCATTACACGGTGTCTTTATTAATAATGAGCATATAAAATCATAAATGTGTTGCCTGTGGGTTCATTTCAAATAGGTGAAATTAAACTAAATAAAATTACTCACAATCAGTTTAATTTTACTATCAAGATGACCTATTTCGCTTTCTTCAATTTGCAAAGCATCTTCAGGTCAGTCGATACAAAGTAAATTAAATGCTGAAATTATAAAAATCTCTTATTAGGGTGCTGTCTTATACAGATAAAGATAAAATTACAGTAATTATGCCAATATTACATGTCTGTGTTTTAATATGAATAAATTGTTTAAGCAGACAAAACAAAACCCACAAATTGGTATAAAATAATCTACTGAATTGTAATAAATTAGTAAATAAACTAAGCATTAGTTACATTCCGGTACAAGAATTAATAATTAATATTTCGGACAACATAGTTCACACTATCCTGTAATTGCTGATGATGGGTGTTCTTCGGTTTTACTATTGTAACTGTTTGATAATTAGCGGAGAAGTTTCTTGAGGAGATAGATGTTAACAAATGAAATAGGAATAAGGTGTAATGTAATTGTTTGTTAAATGAAAGTTATGTTCTATATTATTTAATTTATTAAAAGTTATTTATATTCATTTAATAGATATATTTTAGAAATGTGTGTTAACTTATTGGAATTATTTTATTAAAGGAATGGTTGTATGACAATGAATAAAATTTGATGTACAATTATGTGGGTGTGCAATTCCTTTAACTTGTAATTGTCTAATTTCTTTGATAAAGTTGAATTTAATTACTGTTGTTGGCAGATAATTGGAATGTCAGATATGTTAAAATTATCTAAACTAAAACAATTAATGACACTTATTGACGAACATAACGCAATTAAAAGGACGAAACAGATATTAAATTTAAAATTGAGTGACGTATTGGCACTACATCACTTAGTAGGAGAGGAACTGGAAAAACTGAGTTTTTTGTTGTCTATTAGACATTTAGAGGTAAATTTGACAAGTTAATGTAGGATAGAAGAAGACTGTCACACTTTAACCTGACCTGAAGATGAACTTGTACCGACTGACCTGAAGATGCTTTGCAAATTGTAAAAAGCGAAACCGGTCGTCTTAGCAGTAAAATTAAACTGATTGTGAGTAAGTCTTATTTTATTTCTTTTTTACCTAAATGAGCATATAGTTACTTATGAGATATTATAGAACACTTGGGAAAAAAATACTTTAACTAAAAGACACATTTTGATTTATTGACTTAAAAGAGGCTTCTGGATCAGTACTCTATATACAACTGAACCAATCCTAACATGCCACATAGCAAATGAAAGGGGAGGAAATAACGAATATATTAAGTAAGAAACAGCAAACAAGGCGACTACCAAAAGGGTTCTGTAAATACAAATGGATTTACTATAAGATCAATTTTCATTTATTGACTTTAAGAATCTGACTGTATTCAAATTAAACAACTGATCGAATCCTAACATACGACATAGCGAATAGGATATAACGAATATATTCAGATAGAAAAAACAAACAAGGCGACTACCAAAGGGGCACTAGACATCGTCTTCATCTAGGGCACTATAGACAAAAAAAGATTTACTGTAAGACAAATTTTAATTAATTACTTAAAGAGGGAATTTGGCTGTATACATAAAAAACAACAGATCGAATCGTACTATGCGACATATCAAACACAAAGGGCAAATATATTGAATATTTTATATAAAAAAAAAATAAACAAAGATACTACCAAAAGAGCATGGCTACATGGATGAAGAATAACGTTGTAGAAGCATGTAACAAATACGGCCTAAAACTAAATTGCAAGAAGACAAAAATAATGATCATTAGTAAGACACCGACATATATGCCCAAATTACAATTAACGATACACCGTTAAAGAGTGGAAAATATGCTATTTGGGTAGCAATATTAAGGATACTTGGGATTACAGCTACGAAATAAAAGCTCGTATTGAAAAAGCCAGAAGCTCTTTATACAGCCTTAGGAAGATTATCTTCAACTTATGTTCAAGTATCAATATACTCATAAGAATTCTTAGATGTTACGTCTTTAGTGTCCTCCTCTCATGAGTAGAAAGTTGGAGCTTATAGAAGATGCCATAAAACTATTGGAGTCATTTGCAATGTGGTTCTACCGACGCACGTATGTTAAGGGTCTCATATATACACCACACAAGTAACTTAACTATTTTTTACTGGCTAAGAAAAGACAAAGAAATTATTAACACCATAAAAAACAGAAAATTGGCTTACTTTGGCCAGATCATGCGTAATGATAAATACCGACTTCTACAGTTGACTTTGCAGGACAAGATTGAGGGTAAGAGAGGCCCTGGACGTAGATGTATATCCTGGCTGGCCAATCTTAGGAAATGGACTGGTCTAATGTCAACTGATCTATTTCGTGTTGCTGTGAATAGAATAAGATAAGTCAGTGTGGTCGCCAACATGTCTAGAAGAGAGGCACATTTAGAAAAAGATAAATGATAATAGATATGCTTTATATATAAAGCATAAGGTCATGAAAAAGGAGTCCGACATACAGTACATATAATGTATATTGCCATGATGTCAGGTCAGAAGTGCCCCAGATTATACTAAATGTTTATTTAAATTATATGCAAAAAGTTTATTATTTTAAAAATTTAATGATTCACTGTAAATGACAATTGGCTGGATCCCCCGTCGCATACGACAGGCAAAGTTACCAGTATACATTTAACTTAGATATGCCACAAGAAAATGGTATCAGAAGGTTAAAACTAAAAAAAGAAAATTATTGTTCATAATTTAAAAATTTTCGGAAAAAGGACCCTTTATTTACAACAAACCCAAGGTAGATAGGATTTTCAAGTAAATTATCAAGAAAGAGGTCTGTTTGCCGCCTCAATCCCAACGAAATCGTCGGGTTCTTACACCCATACCATAAACAAATTTTTGAACGTGTTTTTTTATGAAGTCTTCATGCATTTTCTGTCTTCTATGTGCTTTTTTAAAGAAGTAACAACCCTTACTTTTCCATAAAAAATTGTCCATAAAAAAATCAAATGCTTTTCGATAACCAATAAAACATGTAGGTATATACATTCATGTCTCTGCATCGTTGTGCTAACACATTTAAGGCAAAAAGAGATTCTCGTGTTTCCAATCCATTTCAAAATCCGAATTGAGCGTCACTCATCTGAAACTCACACTTCTTGTAAACTCGCCTATCAATAATTCTAAAAAGAGTTTTAAGGACATGAGATATCATGCTTAATACTAAAAAGTCATCGGTGTATAAGACATTGAATTTTTTTGGTAATGTTACGTTAATTTGAGTTAGTCTGATGGTATTGCTGACGCGTGCTTGATCGACTATGAAAAGGCATTTGACAGAGTTCAACATCAAAAGATAATAAACATTTTAAAAGAGGCAGACCTGGATGATAAAGACCTCAGAATAATTTCAGAACTCTATTGGAATCAGACCGCATACATGAAAATTAACGGAGAGGAAACAGATCACATAAAAATACTACATGGAGTTAGACAGGGATGTATTCTATCGCCGTTGATATTTGATATGTACTCAGAGAAAATTTTTAACAAGAGTAAACAATGTTATATGCCGACGACACCATGGTGATAGCAGATAGTTTAGAGGGACTTCAGAGGCTAATGGACAGAATAAACGAGTACAGTCAACAGTACGGACTAAACATTAATACCCACAAAACGAAACAAATGATTATCAGCAAGGAGAATATAAACGGGGCTCATCTATACATTAATAGGATGCAGATAGAGCGAGTAAAACAGTATTGCCACCTGGGAACTATTATAAACGAACAGTGGAGCAATGTACAGAAAATAAAGTGCCGCATAGGAAAGGCAAGAACGGTATTTAACAAAATGAGCGCCATGTTCAAAAGTCACAACATATCCCTAGATACAAAAATGAGACATTTGAGATGCTATGTTTTCTCTGTGTTGTTGTACTGGGCGGAGGCATGGACGCTTATAGACACCACTATCAAAAACCTTGAAGCATTTGAGATGTGGCTTTATATAGAAGAATGCTGAAAATATCATAGACAGCAAGGATCACGAACAAGGAAGTTCTAGGATAAATGAAGAGGGAACCAGAGATTGTTTACGAGCAAACGCATAAAATTGCAATATCTGGGACACGTTATGAGAAATCAGCACCGTTACTCCCTGCTGCAGTCTATGCTGCAAGGTAAAGTCAAAGGTAAGCGAGGATTCGGTAGAAGGAGAATATCATGGCTGCGGAATTTAAGAAAACCTTAACGGAGCTGTTTTGAGCCTCAGCGAGCAAGGTTATAATTGCCAATATGATTTCCAACATCCGAAACGGATAGGAGCCAGAAGAAGAAGAAGATGGTATTATACCTGTGCCATATATCTAACTGAATACTGCTGTTGTTAAGTCAAGGCTTTTACTTTCGTTGTCTGCAATTAATTTAAGTACTTCGGCGTTGATATTGTCGGGATCAGTGGTTTTTTTTATTCGTCTGAGCTTTTATTGCATGAATGACATCTTCTCTTGTTATTTTTGGACCTTTTTTATTTATTCGATCATTCTTGAATGGTAGAGAACAAGGTCTCTTATCATAAAAAAGTATCTGACTGCATTCTTTTTATTAGTCTAAAGTCTAGTCTAAAATTAGTCAAGAGCTAAAAGACTAGAATACTGAGTGGTAATCACGCAGAAGGTACTCTACCTAAAATGATTAAATCCTGGTCCTTGTTTAGAAAGCTATAGCTTAATCTATACAACATTTCCATAAGGCCAGTAATGCTATATGGATGTAAAGATGTAAAATATGATGCATGACTCCAAAGGCCGGTTTTCACGCTACATCTTATTGTAAGTTTTGTTGGATAGGAAATATCCTACACATTAAAACGTGGCATGTAAACAGCAAAACGTACGTCTTGTCGAATCGAAATAAAATATAAGATCAGATCGCAAAAATGATGGGAGAAGCATAGTTTTGCGAGAACTAATAGGATAAAACGTTACGTGAAAATACATGTTCAGACAAGTCGTCCGATCTTGACTCAGTTGACGACTAGCTCCACTTCAGTTCGCTTCATTTTTACCAAAAAAGCCTAATAATGTCAGATTTGCGACAATGCACACACGATTTTCTCGAGGAATTTATTAAATTGTATAAAAGTTTTCCGTCCTAAGGCAAGTGAAAAATAAAGGTTATAGTGACCGTAATAAAAAAAAAAACGTCACGTATAAGTTTTTTTTAGTCTTTAAAGGTAAAAAATACTTACATTTTATTTTATTCTTCTTGGTGTTAAAAAAAAAACTTTTTTTAAACCTCTACCTATTTAAAACTAATAAACAAATAGTAGTTTAGCTTTAGTTAGTAGTAGTTCTGTTTTAAAACCAAGTAGATTACGTTACAGGTTTTAAAAATTATTTGGCTTAACGCTGGTTTGGGTATTATCGTTTTGAACTCGCAAGTCCTTGAGGCTGCGTCCAATGCAAGATATCTGAGAGTTGGGGTATAATGGATTTTCTCATGCAGTTGTCTTGTTTCAATATGTATGGTGTTACTAACTCTAGTCATTAATAATAGGCTGCGATGTCCATTCGCAAATAATTGCTCCAGTCATCTGGTTCGCCTCTCAATTCTTTTAGTAACGAGACGTGGGTATACTGGCTTCTTTTCATAAGCCACTCTCTTGACCATCTTGTGACTTCCCTCTTTATCCCCTTTTTCCTCAGTCGTAGTATTGTTAAAAAAAATAAGAGAAAGCAGCCGTGTTTCCTCCATAATAAAAAAATCACTAAACAAACTTCACAAAACTAAAAACTCTGAATTAGAAATGAGGTAGAACACGAAAGGAAAAACGTAGTGTGTACACACTGGACAAAGGTACATTTTGTTGTACGTTTTATATAACTCACAAAATGTACAAAAATACGTAGCGTGAAAACTGACCTTAAGATGTCAACAACGTTTTATATTCTTTGAGTATAAAATATAAAATTCCCAGATCCACCTTATACCCGTATCAAGACCAGCAGAACAACTCGTGAATTTACAATAACCAGTAAATACTAATACTCACTGGACTGTATTTGCTAACAGGTATTGTAAGATTTCTTAGATTAACCTGAATAGATCATGTACTAATAAATATTGATGATAGAGAATTTTTATGTCACAACTTATAAAAAGGCGCCTCCAAGTCATCCCCGATGGAGATTGAATGAAGATGTGACAGTGACAACAGATTTGAAAGAGATAAATATTAATTAATGAACATCTTAAAACAACAAGACAGGACACAAAAAATGTCCAGACTTTTTAAAAGGCGTTAAAAGTCTCAAAAAGGTAATTCGGTTATCGAAAGTAAGTTAATAAATTCACGATGATCGTAAGAGTAGTGTTAAGTAGTTGCTCTGAGTAGTTAAATAAATTATACGGTTAGTATAAAATTTCATTACACAATACTATCACATGAAATGTATTAAGTACTGTACGGTTTCTTTTTTAAAATTTTATATAAAATAGTAAATATTTTAAAAATTATCTTCCAATTCCTTTTTATCATAAACATAATTTGGTACAACGTCCTGTATTATAACGTCATTCCATTTTCGTTATACGTTCCACACCGTCGAATTATTCAAATTACTCTCGCAGGCGCGAAGTAAGTATAGAGCAAAAGTTGAAATATAGGCCATGAATATTTACTCCAACTTTTACAACTCAATTTTGTGTTTTTTCTGTCGTTACTTCCACCAAGTTAGGAATCGGGTAAAATAATAACGTTATTTTCGAATGCCATCATCAAATATTCAGCGTTAAACATATATTGATGTTTACTAAAATGAAGGAAATCAGAAAATATTAAAAAGTAAATGTGAGATAATTGTTAAAAAATAAAGTGCAAATAAACTCATTCATAGGTTTTTTCGATACACCAGCGCATTCTACTCTAAGTAGCAAATCCACTTAGATGTTTATACTATTACGTTAGTAATACGGTCGGGCAGTAATACAGTCTGGTGGACCAACGGCTTAAAGAGGATGAGGTCGGAAGTCCGAAGCCTCTTTAATAAAGCCAAAAGTAGCCAAGATTGGGATGCATACAGGTATAAGCTAATGCTATACAATAATGAAATTCGGAAATTTAAAAGGAATTACTAAGATTGTAGGTCTACAGATTGGAAAATAGCCACAGCAAGCACAAGACCAAACAGAATTAGATAAGCTATAAATAAATTACGGCCATATAAGTCTCCAGGGACAAATGGCACATATCCAATACTGTTCGATATAGGATTGGGGGTATTGATACCACACATATGCAAGCTCCTCAAACCAAGTTTAGCGTGGGGGGTCGTACCGAAAATATGACAAAATGTTAAAGTCATATACTTGTTTAAGGTAGGTAAAATACCAGATCTAACACCAAAGTTATATAGACCGATAAGCCTGTCTTCTTTTCTATTAAAAACGCTGGAAAGACTTCTTGATAAGTGCATCAGAGACGAAGTGCTAAAATATAATCCTCTAAGTTATCGTCAATACGCATACCAACCTGGTAATAGCAATGGCCGCTGTTTTTAGATATATAAGGGGCATTTAATAATGGTACCACCAGCTCTTTGATAGGGGCTATGAGTAGACAAGGCGCACACCTGCGGTAATATGCAGATGGATAAGGGATCCCTAAAGAATAGGACAGTAATATCCACTCTGGGTAAAGCAACCATGAAAGCAAAAGTATGTGGAGGCTGTTCCCAAGGAGAAGTTCTGTCCCCTCTACTTTAGGCACCCTTGATAGAAGATCTCCTCAGAAATCTGGCCAGAGAAGGCTTTTATTATCTAGTATATGCTGACGATATAGCAACCGTTGTCAGAAGCAAGTTTGGTCAGGTAGTGTCTGAGTGAATGCAAGCAGCCCTAAATATAGTTGACGACTGATGTAAACAAGAGAGACTGATAGTCAATGCTCAGAAAACACAAACCGTCAACTTCACCAAAAAAAAAACAGCACTACAAGGCCTAAAACCACCGGTGCCGAGAAGAACATATATTTCATTTGTCAAAGAAACAAAATACATTGGGATTTTTGATCATAGGCTTACATGGAATACTCATATTCTGAAAACCACACAGAAAGCTACTATGTACCTGGGCAGATATATAAGAATGTGCGGTAAGAATTGGGGACTTATCCCCAAAATGACTCTATGGTTATACACAAGGGTTATTAGACCCGTGCTAATCTTTGGCTCGGGTGACATGGTGGACAAAGACGCAGAAAGTGAGAGCAATAAGGCTGCTAGGTAATATACAAAAGCTAGAATGCTTGTGTATTACGGGGGCCATAAAAACAACTTCTACTGCATCGTTGGAAGTCCTGTTGAATTTACCACTACTCCATATCGGTATACAGAGCGAAGCCAGATCAGTGATGCATGGATTCATCCATAGTCAGCGACATATAACTGTACTAAAAGTCATTTTATTATGACGTAACGAAATTTTACAAGAAAGAGGTCTTATAAAAAATTACGGTGCAGTAAAAAGGATAAGAGGAATCGAATAACGCGTTACGTAACACTGTTTTTAGTTATAAAAAAAAAACTGTGTAAAAATCTCCAAAGTTGTAATGTAAATGGCAATGTAATTAATAACGTTATGTGGACCTTATAACGCACCGAAAAAATAAGATGTCTACCTCGTAATTTTTTTTTATTTTTCTTAAGAATGCGATTTTATTTTACATAAAATGTTTTATTTTAGTTACGTTACAAAATTAACGTGCATGTGACATCTATGGTCATTAACACGAGTTACAATTTACATGGTTACAAATAATATAAGTTACATCATAGATCATGTAAGTTACAAAATAATGTAGTTACATTTAACATAAAGAAAAAATAATAAAAATTTGTAACATAACATATTTTGTTAGGCAGTTGACTTTTCTCGAGGAATTTGATAACCTTGTTGATTTGGTCTGTGCTGTTTAGGACCTTTTTGAAGTTAGCACTGATATCTAGCTATTGGCGTATTTCGGCATAAAACAGGAGTTCAATAAGTATATGCCTGATTCAGAGAGTCGCATTGCAGTGCTGACATTTTGGTGGTGGAGATGATGTCATCAAGTAACCATGAGTAAAACCAGTATGTCGTAAACGCAATCTTCGTATGATTGCTATATTTTTTCCAAAAACTGGGATAGGTAAGAAGGTTTTTTTTGAACCTATTCTCTATCCTTCCATTGTTGGATATAGGTCACCACCAGTTCTCTCCATCTTTCAATATCTTGAGCTGTTCTCTGCCATGTGGGACCTCCTTGTTTCCTAATGTCATCTTTCCACCTCATCTGTGGTCTGCCTCTTGATCTCTTTGCATTCTATGGAGGACGCCACTTTCCGATGGCATTGTTCCATCGTCCGTCTTGGAGACGTTCATTGTGTCCAGCCCATTTCCATTTCAGTTTTGCTGCTTGTTCTATCGCGTCTACTGTCTTTGTTCTGGTTCTGATCCACTGGTTACGTTTTCTATCTTTAAGTGATACACCCAACATTTGTCTCTCCATCGCTCTTTGTGCCTTCCTTATCCTATCCAAATTGGCCTGTGTAAATGTCCATGTCTGTGCTCCGTAGGTGAGCATCGGTATTATACAGGAGTTATATACCTTGCTTCGTAAGTATAGAGGCATTTTTTGATTTTTTAGAACGTAAGAAAGTTTGCCGAACGCTGCCCCTCCCATTCTTACTCGTCTCGATATTTCGGCTGTTTGATTTTCTCTGTTAGCTCTGATTGCTTGTCCTAGATAGATATACTCATTATCTATCTAAGAAGGTTTACTGAGGGTTTAATTTCATGCAGCGCTGAAGTAACATTATTTCAGTAAATCTGCCAGGTGGATAGATTAAGCTTCTTCAGTCTAACTTTGAGATCTTTGCAAATTCGTATATTGATAATGGTGTCAGTGGATGATGCAGCTTTTTTTGCAAGACACTCAGCTTTTTCGTTACCACTAGTACCAACATGGGATGGTACCGATATCAAAGTGATAGTTGTATTTTGGTTTATAAGAAGCTGCTATGTATTATGAATATCTTGGGCGATAGGATGGTTTTGGATATGGCATTAATGTGTAGGTATATAGAAGAAAGCGAATCAGAGCATATGGCCATGTGTATTTTTGGATATTGTTGTGCATATTTGAAAGCATGTGAGATAGCTGGTAGTTCACCACTGTAGATACTAGACCAAGGAGAAATTTTAGAGAGTTCGATAGGCTGTTGTACAGTAATAGAGTTCTAGAAAGAGAATTCTTAATGTACTTATACTGGTATCTTCGTTGTTAAAAATGGTAGAGTTCTGATTTCAAACAAATTTATATCTTTTTAAAACAGTAAGAGATAAAGCCAAAAATGTATGTAACTATGGGACCAAGTCAGGAACATGTAAAAAATTGTAAGAATGTAAGTTTACCTTTTAATTTGCTTTCAAATTACTGTGAATTGCTTTGTTTAAATTACTTGGTTTCACTGTACACTTACGGTTTTTTTTTATTAGAAAAAAATACTGTTTCCCAATAATAATTACTCTCTAGTAGGTTTCCCAGCAATAAAAAAACAGAAAACATATTTCGACTCCCTTCTGCGAATGGAACAAAGACAGATATTTTAACTTAACTTTTAATGGACTAAACTAGAAATTATTGGTACTAGGCCTCAAAGTCCTTAGTACTGGCGAAAGAATGCCAGATTTATTCAGAAGCTGGACCTGAAGTTATTTCAATTCTCATGCAATATGATTTTTATATTTTCCGGGAAAACAAAACTCCCCGCCCTCATAACGAATTCTATCCAGCAAGCGATTGGTCTAATTTAGAGGAATCTACTGATTGGACTTGCAAATTTTTAGTTTAGTTGTATCTTTGCAACTAGCTTGTTCATAGATAGATGTGCATTGCTTTAATTTTGAGTTGTATTAAAATTTTTTTGTGAGTATTTATAATATTTGTAGTATTTTTTGTTGTTTGTTTTTTTTTGAAACTATCTATTTGTGTATGAAGAAAATGTTTCGACCACGGCAAAAATCACCCACAGTTTTTCGTGCATGGGAGCAAGAGAATCCAAGTAGTATTAGAGAAAGTTTAGTAGTCAATACTCTTCTCAAGTGTAAGTCATATAAAAAACAATGACACTGATATTGCAACTGTAAAAAAGTGTTTAAGACTTCTAAAGAAAAGAATTGTTTTGAATGAACAATCTAAGAGAATTTGTATGAACGTTTACAAAAATCTTCAAAATGATCCTGAAAATAGTTGTAAAGGCAGTATTATAAGAAAAGCGGCCTTTCTAACAGGAGTTCTATATTCTACCATGCGCGACATTGTCAAAAGTTGTGGTAAATGGAGAAAAACAAGATCGGATGCTGGAGAATCTAAACAAATTAATATCTTGACTGCTAAATGTTGAAGGAATTTGGTTTACGAGGAATACAAAAAAAAATGTAATACCAACAATTGATATTTTATACACCAAGCTTGTTACGATAGGCAGAATCTGCCCTAAAACCATTTTACGTAGACGGCTGAAAAAACTTGGACTCAAATACAAAATCGTTAATAAACGGGTGGCTATTATGGAAATTAAGAGGATAGCTTCAAGAATATCTTGACCAACAGCGGACTATATATTATTTAGACGAGACATGGTATGACACGCATGATATCGCTAGTAAAGGTTGGCCTGATGGTTCGCTTAGGTACCGGTTGAAAGGAGTATCTCCGAATAAAGGTTCTCGGATTATTATTGTGCACTGTGGATCTGGAAATGGTTGGGTGCAAAATGAGTTAATATTTTGCGGAAAAAAATATAAAAATGTAGTGTAGATTAAAAAACATTCGTAAATGGACTCAGATACCAAATGCAGGACAATTATTCCATATTGCAGAAGATCGAGAAGAAGAAGTCGGATAGTTCTGATATGGCACGCGAAGAAGAAGAAGAAGTGTAGATTATCATCAGAATATGATGAGTTCTATTACATTCGAAGAGTGGTTTTAAAAATACACTACTTTCCAATATAACACCTGGCAGTGTGATATTCTTCTTCTTAAGGTGCCGTGCATTTCTGCGTAGGCGTCCACCGTACATCGTCTTGTCAGGTGAGATGTTAAATATTCTGGATTAAATAATTCTGTTTTTAGCAGCATTGCGAAGCATTTCATAGCTGTGGATTCCTGTCCATTGTCGAATATTGCGCAGCCATGACATTTTTTTTACGTCCGAGACCTCTTCTACCCTCTATCTTCCCTTCGAGTATCAGTTGCTGAAAAGTGTATCGTTCTCCTCGTATAATGCGCCCCAAGTATGCAGTCTTCTTACTTTTTACATAATTAAAAAGTTCCCTATCCTGTAAGCCCGCTCTTCTGAGTACTTCTTCATATCTGACCCTGTCCGTCCATGATATTCTGAGCATTCGACGCAGGCACCACATTTCGAACACTTCAAGTTTGTTAATGGAACTGGCCTTTAACGTCCATGCTTCCATTCCGTACAGGAGAACAGGCCACACGTAACACTTAAGCATCTTGTATCGGAGGTTGAAGTCCAATTTGCGATCAGTCAGAAACTTACGAAGCCTCAAAAAAGCATTTCTGGCTTGTTCAACTCTGCTCTTTATTTCATTCTCGGGGTCCCAACCCTCATTCAGCAAACATCCCAAGTATTTGAATTGCCTGATTTGTTCGATTTCTTCTCCAGAGACATATATCTTTGCGTTGGGGTAATTATTTCTACTTATAATCATTGATTTTGTCTTCTTGATATTTATTTTCAAACCCCGAGCTTCACTTGCAAGAGTTAGATCATTTAAAAGGCATTGAAGATCTTCGATGTTATCTGCCACTATGGCTGTATCATCGGCATACCTGATGTTATTAATAAATATGCCGTTAACTTTAGTACCCTTATTAGAGTCTTCCACTGCTTCTGCGAAGGCTTTTTCTACGTATAAATTGAACAGCATTGGGGACAGTATACAACCTTGCCTTACTCCTTTTTTAATTAAGAAATCTTCTGTTTCGTTGGAATTTTAAAGACGTACTGTTGCTGTCTGATTCCAATACAGATTGGCGATGATTCTTATATCCTTTGCATCCATTCCCAACTCTTGTAGGTATTTTATCATCAGTTCATGTTTTACATTATCGAATGCTTTTTCGTAATCAATGAAACAGATAAAAACATCCTTTCTTTGATCTAAATAATTCTGTATCAATGTTTGCATACTAAAGATCGCTTCTCGTGCCAAGTCCATTTTTGAAACCAAACTGACTCCATCCACTGACCTCTTCACATTTCTTAAACAATCTAGTGTGAAGTATTCTCAGGAAAAGTTTCAAAAAGTGACTCATTAGGCTTATTAGTCGGTGGTCCTTGCAGAAGTTCGCACGTGGTGTTTTTGGTAGGGCGATAAATGTAGATCGAAGCCAATCTTTTGAAATCTGGTCCGTATCGTAGATGTCGTTAAAGAGTTTGACAATAATGTCTAGGTTTTCTTCATTAAGTAACTTGATTGTTTCTGCGTACATATCATCTGGTCCTGGGGTTTTGTTACTTTTTAATAGTTTGATAGCGTGTACAATTTCAGCTTTCAAAATACTTGGGCCATACAAATGGTCTCCCAGTTGTGGTGGTTTTTGTGTTCTGTCATTATTGAACAAATTGGCTGTGTACATTTTCCAAGTATTAAGTATATCGCTAGGGTCCGTTATTAATTCATTTTGGTCATTATGTATACCAGTGACTTGTTTTTTCTTGAAGACACCAGCAATTTCCTTAATTTTCTTGTGAAGATTGAAGCTGTCGCCGAGTTTATATAGGCTTTCAGCCTCGGCGCAAAGTGTAGTCATCCAGATCTCCTTCGCCGCTATCATTTCTTTACGAATTTGACTGTGTATATTTCGGTACCCTACTTCGTCCTGCCTGATCTTACACTGCCTGCGTTGTTCCATCATCTCTAATATTTCTTCTGTCATCCACTCATTCTTGGTAGTTGTTTTACTCTCGAGTAGAAAAGTGTTGTTCAACTCATCAAATGATTCTTTTATGGTGGTCCATGACTTTTCAACATCATTCTCAGTTGCCATATTAGAGAACCTATTGTTTATTTCCTCTGTGTACGCTTCATTTGTTTCATTGTTTCTGAGTTTTCTAATGTTTACTGATGCCTTCTGGTGTTTTCTTTTAGCTGTAGCGAGCTTCAGTTTGATATTTGCTACTAAGGGATTGTGGTCGGATCCTATGTCTGCTCCAGGTAATGCAGATACCTTACTAATAGCATTCCTGTACCTTCTATTAATTGTCACATAATCTAGTTGGTTCCTTATAATGCCCTGATGTCCGTCTAAAGGCGACTTCCATGTGTAAAGCCTCCTGGGTGGTAACTTATACCAAGTATTCGTTATGACTAGATCTTTGTCTTGACAGTACTGTATCAATCTGTCCCCTCTGTCGTTTCTCTGACCAAGACCATATTTTCCAACTACGTGATCTACAGTGTGATAGTTATGGACAATGTTAGCTACCACTCAAGGCTCCTCAAAAAAATTCGAAACATTTCGTCTTCAAAACAGGAACTAAAAGATTTCCTCTCAGATAATGATTTGTATTTTGAAGACAACTATAATAAAAGTGCTTCGTAATAAAACTTACTAGAAACTTAATAAGAAACAATATATACTGGACACTATTGCAATACAACATCGCCATACTGTTTTGAGGTTACCATCTTAAAATTCGGAGGAAAAATAGTTTTGCAAAATTTGACGCAAAAGTGGTCGATTTAATTTGATATGAATTATCAGAGATTATAAGTGCCTACTTGAAAAATGCAGTTAACCATGTAGTGAAAGTAGAAAATGAGTACAAAAGACTAGGACAATTATTTTCAAACACTGGACAAGACTTTGGTGAGTAGTAACGATGATGAGAGCTCGCCTGCAGTAAAAATATTTTAGACAAGGTAGGCTAATATGATAATTTTTAAGTTAAAACAACTCAGTTTTTCATTTTAATTTGCTAACTTTGTTTAAAACAATATTTTCTTACATGTAAAATACTTTTCCACAGTTTCGTCTATGTATGTTTCAGGAACTTGTCATGTCGTATATTTGAATAGATATATCTACGTCATACGTTATTGGTATATAGTATATACCAATAACTATACATACCCAAGACGTATGCCGTAAAATTGTATGACATATAACAAGTGCCTAAAACAAATGAGAAGCGTTAAAAAGCCCTATAGAAGAAGCTGCTGTTTTATATTTCACTTTTAATCATTTAAAAAACAAAGAAAAATCACGTCTTGGTTGTTTTTCCAAAATCAGATTTTTTGTTCTTTGACTATAATATACACATTACATATTTTATAATTTAATACTTGTATCAAAAAATTTGGTATATATTATAATATATACGGACGAAATATCGATGGACCCGACTTTATCTGTATCTTTATATAAATAACGTTTAACGTTTGGTTACTTAAAAGAAAAACAAGATAATGAATCATGTATCATGTTTCTCTAAAGTATAACAGGTAATAAAAAAACATGCAACTCTATTATGACTTCATATACTATACAAAATTTGTGTTGGTTAAAAAAATGTTAGTAATAATTTATCTATCTCATATCGAGTTTACCATTCTAAACTATTAGTTAATTCTACTCAAGAAAACTCTATTATTAAGTTTAAGACGACTAAATCACACTCCTCAACTTGCTTCTTAATAAAAACATAATTAAAACTACGTCTTTAGTCAGATTTGTCGTATCTGTAGTATACATAATGTATAATAGCGCATCTTGTAGGTTTGTCCTTCATAAATTCTTAAAGTTTCCACTTACCAGCATCGTCCAACCGAAATTCCGCTTCCAGCTCTTCCCTAGTGGGCTCGTTTGAGTTTGTGTTGTTGGCCTCGGCCGATTCCACTTTGCCCGCCGGTTGTTTCATGCTTTTTCTCGACTGGTGTCCTCGGAACGCGGCCTGGATTCTCGTAGCCGCTTTCTCTTCTTCCTTTTGGTCTTCCTGGTCTGTTTGGTCGGCGGACTGCTCGTCGGCGGCACTGACGCTGTTATCTACGGTCGATTGTTTCGAGTCTTCCTTACTTGTGTCAGGGGTGGTCGCTGTTGGAACTGTGGCGGAGCCGTTCGAATGGAGGGTGATGGTTTTTGCAGATGCCGGTTTGACGTCAGTAGATTCTGAAAACAACAAACATTTATAAATAAAATTATGATTATGATATAATAGCGTGTAACGTTTTAAAAACATTTTACAAACTGCAAAAATATAATTTTATTGCCATGTTTTCGCTTTTATAGGTAAAATGTAGATATCATAAAGCATAATAATGAGCACTATTTGTTTATAAAGAATTCCATTGAAAGGTTTTTGAAGTTAAAATTTTTAGATTAAAAAAAATAAAGATATAATACTACAGTAAAACTCCATATTTTTTAGCATGAGATTGTATATGATTGTGATGAAAATAATATTTTACATTAGTTTTAATTTATCAATTACCAAACCGGGAATCATTTTTAAAACAGTCCTATATACAGTACTGATTGGAACTTCGTAGAATTAGGACGTTAATTTTTTTCGTAATTTTTTGTAAATAGAACTATCCGGTTTTTCGGCTTACCTGTGATTTTAGTTAGGTGTTTGTAAATAAAAATATATATTTAAAGGTACACAGTTTTTTTAAAAGACTCCTCTAATGGGAGATTGCAGTGATCCTAGAACTTGTGCGGGTCTATTTTTGATAAACGATGAGATCAATACAGTTTAAAATGAAATTCATATTAGTAATATTAAAATGGACAGAAATAAATAAAATGGACAGAAATAAAATAAAAGATAAATACTGCATACATTGTAAAACCAGTGGACAGAATCTCTTGCTACGCTCTTTCCGATTTAACCTCCATTATTCTCCTTTCAATTTGGTCCATCTACCTAACTCATTGTTAACCAATTCACATAACACAACTACCATTGATATCGAATTTATTAAAAATAACTTTTGATAATTTTTTTAATGAAATACAAACTCTTGATGATATAAAAAATGAATATAAATAACGAAACTCTGGCATGGTAGCATGGTATTAATCTAGTATTGGAGGATACTTTTACAAATAAATAACTTTCTTGAGGATTATGCAATGAAATGCATGTTCTGTAATATCTAATTAAAATTCCTTGATTAAATTTTTATCAGGAAGAGAATGTAGATATTGTTTTGCTGAGTAAATCTTGGTTTAAAAAAATGTAGTATCAGCTTTAAAGGTTATAATCTTATCTGAAAAGATCGCTATAATGAAGTAGTCATTCTAGTTAAAAATACTTTTAGTTTTTAAGAAATAAATATCGTTAGCAATTTTATGAAATTCTAATTTGCGGATGCACAGTGAATTATGAAAAAAATTTAATTAATGTTTTGTCAATTTATCAAGCACCAAAAATTTATGATTGGGATAAAGTTTTTTCTCAAATAAAAGTCACAAAGTTACAGGTGATCTAGAATTAGTAATATTATATCCTGGTGTTTACACGTTTAAATCGGGCTGGTCTCAATGTTTATGATAGATGTCACTTTCAGTTCTTCAGATATTGCAAAAAAATAACAGTCTGTGTTCTCAGACACACTTGTTTCAAACATTTACCTATTTTAATAACAGTTGCCAACATTTTATTAAAATGAAAAAAAATTACTCAAAAATAAATTAAATATCAAAAAAGCAAACTGTAGACTCTCTCTTTTGGGCACAATATGAGTTTTTAAATACAGGCGAAAAGTATTGCTTATATATATATATATATATATATATATATATATATATATATATATATATATATATAACACTGTTTTTGATGGGTTGGAGTCAATAAAAGGGGCTATTTGTTGACTATTTTTTACTCGAGCTTTCAATTGTGATTACAATTTTTATCAAGAGCTTCTAAAAAATACAAAATGTCTTACAAAGTTGAACTAGAAATAAAAAATTTTTTGTTAACTTACCAAATAAAATTAGTTTATTATATAAAACTACTGCTTACATAATAAATACAAAAAATATTAATAAAAAAATGCCTTATTCTAATAAATGTTTCTCTGAAAAATTTAGATGAAGTTTCTTAAGAAAAAATTGAATTTATAAACAAAAATAGAATAGCTACAACCAGCCTAAAATGACATAAATACTAACTTAAAAATTTTTATTTTTGACATATTGTCAAAAATAAAATTTTGTTTAAAAAATTCTTCTTTGTTAAGTAACAAAAAAGAAGAAGATTTATTCACCATTGATAGATGCCCGAAAAAATGTAAAAAATAAATACATGGAAAATTCAAAATGTGATATTTTACTGACTGCATAAATTAAATAGAAATTATATAATTATAAATTTTGCTTAAATTTTGAATTTCTGACCTTTTGTTTAAATTATTATCACTTTTGCTAATACAAACCATTTCCAAAAAAGTTCTTTTAAATTTATTACTTTCATTACATAAAATTTTACTATTATCAAAATCCATAATATGGTCTTTGTCTATTACATGCTCTGCCAAAGCACAACATGGTTTCTTAATTCTACAATGAATTATGTGCTTTGGCAGAGCATGTAATAGACAAAGACCATATTATGGATTTTGATAATAGTAAAATTTTATGTAATGAAAGTAATAAATTTAAAAGAACTTTTTTGGAAATGGTTTGTATTAGCAAAAGTGATAATAATTTAAACAAAAGGTCAGAAATTCAAAATTTAAGCAAAATTTATAATTATATAATTTCTATTTAATTTATGCAGTCAGTAAAATATCACATTTTGAATTTTCCATGTATTTGTTACATTTTTTCGGGCATCTATCAATGGTGAATAAATCTTCTTCTTTTTTGTTACTTAACAAAGAAGAATTTTTTAAACAAAATTTTATTTTTGACAATATGTCAAAAATAAAAATTTTTAAGTTAGTATTTATGTCATTTTAGGCTGGTTGTAGCTATTCTATTTTTGTTTATAAATTCAATTTTTTCTTAAGAAACTTCATCTAAATTTTTCAGAGAAACATTTATTGGAATAAGGCATTTTTTTATTAATATTTTTTGTATTTATTATGTAAGCAGTAGTTTTATATAATAAACTAATTTTATTTGGTAAGTTAACAAAAAATTTTTTATTTCTAGTTCAACTTTGTAAGACATTTTGTATGTTTTAGAAGCTCTTGATAAAAATTGTAATCACAATTGAAAGCTCGAGTAAAAAATAGTCAACAAATAGCCCCTTTTATTGACTCCAACCCATCAAAAACAGTGTTATATTTTTTCCAAACGAGTCACAAGTACTTCTTTTTTCTTACTCTTATATATATATATATATATATATATAATATAAAATTGATATTTCTTGGGTTTAGGTTCAATAAAGATATGTTACATGTGGAACTAGATTTTATTTTCCATTGCAATCAATCAACGTTTCGGCAGAAAACCCTTGCCTTTGTCAAGATTCTCAAGTTTATTTTATTATTTTGTTCAATTTCTATAGTGAAATAAACTTTCTGGATATCACCTTACATCGCATTAACAACACAGTTAAAACCATGTGGTTTACAAAAGAAACATGGTCTTCACGATATCTTAACCACAATTCCCATCATCCATTTTCCCATAAGAAGTCTGTAATTATAAGTCTCGCTGATAAATCTATAACACTAACAGATCCAGAATACAGACCAACTGCAATAAAAAAAGCAAAAAATGCCCTTCTAAAGAATGCATATCCCGAACATCTAATCGAAACTATTTTCAAATCAAGACTGAATAAATTTTATAACAATACAACTAACAACAAACCCAACAGTATCAAAACCACTTATACAACTCTTTCATATATAAAAGGTTTATCCGAACAACTAACAAATCTTTTAGCCAAACATAATATAACAGTGGCCCACAAAGGCAACAACCTCTTAAATAAATACTTCACAAAACTAAAAACACAAACTCCAAAACTTAAAATCACATGTTGTTTACGAGATACCATGTACAAACTGTGAAGGTGTCTATATCGGTCAAACCAGTCAACTGCTTCAATCCAGAATTCGTTCTCACAAATACGACAAGAACAACGTCACTGCGCTCACAAAACATGAAAGCGGGAAGAAGCATAAATTTGACTTTGAAAACATCAAAATTTTAAAAACAGAAAAAAACAAAAAGAAAAGGGAGATATACGAATCAATAGAAATAAAAAGAAACACCAACGCAATAAATGACAAAAAAGATACACAAAACCTAAATAAAATATATTTCAATCTGATTTAAACAATAACAATATAACATCATAAAAGCTCTTAAAGTCATAACATATCTCCACCTTACCTTTTTCAAAAACATCAACGATACGCCCATATAAAAATAATTATATACTAATGACAGTAAACAATGAGATATCAGATATCAACTTTTATATGTCAGTTCGTTAATGTCTGTGTCACGTTTTACGTTTTGGTAAGTCATATATATATAAACATATTTTACAATATCTGTTTATCCTTATATATATATTCTATATATATATATATATATATATATATATATATATATATATACACATTTTAGAATCTTGACAAAGGCAAGGGTTTCCTGCCGAAACGTTGATTGATTGCAATGGAAAATAAAATCTAGTTCCACATGTAACATATCTTTATTGAACCTAAACCCTAGAAATATTAATTTTATATTAAATATAATACGGTTCAAGAAACTCAAAACTACAATATACATATATATATATATATATATATATATATATATATATATATATATATATACATATATATATATATATATATATATATATATATATATATATACATATATATATATATATATATATATATATATATATATATATATATATATATATATATATATATATATATATATATATGTATATATCAATCGGTTTTAAAATGTTGTATGATGCCGGTCACTCGATCATCCCATTGGCCCTCTCTAAGATCTTTTGCGCTCATTGCCTTCGTTACTCCCTTTCTAAGATTTCTTGGGTCTTCCTCTTTTTCTGCGGTTTGGTGGTACCTATTGCATAATTATTTTTGTAAGTCTTGAGTTGTCCATCCTCTGGACGTGTCCGTACCATATCAGCTGTTTTCTTTCCATGTATGTTGTTAGAGAGCGGTCAACCCCCATTCGCTGTCTTATCTCATCATTACGTATTCTCTCTTTGCGTTACACTCCTACTGATCTTCTAAAAGCGTCCATTTCTACTGCCTTTAGTTTTCTTTTGTCGTTTTCGGTTATTCGCCAAGTTTCCGCTTCGTACAATAGACTGCTTTTAATAAGAGATTCGTAGATATTGCGTTTTCTTCTTTTTCCTATTTCATGACTCCACAGTACGCTGTTTAGACAACCTATGGTTTTTCTGGATTGTGTTATTCTTCTCTTTATTTCTTCATCATCTTTCCCCGTTGTGTCAAAAATGATTCCTAGGTATGTGTAATGGTCGCAGGGCATGATGATTTCGTTATTTTCTAATGTGATGTTCGATAGTTCGGTACCTATTGGCAGGTATTTTGTTTTTTTCTATATTAATTTTTAGTGCCCACTTTCTATATTCTTCTTGTCATTTCCTTGCCGTGTACTCCAGATCATCTTTATCGTTTGCTATAACAACCTGGTCATCAGCAAACTGCAATGTATACAAGCAAATCTTTTCAAGGTTTACGCGTATGCCTCTGCATTTTCGTTTCCACTCTTTCAATGCTTTTGTAACATATATTTTAATCAAGTTCGGTGATACACAACACCCCTGACGTAGACCTTTATTAACCAGGAAGCTTTGAGATAGTCTTCCATTTTTTGTTTGTAATGTTGACCCTTCATACAAATTTCTTAAGGCTTTTATTAAGGTCTGTCGTAACACGTTCTAGAGTTTGTTTATAGGAACTGTATCGTACGCATTCTACAAGTCAACAAACATGAGGTGGGTTTCTTGATTTGTGCTTAATTTTTTTCTATTGGTTGTTTGTGGCAAAACATATTATCAATACAGCTTTTTCCTGTTCGAAAACCAGATTGTTCTTTTTCCTCTTGGTTTTTGTATTCCTTCTCAACGTAGTCTCTAATTATTCGTCCCTACAAACGGCTGAATGTATTATTGACTTATATCCCTCTATAGTTTTCACATTTAAGCTTATCTCCTTTCTTATGGACCGACCAAATATAAGCAGTTTTCCACTCGTGGGGTACGGGAGAACCATTTATAAATTAATTTATGCACCAAGTGACGGTTTCAAACAATTTTCGTGATCCACATTTTATTGATTCGGCTTTGATATCCCCTCGTCCTGGAGACCTACCGTTTTTCAGTTCTTTTATAGCTTTTCTAATTTCTGTCACTTGTACTGTTATACCTTCTCCTTCAATATTAACCTCTGTTGGTGATTGACTTAGTTTTCGTCTTTATTTTCTGTTAGCAGTTCCCCATAGTACTTTGTCCATTTTTGTGTTTATATTAATTGAATGTTTGTGATCTTCCTTTCGTTAGTTCTTATTTAACTGAGGAACTTCTGTGTTTCTTTACATTTTCTGCCCCCAGGTAGGTATTAATTTACTGGCACTTCTTCTCCCTTCTCCCACATTTCTCTTTTTGATTTTACTGTTGTTGTTCTTGTTATTATTTTGACTTCCAGGTATTCATGTCTATCGTTTTGTTGTTTACTGCTTAGCCGTCTGATATACGCTTGCTTTTTCCTTCTATGAGTGCTTCTATTTCTTTGTTCCACCATAGTTTTTCACTTTGTCTTTGAGTGTTACAGCAGAGTGCCTCTTCTGCAGCTTTTTTTAACGCTAACGCCTACGTTTTTATATACCTCCTCTACTTTTGATGTTTCAGTTATATTCATTAGTTTGACATCCAGTCTTTGTTGCTTTCTTATTCGTAACATAAATGAGGCTGCACAAGAGACAATACCTCTTTTTAAAGTATTCACTAGCAAAAATCATCTCCGACTTCCTTGGAGGGATAAAAAATGCAGTAATGTTGCGAATAACAGAAGATGGGCTATTAAATTATATAAAAAATTTCCTACAATGACCCATTGCATAGAATGTCAAAAACTTGTGCCAGAAGCAAAAATATTTCTGAAAAATAAAGCCAAATAGAGCTAGCTAAATGGTGCTCAAAACTGAATAAAAATATGCAATCAACAAGTTTATGCAATCAAGCTAGGAAATTAAATAAAAAAACAATTTCTACTCTACAATATTTTAAGGATTCCTTAAAAGAACAATTTTTTGACGAGTTTGCTCCACCGTCTGTAAACAATGTCAAAACTCGTGCTTAATGTTATTAAGCAAAATAAAAATTTTTGTTGGAACCTTTTAATACCTCAGAATTGGAATTTCTCTTAAAAAATCAAAATAGTACTAGTGCTAGTTTCGATAACAGAACTTTTTATCAAAAAATAGTATCAGCAACTTTTTTCTTTTTCGAACAGATATTTGGTAAACGAAGAAGTTAGGTTAGTAATATAAATAATATAGATAATTAATATAAAAATACCAAAGATAGCCTAGCTATTGATATATAAAAATATAGTGCCACAATTAGCAAATCAGATTTTTTTAATCGATTCTTATTAGGATACCTGTACGAAAAGTAAAAACGGAGCAGTGTTCTTATGGAATATGTAATTCGTTATTCAATAAAAAATATATCAATTTAATAAATATTAATTTATAAATTTTCAACCCAGAACTTATGATTTATAATATATTTATATTATTGTCAAATCGGTCTGTGCAATACCCACAATATACAACATGATAGAACTTAAAGACTGTGTGGAGAGACTAAAACAAACTATAATAAATGCCATCGATGCCAGCTCAAAAGAAGAAAAAATAATACCAAAAAAGGAAGATTCAGGAAGATAAGCGCGGAACAAGAAAACCTAATCAGGGAAAAAACAGATGAAGAAGAATAGTTTACCGCACAAGGACCTGGGATGATAAAAATAATTGCAAACGAGCTAAATGGAGAAGTCAAAAAACAGCTACAAAACCACAATAATAAAAGCTGGGATTTCTATATTCAGGAATTAAATCCAAATAAATCCGCGTTCTGAAAGCTATCCAAAATATTACGTAAAGACAAAAAACCCATCTCACCACTATACGGGAAAAACGGAATTATATACACCGAAGAAGACAAAGCATAGGTATTAAAAGTTGAAATAAAAAAAGCGTGAAGAAACAACAACCAACCCTATGAAGATATAACTTCAAGGAAAAGGTTAAAAATGCAGCCAAACGGTTAAAATGCAAGAAGGAAAGAATAGGTTTAAGACACACCCCCTCCCCCGAAGAAATCTAAGAAATAAAAACGATGTCAAACGCAAAAAAATCACCAGGACCGGACAATATCATAAACAGAGCCCTCAAAAATCTGCCGGCGAAAGCAATTGTATACATTACCAACATAATAAACAGGCTTCTTAAGGTAAGATACTTCTCAGAAAGATGTAAGGAAGCTCACGTAATTATTATAGCGAAACCGGGAAAAATGGCACTTTTCCACAAAACTATCGACCTATTAGCCTACTATCATCAGTAAGCAAAATAGCAGAAATAGTCGTCCTAACCAGACTCAACAAAGAATCACAAGCACTTGGATCTATTTCACAAGCTCAGTGTTTGACTTCAGGAACGAACACTCCTGCGAACTATAGATATTAAGGCTGATTGAATTCATCACTAAAGGCTTTAACGAAAAGTTTTACATAGTCTTTAAATACAGACCTAAGACTACAAAAAGTTAAGTTTTTATCACTAAATTATAATTTTTTTCAGTCAATAGGGAAAATATAAATACAATATTAGCTGCCTTTTGTAAATGTTAGTAAAAAGCATCTTTAATAAATATTATTTTAGATAATGTCTGCTTCAGTTTTAGCCAAAATATTACTTTAGCCTATTGCAGGCGTAGATCAATAAAACTTACTACATCAAAAACTTAACGATTTTAGCATCGAAAGATGCAGTCATCAAATTAGCTAGTGTTGTAGAAGAAAAGCACTATAAAAAAAGCAATGATTCAATAACCGATAAAGATTATCAACGAGTTTCAGAAGGGACTTTGGCTTATTATCCCTTTAGAAGGGACAATAAACCCAAGTTTATAGTTCCTAGACTAGACTGTATACTAAGTTTTCTCTAGTTACCAAGAGAAAAGTTGTCAACAAAACAAAAAAGCAGATAGAAAAGAAACGGGCTGGAAATGTCTTTTACTGGAAAGCAAATAAGAGAAAAAACTATGCTTGTAGAAAGACATGTGTTAGTAAGAAGAGTAATAAAGGTTTTTTAAATAAAAGTTTTTAAGGGAAATAAAATTTCTTGCAAAACCTTAAAATTGTCATGAGAATATCTTGTTGTATTAAATGTAGTAAAAAATGATCTGAAGCTCCAAAGAAAGATATTTTCAATAAAATAGAATGATACAGCAGACCATAATATTAAAAGACAATTTATATTATCTTGTGTCTAAACAAAACCTACAGAATGACATGATATATACGCTCAGGAGATGAATCTAAAGTACCATCAAATGCTTTAGTTTCTTCTTCTTAACATGCCATAGACCAAAGTGCGTAGGCGACTATCTCATTACTACAATTCTGTTCTTGGCGGCGTGACACAGCTCTTGTTTTAGTTTACTCTTCTGTAATTAGGAGTACTAGAACTTTACCCTTAGAAAGCTTTTAAAAGTTTTCGAAACCATATTCTTAAATACGTATTTCACAAGTAGTAAAGACTGCTTTATCAAAGCAACAGGATGGAGGCAGACTTCAACGATATCTTAGGAATACTTATGAGCCAAGTAATAAGACAACACAAAAAATTATTGATTCTGTGGTATGATATATTTTATCTATTTCGAATTACGAGTCACACTACCATCGGGAAAGGTTCAAAACAGGGGTCCAATTACCTGGTTTAAACATCGGAAAAATATATGAATTATACAAACAGGAAAAAATAGAGAGTAATGATGCTACGTAAGTCATAACAAAGCGCTGCACTGGCTGTATCGCGATATATCTATTAAGCTAGTATACAAGCAATAATAAGTCTAACAAACGACTGATCGAAAATGAAAAAGATACGCACTTAAAAGAAGCAGAATGTAGATATAAATTTAGTTTAAACCTGTTACATTTGTTTAATATATTGATACTTGTTGTTGTTGTGTCTTTCAATTAATTATCAATATATTGTTCAAATTCATGAATAGTAGTTGGTTTTGTCTATTTCTTTGGTTGTTTCTTATTTACCTTTCTGAGTCTTTCTTTTTCGGATTATATCGTATTTTCGCTCTTAATAATAATTATATGATCACTGTTTGTACTAAACTGGTTTAACACACTTTCGTCTTTAAATAACTATTTTAGCTGCGTACATGTAATTAGGTATAAGTATAAGTATTTATCTATCTAATTAGCCTTCTTTGGTCCATCTTTGGACATAGGCCTCACCAATCCTTTTCCATTTTTCTCTGTCTGTCGCTTCAGTTATCCATCTAGAGCCCACGTGCTACTTGATATCATCTGCCCATCTCATTTGGGGCCTTCCTCTGCTTCGTTTATATTCCCACGCTCTCCAACTTATAATAATTTTGTTCCATCGGTCTTCTTTTTGTCTTATTTTGTGTCCTTCAAATCTCCATTTCAATTTTGCAACTTCTTGTCTAACATCCCTTACTTTTGTTTTTTCTCTTATCCACTCGTTTCTCTTCTTATCCATTAGTCTTATGAGCAACATTTGTCTTTTCATTGCTCTTTGGGTTTTTATGATTTTGTCCATGTTTGCTTTTGTAGATGTCCACTTTTGGGAACCATTAGTAAGAACAGGGAGTACGCATTGATTATATACTTTGGTCTTAAGATGCTGTGAATATCTTTTGTGTTTAAGAATGTAGCTTAGTTTGCCAAATACCGCCCATGCCAGTCTAACTCGTCTCTTGATCTCTGCTGTTTGGTTCTCTTTGTTAAGTTTTATAGTTTGACCAAGATATATATATATATATATATATATATATATATATATATATATATATATATATATATATATATATAATCCTTAACTTGTTCTATTTCATCTTGTCCGATTCTCATTGTGATGTCTTCATCTGTATTTTTTATAGTTTTGGTCTTGCTGAAATTCATATTAAGGCCTATCTTTCCAGCTTCTACGTCCAGTTCTTTCATCATTTCAAATAATTCTTCTTTTTTATCGGTTATCAATACGATGTCATCAGCGTACCTTAGATGGTTCAAGCGTTGTCCACAAATTTTTATAACTTTTTTTTCCATTCTAATCTTTTAAAAGTATCTTCAAGAGCCTGATTGAAAAGTTTCGGTGATATTGTATCACCCTGTCTCACGCCTCTACTTATTTGTAATGATCTTGTTCCTTCATATACTTTAATTGTTGTTGTAAGTTCCGTATATCTGTGATCAATTCGGCTGTTAATCAAAGAACTTTTCACTGCCCAATGTTCGACACTGTCGAAAGCCTTTTCGAAATCTATGAACGCCATATATAGAGGAATGTGGTATTCATTTTCTCGTTATATAAGTATTTTCATACTTAGTAAATGGTCACTTTTGCTGAATCCCTTTCTAAAACCAGCTTGTTCTTTCGACTGATATCCATCAAATTTTGTCGTCAATCTATTGGTTAAAATTTTTGTTAGGAGTTTATACATTACATTGAGGAGTGTTATAGGACGGTAGTTTTTTATATCTGCTTTAGTATAAGTTTAGTGCGCGTTAATTATATGTAAATTGTTAAAGTATCATTTTTCTAAGAGGTCAAGAGCAATGGTAAAGTTATCGTGGGTTAATGCCAGAGAGTCAATTAAGGCAAGAGCTTCATTTTTTTTTTAAATTTCAGGTATATAAACCGTCGAATGTTTGTCAGAGAGGGGTTATCAATGACTAGAGAGGTAAAGAGATGATAAAATGATATCCATTTATCGAAGTTGCCTTAGAAGATTTGAGAGATAATTGGGGTAGTTTTAGATTAGTAGGCGTGGTTTCTTTAACAGTGGGAGTTTGAGTGGAAAGAGTGGGTAGATTTGATTCTGCGGGAGATTTGTATCGTCTGCGGCTTGTTCTATGTTATGTTGTATAACATTATAACGTTCAAAATGTTTAATTATTGATTCTTCTCTTAATTGTATTTCTATTAAAGTTAATTGAGAATCTAAAAATTGATCGCACCAATTCTATGCTGGCGTTAAAGCCGACTTTACCGTTGCTCGTTGTGTCTTCAGTGATTTCATATGCAATCACTAAAAATACCTTAAATTTACTGCGAAAGCACTACCGCGTTAGATAAAGAATAAATTTTATAAGCGCCCTGAAAGAAAAATAATACAATACAAACAAAGTCGATAGAAATATCAATAAAAATATAAATAAAATGAATTCTTAAATGTGCCGTAGAATAATATGTGTGGTATTTATAAAATAGTTAAGTATATGGAGGCACTGTAAAAGTATAATATTTAAGTATAATATTTACGATGTGTAAAATATTGATAGTATTTATTCAGTGAATTTTCAAAAGATAAATAATAATAAATTTTTGGCTTGAGCAAATTATTGTTTTTATTTCTTAAAATTACTTATTATAAAATGTTCTTAAACGAATTAATATTAGAATTTTTATTTTATGAGAAACAATAATGTCTTTCTCGGTAAGTCGACTATGAACACGCGGGAAGAAACTTCTTTGTATATAGCGCGGCGCCAATGAGTTTTGCCGTGAATTGTGGTACAGCGAATGACGTAGCAGTGTGTAAAATATTTATTTATGTTAAACGGCTGCCATAGTTTATACCATCCGGCTCGAAGGACCATGGAAACGAGTAGAGTTTCTCTAACACGGTTCAAGTGTAGCTGAATGAATATTTCGAAAGGGTATAATAACTTCAGATTATTTCTTCGACTTTTGATGTATTGCCATTCAGCTGCGGTTCTTTTTGTTCTATGGATTTAAATAAACTACTTCTTATTAATTGAAAATGTATTGTAATTATAAACAGTATACATTTAAATTGTTTGATAGATTATACAATTATCATTTATTTGCTCTCTGCTTTTGTATAAGAAATATTATTACTTCCAATAGTTAAATACGTGATCAAATGATTCACGTCATGTGTGGATGCTTCGATCGGCAGTTGAAACGGCACTTTTGCCAGTTTGGATTAAGTCCAAACAGGTGTTTCAGTATATTCTCAGATATATAATTATACAAAAGTTGTTTTCTCGTTTCACTGTTCGCTATCATAGAAGTAGCAATTTATATCACTCTAAACGAAATATTTGGAATCAGGATGTAAAATGTCAACTGCAATATAAAAAGTCTATAGAGCCACCGATTTTGCTATCCACGACTGTTGCAAAAAAGAACATGAATTCATGAAATGGACCAAGCCGATTTTTGTTGAACTTGATTCTATTTCCGGACCCGAATACAATTTTAAAAGAATAAAATCTTGCAGAAAATTCCTGGATGTGGCCTTGGACTACCATTTGCTAACTACTCACATTTTAAGGAGATGAACAGCGGCACAAACTTAAAGTAGCCAGTATTTAGAACACTAAACCGAATATGAATCAGCGAAAATCAAATGTGTAGGATCCTTAAAACAAGGTAGATAATAAATGCACATTTAGTTCAAATGGAACATTTGTGCATAATTTCCCCAACTACCCAATTGCACTGTACATAACAAAAAGATACTTATTGTATTTTGTTACTATTCTAACTATACTGTATTAACCATATCTTACAGATTTGTAATTAAATGTAATTGATTTCACAATTATAGTCACATTTTGACCCAAAACTCGAATACTAGATTCTAGCTTTCAGCTCTACATTGAGTATTACAAATATTCGACTATACGGAGTTTCATTGTCGGCATGTGTAGCAACTCATCATTTACCCTGCGGTCATAAAACATTGATGTGTATGACCATAAAACAATGATTTCAGCTACGCACTCGGTTGAATATTATGCACGTGTACTCGTATATACGATGCGAAAAACGTGACTATAATGCGAGCAATGAATGTTTGCCATAAAGCAAGCTATAGCGTTTACCCTCAAGTAAATCTGTTGTTTGTTTACTGGTCGGTCTGCTGAATGGCGTAATTTTAAACAAATAAAACTGTGGATGGTTTGTGTTGATATAGTTTGATGTTGATGTTGCTGTTACAGTGAGTAATAAATAACATTTTTCCTGCGACATGAATGGCGAAAAATAACAGCAATCTAAGCGAAATAATAGTAATAAAAAAGAAATAATAAGTTCTTAAATACTGTAATCTAAAAAATGTATTTAAAATTGTTTAAAGGAGAATACACCAAAAAATTTTAAATTGAAAATTTGGACGACAAAGAAATATTAAGATATATTTAAAAAAAAAGAAATACATCTAAAGATACTAACTACAATGTATCGCTCATCGACTTAAATACTGCCATAAAATCTTTTGCAGGAGACGCGAAATAAAGTTTGCTATTTTCTTTTAATTGTTAATTTCGCGCTCTCACAACTTACCAATGCTAATTTTTGCCTTCAGCTTTATTCAAGGCTGTAATACATTTCTATATTGACAATGGGACTATGGCATTAAAGAATTTGCTAAAAAATATATATTTGTGGGTTGTGACACTATTGTCCAATGCATTTTCTCCTAAGAATAAGAGGTGGGAAGATTGGTCCACTTCTTAAGGTTTTCTTAATTTGCTTTTCAATGACAGCATGAGCAGCGTCCCCTTCATTTGGTGTGTGACCAACAATTAAAAAATTATGGTGTATTGCTGGAACTGGAAATATAGTTTCTTTGTGCTTGAAAATACTCGATATCCCAGTAATTTTGGAAAATATTCTGTTCATCGCTATGGCTAATGCGAGATGGACAATTAAATTTGCAGTTTTCTGAACATGAAGGCAGCATTTTTCTTGCTTGTAAAACTTTTCTACTAGTCAGAGAAGAATATGCTTTCCCTTCGTTTCTCAAATTCTTAACAATGTCCCCAAAAGTGGGGTTTTTTGCCTCTTTTTCTATACATTTCACAGGAGAGTCAATTATTAGTTTAAAAAAGAGGTTATATCTTTGTTTAATCTAGTCTAATTATTAGTTTGACTGAAGGGTCGTTGGTGGATCTTCTTTGACCATTCTCACTGTCAGAAATATAATTAGGGTCGGCTACTAAGTCGTCACTATCGAAATCAGACTTTTCAATACGATCGGCTCCAATTTGGGAAGGTGTTGGTACATACTTTAAAATTACTACACTTTGAGAGGGGTAAGGCTCAACATTTTTCAAACTGTCATCAGTTATACAGGATATATTTAAGGACTCAGTCTCATTATGATTAGCCAGGTACTCATCGTTCTCTTGGACTATGCTTTCCCCAGATTGGGGAAGAAAAGATGTGGAAGGCTTAATCTAACATTGAATATTTTTGGACACTACACAGAACCGCAGGAAGAAGGAGTAAACATGCATTATCTACTGGAAATGGAAAATTTTGGGGACGTTCGATGGCTGTTCAAATTACGATGTCGAGTTCGATATTTGAATGATCGACCTGGCAGAAATGATGAAAGGAGGGTTTTCTCAATGTACAACACGGAGAAAAGGAAATATGTGATACGTTGTTTTTTGGAAAAACGTGCGGTGCTGAGACAGATTAGGTTGAAGTGGTTGGGTAAAAATAAACTTAGTAGAGTGGAAGTAGTTCCTATGGTGAGACAGTGACGGGCTGAGTTAGCAGGTTATTGTAGGGCGGCATGGCCGCATAGGTATGAGTTAATGAGCGTATTTAATTAGTAAATTGAGAACTATGAGAACCAGGGAGGCACTTTTTGGGCATAACATCTTATTACAAAAATGCCGTGATCAAAGAAAAGATGTATTTGCATGTTTCGTGGACTTCGAAAAGGCATTCGATATTGTTTTGTTATTCGAATTGTTCAATGTTTACTTGGACCAGTTGGACAACCATGCGAAATAAAAATCAACGGGGAACTACTTAATGTGATGTGATATTGTCATTAATGTGAAATGCAGACGATACAGTAATTATATCAGATAAGATTGAAGGTTTTCAAATTCTGCTTAATCGTATTCACGAAATAGAAATAAAACGTAGAATAGCAATGACTAAAACTACTTTTAGAAAAATAAAGTCATTTATTTGCAATAACCATTTCAGTTATTTACCAGAACTAAGGCAAAGAATGGTAAAGTGCTATGTTTGGTCCGTACTTTTCCGTATAGTGCAAAAGTGTGGACGCTAAAGTATCGATCATGAACAAAATTGAAGCATTGGAAATGTGGTTTTATAGACGAATGCTGTAGATACCTTGGACAGCAAGAAAAACTAATGAAGAAGTACTAAGGAGCGTCAACACAGATAGAGAACTGCTTCTTCTTCTTCGATTGACTCTCCTATCGGAGATTGGATATCATTACGGCGATTATAATTTTATTTACTGCTGTTTTGAATAGTTCGTTATTGGTACAGCCAAACTACTCTCTTAAATTTCTCATCCAGGACATTCTTTTCCTTGCATTATATTTTGTACGAATGCGTACTTTTGTCCTCTCATCAGGTGGCCTAAGTATTCACGTTTTGTCTTTTTTATAGTCAGTATAACTTTTAGATCGTTATTTATTCTGCGTATTACCTCTTCAGTTGTAATTTTATCCACCTAACTTATTTTAAGTATACGGCGGTAGCACCACATCTCAAAGCTTTCAAGATTTTTAACATTCCTCTGTTTAAGAGTCCATGCCTCAACACCGTTAAGCAAAGTACTGAATACAAAGCATTTTAACATTCTAGTTTGTAGATGAATACTAATATCACGATTATAAAATAATTTTTTCATGTTTCTAAAGGTAGACATGGCAATTTCAATACGTCTTTTTATCTCATGATTTTGGTCATCTGTTTTATTGATGAGGGTTCCCAAGTATTTGTATTCGCTTACTTTTTCGAGTTACCGTTTATTGTGATACTAGTGGCATGTATTAGATTCTTACTGAAGGTCACATATTTGGTTTTTTTGACGTTCTTAGTTATGCCGTAGCTAGAGAACTGTTAAAGACTGTTAAACATCGAAAAATGTTTTATCTGTGACATTATGGTAACGGGAAGTCGATATAAAATATTACAACTGATCCTTAAAGGCAAAATAGAGAGCCGTAGATGTGTAGGAAGAAAACAAGTTTCTTGGTTAAAAAACATTCGTGAATGGACTAAGATACCAAATGCAGGACAATTATTTCATATTGCAGAAGATCGAGAAGCCTTCGCAGTGGTGTTCGCCAACGTCGGATAATTCTGATATAACGCGAAAAAGAAGAATTCTATATCATTATTTTACTATTTGGGTGGTTATTATTGTAGCGAAGCTTCCATACTGTCGTTGTAATACTTTTTTTCACTACAGTAAAATGCTGAGGCGAGTGTTACCGGAACTAGCGCTACAATACCGCGTCATCACGGGTAGCGTCATAGAATAGCGGTTTTTGACATCGATTCACTACTCTTGATCAATTCCGTCCTAGTCATCATATATTTACTTTAAGCAGGTTTAAATTTAAAAAACATGATTTAAATACAATTATTATATTCAAACATACTATTTACTTTATATAATAATTAAATTTACTACCAAATGACATTTATTTTATATTTTATTATTCATATTTGGTCTAAATTCGACAGGTTTTTCAATCATAAGTAAACAACGTATGCTTTGTTAATACGTTAACAGGTGGCAATAGGAGCAAACAATAATTTACTGAATTTGTTTTATATTGATAATTTAATTTTAAAATTTTTATGTAAAACATAGAGTGTATAGAACAACATAAAGAACATGAACTGATTTTTTCTTAAGATGCCTTCTCCATTACTGACGGTTGGCTATAACTACAGCAAAGTGCTCTCTATTATTAGCTGCTCTTAGTATCAAATGTGTGTCCATACCTGTCGAGTCTCTTACATTCTTCAAGCAGGAGGATTTTTTTCTTCCTGGACCTCTTCTTCCTTCCACGTTCCCTTCCATTATAAGCCGTAGGAAGTTGTATTTTTCTCCTCTGTAAATGTGTCCAAGATAACTCGTTTTTCTGCTTTTTATAATATTTAGGAGTTCTCTCTCAGGACCTCGTTGTTGGTCACGTGCTCTGTCCAAAAGATGTTTAGCATCCTTTGAAAAATTCATATCTCAAAGGCTTCTATACGCCTCATACTTGTAATTCCGAGAGTCCATGTTTCCACACCGTATAGCAATATGGAATAAATAAACGTTTTTACAAATTGGTATCGGATATCAAACGATAACGTAGAGTTTATTAGGAATTTTTTCATTCATTGAAATGGGGATCAGGTTGAAATGCGAGCACGTATTTTGACCTCGTGGTAAAGATCGTTTGTTATCCAGCAACGAAGATACTGGAATCTTTGTAGTGATTCTATGTTTATTATAAATACGAATATTAATGTTGATATTTGTTGTACGTGTAACAGCCATTACTTTTGTTTTATTTGTATTTATATTTAGTTCCATGCTATCTCCCTCTCTGGTTATGACATTCAAAAGTCGTTGTAAACCCTCAACACTGTCCGCAATAATGACGGTGTTGTCTGCGTATCTTAATTTGTTTACGTATTCTCCGTTGTTTTTTATTGCTTCTTCAATATTTTTGATGGCGTTTTAAAAGATTTTTTCGGAATATACATTAAATAACAGTGGAGAAAGTACACAGCCCTGACAAACTCCTCTTTTTATTGGAAATTCTGCTGTCAGACGATTGTCTATTTTGATCGATGCCGATGCTGTGTGTTTTACTTGATCAAACGCTTTTTTGTAGTCGAAAAAACAGAGAAACACGTCTTTTTGCTGATCTCGGCATTTTTGTAGTAATATCTAGAGGCCAAATAATGCCTCCCGTGTACCAAGCCCCATACGAAATTCAAATTGATTGTCGCTTAGGTTTCTTCCGCATTCTCTGTATATTAGTTGATGTATAATTTTAACTAATATGTTCAAAAAATGGCTTATCAGGCTAATTAATCTGAACTGTGAATATCTATTTGCTTCATTTTTCTTAAGTATAGGTATAAATGTCAATCTAAGCCAGTCTTCTGAGAAGATTCAGTGGTATATATTTTGTTAAATATTAGTGTTAACGTCTGAAGATTTTCTTATGTCATATATTTCATCTGGATCTGAGGCTTTTTGTGGCTTTGCCATATGGATTATTTTTGTAACTTCCGATGTTAACATATATCAAGTATTGTTTCTTGTACTATATTCATTTGTGGTTCTGTTCTCTGGTCATCAAACAGATCTTTGATGTATTTTTCCCACATATCTCCTAAATTTTGTGGACTAGAATCTATTTGGTTGTTATTATCTACTAAAGTTGTTGTAGTGATTTTTTTCTTCATATTTGTGACTTCCTTAATCTTTTTGTATGCATTAAAGTAGTCATGCTTTTTTAGTAAATCCCCCAGTTCCTCACAGTTGCTCCTCATCCATTCTTCTTTAACTTTCCTGATTTTGTTTCGGATGGTTCGCTGGGTTTTTTGCATTTTTCTTCATTGCGATTTTCAGTTCTAGGACTTCTTTTGCCATCCATGTATTTTTTGTTTTTCTGATGTTGTCTTGTAGATATTTTCTTTGTATAGTTGTTATTGTTGTTTTGAAGGTGTGCCAAATACTTTTTATTGTTTCTTCTGCTTCCGCAGGTGCTTCACTGAACTTTTCTTTTAGTGTATCATTGAAAGTTTTCTCTATTTCTGCCTATACTATTGGATCTTTAAGTTTTTTGAGGTTAGGTTATCTTCTCTCTGTATTTGATTTTCTTTAGTTTAATTGAACTTTTACCAACGACGGATTGTGGTCGGAACCGATGTCTGCCCGGAATGTGTTTTAACTTCCCTGATTCTATTTCTATAACGTTTGTCAATTAATATATAATTAAACTGATTTCTTATTATGCGATTTTGATTATCTCCAGGTGCTTTCCATGTATATAATCTTCTTTTTGGTTGTTTAAACCAGGTGTTTGCGATCATTAGATTTTCTTTTTAGCAAAATTGGACCAGTATTTCTCCTCAATCATTTCTTTGGCCCAAACCAAAATTTCCTACTACGTCTTCGGTCCTCCTTTCACTTACTTTGGCGATAAAATCTTCCATAATCATGTTCACAGAATTTTTCTTTGTGATCTTCATTAGCTTTTTGATCTCTTGGTAGAATTCTCGTTCTTCTCTTTCTGGTTTTTCTGCTGTATGAGCATATACTTGAATAAAGTTAATATTATGAGGAGTGGTACTAATTTGCAGCATAGCTACTCTATTAGATATAGGAATAAAGTTCTTAATACATTTACTGCTTTTCTGGTCAACTATAAATGCCACTCCGCTATAATGATGAGGATCATCATTACCAGCATAGTATATTACATGGTTATCGATGTTCGTCTGTTCAGATCCAGGCCATCTGACTTCACTGACTCCGAGAGTGTTGACTTCCATTCTTCTTATCTCTCTCACGATGTTATGAGATTTTCCTGGCATAAAGAGAGATTTTGAATTCTAGGTCTCAATTTTTAACTTGTGTATTTGTTCTCCACTTTCTGGTAGTTCCTAGCATTTTTCGTGAGGATTCTTAGCACCCCTTGACCATCTTAGGTCTGCCACGGACTACGGGCCTTTTGTTTTCCGTAAGTTGCCATAGTTATAATATCTTAAGAATATTTAGTGTGTTGGTTTCTCCTTACCTTACACACCGCAGTATTATAACTGATTAAACCAATATTTGATTGTCGTCCATAAGTATCTGATTCCAAGCCTATTAAGAAGTCATTCTTCCCCAGCCTTGGATTTGGTAATGACATAGCTGCTGCCCTATACCATGTTCTCAGTTAATCTGCAGGTGCTTATTTTGCGAACCTTATTTGCAGCTATCCTGTATAATATACAGAACGTCTCCTATCAGCCATATAAGATGCGCCATGTCCGGGTTGAGGACTTCCTTGCCCAGTCTGTCTTCTGCGGAGCGCTGAAGAATCCCTACTTAGTTCAGAACTCTTCCTCCACAAAAGCTGAGACTGGCCAAGAACTGATTCTATGCTGTAAAATTACCCGCGATTATTATTTTATCCAATTTAACAAATGATAACTTTTTAATGACTCTTTGATTTTATTTAATTAAATGGACACCTTTGAAGTACTATAAAGAATACCACACAAAAGAAATATATGAAAATTGTGGGTAGTTTTAACGTCAGGTTTAGCATTGGACATAGTACCAAGAATAAAACAACGATGAAATGAAATGAAATATCCAAAGAAAACGTACATATTCTGTGGCGCAAATACGTATTAGTAATACGTAATTTCTAATGGCCGTATGACACTATGCATTTTCTTATATCGTTTCTGATATAGAAAGGTATTTATGTTTTCTTGAATCGTTTCTTGTACGTACATTTGTGCTCTGTATGACACTATGCAAGTTCTTTTACCAGAAATTGTATATGATTTGGCACATGATTAGTCGAAATTTTGACACCTATAAAAATAGAACTGCAGTACCTGAGGACCCCAAGCCAGATGCTACTGAATATTTTTTAAAATACTGTGGTGCAAAAATGAAAAAAATAAAATGTCCTAATATTAAAACTAAATTGGAAACCACAATTTTGAAGATATTCAACAGGCTGTAATGGAAGATAGAGATAATAAATAATTTGATTGTAATAATTGATTTGTTTTTTTTAACAAATTATATGTTTGAATGGCATGCTCTTGAAATTCTACTCTCTTATTTGGAGATATAAAATAATCTTTAAACTCATCACGAATTTTTAGAGCGGTTATGTATTGTTTTTAGTAATACATCTGTAATGTACCTACCTACTCACATGTAAGATAATTAAAGTATCTATGTATTTCTATATAGTTTTTAGTCACCTGGTATATGTTATTTACAATTATGAAAAGTTCTCATGTATAATCACTAATAATTATTTGCTGTTAGAAATCAGAATCAATACTCTTCATAAATATTTTCCTATTTAGAATAAATAAGTTTCGCTAGTTTATTCGCCTAATACTTCGTATCTATGGAATAATAATAATTTATTTCTCTTATTTCTTTGTTCGATAAGCTATCCGTATTTGCTATTTTAATATTAATATTTGAGTCCAATCTCTTGTACTCAAATCCATCCAGTAACATCGTTAAATAATTGTAGATAACAGAACTTATAAATTTATAGTTTTAAGAAATAACAAGCAGTGTAATTTTCATCCTCTAATATAATAAATTTATACATGTCAATATATTCTGTTTAATTCCAAAACAAAGAGTTAGTCCGGAGAAGAAATAAACGCATAGTATTCCATAACAAAATTTGGTGTCAGAACGTGGGATATTAGTAGCAGAGTTCCTCTGATTGCTGATAGAAGGAGAGCTGAGGAATTTTTGAATTGACTTGTTTCCTTCGAGGAATCATTCAAAAAAACTGTCAGTGTGGAAAAATCGCCACTACAACTAATTACATTGGGGTCCAGTACATCCAGTTCGAAATCCAGTTCCAGTCATAACCCAATCGTAGTTCCATCGGAAGTAGAGGTGAACCCGTGGAATAATAGACTATGCGACCAACAACAATATTCTACTTGTAAGTACATTCTATCTTAAATTCTGTCTCATATTTTAAAAATCTTGTAAACGTATGTCTACTTTATATCCTGATATAAGTAACTTATTTGACGAACAAATACCTTCTCCCGACTCAAATTCTCTTTCAAATTCTTCTACTTCTAATTCAAATAAAATGTCAGTATCAATTGAAATAGCTGAAAAACTTCTCATTAGATTTGATGGTACAAAATCAAAATTATACGAATTCATAGACAATTGTGATAAAGCATACAATTTAGTAAATCCGCAATCCAAACCCATCTTATTAGCCATTATAGAAACTAAATTAACCGATAAAGCTAGGGCCATAACTAGAAACAGAACATTTGACGAATGGAAAGATTTAAAAGACTTCTTATTAGATGCTTATTCTGAACGCCGAACTGAAGGTCAGTGGCAATTGGAATTACATTCCTTACGTCAGATGCCCAGTGAAAATGTAATGTCATTTGCAAATAAAGTTGAAAATTGCTATATAAAATTAATAAATACACTTGATCCAGACTTATCTCCAGATGCAAGAAATGCATGTACTAAACTCTTAAAAACTCAAGCACTAAATGTCTTTATTAGAGGATTAAACAAAGACCTCTCTATTTTAATCAAAGCCCGAAATCCAGATTCCTTAGAAAGAGCTGTTGCTATAGCAATTGCCGAAGAACAAGAACAGTTATCAAGACAAGAAATTTTCAGACCATTCTGTAATATTTGCAAACGAAATAACCATTCCTCAAATAACTGTCGATATAAAAACAATTCAGATAGAAATGTTAGACATCTTCAAAATTCTAGTTTTCAAAACCCAAAATATCCTAATTCAAATCTTCAAAGGTCAAATTCTCAAAATCAAAATTATAAACCTTCAAATTCAAATTCCAATTCTGATTTTCCTCCAAACTTAAGAAAAGAAAATACCAACACTTCCCAACGTTTTTGCAGATACTGCAAAAAACCAGGTCACGTTATAGAAGAATGTAGAAAACGCGAATTTAAATCCAACAAATTCTTTAAACTTCCAGAATCCTCGACAACCAACGGTCGATTCTCGAGGAGTTCGTTCAGTTCAGGCCGTATCACAACCATCAACTTCTCAGTCACTTCCTATGTAGATTTACCCTTAGTAAATAATTCTAATCCATCCTCTTGCAAGTTTCTAATCGATACAGGCGCAGATATTTCTTTAATTAAATATTCAAAAATACTAAACATTCCAAAAATTTATTCTAAGTCTATTACTCTACGAGGCATTGATAAAAATGTCTTAAATCCAAATAAAACTATATGTAGTTGTAACGTAAATTTCAAGATAAAAGATTTTGTCCAAACTCATGTTTTCTATGTCGTAGAAGACGATTTTCCTCTTCATTTCGACGGTATATTAGGTAGCGATTTTTTTGAAATAAATAAATGCCAAATTGATTATAAAGAAAATAAATTAAACTTTAAAAATTGTTCTATTCCAATTGAATATATAAAATCTCCATTAAACAATGACAATGACGAATTTCTGAGAGATCAAAATATCGAGACAAGTTCTAATATCGATGAAATATTTCCTTATGATGCTAAATCCATAGAGGATCATTCTTATTTAGAAACCAATGATATCCAAATAACCTTAAGTAGTGAAGAACTACTATCCAATCCAATTCAATCTAAATCTAACTCTAAATCCAAAGAAAATTCAAGTCCAAAATGTGTAAAATCCACTGAGATATGCACAAATAAAACTTGTAACTCTTCACGAAATCATAAATCAAAATCTTGTTCAGAAGAAAAATCCTGTTCAGACGATCTTATACTAAATCAAAACTCTAATTCTAACTCAAGAAGTAATAAAACTATTCTATCCGCAAGAACTGAAACAATTGTTCAAATTAAAGTAATAAATAATGAATTAAGCGAAGGATTATGTCCCGAACGCGAAATCTTTAAAGGTGTATTTTTATGTCCTAGTGTTGTTAAAGTAAAAAATGATTTCTTTTTAACCTCAATCGTAAACACTACTGAAACGGATGTTGAATTAAACGATATTCAAGTAGCAATAGAAAAAATTCCAAATTTACAAAACAATGCAAATATACGAAAAATGTCTTCTTATAAAGATAATACGAATTCTAACAGAATTGCTAAATTAAAAAATGCCTTGAGAACAGATCATTTAAATAGTGAAGAAAAATCATCTTTAATTTCTATTTGCAAGGAGTACAATCATATCTTTTATCTGGAAGGAGATCAACTTACCAGTACAAATGCCATAACTTGCAAAATTCCTTTAAATTCTAATGTACCTATTAGCACTAAATCATACAGGTATCCTGAAGTACACAAACATGAAGTCGAAACTCAAATAAAAGGTATGCTAGATCAAGGTATTATCGAAGAATCAACTTCGCCATGGAATTCGCCCCTTTGGGTTGTGCCAAAAAAGGCCGATGCTTCAGCAAAGAAGAAATGGCGAATTGTTATAGACTATCGACGACTAAATGATATTACTATAGGAGATTCATTTCCACTTCCGAATATAGTCGATATATTAGACCAATTGGGTCATTCAAAATATTTTTCAACAATAGATTTAACATCAGGATTTCACCAGATCAAAATGGATCCTGAGGATTCTCCAAAGACTGCTTTCTCAACTCCGTCTGGACATTATCAATATTCACGAATGCCATTTGGATTAAAAAATGCTCCCAGTATTTTTCAAAGGCTAATGAATACTGTCCTCTCAGGAATACAAAATTACAGATGTTTTGTCTATCTCGACGATATAGTCATTCATGCCGATACATTAGAAAATCATAATAAAAGATTAAAAGAAGTATTCGAAAAATTGTCTACATTCAACTTAAAAATACAACCAGATAAGTGCGAATTTTTTCGTCGCGAAGTAATGTATTTAGGACATTTAATAACTGAATTTGGTGTCAAACCGGACGAAAAAAAGGTATGTGCTGTTACAGATTTTCCTATACCCAGAACACAAAAAGATATTAAGAGCTTTTTGGGTCTCACTGGTTATTATAGACGCTTTATAAAAAATTTCAGTGCTTTAACACAACCTTTAACAAAACTGCTGAGGAAAAATGTTGAATTTAATTGGACAAGCATTCAACAACAGTCATTTGAGAACCTGAAATCAATACTTTGTTCAGAACCAATACTTCAGTATCCAGATTTTACCAAACCCTTTGTCTTAACAACGGATGCTAGTAATTATGCAATAGGGTCCATACTTTCTCAAGGTAAAGTACCAGATGATTTACCTATTGCTTATGCTAGTCGTACCTTGAACAAAGCGGAATCAAACTATAGCACAACAGAAAAAGAATTACTTGCAATTGTATGGAGTGTTAAACACTTTAGACCATATTTGTACGGAAATAAATTTTTCATTTATACGGATCATAAACCACTCACATGGCTATTTAATGTAAAAGATCCCGGATCAAGACTCGTTAGGTGGAGATTAGCATTAGAAGAATATAGCTATGAAATTATTTATAAACCAGGTAAATTAAATCAAAATGCTGATTGTTTAAGTCGTCCTCCTTTAACCATATCTGAAACAAATATTTGCGAAGAAAACAAAAACCCGGCAACAATCACCTTACAAATAAACAAAATGAGTAAAGAAAATAATGACACTTATTCACAGTTCTTATCTAAATCCGAAACTATATTAATAACAAATGATAATATAAAAGAAACAAATGAAAAGATTACATCATTTTCACAAAATTTAGCATTGTTTGTTTCCGTAGATTTAAATTTTAATGAGATCGTTCAGAAACAAATAAATAAACAATTCAGTCATATAGAAAAATTGAAAGCCAAAAATCCAAGACTAAATGACATTATATATATTTCTGATCAAAATAAAAACTTTTATTACATATTTATAAAAAATAATTATTGGGACAATACCTCTTATGAAGATATATTTAATTCCCTAATAAAATTAAGAGACTGGTTATTAAACGATAAAATATTAAAAATTTGCCTACCCAGAATAACTTTTAGCTACGATAAATTAAGTTGGGGAAAAATTAGATCTATGATTAGATTTATTTTTAGAAAAACTGATATATCTATTATCATTTATCATGATATACTAACAAATCCTGAACCTGAGGAAATAACTACAATATTACAAGAGAATCACACTAGTCCTACGGCTGGACACTCTGGTTTTCATCGGACATACAATCGTATAAAAAAACATTTCAAATGGAATAATATGAAAAATGATATTAAAAACTTTATAAAAACCTGTGAATCTTGTCAGAAAAATAAACTCGTTAGAAAAAAATTCGTAAAGCCCATGGAGATAACAACAACAAGCTCAAATCCATTAGAAAAAATATTTTTAGATATAGTAGGTCCTTTACCTTTAACCGAGTCAGGTAATAAGTTCATATTAACATTACAAGATGACTTAACAAAATTTTCTCAAGCTTATGCAATTCCGAATCATGAAACCAAGACTATCGCTGAAAATCTGGTTCGTGGATTTATTTGCAAGTTTGGAAAACCCGATATAATAGTTACTGATCAAGGCCGAGATTTTACTTCCAAATTATTTTCTCAAATCGCCAAGCTTTTTAAAATCAGACATATAAATTGTACTGCTTATCATCCAGAATCAAATGCTGCATTAGAAAGGAGTCACGCTACTTTAGCAGACTACCTTAAACATTATATTAAAGCTGATCAATCCGATTGGGACGAATGGCTAGATTTTGCTATGTTTTCATATAATACAACTAATCATACTTCAACCAAATTCACACCATATGAACTAATATTTGGATATACACCTAATCTACCTAGCAGTATAATACGACCAGTAGAACTCAAATATACATATGAAGATTATTTAGATAATTTAACACTTAAGCTTAGAAAATCTCATGAGTTAGCAAAAACGAATCTATTAGAATCTAAAGTAGTCAGTAAAAAATATTATGACCAAAAGATTAATGACACCGTTTTCTTAGAAGGACAATTAGTATATCTCCAAAATGAGCAAACAAAGAAGGGTCAAACCAAAAAACTTACACAAAATTATAATGGACCTTATAAAATTCTAGAGATAAATTCTCCTGTCAATTGCACAATTTTAGTAAATAAAAAACCAATAAAAGTTCACATGAATAGATTGAAACATGCTTTTGTTTCAGGTATGCAATAATATGGCTGACAAATAGTGAACAAATTCACAAGAAATATACCAATACTCCTATCAACAAATCACCTGGAATCTATTACGAACACATAAAAAATGTTCAATTTATTGAAACTCATTGGAACATATTAAGTCATATTCCTTTACAACCTTTTACAGACAAATTAAATTTTGTAGATCTCACCTATCAAAAAACATTAAGACTGTGTCAAAACAAACCAGTTCTTATTGAATTACGATTATGTGATACTTCACTAAAACTCTTAGGACAAATCATACCTAGACTCTTTCAAGATGAACAAACTTTAAAAAACATAATTCTGCATGAACATTTTAGACCAAAACGCGCTCTATTTAATGCAATTGGATCTGTTTTCAGGACCTTATTCGGTACCTTAGACAGTGATGATGCTGAAAATTTCAATAATGCTATTAACAAAGCTGAAAGTAACGAAAATCATCTTCTTGATTTACTAAAACAACAAATTCATGTAGTAAAAGCCACGATTGCAAATTTTAATAACTCTATTACAAATCTAGACCGAAACAAAGTGATTTTTGATAAAAATTTTGAATCAATTACCAATTACACAGATAAAATGAATAATAAATATTTTAATTTAGATTTAAAACAAAAAATTGAAGAACATTTTACTTTACTAACTTTCTTTATAACAGAATTACAACAAGAATATTCTACTTTAATAAACGTTATTCTATTTGCAAGAAATAATAACCTTCATCCTTCTGTTATAACACCTGAGCAACTAATTCAAGAATTATCTAAAACGGTAACGCATTTACCTAGTACATCGACTTATCCATTTCCATTGACTATCGATTATGCTCATAAATATTTCGATATCATTTTACTTAAATATATATATTTTGATAACAAGATTTTAATTACGGTTAGTATACCTTTGGTTAGTAATACTCCTTATTCTCTTTTTAAACTAATATCTCTTCCTATAATTCATCCAACATTAAAGAGACTTACCTTTATTCTTCCATCTGTCAAATATCTTGTTCTTTCAGAAAATAGAAACATTTATGTTACTATTGATACATTAGAAGACTGTTATTCATTAGATGAAGAAAAACTTATTTGCAAAAATCCTGATACTTTCCGATTTACACACACTAATCCAATTTGTGAAACTGAATTGTTAACTTCAATAACAAACATACCATCTAGTTGCGATACTCGTATAATTCAAACAGAATATGAAATTTGGCATAAATTAAACAAACCAAATTCTTGGATATATGTTTTACCCAAACCAACAGATTTAACTTTAAGCTGTCAGACTAGTACGCCAATATCTATTGTTCTTTCAAACACAGGTATTTTTTCTACTTCGAATAATTGCAAAACTTACACCGGATCAACTATTTTGATATCTGTCTCAAATCCAAAAGAAAGTAATTTTCAGTCTATCATTCCAGATTTATCCCTTCCAGAAGTCTGTTGTGATGATATTAAGATAAATAATGAATCCAAATTACACCTTGTTCCCTTACAATTAAATAATCTCGATCGAGATGCATTAAATTTAGCAAGCCATAAACTAGATAATTTAGAGAAAATGACCTCAGAAACAAATATTAATTTTTCAGACACAATAAAAAATAGTTCTTATTTCACTTATGCAATCTTATTTTTGATAAAATGTATGTTACTTTATATTTTATACAGGATAATTAAATATTTTTACCGACGATTTCGTAGAAATCCGTCACATAGTTGTCAACAAATTACAAATTGTTTAACACTAAATATATGTCAAAGTAAACGAAAACATGTACATGAGACAGATTTAAGTATAGATTGTAAACATAATAAAGACAATAATTATAGTGAATCCAAAAAGTGTGAAGAGACTAGTTTCACAGAGACTACACCGATAAGACGAAGTGAAAGACTATCGAGACTAAAAGAAACTATTTAAATGTGTTAAAATAAAATAATAATGTATACAAATGTTTTATACCATTTAAATGAAAATTCATTTTACAATTATTTTCATTCTTACAAAAGGAGGTGTAATGTACCTACCTACTCACATGTAAGATAATTAAAGTATCTATGTATTTCTATATAGTTTTTAGTCACCTGGTATATGTTATTTACAATTATGAAAAGTTCTCATGTATAATCACTAATAATTATTTGCTGTTAGAAATCAGAATCAATACTCTTCATAAATATTTTCCTATTTAGAATAAATAAGTTTCGCTAGTTTATTCGCCTAATACTTCGTATCTATGGAATAATAATAATTTATTTCTCTTATTTCTTTGTTCGATAAGCTATCCGTATTTGCTATTTTAATATTAATATTTGAGTCCAATCTCTTGTACTCAAATCCATCCAGTAACATCGTTAAATAATTGTAGATAACAGAACTTATAAATTTATAGTTTTAAGAAATAACAAGCAGTGTAATTTTCATCCTCTAATATAATAAATTTATACATGTCAATATATTCTGTTTAATTCCAAAACAAAGAGTTAGTCCGGAGAAGAAATAAACGCATAGTATTCCATAACACATCATACATAACGAATAACGAGCATAGGCAGTATCACTAGAAGAACCAACAAAAGAATTAATTTTGACCACCAGATCTGCAAGAGTAACCTCTATTTCAGCAATCTCATCCTTAAAATTAAGATGGGAAACTGACAGAATAGCGAAACTCCGATTGGATGAAGTTTGCTTCAATGCACCACGCAACACTACCCTTTTCCTTTCCACCGTTGTCAAAGATGGATCGTTTAAGTGACGGACTCTCAACTCATACTCTAATTCAGGAGCTAACAGATGCTCTACCTTGAACGCAGACATATTACACAACAGAAATATACAAGAGAATGATTAAAAGTAGGATGATTAAAGAACAGAAGGTCAAATTTCTTAAGGGGTTAATCAGTAGCGTAAACGCTACAACATCTCCTCCTACTTTTAGTAGTTCCAATGCTATTTGATCCAATAACTGTGATTTATTGTTTTTCAATTTGGCTACTGCTGTTCTAATCTTGGTTATTGTTGGTGCCTGTTGGACACTTTTCTATGATGTCTGCTAGGTCTAATTGTATATCAAAGTTCTCCTCCAACCGCCAATATGACATAGGTTTTATGTTTTTGCGCACAAATTGGCACATTTCTTGTATAAGAAACTGCAGTGGACACAAATTCTTGTATCGTTTCTGATATAAGAACTATACGCTTGTATGACACTATCCATTTTTTTGTTATAGCAGAAACAATATAAGAAATGATACAAAAAAATGCATAGTGTCATACGGCCTTTACAAAGAATAATACCAATTTATTTTTAAAATTAGTCAAGGGAAGAGAACTATATTTTGTCGCACAGAGAGTTCAACTCGTTTGAAGTTTTGGATGTAAGAGCACTTACTGATAAATCACAAAACATAAAAGTATCCTCCGACCTCGTAATACATGGGCTGAAATCTCCTGTAGGAATAATAATTCGGCATGGAATAAGCAAAATTACTTATCGCGAGAAAAAAGAAGAATAATAAGAAAATAAAGTATCTTCAAATGAAACCGTCACAAGAGTTGATATAAAGAGAATCTGATTAAATCGTTATATTTTAAATTAGTAAATAGTGATGACGCAAATTAGTTATAGAATTGGTTGAGATACTTTTAAATCTTAAAAACTTCTTGGGTACGTTTTTAAACATAACAAACTTAATTAACCTATGAAACTTCTCTACTACCATTTTAAAAAAGGATATTTGATCTGGAAACTGAAAAGTTTAATTTTTCGTTCATTTTTTAATGTGTATCTTGGTAAATACATTGCTCACAACTGACCGTTCTCCTAAAGGGCTATTTTAGAGATTTCAAAATTTTTCCTTTGACAAAACTGTTATAGGGAGTTTTTAATAACGAAATATGAAAATAACAAAACTCTCACGAATTTTCCACCCTTAATATCGGTCGTGTATCTTCTCGATTCCGAGGGTCAACCGACTTGATCGTCGTTCCCCTAAAAATGGTTGTAAACAGTAAACAATGGGGTGCTAGCCCGGGGATTTAAAAAAACTGAAAAAGGACATTCCGGTAAAAATCACGAAAAAAAAAAGTACGTCGGGATCGGTAATAAAGATAAAATAGCTAAACGTATATAAAAATTTTAAAATTATCGAATTTTAGGTGAAACCTAAGCCTTCACAAAAACGTTCTACAGGAGACACATACGCAGTAAAATGATTTGTGGTTAGCTAAACAGGATCAAGAAACGGTTAAAAATCGGAAAATTAATTGATATTGATAAGCACTATGATGCCTAGAATAATTTTAGTGATCACGAAACCAGATTTTACCGGTTTCACCAAACAAAACTTTCAAAACAAATAAAGCTTGCTTTAAAGAGAGCTATGAATGTACTGAAAAAAAAAATCAGCATTTAAATTCATATACATAGTTTGCTGTAACATTAATACTAAAAAGCAAACTCCACCAGTTAAATAAAAAGTAGAGACCTGTGATGTTAGAAAAAAATCACTGGTAAAATAAATTGCCTGTAACATGATTATTTAATAAAAAAATCTCGATCACGACATACGTATTGTACTTTTGGTCAACAACTGATAAAAATGAGAAAAACAGAATTAGACAAGTAGAAAGGTTCGGATTTGTTCGGAAAAATATTTCCGTGAGAATTTTTTGCATAATCACTTTCATAAGATACCTCAAAATAAAGTTTAAGAGGTCGCCTAGGCGGAAAGTTTTTTAAACAAATGGTAGCATCTTATTTTTTCTACATAGACAAACTTTTTTTTTTATTTTTTAGATCATTCTGGACAAAATGTGTCTTCTGTAATTTTTCTGTATACATGATCGTTTTCGAGTTATAAACAATTTAAAACTAAAGAAAACGTAAAATTACGATTTTCAAGGCTCAAAACACAAGTAAAAAATATTACTGTTTAAATCACCAAGGACCTCAATTTAAGTTCAAACCTTGTTCTATCATTTTTCGATAAGTATTTTGGGTTTATCGGGCTATCATCTGGCCCGGATGATAGCACCCTGTAAGGGTCCCTGCCTAGGGTACAGGCGAAGCTGCTGCCTTGTAGTTAGATGCTGAACCATCAAAGGCTAGAGAAAGAAAACGACGACAAATCACTCGATCCTCCAGGTTGGGGGTTGAGGCATTGGGCTAACTCCTCAATACTCAGAAAAATGTACAAATGTTAAAAAGCCAAATCTACAGCCTCGGAACAGATGGAATAAAACACGACGACTTAAGCTACGAAAATGGATCAAGAATATAGGAACATGGAATGTACAGGGTCTCTCTACAAAACTTAATGAAGTAATGCATGAAATGAAGAAGCTCAATATGGACATCGTGGTGTTAACAGAAACCAAGAAAAAAGGTACAGGGTCAGAAAACTTAGGGCATTTCGACCATTTCTATAGCGGCATATCAAAAGAAAAAAGAGCACAACAAGGAGTCTCAATAATTATTCGTAAAAGCCTAAGAAGATATATCACCACTTGGGAAGCCATAGATGAAAGACTAATTAAAATAAACCTCAATATACATGGTCATAAACTAACAATAATAGGCGTATATGCAGTTAACGATGATGCACTGGTTAACAAGAAAGAAGAATTCTACGAGAAACTAAACCGAGAAATAACATCGATAGGAAATACGAGGGAATTAATCCTGCTTGGAGATTTTAATGGCAGGGTCGGAAAAAAACAAAACTATAAAATAGTTGGTCCTTACGGATAAAGCATAACAAATGACAATGGGACCAGACTTATCACAATATGCGAACAGAACCAGCTCCATATTACAAATGGATTTTATCAGCATCAAGAAGTACACAAATACACCTGGGGACAGAGAACAAGGAATCTAAAATCTATAATAGATTACTTGATTGTACGCCAAAGATCAAATCTTAAAATCTACGACGTAAGAGCTTATAGAGGCGCAGTTTGTGGAAGCGATCACCATTTCTTAAAAGCAAAAATAATGTTTTCAAGAAGAAGCCAGAATGAACAACCAGTAGTTCGCTCAGAGATGGCAGAAGATGTAAGATATAATCTTATCAGCCTCGATCAAAATAGTGTAAAAATATTGTATCAAAACAGACTGAACGAGAAACTTGAAAACATAAATTTCAATAACATCGAAGACCACAACAATTACATTAAAGAAAGTATTCACTCTGCAGCAAAAGAAGCGCTTGGATATTACGAAAAGAAAAACAAAAATACTCCATACTGGTGGGATGAAAAAATAGACACAGCGATAAAACAAAAGAAACAAAAGTATGAACAATATTTAGGTGCAAAAACAGATACAAATTGGTCTGATTACAAAAACCATCAAGCTAAGGTGAGACAAATGATAAGACAGAAAAAAAATGAATCCTGGGATCAAAACTGTCAAAAATTAAATACGTCTTCTTCTTCTTCTTCTACTTTTTGTAGATCTTTCGATCTGTTTAATTCTGAAGCTGCCTCTGGTTAATTTCTTGGGAGGTAGATTGCCAACTATCCCTCCATCTTTTAGGTGGTCTTCCGGGGGTCTTGAACCGGGCGGATTGTTTTCTAGGGCAATTTTTGGGAGTCTATTCTCATCCATTCGTCTTACATGGTTGTACCACATCCTCTTGCGCTGTCTTCCCCATCTTACAATATCTTGAATTTTGCACTGCTCTCTAATGTTTGTATTTCTCACTCTGTCTCTTCTTGTTTTCCCCATTATTGTTCTTAGGGTTTTCATTTCGGCAACCCTTAGCATCTGTTTCGTTTTGTTGGTATCTTCGCGCACTTCTATGCCATATGTCATGATCGGTCGTATGCAAGTCTTATAGATTCTAATTTTACTATCTGTGCGCATATACGGATTTGACCAGACTATCTCCCGCAGACATCCTGACAGTGCAGATGCTTTGTTGATTTGACTCCTCAGGTCCTTTACTGGGTCGTGGGTGCTTGATATATCTATGCCCAGATATCTGAATTGCATCACCTGTTCTATGGGGTTGTCCTCAACCACTAACTTACATCTGAGCGGATCTTTTGCTATTGTCATACATTTAGTTTTGTTGGTAGAGATGTTCATATTTTACTTATTACTAATTAAATACGTACATAGGAGGAACTAGAAGTACAGAAAGCTGGAAACTTATTAAATCTCTTAGGACCAACGACAAGAAAAAAGATTTAATCTCACCAATTTCGTTAGAAACATGGGACATGTACTTTAGTAAACTGTTACAAGAAGACCGAATAGAATTCAAAATAAAAGAAAGTAACCAAAACATACGCGTTAAAGCATCTGCTATAAGAATCACGAAAAAGGGAGTAAGGGATATCTGTATTTCACTCAAAAACAAAAAAGCGCCCGGACCTGGCAATATACCCTCAGAACTGATAAAATATGGAACTGAAAAATATATGAGCATTTGACAATACTCTTTCAAAACTGCATAAACAAAGTAAAGGTTCCAGCCGAATTTAAAACCTTAACCATTTCAACTTTACATAAAAAGGGAAACAAACAAAATTGAATACAATAGAATAGAATAGAAAGAGAATACACTGATATGGAGGCAGAAGAACAGGCGGGTTTTAGAGCTGGTAGATCGACCATAAACCACCTTTTTTGTATCAGCCAACTTATAGAAAAAAAGGTTGCTGTAGATCAAGAAGTCCACTTTTTGTTTGTTGATCTAAAAAAGGCCAACGATAGCATCCCTCAAAATAAGTTATGGAACACTCTCAGACAAACGAACATCAACTCAAATCTCATAACAGCAGTGGAAAAACTATATGAGAACGCCAACGCCAAAGTTAAAATAGGAACGAATGTTTCCAAAGGTTTTGTAGTAGACAAAGGACTGAAGCAGGGATGCAGCTTAGCGCCGATACTTTTCAAAATATATCTAGAACAAGCATTAAAACTCTGGAAGCGGAAATGCAGCGGCATGGGTATACAATTAAACAATAACAACCTGTACACTCTATGTTTTGCTGATGATCAAATTGTGATTGCTAAGGAATATGACGACCTAGAATACATGACTCGAAAATTAATCGAAGAATACAAAAAATGGGGATTAGAAGTCAACATAGATAAAACAATGTACATGAACATCGGTGGTAAAGAACAAAATCTAGTTTTAAACGACGGATAACACATTAAGTACAACAATAAATATTCCTATTTAGGAGTAGAAATCACAGACTGCTATAAAAAAACGAAACACTCAGGGTAGAAGGGCCATATCTCAACTAAATAGGGATCTGGGATCAACATATATCCAAAAAAAATAAACATCGAATATACAACACTATTATAAAGAGCATAGTAATGTATGAAAGTGACGTGTGGCAGTTAAAGGCAACCACTGAAAGAACACTACAAGCCACGTAGATGGACTACTGGAGACGGGCCGCAGGAAAATCAAAACTCGAAAGAATTAATAACGTAAGTATACGAGAGGTTATGGGAGTCACACATACGATTGTCGAAGATATAAGAGTACAACAACTAAAGTGGTATGGACATGTGCAGATAATGCCAGATCATCGTCTGCCCAAACAGATTATAGATTGGTCACCACATGGAAAGAGAAAAAGAGGCCGACCCAGAAAGAACTGGAGAGAAGGAATAGACAGAGAGATCCGAGAGAGAGGTTTAGACGAAGATCTTTGGGAAGATAGAGATGCATGGAGATTGGGCATCGGAAGACGTCGGAGGACGTTTTAAACCGATTATATATATATATATATATATATATATATATATATATATATATATATATTGGGTTTATTTTATTTTAAAATAGTTTTTAATCGTTAATGAAACGCTTATGATAGGACGGGGGCTCGGAACGCAGCGTTTATAAGAGAGGGAAATAAGATCTATGGCACTAATTTTTATGGTACAAATGAGCGTCTGCCCTGCCATACGCGCTTCATTAACAATTGAAAAAATATATTTTATAATAAAATAAGCCCAGAATTTTTATCGGGAACTGATATAAGAAGGCTTACACTTGAATTTGAGCACTTGATGATTATGAAAATAATATTTTTTAATTATATTGTTGACCATGAAAAATTGTTATTTTGCGATCTTTACAGTTGTAAATTACTTATAAGGACCTCCGATGAAAACAATACAAAATAATAATATGTCTAATAAAGATGCATTCAGACAACTATTAGTTAAACTATGAAATGAAAAATCAAAAGTCAATATAAAAAGAAAACACTAACTAATTTATTAAAAATTTACAGAAAAATTATAGATGAATACAATATGAGAGAAGACGGGAACTGATCTAAAATAGACGATGATGTTAAGAAACTTAATAGCAGCTAAAACAGAACATGTTGGAAGACAAATGAAGGAAAAGGTGTTAAAGCCAAACCAAATAACCAAATATTCAAGTAAAAAAGACCAATAGTAATTGAGTTTTGCAACAAATAAATCAACAAAATTCAAAAAAATATGACAACACTTGTCACATTTGTTTCATCTATGAAATGAAATCACTATGTTTTAAAAACTACGCATAGAATAGAAGTAAAATGGTTCAGTTCAGAAAAGGCGTTTCGGTATTCACACGATCGACATCTTAGAAAACCAAATTCATTGAAGTGAACATTAACTGATGTCGATACATTTCTCTTTTGTGAAAACTTCATGTTTTATCAAAGGACCCAGCTGCCTGAAAGCAATCGAGTTATTTTATTTCGCTCTCTCCTCCCTCGCCTTCATTTATTTTGACATGATTTAACTGAAGTTCGTCAATAACGTAACCAAAAATTCGTTAAGGAAAAGGGGTCTCTAAAATTTTAAGTGGAATAATGCTGCGACGTTTAAATAAACTTGGTTATATAACTTTCTTATCGGGCTATTCCCTTTTGAACCCATTAACAAACAATAACAATATGAAAACTATAAAATTTACGGCTATATCAAACCGTTATACTTTCTTAATAGCTACTTTACAGTGAATATTCGTCCATTAAATTTAATAGGATGTTCCTTTTATACATCGTTATTGATATTTGTTTCCCAATTTGATGAATAGAAATTGCTAAGCTAAATTTGATCTAAACACAAGTTAAGAAGATATGAAATAGTTGTCATAAACAACAATTTAAATAACGCACACATACACCATATACATACACTAACATTCACTATGGTTAATGGGTAAATAACAGACCGCTGCATCACAACTGGCTCATAATACGGCAGAGTCGTTTTGTAACTACAGCTCTCTCTAGTCTAAAGGTGTAACACCATTGTGTCCAGGAAATGCATAGCGCAGGATAGAAAGTGTTACTTTAAGCGATATTCCGAGACCTGGTAAACTTTAGGAGATTATAGCCTTAGGGCATGCCTAAATGGTATTTTGTCTCTACTCATGAGAATAAAGATGAATAACTAAATCATAAGAGAGAAAAGATGTCGTCAGAAGAGAGCTCAAAAATAAGTTATCCTTTTAAGATTAAAAATACAAATACTACAAGAACAATTAAACAGGCTATTTTATTCGCGGATTCTATCTTCGCCTTAAATACTTAGCCAGAAGGCGTTCCGAGAAAAAAAGACTCTAAGCCAGGAGTTAACACGTTGCGTACGGCTGTACAAAAAAAAAATATACCCCCAGCCGGCGTTTTTTTATGTATCTAGATTCATTTTTATCTGATTAACATGCCACAGTAATTTTTCTTGTTTGATTTTCAATATATCATAAGTTTTTTTAAAATATACTTTGGGGCACAACGTTTGTTTCACGCCGGCCAAGGATTAATTTGTTTATTCGAGCCGGCGCGGCGTGGTATGTTACGCGTACCACACGCTATATTTCGCGCCAAATGCATATTCATGGTTCTTGAAACAGTAGTGGGGTGACTGAATTTACAGATCGTTTGTATTCTGTGTCAAGTTAGAAGTATTCTTAGTTGTTATTAGTTGTTTCTGACGGAGTGTTGTTATCGTGCCATTTATTGCAATATGGGAGATTATGAAAAAGAACAGAGCCGTTTGCAAGCCATTTGGGATGAGATTATGTCTGATGAGGACAATGAAAGCGAATTTGCCGATTTTTTTTTTTTTGAAGAATATGAACCTGAATCTTCCAATGAGTAATCTTCTGATGATTGCGAATAGCCAATTTCCAAAAAGCGTGTCAAGAAAAATCAAAGAAAAAAAAAGGGCAGAACATCAACATCGATGACTAACTTTGAGCGCGTTAGAGAATTTAAGTATCTTGGAACAACAATAACTGAAGACAATAACGGATGACAAGAAATAAACAACAGGATTCAAGCTGGCAACAGATGTCTTTTTGCCCTCCAAAATCTTATAAAATTAAAACAACTAACACGACGTACGAGGATACAGGTCTATAAAACAATCATACGACCCGTTGTGATGTATAGAAGCGAAACGTAGACAATAACAAAGGCAAACGCAGAGAGACTATGTGTTTGGGAAAGAAAAATCCGAAGGAAGATCTTTGGTCCGTTCTTTACTGGATAAAGCATCAGGACAATATAGGATAAGAACTAACAAAGAGATCAAAGAACTTTACCCAGACGCCAACATCATAAAACCTCAGAAGACATTCTGACGAACGAACAGTAAGACTGGTCTGGGAGGAAGTCCCAACTGGAAGAAAACCACGCGGAAGCCCTCGTCTCCGGTGGCGAGATAATGTAGCAGGAGATCTAAGCACTATGGGCGTGGAGAATTGGATGGAGGTTGATCAAGACAGAAAACAGTGGAGGCACGTTGTCGAGTCGGCTAAAACCCACCAAGGGTTGTAACGATACGGAGTAAGTAGGTAAGTATCAAGAAAAATGATGAAAAATCTGGCGAAGGTACTCCTAATGTGGTTTCTGCAAACCGTAAGCTATTGAACTTTATTTTTATTTTGTCAACAATAAACAGGTAAACTTTTTGTACATGGATTTGGAATCTGGTTCACATGAAACTATTTTAATCCAAGGAACAAGGACTGTTGAACAACAAACAAATACTATTGATGTAACTATACAAGAAGTAATTGATATGGTCACAATTACTGAAGAAGTGTGTCATAGCGAGCAATTTCAGTGGAGGGAAGTTGATGGAACATCGCTGAAAACATTCGATTACAGTGTAGAAAACGACGGAATAAAGTCTTCGTATTACGAGAATTATATAGATCAAGAACCATATGATTGTTTCAAGATCTTCCTTACTGACGACATAATAAATTATATAGTTTAACAAACCAACTTATATACACACATGCACAGCAGGTTTTACAAAATTATACTACACCGTCAAATAATAGGAAACACAAAAAGAAGTGGGTTCCCATAAATACTTCTGAAATGGAAAAATTTTTTGGCATTATTATGTGGATGGATTAGTTAAATATCGTCGAATAAAAGCATACGGGAGTAACGACATTTTGTATACAAATTCGATAAAAAGTATCATCACGTAATAGTCAAAAGTAAGCACGTTTATTGTCAGACTATTAACTGGAGAGTGTGTTTCTAAAAGTGTAAAATAATTACATATAATATACCTAGAGTAGAAAATGTGGACGTCCCAACTGAAGAATATAGAGTGTGTGTGTTCAATGGAATCGTTGCTTGTGGAAGGGTAAGCGACTGCTGCTCGTGGCTTGTTAGTGAGTTCTGCAAGAAACACAATCGGTGATGTGGTCCAATTTTCAACTCGAATTCCTGCTTCTGTAAATTCTAACGACGTTTTGCCAAAGTTCCATCAGTAGTACCAATGTATGTTGTGTCGATATGTTACAAAGGCTCTAACAGTAGTCTATCCCAATAACGTACCCAAGCTCCATAATATTCCAAGTACTATCTAAAAAAACAAAATGAGACCTTAGGATGAAAGACTAGCCAAAAACTTTCGTTCCTTCACAATGACAGGATGTTATTGGTAAGACAAAAGCCACAACTCACGTGGCTCTGAGCTTAAAAAATGACATGTGTTACATAATATAATCTTATTTAGATTATCCACAAATCTGTTTTATAAAAGCAGCTATTTCATATCAAGCAGATCTGGAATATACAGCAGATCTGAATATCAAGCAGATCTGGAATACTCATCGTAGCTCTTGTAAAATAAACAAAAGCATATCAAGCAGATCTAGAATATTGTTTAGGCAGGGTTAAATGGAGAATAAGGTTATACACTGGATCCCAACATGAACGCCTAACAATTTCAAAAGGTAGTCATGTCGGCCTTTGAAGATATTTGTCCGATAAAAGTGAGTTTTCATGGAATGAGAACTTTTTAAATCAAAGGTAAAAGGCATTACGAGATTGCAGAACAGGGTACAAAAATATCAAGGTTACACAAAGTTCCTCCAAAGAACACTTAGAAAAGTATTCCTGGCTGCTGTTTTCTGAGTCTAAAATAAAACTAGTGTAACTGCTGTAACTGCATATCGTAAAAATTAAATGGGTAATATATTTATTAGAGATGGTATATTGGTTGAAAATACCGTACACCAGGGATAGTTGGCATATCGAGTAAGACTCTTTACGAAAACGACACTACACTATCTTTGGTGAATTTCTATATATAAAAGAAGCACTTAATAGACACCTCCTATAAAGCAATCATATGGGCGATTCATGTAATAGGAAAGACGAGTTGCCGATAATAGACTACATGCTAAGAAGCTATGTGAAATCCGTTACTTTTTTGAGGGTATAGTGTCAGTACTCGTAATCATAAACTGTCCGCTTTAGGGAGCTTTGTCTCTTCTTCTGTGGAAGCTTCCTGTGCCATCCTTAAACTTGATAAGGGGAAAATAATTGCTAACCAGTCGATTTTTACTTTAAAGGGATTATCTTTTAACGACATAGATATCTGTCAGTTGACAACTCCCTTCCTTCCATCCAATACCCCAAACCTTTAATTTTACAAAAGGAATATACCATGTGTGAAACATTTTTAGACAAATATTTTGATGCATAGTTATTTCCAATATTAACTCTATTCTTGTAAAAATTTATTACAAAAGTGCTACACCTCTTAAAAACTAAACATAATGACTATATTTTGCTAGTGTCAATTTCCGGTCATATTAAAAACTACATTTAAACAAAACAAAAGTAAAATTTAAATTAATATATTCATAATTCAGATCAGTTTTAACATTAAATTTTAATGTTAAATAATAAACCAAAATTTATAATACCAGTCCACTTTATTGGAAGAACTAAGATAACGAATAGTGTATGAATGTAGTTAAATAACTTCTAAAATGCTCCAAAATGTTCGCAATTTCAAATATTGATTTTATGATTGTATAGACGTTGGTGAACACCATTTCGAACGTTTAATTAAATAGGTATAGCTAGTGAGTAAACTGTTTGGAATTAGGAATTTATTAATTTAAAATTTAGTTCATTTTATTTTTACATTAAATATCGTTCATTTAACCTTCCACTAGACGCGCGCGGACTGACAGTCCATTGTTGATTGTAATATAGAATTTCTCGCATGCCTCCTACAATTTTTTTCTAGCCGCTTTTTAAGTCTTCATCCACTCGGCTGTTTTATGTTAGGTTAGACTGAGAAGTTAGCACGTTAACTTGTTTCCAAATTATTAAGTAAATGCTGATTGGGATTCCGCGCGCGTGTACTGGTGTAACTGACATAGGTTTTATATTTATTGGAGTATTTAATTAACAAAAGGTAAGATCATATTTTTTTAAATCATATTATTCTAGTTAGTAGGTGAGCATATATTCCCATAATATTCATGTGTAAATTAATATTTTTAGCATATTCTTACAATCAAAATCAATTCTTTTTATAAAAAAATAATCTTTGCAAATAATTAGAAAGTAACTCAATTTTTTACCAAGTTTATTTTTCTAGATGGCGTTTTACGAATCACAGCAGAACCCCTTTAATAGTTTATGAAGGAAGCACTATTAGATGATAAGGAAGAAGAACCTTTCCGTGATGATGATCATCACAAAAAAAAAGATTATATACAAATAAGAAGTAATCATTCAGAAAGCGAACACATATTTCGGATACTGAAGTAGAAACATCTTCGGTCACAGAAGCATTTTTTATTGATAAAAATAAATCTAATAAAGTGGAAAAAAGACGCACCATTAAATATTGTTAAAACCAGATCTGTAAATTTATTGAAGCATTTACCTGCTTCAAAAACTTCAACTAAAATATTAAAGATTCAGTTGAAATCTGAAAATACTTATTTTATACAGATATGTTAAACATTATTGTCGAATATACAAATCGGCAACCTGATGGCCCTTATGCTGTAAGCAACTCTCTCAATGCGATAATCTTGAGATTATGTGAATCCATATATGGAGCAGGAAGATATATAACTACCGATAACTAGTTCACAAGTATGAATCTGTTAGAGACGTTGTATGCGAAAAAGCTGACGTTAGTTGGTAGAATTCGTAAAACCAAAACAGAATTTGCACCCCACAGAGAGTTTAACAACCCCGCAAAGGCACGGTTGGTTAACAGTAATTTATTTGGTTTGGTTAAACTTGGAATCATAATAGAATATAACAATACTAAAGACACTGTTGATACCGTGGACAAACTCTGTGCTGCCTATAACACTACAAGAAATGCCAGGAACTGGACAATCGTAGTTTTCTATTCGATACTAAATATTGCAGGTATTAATACAAATGTTATTTTCATTGCAACAATTCCGATAATGTAACCAGCAGCAGATTTGTTTTTACAAAATTTAGCTAGACAATTAGTTGATAATCACTTTCGTGTTCGTGCTACTTTTACTGCTTTGCCATTATCAATGAAATTAATAATTACAGAAATGGTTCAATATAAATATCCAGTACCGTCTTCAGCTGGTAATATTGGCGAACAAAGGGGATGCTGCAGTTACTGCGACAGAAAAAAGAACGTCCGATCAAGTATTCATGTGTTAAATGTGAAAAATATTTGTGTTTTTCAACATTTCACAAATTTTTGTGATAAATGTTTATAACATGCAAAATAATTAAAAACGACGTGGTAGGAAAGACAGTTAAGATTTAATTTTAGGTATAGTGCGTCTATGTATGCGGTTATACGTATTTCACCCTAAAAGGGATCTTCGGAGCGGCTATTCACAAATCTTTTCTGTGATGTGATAATAGAAGCAACACTAAATGGCTTCGATCTGTAAGCAAAAGCGACATGTGATAAATAAATCTGTAAACTACGAAATCAATTTTGGATTTCAGATTAAATCTGTACCTTCTGATAATTGCAGGGCATAATAGACGTTGATAAAGATGTAATTAGAGACACGGGGAATCTGAAATTGTATTTCACAACATATCTCCTCAGCTAAGCAAAAATCCTTAGCGAATTGGTTTCTCGTACACGTAAAGAGTATATCGAAATAAAAGGAAAGACAGTGAAGATTTGATTTCACGTATAGTGCATCTATGTATCCGCTTATACGTATTTCACCCTAAAAGGGATCTTCGGAGCGGTAATCACAAACGCTCTAAACGTAAAAATAATCTTTCCTGTCATAATAGAAGCAACGCTAGGGTGAAAGATCCCTTTTAGGGTGAAATACGTATAAGCGGATACACAGACACAGTATACGTGAAATCAAATATTATTCGCTAAGGATTTTTGCTTAGTTGAGGAGATATGTTGTGGAATGCAATTTTAGATTCCCCATGTCTCTAATTACATCTTCAAAGACTGTTTTGCCTTGCAATCCTTAGAAGGCACAGATTTAAGCAGAAATCTAAATTTGGTTTCGAAAATTAGTTTACAGATGTAATAGTAGTTCATTTTAACAGAAAATTTTTTTAGTCTATCTCATTCTTGCTCCTTCAATATGCGGACTCACAGTCCACCGCGTGTACTGATGCAAATTTTTGAGGCGCGTGTACTGAAAGGTTAATAAAATTTCCTATTAGTGTTGCAAATTTTGTTCCATTCAAGTTTTTTACGTGACTTGAAATTGACACTAGCAAACATAGGCGTTACGTTTAGTTTTTAAGAAACTGATATTTTGCACACGAATAGTGTTAATATGGAAACAATTATGGATGTCTCAATTTTTATAGACCAAATATCAGTCTATAGTTTATTTTTATGAACGAGAGAGTAATAAGCATAATTTTAACTGGTACATCCGACCACTCCATGGGCGTGCTCAAGATTAATTGAAAAATTACTTTGAATAATTGTAAAAAATAAATGAATTATTTCAGTGTTATAAAGTGTTATATGTATGGAAACAAAAGTGACCTCTTTTATCACACACTATATTAGAACTGACTGGCCTACATTAAAAAGGGTTTTAAAAAATTCACATTTTATTTAATTTTTAAAAATTACAAAAGAGAAAAAGAGTTTTTAAAACCGTCTAAGGTATGTTAAATAGATGAATAAAAATATTAATATAAAACTTACAGCTACTTGCTACAAATCCAAATCAGATTCAGAAGATGAACTTTCAGAACCAAGATTTATAATAACTGGCTCGATCATTTTATCAGTAATATTGCCCAGCTTCCACATTTTTTCCTCTTCTTTAATAGTGTGATTTACTGCCTTTTCGCAGTTTTCAGGTTTTACATTATTTACGGCATCCAAAAACAACTGTTTAACATCATGAATTTTAAAAGTGGTATTTTTTCTTGAAACTTCACTCTTTATCTGTGCCCATACCAGTTCAATCGGGTTTAATTCACAATGATATGGTAGGGATCTAAGTACTGTCATTCCATGATTTTTGGCAATTTCATCAATTTCGTATTTTTTAAATTTTTCTTTATGAAGGGCACACAATGAATAAAGGTCCTTTCTTATAGATCCGGGATGGTACGTAATATTTTTTGAACTCAGCCAATTCTGCAAGTCTTTTTTAACCACTTGGTTGTGGGCAGTTTTTCTATAAGTCTGGAGTGATAACTTGCATTATCCATTACTATTACACAGTTCTTAGGAAGAAGATCTATCATTTGTTCGAACCATTCTTGAAAGACATCAGCGTTCATGTCTTCATGGTAGTCACCGGTACGAGTTGATTCAAAAGTTAATAAACCACCTTCAACAAAACCGTCTGAACTGCCATTGTGTACTATTATCAGCATGCGTCCCTTTCCTGATGGTGGGTTTAAACCAGTAGATAAGTTATTTACAAAAGCGTGCCTTTGACTTGTAACAGTTTTATCCTGCCAAAATTTATTTGGTGTATGACCCTCGTTGTCCATGTTTCATCAAGATAAAATATTTTTCTTTTTTGGTTTCTCATTTCCTTTATGGTTCTTAGAAAATGTCTTCTCCATATGACAATATCGCTCTTTTCTAATAAAATAGACTTTCTGGGATTCTTTTTCCAGCGGAAGCCTATTTCTTTTAAAAGTTTCCATAACGTACTTCGACTCATTTCTGGGTAATACTTATCATCTCGAACTGAGACAAGAACTTTATCCAATGTTGGAAATTGTCTAAAGAAGAATTCATGCACTTTCCGTCGAAGTCCTTCTTTAAAATGATATTCTATTTAAAATTTTGGTTTCCCTGGAGCATTACGTGGCATTTGAAAACTACCACATTTCTCTTCTTTAATAACTCTGTAAATCGTAGATTTCCCAACACCAAGTGTACTGCTAACTCAACGGTCTCATCAACACTTTCACATAAACGTTTGTCTGTAAATGATTTAAAACAATAAAATATTAATGTTTTTTCATTAAGTGTTAAAGGACCAATTTTTCGGCATTTACACGCCACTTCCAAATTTTCCATAACACTAGTATACACAATAAACTACACCTTGCAACTGAAGTACCTACTTTTAGTGAACTGTTAAGAATTTTGAATACGCCACTTGCATCTTCCTACAAAATGGAAAAACCCACTATCACATTTTCTGTGGAATAAGTTTGGAAGGTAATTATCTAGTCAATTACTATCGTAGATTCCTGGAATTAAAGAATTAAATGTTTGATTGTTGAAACACTTACTTCGTGGAATGCACTCATTTCAGATAAAATAAAACGTTTTATTTTATCTAAAGATATTTTGCAAATAGGAAGGTACTTATTAAACTTTTATTGGTTGTATATAACCAATAAAATAATCTTACATTTCTTGCAAATTCATTAGTACCTGTTAACCTCCATCACTCCGACACTGGCAACCTTATTTAGGGATTAGTAACCCTCACAACTATTGTATTCTATTCTGCTCCAACCTTTATACCTGGTGGTCATACTCAATTTAAAATTGTTTTCCTATATACTTCTGTAAACTTGTTGACAAATATCTGTTTTTCATTGAGTCACCCGTATCAACAGTTTAGGGATTTGCATACATAATTTATTATTTTATTACTCTCTCATACATAAAAATACACTATAACAATGTACCACATCTGTTATATTTACTATCTAAAATTAAAGATCTGGGTTTTTGGAAGGGAGGAGATTGATAGCTGACAGATATCTATATCAATGAAAGATAACCGCTTAGAATACAAATCGACATGTTTAAGCAGTTTCACAAAATCTATTGAATATTTCTTTTAAGTGGCCAATCCTGTACAATAATTTATACCGCCAAGGTTACCGTGTTTTACGAGTCACAAAGTTTTGATTTACGTAATTTATATCTTAGCCGTAGAAAGGTGGACTATATAATAGAATGGTGATATAATCATAAAAAATATTGAAATATGCTGAAACAAAGAAAACATCTTCTGAGACAAAAAAAAAAGAGATGCAAAAACTGCATATTTTAAGGAACTTAATCAAGTAATAAGAAAACAGATAAAAGATAACAATAAAAAACATCAAGAAGACCGTATAGCACAAGTCATAGAGAAAAACTGATGCCTCAAATACACCAAACCGAAACTAGAAAAAAAAACATAATAACCATTAAAAATGAACAATGGCAACTAGAAAAAAGTAAATCTGATATAGCAAACTCAATTGAAAAGTTTTATGCCGATCTCTGTATGGTTTCAAAAACGATCCCAATAACTCCTTAAAGCAGAACTTGAAAAATTAGATATCAAATGTCAAGAAATAAAAAGGAATAAAGCTCCTGGAAGCGATGGCATCCTTGCAGAAATTTTGAAGGAATGCGGAGAAGAAGCCATCACATACCTAAAAATACTATTTAATAAATGTCTATTCGAAGGCAACATAACCGAACAATGGAATACTGCTAAGACAATACTAATACACAAAAAGGGAGACACAACAGACCTGAAAAATTACCGACCAATTTTACTTCCTTCACAACTTTACAAAACCTTTACAACGATTACTACAAACAGGTTAACAATTAACAACCAGTAGAACAAGCCAGATTTAGAAAAGGGTACAGCACTTGTTATCATCTATATACCTTGGAAATCCTAATAAAAAAGACTAATGAATACATTCTCCCATTATATCTGGCTTTTATAAATTATAAAAAAGTTTTTGATAGTGTGAAACTGTGGGCAATAGAAGAAGCATTAGTCAACAATCGGATCGACTCCAGGTACAGAATATTAATACATAATAATTACGAACACGCTAAAATGATAGTGACGTTGGGTAATGCAATCGAAACAAGACCAGTAAAAATCAACTGAGGCGTAAAACAAAGGGACACAATATCTCCAAAAGTGTTTACAGCTGCACTAGAAGATATCTATAAGTCAATAGACTGGGAAAATAAGAGAACTTCTATTAACGGAATATACTTGAACCATCTTAGATACGCAGATGATGTAGTACTAATAGCCGACATGTGGAATGCAATGAATACGATGATTAAAGAGCTACATATAGAATCTCTAAAAGTAGGACTGATAATAAATTTCAGCAAAACTAAAGTCATGTCAAACAAACATGACAAACCTATGATAACCATCCAAGAGACTAAGATAGAACACGTAGATAAATATACATATCTGGGTCAAAATGTTAAGATAAGCAAAGAAACTTACACTACCGAAATAAGCAGACTTGTAAAAATGGTATGGGCAGCATTCGGAAGACTCTCATTATACTTAAAAATAAAAACATACCTCAAAGACTGCGAACCAAAGTGTTGAATTTCTGTATGCTACCTATACTTACTTGTAGAATTCAAACCTAGACATTCACTAAAATAAATATGGAGAAGATCAGAAAAACTCATCGAGCTATGGAACGACATAGGCTGGGTATCTTACTCTAAGACCATAAAAGCAATGAATATAAGGATTTACCATTTCTTTTACAAACATCAGCTCCTTTGGAAAGTATTAAAAGCCAAAAAATAACATTGTCGTTCCTTTATAAAAGCAAAACATAGATGTATTGGGGACTCTGTTCTTTACGTTTAACAATTCCTGTGAAATTTCTCTTTAATTTTTGCGAAGTGTTCCAATAATAGTTGTCAGTTTGTACTGATCTTTTATTAACTCCTCTGCTAAGCTAACTGATAAAAACCAGTTTTTATCTAGTAACTAGTTATCTAGTAGTTATCTATAGTTATCTAGTATCTAGTTAACCAGTATTTTATTTACCAGTCCGTGGTAATATTTCTGTTACTACCATAAACTGATTTTCTTGCCTAAATAAGGAATAGCGTCGGTTATCACAACGATTTTGAGACCATACAAATTAGGTTTATCAGGTTAATTCATTCCAAAAGGGCAACATCCATGAAAACCTACTAACTATTTATCAATAGTCAAATAGGATGAAGATGTATCTGATTCTCTGCAGATGGTAATAAAAATATCCCATATTTCGCGTATATCCGCAAAAGGATCATCTTGCTGCCTTTTTTTTTCGTGTTTTCTTCTTATCAAACCTAAGATAGCTTCAAAGAAACAAACAAACAAACAAAAAAAAGAAAAATCAAAACAATCAATTATTTAATTTATTTTTAACTTACATTTAGTACTAACTCGAACTCTGATTGTTGTTCTGTGAATACAAATTATAAAACAGTCTGGTCAATTGGCTATGCCAAGGACATTAAAAAAAAAAAAAAAAAAAAAAAAAAGATAGCTTATAATATATTTGAAACGCTGACCACTCACGCAAGCCTGATAAAATTTTCCTGATAAATTAATATCAAACATATAACTCATTTTTTCTCGAGTAGCATCGAGTAGTAGCACGATTGGCGTATTTTTTAGATTATATTGTAATATCAGTATTTTGAGTGTACCAGAGTATGACAGAATATAATCATCTAAGAAAACATGTAAGAATATTCTTTAAAATTAAAAGTGAAACTGGCACAAACCATGAAGTGGAGATATCCAGGAGTGGCTAGTATACCTGTTGAATACAAAGCGTATGGTGGTCGTGTGTATTAAGGTATAAAAAAATGCTTATTAAAAGCTTAAAATTTTTATTTTAAAGAAGATCTTTTCGGAATTGACTCATTCCATTATCAGTTTAATAAAAAGTTGTCAAAAAACATGTCAAAAAACATGGCCACATGAAAACATTAGGAAGGAACTCCGCATTAAAAAACAATCCTCATGGTGTTTATGAAGGTAAATGCAATAGATTGTTAATTTGTTGATTACTAAAAACTGAAAATGGGGGCATCTTACATGACCCCCTGTAGTTGGTAGGGTTTTATTGACTTACATTACCTCTGATCTCCGCTGGAGTCTAGGGCTAACTGACTTAGTACACGTTAGGTAGATCACCTACTGGTAATAAAAAATCTTATAGAAAAATGCACGGAATATAATAAACTACTGGCTTTAATATTTGTCGACTATGAAAAGGAATTTGACACCGTAAATCAACAAAAAATGTTGGAAGCATTGACAAAATGCCGAATTGACTATCGGTATATACATATAATTAAACACGTATACCAAAACGCAACAGCCAGTGTTAGAGTGGGTGATCGTCAAACCCAGAAATTTCCGATACAACGTGGAATACGCCAGGGGGAGACCATATCGCCGAAACTGTTCACTACGCTTGTGGAATATATATATATATATATATATATATATATATATATATATATATATATATATATATATATATATATATATATGTAAAAGGGCAAAACTGACCGACAATTGCATATACGAAACATAAACGAAAAAAAGCTTAGCCATCTAAGGTTTGCAGATGATATTGTACTAATAGCTGATAGGATAGATGAGGCCATTTTAAATCAGCTCTACCTTTCCTCGCTAGAAGGGGGATTAAAAATAAATATATCTAAAACCCAAATAATGACAAATCTTGTAGTCAGCGAAGATATATGCGTAAGAACAAGATCCATAGACCAGCTAATGGCCTATAAATACCTAGGTCATGAGATCCGCATAGGAAAAGATAACCAAACCGTTGAGCTTCTCCGTCGTATAAGACTGACTTGGGCAGCCTTCGGCAAGCTGAACCATATTTTCAAATAGTCTGATATACCAATATGCCTTAAAAGAAAAACCTTTAATCAGTGTATTTTGCCAGTGCTGCCCTACGGTGCGGAAACGTTGACCATGACAAGGAGACCAGTTCATAAGATCCATGTGTGTCAAAGAGCGATGGAGCGTCCTATGTTGGGCGTTTCACTACGAGACAAGATCCCAAATCGCCAGCTACGACAAAAAACATGAGTGGCTGATGCAGTAGAGAGAGTAGCAAATGGAACTGAGCAGGTCACGTAGCTCGAATGATAGATAATAGATAGACAAAGTGGATACTGGAATGGAGACCAAGAGATGATGCCTACCGAAGCAGAGGTCGTCCACCAACACGTTGGACTGACGATCTAAAACGTTGTCACAGGAATTGGATGCAAGAGGCACAAGATCAAAATAGATGGAAAATTATGAGGGAGATCTATGTTCAGCAGTGGATAAGCGAAGATTAAATGATGAAACAGTTATGAGAAATATAGGAAACGCTGATAAATTTGACGTTAAACCATATGAAAAAATCTGTATCAACATATTGTCTCGTTAGTTAAAATTTAACTAACTTTAAAATAATATTGTTCCTGAATAGCCGTAGAGTTTAAATTCACACCAAAATTCCGAAAGAAAATATTGGCTTTGAAATAAGATATGCTGAAATTAGATTGGAATAATTCAGCTTCAACAGGGATTTCTAAACACCAGAAACCTTAATAATATGCCACGACTAATGATAATACGGGTAGAGATGCACAGTCATTAATTATACTAAGCCATGCACCTGTTTCAATTACGTAATTAAAAATAAACTTTTCTTTTGTTATGATAACTTAATAAGTAAATTTAATAATTTATAAATACCATTTTAATCAACTTAATTAAAAAAAATGTAGCTTACTCAAACATTTACAAAATAATAAATATTTACGATTTTATAATTGCAGTAACAAATCATTATAATCCTACAACAATATCCACTGGCTTACAACAAAAACCTTTTCATTGTTAAACGTAAACATGCTAAAATATTTATACAACGCCCCTGAGCTTTCAAGTCAAGAGTACCACACTTTCTCGTAACAATAACTTCTCTCTTGCTCTTGTCTGAATTCTTAGACTAACAACAAGAAAAAAAATACAGTTAAAAAAGAAAAACAACCCCAGATCGAAGCTTTTCTCTATTGTAAGATAAAACGAAAACAGTTGATTATTTCCTCGTAGAGATGGGTTTCTTCCGAACATTTCCTTTCATTTATAACTAGTGCACAGCAATTGTAACTGAATAAATGGATTTTGTTAGTCCAAATATTAAAAATTTTGACATTTATTTAAGACAGAAAAAATATGTTTAGAAGGACTTTTATATTTTTACAATTTAACGATATTAAAAAGCAAATTTCCTAAGCAATAAACTAAAGGTTCTAACCAAAGTAAAGGGTGTTTTTTAGAGGTATAGAAATGTAACTTGTTAACACTTGTTTGCTATTTTGACAGCTGTCAAGTGATTGATGTTAACCTGGGACCACCCCAGGGGTCCACATGGGCACGCTATATTTTCAAGCTTCTCACATTTTATCGTTTTTACATGGAGGGAATATCAGTATATTGACACGTTTCTAGGAAGCGTAAATTCTTGTTGGTATTAAAATTATTTCAGTAGAGTGAACGTGTACGTTTTATTTCAGTTGTTAAAATGGATGACCTTATCGATGTTCAAGGACTAAAGGATATTTTGTGATCGGCTCTGAGTTATTACTTTAACTGTGTTTAATTACGTTACTAATAGCTAAAAATTTATAAGAATATACAGTTTGATGAATTTATGTTTGTGCAAGTTGCATTTATTTGAAACTTTTTTATGCCGTAGACCCACATGGACCCCTTGGGACCTAAACTGTTTTTTGTTGTTTCAGTCCTGGATTTTCACTACAGGAAGCAATAGAGCTTATTTTAAAAAATGATGATAATATAGCCCTAGAAAAAATCTTTGTTAAACCTCCACCAAGTAATGTACTTACTGATGAAGATTCTGGAGACGAATGGAGACTAGCAAGCAACTTTTAGCACCTGCAGAGCTTGTTTTTACTAACGGTCGCATTGGTGGTAATTCAGATGATGCTATTCAAGAACTTTCAATAACTTCTTCATGTGTTTCTCATCAGGTTACACCAGGCTCCAGTAGCTCTTAAGTTACAAACGACAATACTTATAATTATTCAGAAAACTTTGACCAACGAAATGTAAATGAAATTCCGAAATTTATTGGTTCTTAGTTGGACTATCAAAGAGATAATGTTTTGCTTTCTAATCAGAAAGCATCATCAGTTCGTCTAAAAAGAACAATATGTTAGATAAACAATTAATTGAAACTAAATACAGTTTACAAATTAACTTAAACTTAGCAATTTAAAAGACCATGTGGTAATTGTACATGTACATAAAAAGTATGTAAAAAGCTTATGTAAAGAACACTATATTGCAGAGAACTAACAAGATCATGAGATTACACTTCCAACAGTATATTATTAGATAAATTTAATTTTAACTTTAGGTAACATAATTGAAATGATTAAGATTGAAATACAGTAATATTAAAAAGTATAATGAGGTTACCACTTTTGGCTTTCTCAGCTGCTGCCAGCTAAATGAATGCAACAAGTTAGAAACTTAAAACATCACGTGACAAGACAGTGGCCCTGAGGTCAAAATATGACAGAACAATAAGGCAAGTTGCCAATCGCTAGTGCAATCGACCGGTAAATTTAAAGAATATGATAAAATTGGGTGACAACCTTGTCAGTACAAACCAAAAAATGAAAGAAAAAGGAGCTTAAGATCACCATTTTCCTCTCAGTAATTGGTTAAGAGAAACAATGAACAAATAAGTAAGGTCAATCCAAAATATCAAATATTAAAAACGTTTATTTTGTACCTCGTTAGCCAGCCACATGTGAAGATTAAATTTAACTTCCCATAGTCCAAGGTTCATAATATTTTGGAACTGAGAAACTATTAAAGATTCTATAAATCAATTTAAATTTTAAAATTTCGTTAAACTATTTAATCAGAAAAATATTTCACATATGTAAGTGTAACATTGACAAAATAATCAATAAAATATTAGTTGAATAAATCTATATTAAGTAAAGTAAGACAATATTATTTTATTTTATTTTAATTTAAATTTATTTAATATGAAAATATGAAAAGACATACACATTAGGGGCACACTTTTAAAGTAAACAACATATTAAGCCTAATTCTGTAATATTAATGCATGCTAAATTTGGATCAAGTTACTAATGTCCGTTCTCTTATTAAGAGCGTTAGGATGTTTGAGTATCGAACACATTTCCAAAAAATGTCTTTTAACGAGATGCCAAGAATCTTAACTTCATTAAAGTCCACTTTGTGATTAATGATAATAGCATGCTGGGAAAGAGCACAAGTATGTTTAGATAAGTTAATATCACTGCGCTGTGACGTAAGATGCCCTCTTAGTAATTTCTCTATCTGACCGATGTAGCACGAGTCACACTCAGGACAAGGTATATGATAGATGACATTTACTTGTTCCAGAAGAGACAAGGGTGTTTTTGTTTTTGAAAACAAATTTTTGACAGTCTTGGCATTCTTAACTGCAATTGTCACAGGTACGTTATTCTGTTTGTACAGTTTAATAAGTTTTTCAGTAACTTGAGGAAAATAAGGTAGAGATGAGTAATGGGTGGTTGGAGTCTCAAGTACAGTATTAGGCAGAATAGTGGTATTAATGGAATTATTTGACATTATTCTAAGTTGGTCACCATTGGGTATGTCATTTACAGAGGAACCATAGCTTTGTAAATGAAGGTATTTATTAATGAGGGAGGATGGAGAGGAATTCCCAATAAAAATATTTCTACTGATCTCATGATCTTGTTAGTTCTCTGAAAATTAGCATTCTTTACATAAGCTTTTTTACATACTTTTTATATACTTGAACAACTACCACATGGTCTTTTGCTGTGCTAAGTTTAAGTTAATTTGTAAACTGTATTTAGTTTTAATTAATTGTTTATACAACATAATCATTTAAAAATCATTGTCGTAAGCTTCTTTACATATTTAATATCATTGACTGTTACATGTATTTTGAGGTAATACATTTATAATTACTTTTCTATGAATGTTTTTCATATTTTTTGATGAACTGATGATGCTTTCTGATTAGAAAGCGGAACGTCTTCAATAAATACATGAAGTAGCCACCTTCTTTGTCTTTTTTTCTCTTCACCTTTTGACCGAAAAACCCACCACTCCTTAATTTTCCAACATCCTTTATATATATATATATATATATATATATATATATATATATATATATATATATATATATATATATATATATATATATATATATATATATTTTAGCTACTTTTTTTGTATAAAAATTAGTATTTTTCGATATCCTTCTTATATGTGAAATTAAAAATAAACCATACTGTAAAAGATATTACATAATATGTGCATATGGCATTACGTCAGTAGCTACGCAAATTGAACTGGAATAAATAATAGATATTCCGGATTCGAATCATCAAAAAGAACTATTTAACCCAATTCTACTTCGAACTTCGAGAAAGCTAGAAGTTTATGCTCTACTTTGGTGTAGGGGTGTTATAACTTACACAAATAATGTTGGATTCTGACATATCGGCTTTTTACTGGGACCAAAAAATAGAAAGCTTTACGACTAGATCTGGGTAATTTTAGTGAAGAGGATAGTATACAATTGTGTGTGGAGATAAATCATAATCAGTTCCTTAGCATAAACTTTTTTTCGGTTTTGTTTTTTTGCTTTATTTAATATAAATCTTTCTTTTTCAAATTTAAACAAAATTTTGAGCAGCTATTTTTTTATTTTTTAAAAATTATAAGTGTTGTTTATGAACAACATTATGCAAATAGTCATATACCCTAAACAATATCTTATTTGTTTTTTAGACCATACAGGCCAATGGTGAATTTCATCCATTTAAACGTCCGTTACTAGAATGACCTATGCTATGACCTTTGTCTACTTTAGTTGTAGCTCCTCCTCAGTTTCACTTGCTGAAGATCTTACCCTCTTTGTAATCGTGAATCAATCTTTCTGTAGTTCTGCGTAATGCTTCTTTCAGTTGTGCTCTAAACTGAGACTGTAACTTTAGGCTCTGCATCAGTTCTACATTAAGCTGAATTTTTGTAAAGATTTGCTGTATTAGCAACGATTTAGACGGTAAAAGTTTCTATTAGGTGGTAAAATATTCTAATATACCATTTTTAATTCCCAAGAATATTTCTTTCCGTCCATACTGCTGTTGAACAAATAGACACCATCGATATGACGATTGTATTTTTCTACAACATATTACTTAAAAGAACTTACAACAAGAACTTTATTCTCTTTTCTTTCTTGTCATGTATATCTCATATATACCCCTAGGTTAAAGAAATTTGCCAGCAAAAGTCGATACAGACGTGACTAATATTATCTTTCCAGGCTAAGCTACTTTTCATACTATCGGAAACAAACAAACTCTACACTAGTTTCTTTTTCATTATTTTTCATAGTATTTTCATCTGAAAGCTTACAATTTGGAATTCCATTCCTTCTTACGGTTCCTAAACTGTAAATACCTTCTTTGAAAAGATATACAAGGAGAGGTATAGAACAGTAATAATTGCCAAAATAAATCCTGTGATTCATATTCCTGGGAATAATTCTAGTCAATCGCACCACATTTGCAGTTGCTCCAAGGTCAGGTTCAAAAGCAGGTTCCCTTTTTTAAACATTCTCTTGTACTGTATATAATTCTGTAAGGTACGCATATGCAGAGCTACTGCATAAGATTTCTTTTTAGGGTTCCTGTCGGTTCCGAACGTTGGCGATCATTCTGGCTATAAGGACTTTGTTGATTGCTATACGAAATAGCTGTGTTAAGGTCTTTCTATACCATGCTCTTAGGTTACCAACCCAGGATATTCTTCTTCGCCTTGGGCCCTTTTTTCCTTCAGTTTTACCTTGTAAAATGCATTGAAGTAGCTCGTATATGTCTTGATTTCTCAATATATGGCCCAAGCATTGCAGCTTACGGCCCTTCACGATGTTGACCAAATCCGCAGTTGTGTTTATCCTACGCAGTACTTCTTCATTGGTGACTTTGTCTGTCCATGGTATGATCATAGCTCAAAAGCCTGAAGTTTTGATAGAGTTTCCACCTTCAATGTTCACGTTTCTACTGTATAACTAAGTACACATAACATTTAAAGAGCCTTATTTTTGTTTCTAGGGTGAGGTCATTGCTCGTGAACACAGAACTTATAGTCAATAATGCACTATTTGTCTTTCCGATGCGACATTTAATCTCTTGGCTATCGTCCTACGACTCATTGAATATAGTTCCCAAGTAGTTGTATGGTGAGACTCGTTCAATTCTCATTTGGTTCACATACAGACTTGCTCCAGTTATGTTTTCCTTAAGTTTTGCAGCCCTTCTATGGTATTGGAAAACACTATTGTATCATCTGCATACCGCAGGTTATTGAGCTTGACTCCATTAATTAAGATACCTTCATTAATATCTTTTCGAGCATCTTCAAAAATGTGCTCCGAGTACAGATTAAATCATCATCATCATTTAACCCGGATCTATCCACTGCTGGATATAGGTCTCCCTCAGTCTTTTCCATGTATTTCTGTTTTGTGCTGTTTGCATCCAATTTTTGTCGATCCGTTTTATGTCATCAGACCATCTTGTTGGTGGACGACCTCTACTTCGATGTGCTTCTTGTCTCGGTCTCCAATGTATTATTCGCTGTGTCCATTTGTTATCCGACATTCTAGCTATGTGATAATAAAATCAGACAATCGTAAATTGACCCCGCCCGAAAATACAGATTACTTTCGTAACATCATTGACCATAACCTTCAACAAATCAACGACGAAACACAGGTCGAAGTTTTAAACGAAAGTATCGTAAAAGCCCTTAAAGAAGCGGAGAAGTTGTGCTGTCCTAAAATAAAGAAAAAACATGAGAAAATAAGTCTCAACACTAAAAATCTGATCAAGAAAGAAGGAGGCTAAAGGACAGGTATAACACAAACTACGCAGAATTTAGTCAACTCAGTAAAACAATAAACAAAGAAATCCGAAAAGACATACAGCAACATAACATAAGAGAGGTGACAAGGGTGATAGAGAAAAATAGAAGTCTGAAAGTTAAGACACAACATGTCCACAGAAAAAAAGAACATACATAACTTAAGAAATAAACAAGACGACATTGTGACTGATAAGGAAGAAATAGTGAAAACAGTGAAAGAATTCTATAGACAACTCTATGAAACAAGTGAATCCGATGAAAGACGCCCCTTACTAAAGATCGAGAATCAAGGCTCAGAATTAATGCCGAACATAACTGTTGACGAAATTAAAAATGTACTTCGGGTGATGAGGAACAATAAATCCCCAGGTGAAGACAGGGTAATGACCGAAAGCCTAAAACTAGGAGGAAAAAAGCTCTTACTGACACTTGCTAAAATGTTCAATAAATGTCTGTGCGAAGCGATAACACAGACGCAGTGGAACAACTCGGAAATCATCTTACTTCATAAGAAGGGAGATATCAGCGACCTTAGAAACTACCGCTTCATTAGCTTGTTGTCACAAGTATATAAGCTTTTTACAAGAGTTATTACCAACAGGCTAGGAGGTAAGTTGGATTTCTATCATCCAAGAGAGCAAGCAGGTTTTAGAGCAGGATATGGCACGAATGATCATTTACAAGTAATTAAGAACTTGATAGAAAAGAGTGTTAAATATAACAAGCCATTAGTCATTATATTGGTTGACTACGAAAAAGGTTTCGACACAATAAGTCATCAAAAGATGTTAAAAACCTTAACAGAGTGCCGTATAGATCATCGCTATATAAACATGATAAAATACATTTATCAAAATGGGACAGCAAGCGTGAAACTGGCAGATAAAAAGACCAACGTATTTAAAATAAAACGGGGAGTACGACAGGGAGACACAATTTCGCCAAAATTGTTTACAACATTATTAGGGCATATGTTTAAGAACGCAAATCTAAGTGAAAACGGAATTAATATTAATGGAGAAATGCTTAGTCATTTGAGGTTAGCTGACGATATTGTCCTTTTTACTGACAGAATCGATGATGCAGTATCGCAACTGGAGAAACTATACCTAGCCTCCCTACAAGTTGGATTAAAAATCAACCACACAAAAACACAAATCATGACAAATCTTGTGTTAAGCGAAAAGATTTCAGTAAATGGCATGCGTATTGAAGAAACCACCTCTTATAAGTACTTGAGACATGAGATACGTATAGGAAGAGATAATCAAACGTGCGAACTAAGCCGCCGCATAGAACTCACGTGGCATTCGGTAAGCTGAGCTATATTCTTAAATCATAACTGCCTATGTGTCTTAAAAGAACACTCTTTAATCAGTACTTACATATGGTGCAGAGACATTAACACTAACCAAGAAAGTAAGAAATAAACTTTGTGTTACCCAAAGAGCCATGGAACGATCGATGTTAGGCATTTTTCGTAGGGATCGGATCACGAACAAGGAAATAAGATGGAGAACAGGAGTGACAGATGCCATAGAAAGAATTATGACCCTTAAGTGGAACTGGGCAGGGCACATAGCTAGAACAGATTAAATATCAGTGGTGAAATTATGCCCTCCTGTCTCACTCTCCTTAAAATTTTAACCTGATCTGTATATTCTCCATCTATTCGGAATACCGCTTATTAATTCCAATACAGGTTAGCTATTATTCTTAAGTCTCTTCCGCCAATCTCTGTCCTTTTTAGCACTTCCATCATTTGTTCATGTCTGACTCTATCGAAAGCCTTCTTGTAGTCAATCAGGCATACAAAAACATTACAGCTGACATCTTTACATTTCTGAAACAATACCTGCACGCTAAATAAAGCTTCCCTCGTACCAACGGCGTTCACTGCATAAGACAAAAATTTAAAACTTCATTTATGTAGTTTGTTTGGTAGGTACTGCTTCATGTAGTACATAGCTTTGGTAGAACAAATTTGCTTATCGACAGACAGATACTGATTCAAAGGAATTCCATTTGAATATGCTTAATTGAGGTATTCAATTATTGGTTTAATTTTATAAACTTTGTTGTAGTTTGGATTGTCACGGGATAAGGCATTCTTGTTATTATTGAAATCTAAAAATGATGATTTTTAAATAAATTTCTTCTGACCAATATGCCGGAAAATTTAAAAATTGTGGCTCATCAGGCTAATTAATCGATATACTAAGCATTTTCTAGAATTGTGTTTTTAGGTATTGTTTCAAAGATGGACGTTAGCAACTCAGTTGGCGTTATCTGGATGACAAACTCTCCTAATTTTAGCATTTTTAAAGCGTATTTTACCTCTGATTTCATAATCTTTGGGTCGTCATTACAAGTTTAGTAGGATTCGTTAATATTATTTCTGTTATCTTCAAACAACTCTAATATATTTTTGTTGTTATTCTTATCTTATTGGTTCTAATTTACTATAATTTTGTTGTTATTGTCAACTGTTACAGAGGGAACTCGTTTTTATTAATATGTTGCTTATTTCTCTTATTTTTATGTGCAGATTAAATAAGTTATGCCCAGATATTACATCGTTCATTCCATCTCAATTTTCTCTAATCCATTTTTCTTTGGCTAATTTGATCTTGCTTTTCATCCTTCTGATATTACGTCTATATTTTATTTAATTCCATTTTATAAGTATACGTTAAAGTTGCTGTCATTCATTTATTTTTCTTAATTAAGTTACTTCTATAATCATTGTTTGTGGAGATTTCGTTAATTTGATCCTTAAATTCACTCCATAGTCCCTCTGGATCATTTAGTTGTTCTTCGATGTTCTCTAGTCTATTGTTAAATTCCTTTTTAATGTTGTCTTTTATGCTAATATCGTCAAAATTATTTATATTGGTTTTTGGGTTTTGTCGTTGGATTCATTTTAATCTTAGTTAATATCTACCACAAGGAGTCCATTATCAGATCCAATATCTGCTCTTAACAATATAGTGACATTTTTACGGCATTCCGGAAACGGTCACTTACAATTATATAATCTATTTAGTTTCTTAAAGACCCAGGTTTGATGCCATTATAAAATTAGGCTTCTGAAGTATATACCCGTCGCTTAGGTAGTTATACCAGGTGTTTTTAATGACCATGTGGTTATCTTTACAAAATTCATACAATCTCTTTACTCGATCGTTAGGTCATCCAAGATCATAAGAACCTAAAGTTTTACCTCGTTGACCTTTCCCAATTTTTGCATTTCATTCGCCTATAATAAACTCCTGGACAACATTAATGCACCACTTTAATTAATCTAAACATTTACAGTATAAACACAAAATAATATTAAGTTGCATTGAAATAATAATTAACACCTACAAATAAGTCCAACACAACTTTATCATGACCTTAATATGCCTTATTGTTTCTAAAAATGTGTTTTTGCAGGAAAAGCGAAAATAAGCTAGCATAACTGCAAATTGCATAAAGAAAAAATCCGTAAAATAACACAATAAAATGCATCTGGGTCAGCACTAATACCGTGTAGGCCCTCCTCTAGTTCTTGTGACTACATTTATGCGTCGAGGCATGCTTGGTATTACATGTTTAAAAAAAGCTTTCGGAATATTCTCCCATTCTTCAATAACGACCTCAATGAGTTGGTTGTGATTGACAATAGTGGGTCTACGACTTCGAATCATTTTTTGGGATAGTCCCATAGATGCTCTCTAAGATTCATGTCCGAACTGTTAGGTGGCTACTCCAATAATGGAATATCGACATCATTTATGTAAACAACAACCTGTCAAGCCACATAAGAACGAGCATTGTTCTCGTACGTATGGGGACCAACTCCGTACGAGCTTCAAAACAAATCAAAATAAATTCCCCCTCCCCCCAAAAACATTTTAGAGCCACCACCAAAAGGTACTTTAGGCGAGATATTGCAGCTATCAAAACTTTTTACTCGCGTTCGCCAGACACCCTCACAACCATCTTAAGCTTTTAGGCTTACTCTAGTTTGATCGGAGAAAAGAACTCGTTTTTAATCCGATGGTAAAATTTTAATGCCATCTTGCAAAATTCAATCTCTGAACCCTATGTTCTCTGGTAAGCAAGTGTTTTTGGCAGGTTTGCTGTTACTTAATTCTGCTTCATGTAAACGTCTTCTAACTATTCGAGATGATATCGCTACATTTCGAACATATGCTAGTTCATTTTTTGGCAAATTGCTGTTGACTCTCCTATCTCTGAGAGCACGTTGTCCCAAAAAAGATCATCAATTTGATTAGTGCAACGTTTTCGCCCTTGTCCTGGTCTTCGATGGTACGACCCTGTTGCATTATATTGCCTCACCTTGCGAATGATGCTGGAATGATGTCTTCCTAACAAACCTGCAACGTATCGCATTGAATATACTTCATCTAGGAGAGTCGATGCTCGCACTGCCTCCTCCATTGAGAAATTTCTTTGGCGGTTTATTTGTTTATTTAATTTTTATGTAAATAAACTTTCAAACATGCATGTGATGAAAAATATCACAATAAAAAGCTTGGTTCTCACAAGCACTTTGCTTTAATCGGCACTTTTTATGACAAGTTTAATTCACTGTTAGTCTAAAGCAAAGTTTAATACAATTATTGTTAAAACAAGACTATTATTAGCTTAAATAACAACAAAAAACAATAATTTAATCAAAAGCATAAGGTATTATATTGTATTGTAGCTGCTCAATATTGTCTTGTATGACTCTAGTGACTTTTAATATCGGTCTATAAAAAAATGTTACAAACATTTAAATATTAATGTTTAGTTGAATATAAGATTTCAACGTTTCTGCTTATTATTCTGTCGCCAAAAACCTCTAAGATATTAAATTATCAATTTGATTTAAATTCCTTAAAATGTATGAACCAGTGCTAACTCTATCTTTAAAAAAACATACAGAAGCTATTTGTTTGCCAGCATCTCACGTTTATTATCCTTTTTATATCTAATAAATATAAAACAATATAACTATACTTCTAATAATCAGTTATGCTGAAAATAAATATTACCACTCCCTATTTACTGTTCATCTGTATGGAAGCAATAATACTCCATGTATTTTGCTTTTCGCTGTGTATAAACAAACATATTGGCAATGTCATCTCATAAATGTACTTAAAAATAGATTTAAAAAGAAAAAAAAAATAAGAAAAAGAAAAAAGAGGATTATAAAAATTATATTAAAAAAAAAATAATAAAAAAGAACAAAATAAAAAAAAAATAATAAAAATATACTAAAACAATCACTAAACCTCCGAGATCTTGAATCGGATTTATGTCGTAATGTAGTAAAAAAATATATATTACCATAGTTATATTTATTAACATAGTAGGTAGATATCTTTATTTTTTTTTATTTGTAAGATGTATACACTATGTATTTCTCATGACGTCTTTCAATAACTAAATTATAATAAAGGTATGATTTAGTATTCGCTACTTCAGTAATCGCTAGGAATTTTTGAAAATTAGTAGTCTCGTGCGGATAGAAGTATTTGAAACCAGTTTCAGTAAAACACGATTTTATTAGGGTTTAATAAGTAGAGTAACATATTACAAAACAATATAAAAAGTAAACTAATATTAAAAACACTGGACAGAACATTAAAAAAACTATTTTCTACTCCGATAAAAAAAGGAAACTTTTAGTTAAGGCTCTTTTAGCAGTTCAGGCACACTGCGATTTGAAATGGGTGTATCACTTACTTTTCTCCACTGCTTACGCAAGACTATCTTTACTCAGTGGCATGTTATCAATGACAACAAATGCATAAAGCTTGTCGCTCACTTAAGCGCGGAGAAGCAGAGCGAAGCGAAGCGCGGCGCGGCGAAGTTTAGAAATGAGCGCTAATATGTGCACGGTTTTTCGATTATATACGAGGAGGTACAGTACGTTTTTGTTCGGTTTGGAATCAAACGCAGTTGTATTTTCTCGCTGAAGTAGGTGTGTAGACACGTGTTGCACGATATTTTTTGAAGTAATGACATCGAGTAGTAGTTCAGAAGAAGATTTTCTTATTGCATGTGCAGTAGCTGAAGAAGAAGAACAGAATATGATCCGTAAAAGAAAACCTTGGATTCATAAGATAAATTTAAAAAGGGAAATTTACGGAGAATTTCACCACCTTCATGGCGATTTGCTCAAGGACACAAACAAATTTTTTCAGTATTATAGAATGAGCCCAGAAAAATTTACTGAACTCGTCCCTCTATTGCAACCAAATATACAGCGACAGCATACAAAATTTCGTCGTGCAATCGGTGTTGATCAAAGGCTCTCCGTTTGTTTAAGGTAGGTAAATAAGTAAAATTCGATTATCCCAACAAATCAACTATTTATTGACTTTCTTTACAAAAAAAAGTAAAAAGAGATACAAAAAATAAAAGTTAGATAAACTAGGTAATTATTCTTAAAAAAATCATTCTGTTAATTGCATTTGCGATTTTTGATAGATATATAAATTATTTAATTAGGTATCTTGATGTTCATCTTGCTCTTCTTCAGAACAATGAATCTGTGACATAGGAGAAGAATACTGTGAATATTGTTCAGGAAATGGGGAAGAATACTGTTCTGGACTTTGAGTATTATATTGTTGCAATGCTGGCAAATTGTTAGTACTGATAGCATGCCTGGGTGAATATGTGTCTTTTAAATCTGTTCGAGAATTTGAAGAAGAATGAGCCGATTTCTGAAGATTTAGAGAATCAGATGTGTGTGAGAGATACATAGTTTGTTGCGTAGTTTTGAGAGACGCATGTGGAATTCTGATTTGAGACAGAGGTGCTGTATATGATTCTAATATGCGTGTGTTCGGTATGTTGGCATGTGAAGAATGAGATGGCATCGGAGATGTGTAAGAAAGGGGTACATTATAAGAGTGTGTTTGAATTAAACTTTCAGTTGGGGAAGACGCAACAACAGATGGTTGTATTGAAATAGATGTACCATATGACAGTGGTGTGTGATTATTATGTATTTGGGGATATGTAGGTGCAGTAGATAAAGTCTGAGAGGTAAGATTTTTTAATTCAGCCTCGTGAATTATTTGAGAAATTTTCGATTTTACCTCAATTTGTAGCAAAATAGGGAATGTTCTCACAGTTTCCTCAGTCGATTGAAAGTATTTTGTGAGATGATCTGCCTTCACATGTGATCTATTTTTTTTATAGTCCACAAGCTCTTGTAACGCAATAGATGTTGCTGTGTGTTTCGTGGTTTTATAGTTCTGGCGAAGAGTGCTTTTTGTAACTGCTGAAGAAGTGCTGGGCGAAGGGGAAGGGGCATCTGAATCGTCACAGTTGGCCTCATTTATAAGTTCACCTTCTGCAAGATCTGCAGCAGGATAATTTGAGTACTGTTCTCGGTCTGGTAAAAATGGTTGCATGAAACTCATTTGTTTTTCTAGTCGCCACGGTTTGATTTTAATAGCTGCTTGGCCGCTTTTAGTTTTCCTTGCTTTTAAGGCTTTTCTGTAACACTCCCTCAGATTTCTCCATCTCTTTCGGCATTCTTCTCCTGAAATAAAAGACGATATATTTGATTTGATCGAGATCTATTCAAAATATTTCTTTAACAGTACTCGTCATACGAGAGGTTGACAAGTCCGATATTTCAGTGGTTACTGAAATCAAAAACGCGAATTATGTATTCTTGAATAATCAAGTACTCTATATCGTGATGACGCCACATAAAGATTTGACTTATTTGCCTTCCCTATGAACTCTCAAGGGCTGCGCCTGGTAGTGTGTATAAATTTATAATTTCGTTTACTGCCTATGACAAGAGGGCTGTTGCCTTCCATTAATATACATAAATTACCTTCAAACTACCCCAGTCTGCACAACTTCTGAAGTTCAAGAAATTTGGGATTATTTCCGACAAAAACATGCGCGACATTAGTAAGGGATGCGAAATCAGGCTGTTATGACAAAACGAAAATTAATTTATTATGAAATAACCATTTGTTCGAAGTGTGCCTCGGCTTGTATATACTTGTTTGACTTCAGATGTGTCTAGTTTATTTACAGAAAAATTTTATTCTAGGTTTTTAGCAACTGGAGATACTTTCAGAACCATAGCATTTAGTTACAGGCTTGGGGAGACTACCGTGAGAAACATTGTTCATGAATTATGTGGAGAAATTTGGAAAATTCTAGCTCCAATTTATATGCCAACTCCAAACGAGAATCAATGGAAACTAGTAGAAAAAGAATTTGAACATAAATGGAACTTTCCAAATTGCATAGGAGCGCTTGATGGAAAGCATGTCCTCACAGAGAAGCCTCCAAATAGTGGTTCACTCTACTTCAACTATAAAAAAAGCTTCAGCATTATTCTTCTTGCTCTTGTTGATGCCAATTATAAGTTTTTGGTAATTGATGTTGGTGCATATGGACGAAATAGTGATGGTGGTGTATTTGCCAATTCCGAATTTGGTAAGAGATTCTTTAATAACGACTTACATCTTCCACCAAATAAGTGTTTACCACAGACCAATACGTTACTGCCCCACGTAATAGTCGCAGACGAAGCTTTCCCACTTCATGAGCATTTAATGAGACCGTTTCCTGGGACACAAACATTAGGCAATGAGGACAAAAAAATATTTAACTATAGATTAAGTAGAGCAAGACGAGTTTCTGAAAATGCTTTTGGAATTTTAATTAAAAAATTTCGCATATTATACCAAAGGAAACTTCAAATTTCCCCTGAACATTTGGATAAAGTAGTTCTAGCTACATGTTGCTTACATAATTTCCTTAGGGATGATGATTCACCGTGGTTATCAACAGAAGATGTTCGAGTAAATAATGACGGTCTTGTAGATTTTCCGGGTATTGGTGGAAATGCATCTCGTTCCTCTATAGATATTCGCGAACAGTTTAAAAATTATTTTACATCTGACGCTGGTTCTGTGTCGTGGCAAACTGAGATGGTTAGAAGAGGCAAAAGAGATAACATTAATCATTAGGTACTTGGTGATACAGTAAAATTTACTTTTTATTGAAATATATGTATAACTGAAATATATGTATAACTTTTTCACTAAAAATGTTAAAAAAGCTGTTTTTAATGCGTCAACTAAAATTATTAAAGTTAAATTTCTATATTATGTCATAAAAAATTGTTATTACAAGGCATTAAAAAGTAAATGTTTTTAAAACTTCTACCATTACAAACGAAACCATAGCAGCACTTTTCACTGCATAGTATCTAAAAGACTTTTTACTGACGCTTGGGAAAAACTGTAATATTAAGTACTTTTAAGTTTATCTTAATTTGTCCGTTTGAAGAAAAAAGAGTAAGTATGTTTTATTTGGAGCAATAATGACTTTTTCTCGTTACTTTACAAACGTACGCAATCTAATCACAAAAAGTATCACTTTTACTCATAAAACATTTTACTATTTCCCTTTATAGACATAAACGTGGAATATTAGAGACGTGCAAATAACTTAGTATGTAATTTTTAAAATTAAAGTAATTGTAAAACTGTAATTTTCATACCTTTCTGTTGATATTTTTCACCTATTTCTTCCCAAATATTATCACGTCTCATCTGGTTGTGGTAGTTCTGATCCGAAACATCATACACTTCTTTATAATTTTGAACAATCAAAACAAATGTTTCGTCATCCATACTTTAGATCAGTACCTATAGGTATAAAATACAAATAACAACCAACCGTACATTAGCGATATTAGCACATATTAGTGAAGGTGGGTACTTTTTTTTTCAGTACGAGACACGTCGAAAGTAGTCGATGACAAACGAAATTCGGAAAACATCCGCATGTCTTCCGTAGATCTCCGCTGCGATGCGAAGCGTGCCGAACAGAATTTCTTCGCCCAGGATTCTGCGGTTCCGATTCGTGCAACTTCTCTTCGCTGTGCAGCGCGTTGCTTCGCACAGATAGGCGCGAGTATATTTAACTACATAGAGAAAATTCATACCAACCTTTTTCTCCGCGCTTCGCTTCGCGGTGCAGTGCATAAGTGAGCGACAAGCTCTTCTCTTCGCTGTGCAGCGCGTTGCTTCGCACAGATAGGCGCGAGTATATTTAACTACATGGAGAAAATTCATAACAACCTTTTTCTCCGCGCTTCGTTTCGCCGTGCAGTGCATAAGTGCGCGACAAGCTTTACTCTCCATTCAAATTAGTTTTAACACGAACTAACTGCCCGTACGTTCATGAGGTTTGACGTCACGAAGGCTATAGCGGTGAAACTAAGCGACAATAATGAGTAACACGTTTCACTATTAGATTTTAGTATTTCTTAACAATTTCGTTTAAAGTTGGAACACGCTTTTTTTGATTATTACTGGACAAAAAAGGTGAAAAAAATCAACGATTACAGAAAAAAAACTCTTTCAAGTGATAGGCGTAAAAATTTTGGTTATAATAGAACGTTAAACAGTATAATCCAATTTTTCAACAGAAGTTTCAAAAAAATTAAAAAGGTAAAACCATCATTTTAAAAGCAACATAATTTCGAATATTGTGTCCAAATTTCGAGACGTTTTGTCGGTAAATTACAGTCCCTAGGTTTTGGTGCACCGATAAAACAGCCTTAAAAGTTCAGTTTGGCACTCTTCGCATACTGCACGTGTATGTTCTCTGCATAAAAACTTTTTACATTTACAGCAGGAAACAGTCGTTTTCCGGTTCTTTTTACGGTCGCAAAAGTAGCATATACCATGTACTCCTTAATTCGTTGGAGTGTCGTCTGTGTTAGGAATATTGCATATGGCCTTAATACGTAACTTCGGATCTCTATTTAAATTGTCTACTGTTGCTCGGACCTGTAGATGTTTATCCATAAGAGAAAATGCTAAATGCTTCTAAAATTTTCTTCTAAACATTTTATTATCAGCAAGGTTGTTACTTGCATGAATCACTAGCGAATTAATGCCTGCGTTATTTAGTATGGTGTTAAAAATTACCATGGGCCAACGTCTTGTTTTTCGCGAAATATCATAAGAGGAACATAGCTGATCAACGACGTCAACCCCGCCTTTTGTTTTGTTATAAAACGTCAGAATTTCTGGTTTATATTGTTCAAATGTTTCTCTATCTATAGCGTCGTCATCATGTCGACTTGAAACAAGCAATACAACTTTCTTCTTTTTGGGGATATACGACACTAAGGTACATGTATCGCTAAACGCAAACGTACTTGATTTTAGAAGACGAGATCCTTGAAGTAACTTAGGAGGCAGTTCCCTTTTGCTATTTCTATCGATTACCACAACAATCAATCCAAATTCTTATTTTAAAACATCTATTAGAGGAATGCTAATGAACCAATTATCTAGAGTAATGTTGCGCCCAGAATTCTTTATTGGCGCACACACTCTTTTTACAACTTCTTTCGGGGAATTATCGACAGTAAATGGCCCATCTGGTTGACGACCCACACAAACCTTCATATTTATGGCATAATACATTTCAGCATCATATAAACTGAAAATTTTAAGTCCATGCTTTGAGGGTTTGCTTTGAATATATTGTATCCAAGGGCAAAGTCCAGGAAGCATTTCATCGCATGTTAAATTTTGCGAAGAGTTATTTCCCGATGTACGCTTCTCTACGAATTTGTCAAAAAAAAATCTAATGCATCTTAAAAGAAACCGAATTCGGGATAAGGATATAATTAGTCTAAATATTTTTATACCTTCGCCATTAGTTTGCCAGATATCTTCTATGTTCTATATCTATGTATTTCGGTGATGGCTTTATATGTCCCTGCCAAATAAAAAAGGCCTATAAGAGCGCGAATTTCAGATGTGTTTTTAAGCTTTCCATTCCTCTCCCTAGAGAAATTGCTTGCTATACTTTCAATGTATTTGTTAGTGGATTCTACAATTACGTAAATCATGTCCTCATCAATGAAATAACTCCATATTTCATAAATGTCTTTCAACCTTTTCGTAAATCTATTAGGCCCAGGTGATTGCTTTACTAAATTAGGTTTGCCTATACGTACCCTTTTGTTTTTTCTTTGATGCTTTCTCCACACTGTACCATATTTTCTTTTAAAAACACTTTCTTCTTGTACATTATTCAGTAAAACTTCTCCTACTTTCTCTAAATCCTATTCTTGTTCGCTTCCCGAATCTTCCGACCTCTCATCAATAACTTCCCGATTTACTTCATTCTCATCATCGTCGTCGTCATATTTTGTATCAAGAGGTTTTTCTTCCATGAGGGCTTGAAGTCTCCTTTATTCCTTCTCATAGTCCATTCTAAAAATAAAGCCAAACAAGTTATATATAAAAGTTTGCTGTTGCTTAAAATTTAAAAAAATTAATATTTGATTATCAATAATAGAACAAAGAAAATTATGAAATATCCTAATAGTAATTTGCTGCAAAGTAATTTAAAATTTGATGACTAATTACATAGTAAAAGAAAGAGAGGTATATTCAAAATATTACTAAACAATAAGACAAAACTATAATTGAGTAAAATATGAGGGTTTGTCTCATATTAATTTGATGTGATGTTCTATATTTCCTTCTAGGTTGCTGGTATGCCAAGAAATTGCGGGTAAGGTAACATGTGTGATATTATCAGGTTCTTCCTTGAGGTAATAACCCCTTTGCTCTTCTAATATTTCCTTGGAAAGGTATTTCTTCTTTGAGTTTAAATAAATGAAAACCCTTTAAATTGAATTTTCACTAGATTTTATTGAGAGAAACTGAAAATGTTTAAGTTCGGAATAGTTTTACAAAAAAATGCAAGTTAGATAGTTCGATTCTTGATGTAAGTTCATTTGGTCACGTAAACAGATGAGAACTTGTCACTTAAACCTCACTTTTGCACTTAAAAGTCTTTTACGAAGCACTTTATACAGCTATTTACAAAACATTGATGAAAAACACGTTGAAACCATTACTTGTTATATAAGAAAAAATGTTTAAAAGATATACGACCACATGTTAGCCGTTTATGAATGTTTAATTCCACTCGTACGTAAAAAAAAACAAAAACCAACAAAATACTACGAGTGGAGATGTGTACAGTGTTAAGATTGGAACGCTACTCTCAGCTGCCGGTGCGCCCACGCTCAAAGAGCCGACAACGAGTTGCCGGGTCATAGTTAACGAACCCAAAAGCCGAAATGAGTATCCGGATCATATCTAACGCAACCCAAGTGACGTCAAGCTGAACCGGCATTTTTCGAATATACAGGTCCGGCATTGGAATTTTATAATGATAATGTTCTGGTTAAATGTTATGAAATTTAACCATATTGGGGGGCGGCGCAAGAGAGTGAATGATTATTAATAATAAATAGAAATAAGTTTTGATTAAAGTTAACAAACTAAATAAGATTCGGAGTGTTTAAAAACAAACAGAAAATGAAAGATTTTCTCTGGGACTCGAAGGACCAGCACTTATGTGCAATTTGATAATTTGATAGGTGTGTAGCTACTATCAACTCAGAAATACTGACAGTCAGAAAACTAATGATTACTGATGTTACACTGAAAGTAGTGCAACATGAAGGTTTAAAACAAAAACAACAAATGATTCTACGCTTGTGTGATCATTACTAAACTAAGTAGTAATAAAAAGAATAGAATAAAATAAAAAAATAAAAAAAACGAAAGAATTTTTTTTTTTTTTTTTTTTTTTTTTTTTTTTTTTTTTGATATTTGATAAAAGAGCGAAGAATGAAATATTAAACTTATTAAATATGTACAAATGATGAATAATAAGACCGGAATACCCACATCATGTTATTCGACACTGGGTAATGGTACTAACTTAACGATTGGACGGATATAAGTGCCATCTTGAGTTTTGATTTTGACTGCTCTGGACTTATTATCCTTTCCTGGTATTAGTTCTATTATTCTCGCCAATGGCCATTTCAAGGGTGGCGTATCATCTTCCCTTAAAAGGACTAAGTCGTCTACTTTCATTTCTAGTTGAGGTTCCATCCATTTGGGCCTATTTTGTAAACGGTTCAGATATTCTACTGACCACCTTTTCCAAAAGTGTTGTTGAATTTGAGTGCAGATGTTCCAAAATTTTAATCTGTTTAGTGGAACCTCAGAAATATCCCGTTCTGGAAACGCGGTTAAGGGACAACCTATCAGAAAATGCCCTGGAGTTAGAGCTGAAAAATCGGACGGGTCATTAGATGATGGACAAAGTGGTCTACTGTTCATGATTGCTTCGATTTGGCAAAAGATAGTTGCAAGTTGTTCAAAAGTTAATGTGAGCCCTCCGACCATTCGTATGAGATGATATTTCGCACTTTTAATGGCGGATTCCCAAATTCCACCCCAATGGGGAGAATGAGGGGGAATGAATTTCCATGTGATTTTTGTTTCAAGTAAGTATGATTTGATAAAGTCAAGATTAGTTTGATTTTTTAAGAAAAGATATAAATCGTGCAATTGATTTTTTGATCCTTGAAAATTGGTGGCATTGTCACTATATATGATAGTGGGACAGCCCCTTCTGGAAATGAAACGTTTTAATGATGCTAAAAAGGCTTCGGTAGTTAAGTCTGAGACTAATTCTAGATGAACGGCTTTAGTCGCCATGCAAACAAATAAAGCTAAATAACATTTGGTGATGACGACTTTTCTAAGTTTTGAAGCTGATTTGATGGAAAACGGACCACCAAAATCGAGTCCTACGTTTTGGAAGGCCCGAGATGGTGTGATTCTCTCTTTTGGTAAATCAGCCATGATTTGATTTGGTCGTTGAGCATTAAATTTGTAGCAGATGTGACATTTTGATGTGATACGTTTGATTTCTCTAAGGCCATTTAATGGCCAGTACTGCAACCTTACATTGGATAAAACATTTTGAGGACCACTGTGCCCCAACCTGTTATGTTCTGCTTTAAGTAATAAAGAAGTAAATTTACATTTACTAGGCAATAGAATGGGATGCTTTTGATCATAGGAAAGGTCGGAGTGCTTCAACCGTCCCCCTACTCTGATAATTTGTTTTTCGTCAAGCAATGGGTTGAGAGTTAAAATTTGCTTGTTATAAATGTGTTCATTATTTTTGAGACATTTTAGTTCGTTTGAGAAAAATTTGTTTTGAATTTTAGAAACTATAAATTGTGCAGAATGTTCTAGTTCTTCAGTGGTCAATAGACCTACCCTTTTGACTGGTGATCTGACATTATGTAAGAATCTAAAAAAGTATGCAAAAGTTCTTATTAATTTAGTGTAGCTATTGAAAGTGTCAAAAGTAGTAACCCATGGATCATCGAGTTGCTGAATTACGTTCAAAGAAGTTTTCTTTGTTTCAGGTGGAGATTCCACCATCCTGAACGTATCCAAATCGTCAAAATTTTCCTGGGGTTCATTTAAGAATTTTGGTCCATTAAACCAGAATGCATGTTTGTTTTGAGGGAACTGTCCTCTAGATAGCAGATCGGCTGGGTTTTGCCCTGATCTTATGTGTCTCCACTTGTGATCTTTAGTTAGTTCTTGGATTTGTACAACCCTGTTGCTGACAAACACTGACCACCTCGAGGGGTGACCACGTACCCATGACAACGCAATGTGAGAGTCTGTCCACAGATTGATTGATTTGAAAGTAAAGTTGTTTTGTAGAATTCCTAGCACTCTATCCAAAAGTTTCGATATTAAAACCATAGCTGAAAGTTCAAGTTTGGGGATTGTTAATGGTTTGCTAATTGGAGCCACTCGTGATTTCGAAGTTAATAACGAACAATGAATGGATCCATCCGTGAAAACTGATCTTATATAAATGTTTCCCCCGTATGCAACTGAGCTTGCATCGCAGAAAGCATGGACTTCACAATGTGATATTTGTTTGTTTAATGTTATGAGTCTTGATATGGATAGATTTTGTAACATTGTTAAATGTGTGGAAAATGTGAGCCATTCTTTAATAATTGTTTGATCGGTGATTATGTCGTCCCAGCCTAATTTTAATAACCACAATTTTTGCATGATTAGTTTTCCCTTAGCTATCAGCGGATTAGCCAGTCCCAATGGATCAAAACAGCTAGAGATTATAGAAAGAATTATTCTTTTTGTTAATTGAGTGGTTGGGAGACAAGAAGGAGCAGATATTTGAAGGGAGTCACTTGTAGGATCCCATTTTAATCCGAGAATTTTACAAGGCATATCCTCTAGATTAAGATCTTTAACGTTTGATTTTTGTTGAGATGATTCTGTTGTTAAATTGGAAGCAAACTTATGTAGTTGAAAACCATGAGGATTTAAACTTTGATTAAGTTCAGTTTGTAATTGTTCAATATGCTCAGGTTCATTTACACCCGCCAGAATGTCGTCTACATAAGTTTGATTCAGTATTGCTGCAGATGCTAATTTTAAATGAGGATTTCGATAAGCTATTTCATTAAGTACCCTACAAGCAACATAAGGAGCACTTTTTTGTCCGAAACTGACTGTAGTTAATTCTATGCATTGCAAAGGATCGTTAGGAGAATTTCTCCATAGAATGTTTTGTAGAAAGTTAAATTGAGGATTCATGACCACCTGCCTATACATTTTAGTGATGTCAGCAGTTAAAACGTACTTAAATGATCTAAAGCGGCATAAAATGTCAAATAGCTCAGGTTGAACTCTTGGTCCTGTTAGAAGAATTTCATTTAAGGAAAGTTTGGAGGTTGTTCGGCAAGAAAAGTCGAACACCACCCTTAGTTTTGTTGAAACACTTTGTTCTCTGATCACACCCAGATGTGGTACAAAATATTTTTGATCATTGTTGATTGTTTTAAGTTCTAAGGGAATGATCTGCGCATGCCCTAGTTGCAGATATTCATCAATGAATTTTTTATATTCACCAAGTAACCCAGGATTGTTATGCAATTTTTTCTCTAATGATAGAAAACGATGTTTTGCGATTTGAAAAGAATCCCCTAACTGTGAGTGAGCTGTCGGTGATGTAAGGGGAAGATCTACTTGGAATCTTCCACTTGGTAATAGAACAGTAGTATCCTTGAAAATTCGTTCGGCTAATTCATCGTCTTCTGATGATGCATTTTCTGTAATCACTTCTTCTTGGATCCAGAATCTTTCAATAGATGTTTCCATGGCGTTGTAGCAATGAAATAGTGGTAAGACTTCTTCCCAAACAATAGTTGATTCCATTGGTGGACCGAAGTTTGTTGATAAGTTAGTTTGGAAAAGTTTTTTAACTGGGCTGTTGGGTGAAATGTTATTGATCTCATAAGATTGATTAAGAGAACTGTGATCAGAGAACTCATTTTTTAGTTTGATATGTTTGTGTTCTGAGCTATTTGCCTCAGAAGGAAATTGATCCAATTCATGAGGTGTTTCTGAGCTGATTGATTTAGTTTGATAAAGATCGTTAGATAGTTCTAGCTTATCAAGATCAGAATGATTGTGATGTGTTTGATTAGTATTTTTTGATAATTCTGGCTTATTGGGCTCAGAATGAGTTTGATAAGTTTGATCTTCTGAGGAGGTTGACTCAGACAGACAATTTTTTGATCTGTTTGGATCAGAAAGAACTTTGTGATTAAGATATTCTGAGGGGTTTACCTCAGATAGAGATTGATACTTTTCTGATCTGTTTGGATCAGAAACAAAGTTATGTTTAAGATATTCTAAGGGTTTTACCTCAGATAGAGATTGATACTTTTCTGATCTAGTTGGGCCAGAAACAAAGTTATGATTACGATATTCTGAAGTGGTTGCCTCAGCTGGAAATTGATACTTTTCTAATCCAGTCAGATCAGAAACAAAGCTATGTTTATGATATTCTGAGGGGTTCACCTCAGATAGAGCTTGATAATTTTCTGATCTTTTTGAATCAGAAGCAAACTTATGTTTCAGACATTCTGAGGGGTTTGCCTCAGAACAAGATTGATAGTTAAGATATTCTGAGTTAGTATCCTCAGACGGATATTGATAATTTTCTGATCTAGATGGATCAGAAGCCGCGTTATGATTGTTTGAAGAGTAAAAGATATCACTAGATGCAGTGTGGTTGATTTTCGGAATGTTTACAGCCCTGGCAGGGAATTTTCCTGAAATTACCCAGCCAAGATGTGTATTGTTAAGAGTGGGCAGTTGAAAACCTAATTTGCACACTCCTGGTTTGATAATTTCGCTAGTGATTTCTGCACCTAATAAAACATGCACTTGAGAAGGGATATTAAATTCTTTATCTGCTAGATTTGATTGTATGTGCTGAGGAATTTTTAATGAATTTTTATTCAAGTGAATTTGAGGCAAATGTGAAGTTATTTCCTCAACTACAGCAAAGGTTGTTGTGAAAAACATCGCAGGTTCCTGATTAGATTGAAATGTAAGATCTATAAACTCGTTAATTGCCTTGTTAGATTGACAAATACCTGCGACATTACACTTTTTGAAATAAGATTGAATGTTTAACTGATTTAATAATGATTTAGTTATAAAAGAAATTTGGCTTCCACTGTCCAAAAGTGCTTTAACTATGACTGCATGATTTTGAATTGATTTGAATTGAACTTGAGCTGTAGCTAGCAGTACATAGCTGTGTGTAGCAGTGGAGTTAGCAGATAAAGAATGTTCTAATTGTCAACATGTTTGATTAAAAGTTAATGTTTGATTTGCCCTTTGATTTTGATCCATCTTAGGCGGAGATATTGAACAATTGGATTCAAACTGTGCACTTGTTTGCTGCATTAACGGAGAATCCTGAGTAGCATTTGATAAAGATGATTCGTGTAATAATGAATTATGTCTTTTATTACAATAAGAACAATTTGATCTAGATAAACAGGTTGTGGCCGCATGATTTCGACCTAAACAATTAATGCATAATCTGTTTTGATTGATGTATGTTTGTCTATCGATTATGGACAATGATAAAAATTTAGGGCATGAATTAATCCTATGAGTAGATTCGCTGCACATCGCACAAGTTACTTTTTTACCTGGTGAATTGTTGATAGATTGATTGTTTATGTTTGATTGTTGGCTGTTGTTTGATTGATAGTTTCTGTTAGATTGATGGTTTGTGTTTGATAGTTGATTAGCAGTATGCAAAGACACTTTGGGTAAACTAGACTTTGTTGGTGAAGTCCTACTTTGTTTAAATTTCCTCTCATGATGTGGGCTTCCCGGTTGTACCTCTGTTTGTACCGCTTCCAATACCGTACAACGTCTATTTAAAAAATCAAAAAGTTGAGCTGGGGTACTAAGAGAGTTTGGTGTTGCTTGCTCTTCGAAAGCTTTTCGCGATTGAAAATCTAGTTTAGAAGTTAGTATTTGAGTAATTAAAGCCTCAAAGAGCGTGTCTTGTTGATGACCCAAAGTGAGTAATGATTCATAGATAGATTGTGTATTTGTAATAAATGGTTTCAACGTGCTTAGGGAAGTTTTGGTTATTTCAGGTGCCTTCAACAGTTGCTGAAAATGGTTTGATAAAACTTGTCTGATATTGTTGTATTTTGAATCTAAAAAATTCAATGCAACTGTGAAATTGTCATCTGAAATCTCTAAATTCTCAATCAGTTTGAGAGCTTCCCCACTTAAATGTGATCTCAGATAAAAAAGTTTCTCCGAAGGTGACCCCAGATTAGAATTGTTCGTGATTAAAGCATTGAAAAGATTGATAAAGGATTTGTATTCTAGATTATCCCCTGAAAACTTGGGAATTTGAATCTCCGGAAGTTTCAGACGTGAAGCTATAGCTGTAGTCTGAGACTTGGGAGTTGAAGTTACTATAGGAGCAGTTAGTTTAGAAAAAATCGAGTCTAAAGTTGAAAATAACGTGAAATACTTGGTTTCTGTAATTTCTCTGTCATTGTCTTTAGGATCAAGATACTCAATTTCATCTTGAGCTTCACAATATTTGATGAAATATGTTTTTAAAGTTTCCAATTTTGATACTATTTGAATCTTATCAGTGCAATTTACGTTAGCTTTGATCCAATTTTCGACCCTGGTGAATTGTGACTTTGAAATGGCTCTGATTTTCTTAAATTCATCGATTGATGCCATATTTAATATTTGTTACTGCTTTAATATCCTGGAGTCAACTTAGGAGTGAAAAACAAAAATGGTTGATGTTTTATTTTTTTTTTTTCTTTTTGAAAATCGCTCTAAGTTAAAATATAAAAAAAAATTGGCGATACGGTCCCCTAGAACATTGTATTTCAATTTGCTAAGGAACAAAAAACTTTTTGAAAATTTTAAATAAATTTTTAACAAAAATCTAAGTTCCACAAATGCATAAAAAAATGTTTGACATGCAAATTCCTAGCAAATTGTGTTTAAATTTGCGATGTTTTACATAAAAAATGTTAAAAGATGTTTTACAAAAAAGAACACTTGTTTAAAAAGCAAAAACAATCTTAATTGTTCCACTTATGTTAGTTTAAAGATTATACATTTAAAATTGTAACCTACAAAAATTTGCCAAGTTACTATAGTACATTCTTGATGTTAAAATCACAAAAAAAAATTGATATAAAAAATGTTTATGATTCTAAACTCACAAAAAAATTGATAAAAAATGTTTATGATTCGAAGAAGGCAAAGTTTATTTGAAGAAACACTAATAGTTTGTTAAAAAATGCTTGTACAGTACCTCAAACGAAAGTTCCGCTTTCCTTGACATCAAAAAGTCGATCCGGCTCGAAGGACCATGAGTAAAATATGAGGGTTTGTCTCATATTAATTTGATGTGATGTTCTATATTTCCTTCTAGGTTGCTGGTATGCCAAGAAATTGCGGGTAAGGTAACATGTGTGATATTATCAGGTTCTTCCTTGAGGTAATAACCCCTTTGCTCTTCTAATATTTCCTTGGAAAGGTATTTCTTCTTTGAGTTTAAATAAATGAAAACCCTTTAAATTGAATTTTCACTAGATTTTATTGAGAGAAACTGAAAATGTTTAAGTTCGGAATAGTTTTACAAAAAAATGCAAGTTAGATAGTTCGATTCTTGATGTAAGTTCATTTGGTCACGTAAACAGATGAGAACTTGTCACTTAAACCTCACTTTTGCACTTAAAAGTCTTTTACGAAGCACTTTATACAGCTATTTACAAAACATTGATGAAAAACACGTTGAAACCATTACTTGTTATATAAGAAAAAATGTTTAAAAGATATACGACCACATGTTAGCCGTTTATGAATGTTTAATTCCACTCGTACGTAAAAAAAAACAAAAACCAACAAAATACTACGAGTGGAGATGTGTACAGTGTTAAGATTGGAACGCTACTCTCAGCTGCCGGTGCGCCCACGCTCAAAGAGCCGACAACGAGTTGCCGGGTCATAGTTAACGAACCCAAAAGCCGAAATGAGTATCCGGATCATATCTAACGCAACCCAAGTGACGTCAAGCTGAACCGGCATTTTTCGAATATACAGGTCCGGCATTGGAATTTTATAATGATAATGTTCTGGTTAAATGTTATGAAATTTAACCAATAATAGTATATTATTTTAAAAAAACTAGAGTTTATACATACCTTAAGGTAATAAGAAACGCAATAAAACGATTTATAAAAACTTTTTAGCTGATTAGATGCGTGCGGAAATTATGACCTTTGCGCTGCAACTCCTAATCAACAAACCTCCCGCTACTCTGATTTAGTACTGAGGCTCCTTCCTTGCATCGAATGAGTAAGCTATCGAAGGCCGTGGTTGCGAAATGTAATTTTTTTCCGAAATATTAGCAATTTTTAATACGTGCGGTCTTTTTGACCATGCAGCGACTAGTTAAGGGTTAACATAGTATGTGCATTAGCCTACTAAGGAATAAATATATTATTATAATTATTATTATATTAACCATGTTTCACTAATTGACATATTTAAATTCTTTAATAAAAACTTATGTTGATTGAGACTGGCTGAATGAGAATTTTCCAAGCCAAGGAAAACAAAAGAAAAAAAAACTCATAAATGTCATACCATTCAGCGAAAATTACTAGTTACTAAACTACTATCATCCTATATTTATTGTATAACTAATGTCACAATTTCATCTAATTAAAGTCTTTTTAATGGCCCTATATGTACAGAAATATAAAAATTACACTAGTGATATGAATAAAAATAATAAGACAAGATCAAAATGGGAATAAATTTATATAGCCTAGTTTATCCTCATAATGATTTATCTAAAAAAAATTTTCTTACCAATTTTCATTTATTTACTTTTACTCTGACAGAATAAAATAGTAAAGACAAAGTAAGCGTCTTCTAGGACTAAAGTAGATAAGACACAGCTTACAATTTCCCGAAATGGCTTCTTTGACCTTCTGTGACGATAACAATATTAGATAAAAACTTGCGGAGACCGTATAGTTAGTTTTATAGGAAGCTTAAACTTTATTACAAAATAAAATTAATTAAAGAAGTGACCGTTTTTATATAATTTTTACTACGAATATGCCAGGGTTTTTCAGTTAACCAAACCACACACTGGCAACTATTTGCGGGCATTTTTTTCTTTATTTATGTTCCGCAGTTTTCATGAAGTTTTACGATCTAAAATAAAATGCACAAAACTATCATCAGCTAGATTCTTTTATTATCTGACCCAAATAAGCTATTTTAATTTCATTTTGCTTTATAAAATATGTTTTTTTATTACGTTTTATAAAACAATATTATATAGTTGTCTTGTGAGCAGGAGACAATGGACAAACATTTTATAAATTTAGTGTCACTTTCTTCTTATAGATCTCAGCGTTTTGTGTTTAATTAAAAGCTTGTCTTTACTAGCACTATTAAGACATTTCCTACGATATTACGGAAAGTATTGTATTGGCTCCTTACCTAAGTTCATCGGTAAAGACATTCTACGACAATGTGAAACTTATATTTAAAAAAAGGACATTATCCTTTATACCTTTTATAATCGGTTAAATTATAAAATCTATAAATATTTTACATTATCAATTTAACTTCAAGCCAAGAAGTTGTTTTTTAAATCAAAATTAAATAACAAGTTTTCTTTGTATCAGTTTTATTTTAATTAAAAAAAATCTACATGGTGTAGTTTTTTTTCATCAGCAGAGTCTGGCACTAGGACCAGAGCTTCCGCCAGACCGATACCAATGTGATATTAAAATTATATCCTTGCTACTGTTATCTCAAAACGCATTAAGCCACGTGGTGTTCTTCTAGTGATTTGCTCAACTAGTAACTGGTATGGAACAAATCTAACAATGACAAGTATTGCAATGGCAACATTAACTGACTATCTAAAATCGTGAACATCGCAACTTGGAACGTAAGTTAAAAGACAACAAAATAACAATAAGAAATATGAATATAATGCTTGTAACGTTATTAACGTCACGTGTTGATAATTTTTGTTTAACTAAATATTTTTATTTTAATTTCTTTAAATTTTTTTCATTTATTAGCTTTATTTTTTATTTTACTATTTTTATTCCAAAAATAGTTGGCGCTCATATTTTCGACCACCTAAATAACCTATTTAGTCTATTCATATATATATTTTTTAATAATTTTCTATATTTTACTTGTTTTAGAGGCAATCTAACCTTCAACCCACGCTTGTCTTTTTATGTGTGCATGTAAGATCTTTATTTATCCTTTTTAAGGGCATAAACACATTTTTGTACTTTTCGTTTAAAATAATGTAATATTACTTTACACTTGGTTCTTATTTGCGTAGTGGAAACCGTTGTGGACGTGGACGTTTACAATACAATACATTAAGATTTCAAGAATAAAGTTACATTAAGTCAGTCAGAAATTAAGTTACAGTTACTAAGTCAGTTACAGTCAATTATTAAGATAGTAGAAGGCATTAATTAAGTAAGAAGATGTCAGTCAGTCAGTTACAATTGATTAAGTGAGAAGAATTCATGAAGTGATTAAGTTAAGTTAAGTTAGAAAAAAAGGATTAAGTGAGATGAAGTCAGTCAGTCAGTTACAATTAAGTTATTAAATTAGATTTATCAAGAAAGTTAGTTCAAGACAATTATAATTAATTTAAATTAGAAAAAAGGATTAACTTAGAAGAATTCATTAAGTCAGATACAGTTGGAGAGTATGATACTAAATTAATTCAATATAAATAGTTCAATACAGGAGTATAGTACATTATATGGAAATTACAAAAATTTTAAATTATAATATCTATATGCAGTATATTTATCTTAATAATTGTAAGCATTTCAAATTTTAGATAGGTTATTTTAAATTTATATTGTTTATATTAGATATATATGTCTGTTTCATAATAGTTATAATAAAGATAATTTAAAAAAGTATTTACAAACTAATTCTTTGAGAACCGCGATAAAAACCCTATACTCATATATTTTATTTTAAACACTCATTGCTCATATACAAACAAAACATATGTATATATATATATATATATATATATATATATATATATATATATACATATGTTTTGTAACATATGTAACATAATTTATATATTTATATACAGTACTAACAGTACTGTTTTGAAAAAATTATGTTCAACAACTTGTTTAAATACTTTCCACTCATAATCTTTGTCTCCTGATGAAGCTGACAAAAAATCAGCGAAATATAGAGGATTAAAAGAAAAAAGAGTTTTTTTTTTTTAATAATAACAGACCGCATACCCGATATTCCAACACAATAAATTGTTATATATATATATATATATATATATATATATATATATATATATATATATATGGATGCAATACTACTAGGTGTAATGGAAGTATTGCATCTGATAGATGTACTATGTTGAAGATAACTATAGCAAAGTTTAAGGCGATGACGAATGCTTCTAAGGAGTCATTTCCAACATCAATACCTTGACTGAGCTTTGTCCAAACGATAATAAAAAAGACTGGTTTTCATGGTAAGCTAAGCACCCTGCTACGAAGTTAAAACTATATCGGCACACCTGATCGACGAATGGTCTCGGAACAGAATGGTCAGTAACGTGACTAAAAACCGAAATCTCTGATTTATTAGATTATCACCAGGACAATTGCACTTATCGTACTTAGAAATAGACGTACTTAGAACAAGTTTTATTGATTACTAGAGCTTTTCCTTGACCAAGAAGCCAAATGGTTTGATAACTTAATTGACCTTTAAAATTAAAAATAACACGAAACAATATTATTATCATATTAACGTAAATGCCATCTTCTTGGCAATGTACAAAAACATAGAAGTATAAAATAATAGTTACATTTTTATTTAAAAATAGTTTTATTTATTAGAAAATAGAGTCCTTTATAGAAATTTCTCTTATATTTTCTTTTATTTTTTCGCTTAAAAAGCACAATTTTATCTTCTTAATAACATTAGTTAACACCAAATTTACTTTAACAACTCTCATAATTATACCCTTGGGGGTTCAGCTTTTGAAATTTGTTACAGCTTAGTGGAAAACGCACGAAACTGAAAAAGAAGACCACGCACGTTTCCACACTAAGCTTCATTTGATCAGATTGCGTGAAAAGAACTTTTCCATTTATCATTTTCTCAACTCCTCCGATCTGCTTTGTCATGACAGACCGTAAGATACCGGAGCACGACACAGAAAAAGAGAAGTGAAAGGATTTTCACCCAATTTTCACCACAACTCGGTAAAGCTTCCTTAGACTTAGAGTTGACCTGTTTATTTGAACTTTATCACACTGTAAAAATGTAAGGTATGCTTAAATTTAAACACATTAGTTTTTCGACGTTCCCAAAATTATTTCATTAATATTTTTAATTATAAACCTATCTTACTGAGGCTTTTAAATATAAAAAATTGAATCATGTAGTTTTGCCTTGAATAAACATTAATAAATATTTTTAATTTATTTGAAGTTTATTTTTAATCCTTAATACTAATAGAGCCATATCATTTAATAAGTCCAGGATTGACGGAGATGTGACTCTACTATAATAATGACATATCGACATGATTTGTGATATCGACAAGAAATAAACAAAAGATTAAAATATTTATAACTTACTAAATTCTAAAATGCCGAAGATCCGAAGAATAAAAGTATATGACAATAATATAAAATATTACGACAACTCTAGTATAAAAAGTATAAAATGTTTTGTCGGTATGTTCCAGGTATAAGATAAACTACTTTTCTTTTATTCTTATACAGTTTACTGTAACGCAAATGTAAAGCTTTTATCTTTGCCAATATTCCTTTTATAAAATACATAACGAGAAATTTATAGAAGAGTTCGAAAAAACTACCGCTTCAACATGACTGAATGGTCAATATTAATTAGTCAAATAAATATAATTAATTTTTTTACCAAGTAACAAAAATAAAATATTTTGTATTTTAAGAAAAATTTTTGAAGGAAAAATTGAAAGGTCAACTTAACATACAATATAGACATATCATAAAAATTCCATTAATAAATAAGGTCACTCTCTGTAAATTTGTAGTATGGAGTGTACCAACGAGGCGAAGAGACCGAGCGCATTATGTATCTCTTTTCCTCCGAATGCGTTCTCACTTATTTTCTACGCAAATGGACAAATTTGTCAAGTATCACCTTCAATTTGACAAGCAATACTAACTTCCACGTGAATTATCAAAATTTGAGCTTAGCCAGACTATTTAATTATAAATGAAATAGTACAGACACTGAAGGTTTTCACTCCGATTTCGTTGAACCTATATCGTTTTTTATGAAAATTGGTGAGTAGTTAGAGGATACCTTACAAAAAAGAAGTGACATAGTGTCAATATGCGCTTTTACTCTGGTGGTGGATGCCATCCTTCTCGGGTGTGTAAATTGATATAATAATGTATTATATCATGGATTAATATTATATATTATATGGATCTTTATTGTAAATAGTCATAATTTCCAGTTCTATATGATTTAGTTGTTTGGACCTATGTACATTTGTTAGTCTGTCGACGACACTCTTATATATAGTTCAGCTAAACAGGCCTCAAAGGCCCAAGGTTTAAATGGTTTTCTTTCATTTCTTTCTATCCTGTGCTAAGTTTTTCCAATCTTGTACCCGCAACGACTTCAGATCTTCTTTTGCCGACTCCAGCCATTTTCTTCGGGGGAGGCCTCTTTTTCTTTTTGTATCAGCCTACGTGTTTATTAATTCATTGGGAACTCTTCCTTCCTTCATTCTTGCTATATGTCCGAGCCATCTTAATCTTTGAATTTTAGTGAGTCTTCTTCTCCGCCAGATGTTCCCCTCTTTTACACCTCCGTATATCCTTCTAAGAATTTTTCCTTCCCATCTATCTAATTTTACTTCCATATCTTTATTTAGTGTCCAGGTTTCGCTAGCATAGAGTACTGTAGGTCGGATTACTGTTGTATATATTCGTTTTTTTGCTGTTCTGGATATTATCTTCGACCTCAGTATCTTAGTCAGGCTCCCAGCACTCTTACTACCTTTGGCCATTCTTTTCATGATTTCTTGGTTCTCTTGGTTCCTATTTGTTAGTGTCACACCCAAGTAATCGAATTGCCTAGCAACTTCAAAGTTATATTCTTTACTTGGGCTTTGTATCTTAAAGGACTGTCCTAGATGATTTCCGTTTCCCCTCATTACCATATATTTTGTTTTTTCTTCGTTTATTTCTAAACCATATTTCCTCGTCATTCTCTCTATTCTAGTAAAGATTTCTCTTAATTCTGCAGGTCTCCTTGTTATTAAGGTAACATCGTCTGCATATGCTACGCATTGATGCCTGTGATGATATATTGTGCCTCTAGTGTAGATGTTCCATTCTCGTAAAATATTCTCTAAGATCAAATTGAAAAAATCTGTTGATAACGGGTCACCTTGTCGCAGACCTCTATTGGTAATAAAGCTTTTCGAAACCCGTCCTTCTAACATGACTTTACTTTTAGTATCATTGAGTATGCATTTAGTCAGTCTTAATATTTTTGGTGAAAATTTAAAATATTCTAGTGCTTCACATACTTTATTTCTTTTTATAGTATCATATGCCTGTTTAAAATCAATGAACAGCATGTGTAATGTTAGGTTGAATTCATATGAGCTAGCTAAAATTTGCTTCATTGCAAAAATTTGGTATATTACCGATCTGTTTGCTCTAAAACCTGCTTGATATTCACCTAAACAATTTTCAACTTTTGTTTTAATTTTATTTCCAATTAATATGGCCAGAATCTTATACACTGTATCTTGTCCCTTGTCACTGTATCTTTCTATTCCCCTGTAATTTTTACATTCTGTAACGTCTCCTTTTTTATACACTGGACATAAGATTGCTTCTTTTCACTGATTGGGTATTTTTTCTTTGATCCACACTTCGCGTATTAACTCACTCATTTCTTCTTGCACCATTTGGCGACCTTCTTTTAGAAACTCAGCAATGATACCATTTTCACCAGGTGCTTTGTTGTTTTTTAAGTTTTTTATTATCACAATAATTTCTTCCTTGGTAGGTACTTCTTCATTTACATCTGGGTCCCTTACTTCTTCATGTTGTAGTTGCGTTTGTTCTCTCTCATCTTGGTCGTCCGTACATAATATGTTCTCGAAATAATTGGCGCACGTTATTAATTTTTTATCTGTTCCACCTAACAGAATCCCTTCATCATCTTTATAATATCTTGATGTTGTTTTTGTTCTGGGTTCGGTCTCGTATTATTTCTTGGTAGAAATTCCTGACCTGTTTATGTAAAAAATCTTCTTCAATACGAACTAGATTCAGCTCTAAACTTGACCGCTTCTTGCTTCTACAGATCTTCTTTGCTTCCCGTCTTTTTGCGGCATAAGCTTTTTTACTCTCTTTGTTATTTCTTATTATGCTATTTATTCTAGCTTTATTTCGGTCACTAATGGCTTTCTTACAATCCTCATCATACCAGTCCGTTTGTTTACATTGTCTGTTTCCTGATAATACTGAGTCGGCTGCTTCTTGAATTTTTTCTTCTAGTTGTACCCATCTGCTTTCTATATCATTTACTGTTGTCTGGCGATTCAGTTTCTCTTCAATTTGCTGCCTGAATTTTTTCTTAAGTTGTCCCTCCTGAAGTAGTGCACCGTTATATATTTTTATTTTTTTACAACTAGTGTTATTAATTGTGGGTATTATTTGCTTCATTTTAACTTGGACCAAAAAGTAGTCCGAATTTGCATCAGCATCTCTGTAACTTCGGCTATCTTTTATGGCTCTCATATGTTTGGCTTCTATTAGTAAACAATCTATTTGGTTTACTGTTTGTCCATCTGGTGATACCCAGGTACCTAATGCAAGAAGAATCGCTGTCACTTCAGCAGTGTATATCGATGATTCAGCTGGCAATTTTAATAATTTTTTAAATCCACTTTAAATAATAATTAATGAACATCCTACTTTGTTTTGTACTTTAGATCCGTCTGTATAGTAAAACTGATAATGTGGCCATTTATGCCGTATAAATGATTGAAAAGCGACGATCTAAATAACTGTCCATAAAAAAGGTATTAATATCTTTTGAGAAAACCTCTTGTAATGCATGGGAATACATACGTGAAACTTGATTTTCATACGTATAGAAAGCAGCTCATAACAGAAAATTTTTTCTTTGTCCAATATTTATGAGAATTTTAAATGTAAAATTTGAAATAGGTAAAGAAATAATAAATAAGACTTACTCACAATCAATTTAATTTAACTATCAGACGACCGGTTTCGCTTTCTATAATATGCAAAGCATCCAAATCTCGATACAAAGTTAAACAAATGCTGAAATGATAAAAACCCATATTAGGGTGTTGTCTAATAAAGATAAACAAAGGAATTGTTGTAAATTACAATAATCATGCCAATATTACATGTCTGTGGTTTTATTTAAAAGAGTAAGTTGAATAAAAAGTATTAAAGTTTTAAAAATTTTAAACAGACAAGGTAAGGCACACAAATTGTTATAAAGTGTATTAGATTTTAATAAATTAATAAATGAGCAAATAAATTAAATAAACATTACTTACATGCCGGTACTCTATTAATTGATGGATGGTAAAACATGGTTGAAACTACTATGTATTGTTGAATGGAGAACTCAATTCTGTTATTGCAGTTGTTTGACAGTAAACGGGAAGTTCTTGAGGAGATAGATTTGATCCAATGAAGAAGAGATATATGTGTTTTGATGTCCTCTCGTAGGAGTCACTATCCGGGTAGCTTTTGGACAGTCAGAGACAGAGTTCAAAATAAAAATAAAACTTTATTGTCTTCCTTAAATTAAATTGACAAAAATCTTATGTACATATTTACAATTTGGTTCCGTCTTCTCAGTACCTGACCTATCTATTCAAATTAAGTTTGACCTTGTCATATGAAATTAGTCTTATCGGCAAGCGAGTGTGTATTTGAAATTTTTCGTGAATGTTGTATCGATTTAATAACAGCGGACGATAGGTACAAAGAAAGGAAAGGAACTCAACACGTTCCTTAAGTGATTCGGGTTAATAGGGCACTCCTCGACAGTCTCAACACGACTGCTTCAGAGTGCGGGTAATGAAGAGCTCAACACGCTCTTCGGGTAACGGCGGTATGGAACGGAACAACTTGTGAACTCAACACGTCCACAAGCCGGGGTAGGGAAGAAGAGAACCTTCAGTCAACACCTGTCGATTCTCCTCTATGAGGAAATGTGGCGGTTTATATAGCGGAGTTTGGTAATTAGTTTTGCCCTTTCTACTGTCGATACACTCCTACTACATGGGTTGGTTCGCGCGCACGCTGGTTTAACGGTGATGGCTTGGACTCATCATTACAGTGTGATGGTTTGTTAAATGAAAGTGATGTAATATACCATTGTATTATTAAAAGTTATTTATACTTATTCGAGAGATATATTTATGAAATGTGTGTTATTTATTGAGTAATTGTTTTATTCAGGTGACAGTTTTATGACAATGAATAAGTTTAGATGTAAAAATTGTGTGGGTGTGCAATTATTTTTCAACTTGTAGTTATCAAATTACTTTGATAAAGTTCTATTGCAATTAGTAAATTATTAAAAAGTCAAGTAAATAAAATATTAGAATAAAAACAATTAAGGACAATTTAAACACACTAAAATAGAAAACACTTAGAAGGGACGAAACAAACATTAAATTTAAAAGGGGGGAAGGACTTTAATGCACTACATCTCAGTCTTGGGCACAATGAGATTTTTTATGTTTTATCTATTAGATTTTAGTGGTAAATTTGACAGATGTAGGTTAGCATGTGACAGTTCTTCTTCTGTTTCTCAATACTGCAAGTTAAGTTATCTAGTTTTATGAAATATGCTGTTAATAATGAATGTCCATAAATTGTTTCAATGAAGATATCAAAAGTAAATTGATGTGTTTAACATTGGCATACTTTAACAATCTTTAATTAATCAAATTTAATGTAACAATACGAATAATTGAAATACATCCTACAACATAACTAACTAAGTCTAATGTCCAAATTACTGAACAAATTAAAGTGATTCTTTGGCAACTGAACATGTACATTTTATAGTCAAATGTATAATATGTTTACAAAGTTTTTTATTTTTATTTGAAATTTTTGTAGGTGTGAGTTATCTGTCATGGAGTTTTTTAAATATTTGAGAAATTTAATTCAAATTCTGATATATTAATATATTAATATCTAATATAGTAATATGTAACCAAAGCAACAAATGGATAATTATTGATGGTAATTAATTTATGGGCTCAAGAAATTGAATGAATTATAAAGACTTCAATAATTAGTTGGTAGTTCTAATATCTGACAGTTGGAACCAGAAATTGTTATACGAACAGGTAGAATGATCCTCTATTTAAACCGGTATAAAGTAAATTTATTTTTATTTCAAATAAGACATGCTAACCTACATCTGGCAAATTTACCACTAAAATCTAATAGATAAAACATTAAAAACTCATTGTGCCCAAGACTGAGATGTAGTGCATTAAAGTCCTTCCCCCCTTTTAAATTTAATGTTTGTTACGTCCCTTCTAAGTGTTTTCTGTTTTAGTGTGTTTAAGTTGTCCTTAATTGTTTTTATTCTAATATTTTATTTACTTGACTTTTCAATAATTTACTAATTGCCAATAGAACTTTATCAAAGTAATTTGATAACTACAAGTTGAAAAATAATTGCACACCCATATAATTTTTACATCTAAACTTATTCATTGTCATAAAACTGTCACCTTGATAAAACAATTACTCAATAAATAACACACATTTCATAAATATATCTCTCGAATAAGTATAAATAACTTTTAATAATACAATGGTATATTACATCACTTTCATTTAACAAACAATCACACACATATCTCTTCTTCATTGGATCAAATATATCTCCTCAAGAACTTCCCGTTTACTGTCAAACAACTGCATAACAGAATTGAGATCTCCATTCAACAATACATAGTAGTTTCAACCATGTTCTACCATCCATCAATTAATAGAGTACCGGCATGTAAGTAATGTTTATTTTATTTATTTGCTCATTTATTAATTTGTTAAAATCTAATACACTATTTATAACAATTTGTGGGCCTTACCTTGTCTGCTTAAAATTTTTAAAACTTTTATACTTTTTATTCAACTTACTCTTTTAAATAAAACCACAGACATGTAATATTGGCATAATTATTGTAATTTACAACATCTACTTTGTTTATCTTTATTAGACAATCATCTTTTATTTATTATCATTTTAGCATTTGTTTAACTTTGTATTGAGACCTGAGGATGCTTTGCATATTGTAGAAAGCGAAACCCGTCGTCTGATAGTTAAATTAAATTGATTGTGAGTAAGTCTTATTTATTATTTCTTTACCTATTTGAAATGGACTCACACAAGCAACACATTCATGATTTGTAAAATTTGAAATTTTTGACGTTTTTGAGCAGTCAGAGGAGATAACTTAATATAACTTAAACCATGCATTTTGATGCCGTAAATGTAAGATAATGTACCCCATATGTATTGGTGAATGTTTTAAAGGACTACGAGTACCCATCGGGACTTCATTTTATATAATTTGGTTTTGAGCTGTTTAAATGCCAGTTAAAAATATCCCAGAATTAATATAAACATTTTATAAATAAAAAATTACTTATAAACTTATTCCATAAAATAGAGTATGGAGCTTCGCGTACCGTCTACTGTACCACTGTTCTATCTTTTCACAGATAAAATGTTCATATTTAAGTACAAATAGATACTTTTTAATGGTAAGCGAAAAGTAAACAAAAAGTATTTTTCGCGTTAAATCTATATCAATAAAAATGAATCGCGGAAATGTTTTTACGGGAATTGCTTTAGAACACTGCACCAAATTAGATAATTCTTTTTTTGTGTCTGTTATTATCAGGATATTTGTATAAAATATAATTTTATGTATTCTGTAAACCAAAAAATAGTTTGCTATCTATGTTTCATACCTTTAAGTCTTACGAGTGCTTCACATCAAACAAATATATATACACATTAATTTATACACCTCTTTTATCAACTTTTTCTTAATACCCATATTAGTATTATAGAGTTAGTTGCCATACCCCTCCGAAATGGCTAAACCAAAGTTTATGAAATAATAAATAATTCGATATAGGTCAATATAATCTATTTCTCATGTTCATTTTTTTTTAATTTTTTAAACAATTTTTTTTATTTTTATTTTTTTATGATGTGGCATTAAATAGTACATACAAACTTTTAATGTTCACCCTTCTATCAATCACTATTGCTTAATAGTTATATTAGTGTCATAGAATTAGTTTACATTTATCCGAATTAGTCACATTTATCCGAATCGTGTGACTGATTTTTATGAAATTTTCTATGATTATTAGGTGGGTCTGATAATTGGTCGCAATATCTTTTTTTTATCTGTAAGTGATAAGGGTGGACCATCGCAAACATTTTCTTAATTTTTTGGATACAATTTTTTATTTTTACTGTTTTAAAATGTGGCATTGAACAAAACATATAACCCATAATTCTCACCCTTCTAATGGCCATTTTCACCACAATTTTCCAATGCATAATTAGTGTGACAGAATTATTAGTGTCACCTAGTTAGTTTCCATACTTCCTCGAAGCGGATTGACCGATTTTTATTAAATTTTTTATGTATATTCGGTTGAATATACCATTCTGAATTTTCTTTAAGGAAAGGTGTTTTTATTCAAATGAGTTGTCACAGTTACAGATTAGAATAACGTAATCGACTATCCTACAGAGTTTTTGAATGCATTGGAACTGCCTTTAATTTCATATAATTAAAATTAGGATCTGTGGTCACTATGAGTGACATAAATTAACCTCGACTGTGCAATGAAATGAGAGTGTGAAACAAGGTAAAATAAAAACGAGAGTATGTCTTGTTCCCACGTAAACAACCAAGGTACTATTTGCTTTAAACGTTTACAATTTCTCATGCTTTTGGCTTCTACAATGACAATAAACAAATCATAGAGCAAACCGTTTGAAGTTTGCGGAATAAACTTAAAATTACCATGTTTTGTGCGTCGGCAATTAATCGCGTATCAGAAAACCGTCATCATTTTATATTTTTTAAACAAAAAAAAAATATTTTTATCAGAAATTATTAAATTGAACTTTTTCATGAACAATATGTTTGGGTGTTTTCTTTTATTTAATTTTTTTGTTTATTTTTTAGACACATTATTTAATCTCAAGGCGGTATGAAGTTCGCCGGGTCAGCTACGAGTAGTTGTTAATAATTAAAAAACAACACTGCAGAAAACCTATGTTTTATTACTATAGGTATGTATTTATACTCAAATACTTAGCTACTGTAAAGTCCTTAGAAATACTTGTTTCCCTGCACAAATTTAGTTATTAAAATAAAGGCGTGTAAATTTTTACCTGCAGGTGCTTCTTGAAAGTACCCATATTAATAATTATACATAAATATAGAAATGTTCACAAATAAAAAGGATAAAAGGTCGTCATATTATGAGAAATGAAAATTAACCTTGACCAAAAAACCCAATAGGTGCCGATAAAAATTAAAAATATGGTCGCCAACATTTTATAAACCACGTAGATACTTGAATAATAATATTTGATTAATAAAGTAATTGTATATTTGTCTTGTATACTTCTTGATATTATATTTTGGAATAATAGCCTACTAAACTCATTTTTATTCCCCAAAATCTCATCACTTACCGTATTGCTTGTGTTGTATAACCGCCGTAACAAACACACCCTTGCTTCCCCTTTGCCTTCACCAAACTGTAAATAATATAAATAATTAAACGATAAGCCACTGAATAAATAACATCCCTTTCGGCTATTTCTGAGAAATCGTGTTTGATTTTGAAGTTAGGCATACTAAGTAAACAAACATGTGGTCTACATCCCCTTTGCAGATTACTGCACCATATACCGATGAAATGTTTCTTGGGTTTCGACGAATAAATATATATGTAAGACGATGAATCTTGTTTCGGCGTTTACAAATAGAGCAGTGGTGTAAAGGAGATATGGAGGTAAAATAACCAGGAATTGAGCAATTGAGAACACAAGATTGGAAGAATAATTTAGAGCTTTATGATTAAGCTTTTACATAAAGAAAGATATATGTAAATTAGAATCAAATTTTAATATCACAAGTATTCAATATTATATTTTCTTTAAATTACCTTTTAAAGAATAAAATAATTTATTCATTTGAAAATTATATAAAAATTATTTTGGTATAAATAAATAAAAATCAACGTAATGCTTATATATATATATATATATATATATATATATATATATATATATATATATATATATATATATATATATATAATATAATATACAGTTTTATTTTGAGGTTGCAGTCATTAATAGGGCAATATAAATAAAACTCTTTGTTCTTTTATCAAGCTTTCGCAAAATTTATTCGCTTCTTCAGGATATGCTAAAATATGGTATCAGTAAATACAATGAAATTAGAATTAAAAAACATTGTATAAAACTAGTATAAAAACTTACAACATGAGGTAAATACATTAAACTTTTAAATTCACAAAACATTAAAATTAACTTATTTAAAGTATATATTTATACAAGTACAATATTTTAATTTTATTTAATTTTGTAAAAACTCATGTTGACAATGATTATTATTTTCATGTTTGATTTATGTCAAAAAGACACTTGTTTCTGTTTATTATATTTTTTGTTGTTAATAACTAGCTTTCGATTGTTATTATGGTTACGTACAAAGTGGCGCTAGGTATGAATGTTTAAATTTTTTGAATTTATTCAGGAAATCCAATATTAGCAAATTATAGTATTAATTTTCGTAAGACAGAATGTAATTATAGATATTGCTAAGTTTATCAATATTAGTTTTTTTAATAACGCATTGATATTTATTTATGCATGCCATTTCTAAGCATTCTCTTTCTTTTTATTTGGTTTTCACGTCTTAATATCTTAGTTTCATTGAAATTAAATGAACGAGTTTTATTAATTGCATGATCTATTAACGCACACGTATTTTTATTATTTTTAAGGTCACTTTTATGTGATGTTAGTCTTCCTATTAGATTTCTAAATGTGTGTCCGATGTATGACCTATCATAATTTTCGCATGGTAATATGTGCAAAATTGTTTTTTGTTCTCACTATTACCACCACATGATCCGCGTATGCTATGCGCTGTTTCCTGCTATTGAAAATAGTCCTGTTTATGCTTATATTTGATCTTCTTACGATTTGTTCTAATACTAGGTTAAATAAATTCGTTGATAGCGGATCCCCTTGTTTTACACCTCTATTCACTGTAAACTGTCTTGAAAAGCTTCCTTCCATTGCTACTTTATTCATTGTGTTCCTTTATCCGCGTCATTATCACTAGCATATTCAATAAATAGCATATTTAATCCTAAGTTTTGTTTGTACTTATTATTTTGTATTGGTTTACATACTTTTTTGGTCAGTAGTTCTTCTTCCTGATCTAAAGCCTCCCTGGTATTTTGCAATCACATATTACTTTCATTTACTATCACAATTACTATCACAAATATTATCACATTATCATTATCATTATTATCATATTTTATTCTAATAATGTTTGCAAATATTTTATAGACTGTTTTTAATAGTGCTATACCTTTATAGTTTTTGCACTCCGTTTTGTCTGCTTTTTTATAGATATGTCAAATAAAAGCACTATTCCATTGTTTTGGTATTTCTTCCTTTTGCTAAATTATTAGTGTCAAGTGAAAAATCCTTTCCTTCAATCATTCGCCACCTTTCTTAAAAATCTCAGCTGGGATACCACTTTCTCCTGCACTTTTATTATCTTTTAGGTCTCTTAATGTTTCTTTGACGTCATTCAGAGTTGGTTCCTCGCACGTCCCTTCTTCATCTTCTTGAAATTCTTATTTCCCTCAAGTTTCTTTTGTTGGTCTGTATTTAAAAGATCTTCGGAATATTCCGGCCATCTGTTTAATTCTTTTTGTTTCTCCTAGAGGTAAGCCTTCTTTGTTTCTGCAACACTGTGAACTATTTTTTGTAGTTTCTTTGGATTTTCATGATAATTAATGTTTATCATATGCTATCATTTAAATAATAACCTAATGATAATTAAATGTTTAAACATAAATCTGGTTGTAAAGCTATTTCCTCTGGGCATTTTACGAATTAACTGCTATCATTATTAATATAAATACTTTCACCGACATGTTCTTCCTGTAGTGTACTTGTAAAATTTGTAAAACAAAAATTGTTGTTGATAGTAATTACTTCAATAGGTAATTAGTGTCTCGACGTTGAACAAGTCGTACAATATTTACATAAAACTTACTCAAACTGATCATGTTATATATGATACACTTAATCATCCTACATTTATAGGCTCTTAAATTTCCACTTTCTAATGAGAACTTCAATTTAGAACTTAATATTCTTAAGCAAATTGCTTGTATTGGTTATGATCCCAACATCAGTCATGAGCGTCGAAATAGAGCTTAACTTAAAATTGCAGAAAAGCTTGCTTATTCATCACAATGGTTGCTTTAATTCAATGCCACAAATAACATTAGATATTTCTCCTTTATTTAAATCAGCAACATTTCCCAAAAAATATCAGAACTTTTCACTTCTACAATTGAAGACATCAAGTTCCTTCAAGTCAAATAACACTTTAGGTTTATTTTTAATTAACACTAGATAGGACGAACACTCTTGACAGAAGTGTAATTTATACATTAAAATGTGATGATTGTGATGCCTTTTATGTAGATCGAACCATTCGAAAGTTATTTTTTAGAATCACAGAACATTTGAAAAGATCAAACTTAAGTTTTGGTCACCATTTATTATAAAGTAAATATAATTTTAATATCATTACTGGTTCTGCTATTTAACATGACATTAGTAGAAAGAAAAACTACTTGGAGTTGGATTAATTGGATGATTTGGAAATTACGAGGGAAACAAATGAAAACTCTAACTGTCTTAATACTTAAATTCAATTAAATTGTACTAAATTTAAACCTACTTTTAAAAATTTTGCAATGAGTATACCCATTCGGAATTTATTAATTTCATATTGATAAAACTTTAAATGGTCTGACGACGGCCCTGTCGTCTTTGGAACGGCGAAAGCATAGCTTAGCTTGGCGACGACTTTTCGCTAAGGGAGATTAGAAATTCCCGTTACGATATATTTTGGAAAGTATCTACCTTTGAAAGGATACCTAGCAACCCTCATTTGGCATAATTCTGTTTCAATTCATCGAAGTAACAGCATGTAATATATTATTATAATATTAATATATTTGTAATATTTTTAAGTTGCATTATTACAAACAATTAAGTTTTCTTTTCTATATTATAACAGTCACATAGAAGTATTCAATAGTTTCATGTACGGTCTTGTGTTCTTTACTAATACCGGGAAGTCCATATAATATTTAGCAACAAGTAACTGGAAGAACTCAAGATTCCCATTTTCCACTGAACAGTTACAACACATATGTTAATTAATAGTAATATTTTATTCATCACCTTGCAAAACAAGCAGTTGGTTTTGAATAATGTTTTGACATAATAATTTTGTGGTTCTCCCATTGACTGTGGGTTTAACTAAACTATTGGTATTATATCCCATTTATACACTTTGTTTTCAATTTTGATTTTAAATTACAAGTATGTCAATTTTATAGTTAGATTTCTTCTTTTCTATAATATTAGTAGTGCTTGTTAGACCCTTTTATTGTGGTCAACCACCCACTATATAACAGATTGTTTAGTCTAGTTCTTGCATTCACACTCTCTGTCCACTTCAATTGGCCCCAAACTAAAACCCAAATTATTACTGACAGGCTTATACTTCAAAGAAGATTCCAAAAGCTCTTTATTTTTATAAACACGAAGCCTGGCGGCTACGATATTATTCAATTCAATAAGAAGTGTAGAACTAGAGTTTGTTGACTGTTAAACTATTTTTTGTCGGATCTAAAGATCTAGCAACAGACTTATAATTTCCTCGCGAAAACCAGCTAACAGCTCGGAGAAAACGCTTCCTGGCTAGAGAGACATCAATCTTTAAAATAGCGAAAGACAGGTTGTATAAAATCTATTTCAGATCGTGTCGAACTGACACTGCATTTCACTAGACCATTGACGGTTAGGAGTAAATAAAAGCCCAGGTGAACTTAAAATTACTCCTTATTCGATGGCTAAGCTAAAGTAGCACTTCGTCGCTAAAAGATTCGGCAGGAATAAATAAAAGTGATTACTGGATTTGGGAATATTTCACGAGAGGTGGTGGTACGAAGTGAGCTCTTCGATATCGAGTGTGTTGGCGGGAGTAAATAAAAGACCCGAAAGGGACTTACAATTATTACGTAGTCTAGGGGCAGTCGAAGAGTTAACACTCTGCCGACGTTCCTATACCTCGAAGAGTGTAAACTTGGCCACTCGTTTAGGCGTAAAGGGCCGGCATCTCTGTAAGATTCAAGGCATCCACCGTGCTTAGATTTTTTTTATAGCCCTTTTTCCCTATTGTGTGCTAGGCGTTTCCACATTGGTCCTGCGACTCTTTTGATATGGACGCTCCAGCGCATTTGAGGTCTTCTCTTGGTCTATTCGCATTCGTTCCATCTACCATCTTCGAGACGTTCGTTGTGTCCAGCCCATTTCCATTTTAATTTAGCTGCTTGTTTTGCGACGTCCTTTATTTTTGTTTTGTTCCAGATTGCTTCGTTCGTTTGCCGATCTATTAGTGAGATACCAAGCATCTGTCGTTCCATGGAAGGATACAAGAATCGAACACTTTGGTTCGAAGGTTTTGGGGTATCTTTTTTGTGTTTCAGTATGTATGAGAGTTTTCTAAATTCGGCCCATCCCATTCTTACTCGTCTGCTTATTTCGGTAGTTTGGTTTTCTTTGTTTACCTTGATATTCTGACCCAGATATACCTAGATGTTCTACTTTTGTTCCTTGGATGGTAATCGTCGGTTGATCATCTTTATTCGACATTAGCTTAGTTTTAATTAGATTCATTTTCAGTGCTTAGAATACTAGACAATTATTGATGTAATATAAATATATGTACAATTTACGTAATACACTTGAACAGTTAAAGTATTCTACACTGCCGCTAGCACCTTGCTGACGACACAGCATCCAGTGAGCTTCTCGCCTAGTGGAAGTCAAGAACGCATAGCAAGAGGATGGAAGCGAAAAACCTTCGTTCCTTCTCTAGAGCTGCGATAGGAAATCATCATGAATCTCCGAACACATTGGAGGATTAACCGACTCTACGACAGCTTTAGGCTATATAGACAAGTTACCTATAGGTTATAGGCTATGGACGTCTATATGACTTCTCTTTAGTGCTTTTATTATTTGTGATGTTTTTGCATACACTATTTAACCTTCTTCAGAATTTATAAATGCCATTGTACGATTCGATATTATTCATTTCGCCAAATACTGTCCATATACATTATATAAAATTAAGGAAATAATAGGCATCGTCTTAATACCTTGGATTTTTATTAGTTTTGTTAAAACTTTACTTATTCAATAAAATTCTTAATACTTAAAGCTCTTTAAACTTAATTATCGTTAAAACTGTCAGAAAACATATTTAAAAAGAAAAGTTAGATCGTGAAATTCATTGTAAAAATTTCGGTACAAAAAGTTACGGCTGAAAACGCATTTGTCTAATGGAAGTCCATTACTCACTTACTTCAATGGCGATGCTTTCAACTTTTGGCTACTGAACATGAACCATTTGGTTTATTAACGTATTTAAGTAATATATTACAGTCAAAGAAATGTGAAAAGGAGCTTTCTAATAAAACAGAATAAATGGTGGTTCTGCTTTATTAAGGTCTTGTTTCATTTTAACAAGATTGATTTGCAATTTTACGATCTTTATTAAGACCCAAAAGTTAACAAAAAAATTATTTATAGGTTGAAATAGTTCTAGGTTAGACCATGCAACAGTTGTTTAAATATTTGAAGGATATGCAGCAAATCAAAAAGAGTTGTAGATAGAGCAGTACTCAAACAACACTGTTTTCTATAATTTCAAAATTTTTTAAAAATACTAAAGGTGAACTCATATAGCGATTGAATGCTTCCGATATATTTATAATGCAACTTGATACAAGTACACATTCGTATCTATGATATTACTTGTATTCCTTAGATGTTTATTTTTTGATACATCTGTTAAAGACAATTTCTTCCTTTACATGCCTTTGAAAATCCTGAGAACTAAAGAGGAAATAGTTAAGGTGGTATATTATTACATGATTAAACGACATTAATTACAATATCCATGTGTCTATAAACGTATGTTTGACATGGCTGCAGGAATGGCAGAAAAGATAAAAAGAACTGATATAAAAAGCAGTTACTGCATTTGCATCGCTATGTGCATATATCAAAAACTATCTAACTGATTTAAGATAAGTGTATTGCGTTCATAGAAAAGTATAACATTAACTGTTTTCCTTTTCATAACTTTCTACAAGAAAATGCATTGGGGTTTAAATTAAATAAAAAATACACTAGGAAACTAAGTTTCTGTAACTGGCTGTATACCATGCATCACAAATTTTTTTATTTAAAATCCTTTAGAAAAGGTATAATTAAAACAGTCAATATATCCTATATCATAATTACAAAACGTTTTAAGAATCTATATTCCATCATCAGTGTAACCTGAAAGTATATAACCACTTTAATTAAAAAAAAACATGAAATTTAAAATGTTGACTAAAGTTAATACAAAATGTGGTTAATACTTACTAGGTGTCAATGTTTTGATCCACTAAAATATCTGGGTAAAAACTCGCTAAATGTTATAAGTTTAAATTTATGTTACGTTATTAGTACTTATATGTTGAGATGTTAATGGTACCAGTAAAATTGATAACAATGCAACGTAAGACTCTACATGTGGTTGCTTGGTTTTGAGACAAAGTTTCTAGGAGGACTTGCTGTTTCCGACATAACTAAATTTAGAGCAGATTATTTCATTTCCGCTCTTAAATCATTCATTATCATATATCTTTACTTACATATCCACATACCCAGATAATTTAATGATCCATTTAAAGTCTAGCCATACGTTTGAATCCTCGCTTATCAATCTCAACTTCTTAGCAACATAGTATCAAATCAACAAATCTTTTTGACCACCTCCTACATCTATTAACATTATCACACATCACTTATTTTTTCACTCGGTAAGAACACACATAATTCACAATAGATAGCACCCCAACAGATCTCCTTCAATTAGATCATCACTTTTTCATTCTGTTTTTATACCATATCTTATATTACTTATCCACATTTTTCCCTCAGGGTTTAGTTTCGGATCTCTGGAGGCCTCAGCCTCTTGTAGAGTCTTTTCTCTTTTCACAACAATATTAAAACATCACATATTTTTAGTTAAATTTAACAGAGCCACCTACAGCCCATCTACTTCTGCAGCTTTTACATATCTTTTCAATACACACCAAAAGTCTATTAACTTTTATATATCCCCCTTAAGCTCACGAACTTATAATTTATTCTTTTTTATATTTCTCAGGGACCAAATGTTGCTTTTTAACATATAGTGCCTTTTCTTCTTAAGTTATAAGTTAAGTTATGTATGAACAATACATTACAAAACCACCTTTTAGTCATCAATTTTCTGTTTGTCTTGCATATTTGTTAACACACAAAAACAACTAACCGCTAACCAACTTTATTCTTCATACCTAATCAGTAATTTATGTTCATGAACTTGTAACTTAAAAATCTTTTAAAATCCACAAGGAAAACAATTCCTGTAGCTGACTGTATACCACGTATCACCAAAACGAGGTTAGTCTTCGTAAATGGGTATATTTATTTAAAAACCCTTAAAAGGGCTACATAAAAAAAAACAAACGTTTTCGGACTAAACAGTCCATCATCAGGTTTAAATTTTAAAATTGCTAGGTTAAAATGCCTGAGCCACCAAAATACATGGGTATAAACCCTTCAAATTACATATAGTTGTAAAAGATTATACATCATGTTGTTAAAAAACTGTGATGTTCAGTATTAAATTAAATTCTCCGTGTGTAGAGGTTTACTCTCCGGCTTTGGAACTCACTTCAGCCATGTATGTTACCTGAAGTCATATTTAATTTAATACTGAACATCACAGTTTTTTAACAACATGATGTATAATCTTTTACAACTATATGTAGTTTGAAGGGTTTTTACCCATATATTTTGGTGGCTCAGGCATTTTAACCTATCAGTTTTAAAATTTAAACCTGATGATATACTGTTTAGTCCGAAAACGTTTGTTTTTTGATGTAGCCCTTTTAAGGGTTTTTAAATAAATATACCCATTTAAGAAGACTAACCCCCTTTTTTTTAAATCTTTTATATTTACCAGGTACCAAATGTTGTTTTTTTGACATAGAGGGCCTTCTATGCTTAAGATATAAATTAAGTACTACATAAACATTACATTACAAAAATGTTTTATTCTATTTACATTTCATCTCAACAGTACTTTCAAATGAATCATTTACTATATCACTCCTTAACAATAAAGTTTAAAGAACCCAACTTCCTACATATGTCTATTTTTTCATTTTCTAGCTACCAAATGTTGCAAAAGATAAACGGCCTTTTTGTTAAAATCTTTAGTTTACAACCAGTTTATTTAGACTTATGTATAGTTGATTACCTATCAGTACCCACAAAATTTCACCACACTTCAGTATACCTACGTTAATTAATAAAACAAATTTTTTCAATGTTCTCAACATAAATTTAGGACAAATTCACAATACAAATCATAACACTAATGGTTGCTACTATCATATGGCAACCTCAGTGCAAGACTGCAGTAACTCAAAATTTTATGAAAATGAAGTAATCATGGAATTCGATTGTAAACATGCGTATCGATCCCCTGTAAAACTTTAGTTACTTTCAAATACTTAACTGTCTAAACCATACAACAGCAATAGTTTAACTATTTTACGTTTTTGTACATAAGTTCCGTGCAAAGCTGTTTTGCATGGAACATTGCAATGGTTTCGATAACAAGCAATGAAAGGTACGAAAAAAGTAAGATATTTGTTATTTTAATATCTTTATCTGTGGTTTTTAATTTTAATATACAGCGTGTCTACGTCATCGATGAACGGCCGAGACAATAAACAAATATTTACGAGACCAATCTATTCATGTAAGTTTTATGTCCTTTGTGTGATATTATATTTTCCATAAAATGTGTGCGATGTTTATTAGATTGGATTAAAAACACATAAATTAAGACTTAAAAATGATATCAATGAGAGCTGGGATCCAACCGCAGAAATTAAAAGCCGAATAGAACAAGCCCGAGCTGCCTTTGTAAAAATGAGAAACGTACTTTGCAGTCATGATCTTAGCATTGACCTTAGAGTTCGTATGATATCTTGCTACATCTTTTCTGTCCTGCTGTATGGAGTAGAAGCGTGGACCCTAACTGAAACTATGCTTAAACGCTTGACAGCCTTTGAGATGTGGGTATACAGACGACTACTGAAAATAAGCTGGGTCGACAGAGTTAGAAATGAGGAGGTCCTTAGACGGCTGAACCAAACAACACAACTGGTCAATATAATAAAGAAACGCAAGCTGGAATACTTCGGTCATATTATGAGACACCCTGAAAAATATGATCTTTTACATCTGATCATTCAGGGAAAGATCCAAGGTAATCGTGGTCCTGGTAGAAGAAGAACATCATGGCTAAAAAATCTAAGGCAATGGTATGGAAAATCAACTACATCGTTATTTAGAGCTGCTGTCAATAAAGTCACGATAGCGAATATGGTAGCCAACATGATATCCAACGATCGATAACGGTCATGGAACTAGAAGAAGAAGAAGACTAATTATTTACAGCCAAAAAGTATTTTTTCTTATGAAAGGAAAAACAGTTATCTTAAAACTTGTATTAACAATACTGACAGGTTAAAAATATTTATTCTCAGAAAACTTGTTCTATAAAAACTAAATCCCAAATTGTATTAAATCTTCTGTAACCTTCCGGGCCGATTGTCTTATCGTTATTGTAATTCCCAACTTTTACTAAGGTAGTGAATTTCAATCCTTTTGTTAAACACTGTACTCAAGGTAGCCTGATTTGCATATTTATATTAGTGATTTTGTCTTAAATTTAAATAAACATATTGAAAGTTTTACAAATAATTTTTCTACTCTGTTATAACATTGTCATTACAAAGTCAAGTGGCTATCAAAAACATGTGCAGATAGAAAGATTAAATTGTCGCTAGCGACAAGCTATTTTCTTATTTACCTATTTATTCTAGGCAGCTATCTGATTTCTTGGAATCTATTAACTGTAAAGTGTAATACTATACTAAACCCGGATTGCTGTTGGGGATTATTTTTTTTTACTTACTAACTAACAGAAAATGTGTCTACACTTTTTACAATTTTCTCCATGTAAAAGTGTTGTAACTTTAAAATTTTAATACTAAATGTGTAGTCATTAACAATTTTCTTCGTGCAAAAGTGTTGTAACTTTGAAATTTCAATTTTTTTTTAGCACTACTATATATTTTGTTCTGAAGCTATTTTCTTGTGGCATTTTAAATTAATTACTATTTACCTGGGAATAAGCCACAATTAAAGATAAAAATACGTTTATTGACGTTTCAATTTCCATTTCGGAAATTTTGAGAATAATTTCCGAATTGAAAATTGAAATAAACGTCAGTAAACGTATTTTTATCTTTACTTGTGGCTTATTTCCAGTTAAATAGTAATTAATACTATATATGTTTTTAAATTTCTATTTTTGGTTAATATAATATAGGCTAAAAACATAAGTAAATATTAATTGTTCTTAAAACTTGTGTCTTATTTCACCGATATTAGCACGAAAATAAACAAAATCTTCTTTATCTCGAAACTTACTTATTCTGACTTACTGTAGTCTTGCACTGAGAGTGTGATATTAGTATAATTTTAACTTATGCAATTTTTAAATATTACTGGCTTCTGTCATGTTTAGACAAATACCTTAATCTATACTGACTGCTTTGTTCCGACTTCCATCCTAACATGTAAATATTGTCATATTTTATTTAGTTGCTATCAACAAGTCCTCGTAGTCACTTTGTCTCAGGAACAAGCAACCACATGTAGAGTCTTACGTTGCCATTTTATCAATTCCACTGGTAACTTTAACATCTCAACATATAAGTTCCAATAATGTAACAGAAAGTTAAACTAATAACATTTAATGGAATTTTACCCAGATATTTTATTGGCTCAAAACATGTACACCTAGTAAGTATTAAACACATTTTGTATTAACCTTAGTCAATATTTTAAATTTCACGTTCTTTTTAATTAAAGTGGTTATATAATTTTAGGTTACACTGATGATGGAATATAGATCTTGAAGACGTTTTATAATTGTGATGTAGCCGGATTGGGTATTTTAAATTATAACTTTGATAAAGGATTTTAAATAAAAAAAAATTTAAATAAAAACTATTATAACTAAACATTTGGCGCGTCTCCTGATATCGTTGTCAGATTACTTTCTAGATAATATTAATATTGAATAAATACATAATCCATTTTATCTTAGGCAATTTGTAATGGGTAATGAAGTAGAAATATATTTTCAAAGCAAATCCTCATTTGAATCTCTCTCTTTCTCTTTAAATGAGTCTTGGTTTGGTAATAGAGGTGAATACCCTGAAGTAGCCAAAATCGCTAATAAAATATTGCTTTTATTTATCATAGCTTTTCGTTGTGAAACAGTTTTTACAGCTTATACTTAAATAAAAAAAATCAGGTCCAGCTACTACACAGTGGATGCTACCCAAATATGCGCATAATTGTACATAATATCGAAATCTAAACAGCATATTCATCATCATCATCATCCAGCCGAATTTTCACATCCATTGTTGGATATAGGCCTCCTCCAAACGTCTCCAGTTCTCTCTATCTCTAGCTGCTGCAATCCAGTTTGTTTCTATTCTCCTTAGGTCGTCGGTCCATCGGATGGGTGGTCCCGATGAACCACCGAACTTTATCCATCGATGGAGAAAGATTAAACCATATACGTTTTGCGGACGATATCGTGCTTCTGTCAGATAATCTGGGAGAGATCAAAGACATGCTCCAAGAACTGAATGACATACTACAAGAAACTGGGCTGGAGATAAATTTCGAGAAAACCAAAATGATGACCAATATGGTTCCCAGCGAAGAGATACAGATCAATAACAACACGGTAGAATTAATTGATAAATACACATACTTGGGTCATGAAATTAGAATAACCAGAGACAACCAAACCTGCGAGCTAAATAGACGAATCATATTGGGATGGGCGGCATATGGACGGATGAGAGACAGTTTTAAAACAAATATCCCAATTTACCTGAAAAGGAAGGCATTTAACCAATGCATCTTACCAGTCTTGACCTACGGAGCAGAGACCTTAACTTTAACGAAAGCTACTGCCGAAAAACTGAGGGTAGCACAAAGGCGAATGGAGAGATCAATGCTGGGCCTGACCTTGAAAGATCGCGTAAGAAATGAGGAGATACGCCGACGAACTGGCGTAGACGATATTATACTGCGAATCAATAAACAAAAGTGGAGGTGGGCTGGACATGTTGCTAGAATGGAAGATGGACGAAGAGATTATTGGAGTGGAGACCAAGAGCCGACAAGCGAAGTCGAGGCAGACCACCCACCCGATGGAAACAGCATATTATACAACTAAAAACCAAACAAACTTATACAAAGAATTCTTAAGTCAAATATTGTAATTACTAATAATCTATAGCAGAGCAAATAAATTTTTTTAGTACGTTTTCCATATAATATTTAGACATATAGGAGACACTGCTCGATATTCTCGTAATGTCTGAGCAAAAAACATTTATATAAAGATTCATGCTGATTTTCCTTACATAAATGTATAAGTAGTGAGAGGATAGAAAAATAAGTATATAAACGTCAGTGCACGCTACAAGCCACGAGAGAAATTGCAAACTCATGTTTGTTGACTTTTCTGTAAAATAAAATATGATAACCGGATATGAATGTAGCTACAGAAAGATGCGAAGCATGGAAGAATATATCTTGTAGTTATACTTTTAACATAAACTTTATACCGGAAACATGAAGTATTATTTATATTTATACTGAAAGGATTAATAAAAAATATTAGAAATTAGGTATAAGAAAGCCACATAGTACAATTTAGGTGTATATAAAAACTCTCTCTCCTACTCACAGAAACTAAAACGATGAACGTAAGCCGTCTAATCATACACATCAGCATATATCGAACAAACACAGTCATAGGATGTTGGTCGGAGATTGATAAACCTACAAGCAATAATTGTAAATTTTGTTTTGACATCGTTTGTAGTGTATTTTTAAATAATTTATATATATATATATATATATATATATATATATATATATATATATATATATATATATATATATATATAGCGATTGTTTGCAACTTTAATTTTGTCGCTTCTCGCATCCCAATCGCCATAATTTCTTATCGGCCCAGTCTCCTTCTTCAAGACCTCTATTTTCCATTTCTATATGAATATTGGATATCCATTTCTTTCTTGACATATTATTGTTAAAGACCCACACTTCTGACCCATACGTCAGCACCGGCTGAATCATAGCCTGATATATATTTTTCTTTGTTTTCTTAGTTAAAGTTTTATTCCACAGGATCGGATGTAGTGTTTTTATCATGTTTTTTCCTTTTCCTATTTTTCTTTTTATATCTTTGTCGTCTCTCCCGTCTTCGCTTAGTGTAACTCCGAGATATTCGTACTGATCAACGTTTTTAATTAATCCGCTTTCTGTTTCCATGTCTTGACCGATGCCTCCTATATTCATGTATTGTGTCTTTTCGGTATTAACCTCTAATCCCCATTTTTTGAATTCGTCTATTAGTTTGTTTATCATGTACATCATATCTTGTAGGTCCTCGGCAAGAACTACCTGGTCGTCTGCGAAGAGGATTGTATATATAGGAGTGTCATTTACCCATATGCCCATTGGGCTGCATTTTCTCATCCAATGCATTACCAAGATATATTTTAAATAGGGTTGGGGAGAGGCAAGAGCCCTGTTTGACACCCTTTGTTTGGGTGAAACCCTTAGAAATTTGGTTTCCAACCTTAATATAAGCTTGATTATCTTGATATAGCTTTTTCACGGCATTTATGTATACTGCATTTATACCTGCGTTTTCCATAGTCTCTGCAGTGGTACGGAGTCAAACGCTTTACGGAGATCTATAAAAGTGGCATGAAGTTCTAGTCCTCTTGCTAATCTCTTTTCCGTTAGGTGTTTGAGAGTAAATACATTGTCGGCACAAGATCTCCCTGGTCGGAATCATCTTTGTTCTTCGATCTCTGAGGCTTCTTTTTCTATTCTGGCTTTCAGAACTCCTTCATACAGTTTGCCAGTGGATGACGTAATGCTGATACCTCGGTAATTACTGCAGTCATTCCTGTTTCCCTTTTTGTAGATGGAGTTTATGTACGAGACTTTCCAATCTCTTGGGATACTTTCTCCTTGTAGGCACTTGTTAAACATTTTATAAAGCAATTCTAATGTTATTGCAGTGGCATGTTTGAATATCTCGATAGGTAAATTATCTGGCCCAGGAGCTTTATTATTTTTCATTTTTTGTAATGCGTTTTTTATTTCTTCTACGGCAATCATCGCCACTTCCTTTAACCCCGTTTCAACTCTATCTATCTGTGTGTCTAGAAACTGTGTACATTGTTCATTCAATAGATTTTCATAATAATTTTTCCATCTTTCTATGTCTATGGGGTTTATTTTTTTTGTTTCGTTTGTATTTTTTCTAAGACTGTTGATAGTTTTCCAAGTTTGTCTGGACCTAGATCCTCCTACCATTGAGCTTATTTCTGCACACTTGTTGTCCCAGGTTATGTTTTTTGTTTTTTTAATTTCCTTTTTAACTATATATTTGTATCTGTTATAGTTCTTTCGGTCTTCCTCATCTTTTGTCGCTAACCATTTGAGATACAGTTTTTTCTTTTCTTCTACCAGTTCTAATAAACCTTCTTTCCACCAATAATTTCTACGTTTTACTTTTTCTTTCGTACCTAGAGCTTCTAATGCTGCTTCATGAATTTTGATTTTCAAAGTCTCATACATTTCTTCCGCTGTTCCGTTTATTTCTTCGTCTAATTTTTGTGCCAAACGTAGTTTATAAAGAAAACTTGTACCCTTTTTTTTAATCTGTCTATGTTATAGAGCCGTGAGGATTCTTTGTTTGTCTGTTCTTGGGATTTATTTTGTTTAATATATCTTATTTCCACGGGTGCCTTTACTAGTAGGTGATCCGATCCACATTCTGCCCCTCTCCAAACTTTTACATCGTAGGGTCTTAAAGATGTCTCTTGTTTAACTACTATATAGTCTATAATTGACTGCAGTTTTCTTGTGCAGAAAAAAAAATAATTTTTATGTCACTTAAAATATTCAATCCTTTTTCGTACATTGAATATATTTTTTTTAACAAACAGTTGTTATAACGACTATCTGTTAGCTTCGTATTAGACTTATTATGGTAAGAATTTTGGTGCCGGTTCGATATGCGATCTACCGTCTGTGATCGACGGCAGTTTATCCGATTCGGAATGCGGTCTACGTCTTCCTCAAATAGCTGCAAACAAAAATAAAGAAACTATTACAAACTCATTTTGTAGATTTTAAATCGGCCTATGATAGTGTTCTAAGAAATAAATTGTATGAAACCATTGATAAATTCCACATTTCGATTAACTGAGCAAAATTCAATAAACTTTTTAACATAGCTCTGGAAAAGGCAGTCAGGAATGCCCAAATAGACAAACATTTTTAATAAATCATTCCAAATTTTGCCATATGCAGATGATGTTGACCTAGTTGCCCACACAACACGCAAACTAGAAGAAATGTATAACACCTTGTGAAATGCCTCAAAAAATATGGGCCTGCAAGTAAATGAGGAGAAAACTAAGATAATGGCATCTACACCCAACAATAGAGCCAGAAACATTTACCACCAATTTACTGTTGCTAACTCTACCTCTGAAGTGGTGAACAAATTCACATACTTAGGCTCCCTGATCACCAAGGAAAACGTCATGACGGAAGAAATCAAGCGAAGAATAATCCTAGCAAACAAATGCTATTTTGGATTAAGAAAACATATGAGAAGCAGAAACTTAAGCCAAAAAAAAACAATATACAAAACCCTGTTACAACCAGTGTTGACATATGGATCGGAGACATGGACCATTTCCAAGGCATTTCCTGCTTATATTTGAACAAAGGATCCTGAGAAGAATGTTCGGTGGCATCTGTAAAAATGGTGTTTGGAGAAGGAGGTACAACTACGACATATATCACAGATATAAATATATATTTGGTGGTAAAGACGTAGTATCTCTTATAAAAATACAAAGACTAAGATAAGCAGGACATCTGGCAAGATCATAGCAGAACAACCCTCCTAGAAGAATCTTTATGTCACAACCTAAGGAAAGTAGAAGTAGGAATAGGCCAAAACTCAGATAAAGGGATGGTGTAGATATGGATGGTAGAAAAATAGGCGCAGTAAACTGGTAACAGTTAGCAATGGATAGACTGATTAGCGTAATAGACTTGGGAAGGTCAAGGTTCTTTTATAGGGCTGTAGCACCAATGATGATGATGATTACAAACTCATTACTGGTCAATTAGAAATGCAAAAACAAATTAGAGAAATTATGACAAACTCAAACAAATTAGAAAAAGTTTTACAAAATTAAATGAGCTCCAAAATGAAGATTAATTTAGTTACAAACAAAATGTGGCTAAAAGAGTTTTATAAAACTTTTTTTTACAGCAAAACAGGGGCAGTAGTATTTCTACAAGCGAACGGTTTATTACAAAATGTTTAAGACGCTGGCTGGGTCGTGCCACTGATGTGGGACAGAAATGAAAAAAAAGCAGAAATGAGATCAGGTGTTAAATATAGACCAATTCTTCGCTGCTTAAGGGATGCCAGTCAACAAGATCAGTTAGGCATAGCAACTTTTTTGTTCATTTGACTGACTTAAATGGTAAAAGTAACTGCAAGTTAAAATCTTAATTGAGAAAACCAATGAATACAACCTTCCGCTGTACTTAGAATTCGTAGATTATGAAAAGGCTTTCGACAGCATTGAACAATGGGCGGTGGAAGAAGCTCTGGTCAATAGTAGCATATATTTCAGATACCGACAATTGATACATGATATTTACCAAAACGCAACCATGACCATAATTCTGGACGACAAATTATTAACGGATAATATAAAAGTTAAACGTGGAGTCCGACAAGGCGATATAATTTCACCTAAGCTGTTTACATTGACCCTCGAAGATATAATAAAATCAACAGATTGGGAAAACAGAGGAATATGTATTAACGGAAAGTACCTAAATCACCTTAGATAGGCGGATGATATACTCCTAATCTCCTCGGAACGAGAAGAACTAGAATTAATGCTGAATGAACTTCATGAAAAATCACTGCAAAAAGGCCTAAAAATTATCTTCAACAAAACAAAAGTAATGACAAACACGAAAGACCAAGAGGCAATAAAAATACAAACAGAAAAGATAGAACAGGTAAATGAGTATATCTATCTAGGACAAGCAATTAGAGGTAACAGAGAAAATCAAACAGCCGAAATATCGAGACGAGTAAGAATGGGATGAACAGCGTTCGGCAAACTTTCTGACGTTCTAAAAAATCAAACAATCCCTCTATACTTACGAAGCAAGGTATGTAACTCCTGTATAATACCGGTGCTTACCTACGGAGCACAGATATGGACATTTATACAGGCCAATTTGGATAGGATAAGGAAGGCACACAGAGCGCTGGAGAGACAAATGGTGGGTATATCACTTAAAGATAGAAAACGTAACCAGTGGATCAGAATCAGAACAAAATAGTAGAAGCGATAGAACAAGCAGCAAAACTGAAATGGAAATGGGCTAGACACAATGAACGTCTCCAAGATGGACGATGGAACAATGCCATCGGAAAGTGGCCACCATACAATGCAAAGAGATCAAGAGGCAGACCACAGATGAGGTGGAAAGATGACATCAGGAAACAAGGAGGTCCCACATGGCAGAGAACAGCTCAAGATAGGGAAAAATGGAGAGAACTGGGGGAGACCTATATCCAACAATGGAAGGATAGAGAATAGGTTAAAAAAAACTGCAAGTTAACTTTATGTAAAATTTTGGAATTGATGTCCATATTTATTTTGGAACTCGATTTTGACATAGTCATGAAATTAACGGGAAGAGGTAGAGAAGCTATATGCGACTGATAAAACATGTGTCGGGAAGTTTGTGATGTCAGTAAATCGCCGTGGACAGGAGACCCAATCCAAATTACCTAAGCCAGAGTTGCGGGCAGAAGGAAGTTTAATAGAGGAAAAATATTAAGACCATCCAGCAAGACCATCCAGCAAATCAGAAGACAGCGATGATGAAGCGGAAAATAATCGGAATTTATGTCAAAACCGTAAATTATGTTGACCCATAAACAGAAGCACTCAAGCAAGGGATAGAGATATCCTGGTTAAAGGGTAAAATTCCGTTTTGAAAAAAAAAAAAAAAATGAGAGGTGTTCCTGTCAGTACTTTGCACTTTTATTTGGATTATGTTGTGTGGAAAGTGCTCCGTGTAATGTATATGTATAAATGCCTCTAATTAAATTTTGTCATATAAATTTACTTTAAGAAGGCAATAAAAGTTTTGAATTTTAATTAAACTACTTGTTACTTTATTTTGGTACTATATATAAATATAGAATTTTAGTGTCTCAACAATATTTTATGATAGGTGACGTTCCCCGCATATTAAAATTGCGGTAGACTGTATGTCAGACGGTAGACCGAGACGTACTCAGAGAAAACACATTCTCTTTTTCAATGGTTTATGTTATATTTCATTATTTTATAATAGTTATGTTTCTCACATAGTTGTTCTTTTTTTTTTCAAATATTTAGTGGAATGGTTCTATTTCCACCATTCTTTGTTTTCATAAATTTTTTGGTATGTGACTCTGATCTCGTTTACCTATTTGTCTTTTTTATTTTGACATATCTCGTAAGATATTTCTTTACCTTAGACTTGGAAGTTTGTATTAGTATTGTATTGTATTGTATAACGTTTGTATTTTGTTTTGTGTAATATGGTGTACTGTTCAGTTTACTTTTGTTTTTCGTAATAAGTTTCCAAATCTCGAAATAAACTGTAAAATATGACAGCCAGAGTAATTTTGATATTGATATTATAATTCACTGGAAATAACAAGTCTAAATGATATGTACTATTTTACTTAAGTTGATGAAAATTATTAAAAATCTATGGTAAATTGGTCTTGGTTAACCAATGATAAAAAGTAAACTTTTTATCTAGATCATGCATGTTTTTACAAAAACATTCCATGCACATAATTATTAACGTTTTTAACAGGAATTTATAATGCTACCTTTTTTATTTTGGGAAAATTATCTGAAACTCTTGTTTATGTTTGTTTAAACGCGAATGTGCCATAAAAATTTATCAGACCACTCTAGTCACGATACAAACAAAAAATATCTCTCTCGTCCACGATTTTATTTTCCCATTACGGCCTTTTTAACAATGAAAAACATGTCATGTATTACCGCACTATCACCACCCGGAGCCATCTGAGGTCGTACGTCTTCTGTCTTCTGTCACATCACTCCTGGTTTTATCTTTTGTTTTCTTGTATTTTATTTAGTATGTATTTTAGCAAATGAAACGCTTTATCAAAAGTTGTTGGCTTTGTTAAAATTAAAACTAAATTAAATATTATACAGGTGTAGTAGGCAAATGAAATTATTCGGAATATAATTTAAATGAAATATACAGAACAATTATGTTACGAAAAATTAATTAAGTTAATTCATGAATGTGTTACCTGTGTGAGTCCATTTCAAATAGGTAAAAAGAAATAAAATAAGACTTACTCACAATTAATTTATTTTACTACCAAAACAACCCATTTCGCTTTCTACAATTTGCAAAGCATCTTCAGATAAAACGGTACAAAGTAAATTACTATTACTACCAAGGATTTCCACAGTTTTCACTGTCTTCCTTAACTCAACCGTGTTCTCCAATTTTCCCTGTCATTCCAGTCTCCATCTCACAGGGTTCTTTTCTCCATAGCCTCGTCGATTTCGTCTCTGAATGACCTTCGTGGTCTTCCTCTCTTTCTTCTTCCGATCGGGCTCCATTCTGTAATTTTGTTTATCCAGCTTCCTCTGTCCGCTCTTCTGACGTGGCCGTACCAGGATAGTCTCTTCTCCTCTATATAGTCGATTATGTCTGATTGCACTCCCATTCTCCGCTTAATCTCTGCGTTTTCAATTCTGTCTCTTTTTGTAAGTCTACAGCTTCTCCTCAGGAACTCCATTTCTACTGCTCTTATTCTACCTCTATTTCTTTTGTTTATTGTCCAGTTTTGGGACCCATATGTCAGGATACTTCTTGTCAGGATATTATATATTCTCTTTTTGTCTTTATCGTAATGTTCTTATCCCACAGCACTGAATTTAGTTGTCTTATTCAGTTTCTTGGTTGTCTTAGTCTATTGTTTATATCTTCTTCTGTTGTTCCCTGGTTCGATATTATGGTTCTTGTAAATTATGCACTTAATTTACAAAGTAAATTAAATGCTGAAATTATAAAAAGTCCATATTAGGGTGCTGTCTTATAAAGATATAAAAAAAAGCATAAACGCATAAAAAGGAAAATTAAGCAAGACAAAGAATCCTGGCTTGAGAATTTATGTAAAGAAATAGAAGACCTCCAAAAAAAGCATGACAGTTTCAACATCTACAAGAAACTTAAATATACTGCCGGAATTAGAAAACCGAAAAATGCTCATAAACTTAAAAGCGCGGACGGAAAAATTTGTGATCACGAACAACAGTGAAACGAATGGGAGAGATACATCACTGACCTTTTTGACCATGCTTCTAGAGAAAATGCTTCAAATACTGCCTGTTACAACCAGTTAGACAGAGGTCCCAGCATACTGAATTCGGAAGTCAAAAAGGCAATACAACAAGCCAAAAACAATAAAGCACCTGGACCAGATCAAATCCCTGATACTTAAACTTTTGGATAAGAAAAGCATTGCCTGCTTAATCACTTTCTTCAACAAAATTTATAACGAAGGAAAAATACCAGATGATTGATTAGAGTCACTGTTTATAACATTACCAAAGAAAAGCAACCAAATGCAGCGATTTTAGACTAATCAGTTTGATAAGTCACACACTGAAGATACTCTTACGAATTATACAAAACCGAGTATTCCTTTTATGCGAAAGTAGGATGGGTAATAAGTAATTTGGATTTAGAAACGGTCTAGGAACTAGAGAGGCACTATTCTGTATGCGCGTTCTATTACAAAAAAGTTGTGAATTTCGAAAGAATGTTTATGTTTGTTTCATCGACTTCGAGAAGGCGTTCGACAGAATATAACACGATACACTTTTCGATTGCCTACGGGCAGCAGGACTTGACCACTATGAAAGATATAAGACTGCTAAAATACTTATATTACAATCAAGTAGCCTCTATCCAAATTGGAGACAGTCCGACTGAAAAAATACCCACCAAACGTGGAGTACGGCAGGGTTGTATTTTGTCACCCACTCTTTTTAATCTGTACTCTAAAGAAATCTTTATTTAGATGACAGACAAGAGGGAGTAAGACTAGGTGGAGAAGTAATCAACAATATTAAATACGCTGACGATACAGCCATTCTTGCAGAAAATTTTCAAGATCTCCAAACATTACTAAATCTAGTCAGTGAAACAAGTTATCGGAGAGGCCTTAAAATCAACATTTCAAAGATAAAGTGGATGGCAGTTGAAAAGATCAATATAGATCAAGGTCTGATTTCTCTTAATGGAGGGGAGATCGAAAGGGTAAATCATTTCAAATACATTGGCAGCTAGTTAAATGTAAATTGTGACTCTGATGAAGAGTGATAATAATAACCAGGATCGAAATATCACGTAAGGCTTTTATGACCTGGAAACCAGTTTTATGCAACAGAAACCTGTCGATGAATATTCGTTAGAAGGTCCGGAAATGTTAAGTGTGGTCCATCCTATTGTATGGTTATGAGACATGGACGTTAAAAACCACAATGCTAAACAAGTTAGAAGTATTCGAATTGTGGTGTTATAGACGAATCCTAAAGATATCGTGGGTTTCGCACACTTCCACTGAAGATGTTCTTCAAATGATCAATTCAGAACGTCTGCGCTCATAAACACCATAAAGAGGAGAAAAACAGAATACTTCGGCCATATAATTAGATCACCTAAATACCCTATACTTTGCCTTATAATACAAGGAAAAGTGGAAGGAAAGAGATGGATTGGTCAAAAGAAACTTTCATGGTGGCGTAATATTAGACAATGGTGTGGTTCCACAGTAGAAGAATTATTTTGCGCAGCAGCCGACAGAGAAAGGTTTCAGGAAATTGTAACCATGATGACGGCCAACGTCTGAATACGGACACGGCACGCAAAGAAGAAAAAGTTAAGTATAAATAAAATCGATTAAGCGGACAAAGTAAAACTCACAAATTGGTATAAGATAATCTATTGAATTGTAATAAATTAGTAAATAAACAAATATTACTTACATGCCGGTACAAGAAATAATAGCTATTGATTCGGAAAACATAATTCAAACTATCCTTTATTGCTGATGATGGATGATCTTCAGTTTTTCTATTGTAACTGTTTGATAATTAGCAGGGAAGTTTCTTGAGGGGAGAGATGTTAACAAATGAAATAGAAATAAGGTATAATATGATTATTTGTTAAATGAAAGTGATATTTTATATTACTTAATTAGTTAAAAGTTATTTATATTTATTCAAAAGACATATTTTAGAAATGTGTAATAATTTATTGAATTTTTTATTAAAGGGATAGGGTATGACAATGAATGAGATTAGATTGAATTAGGTCAGATAATCATTAAATTAAATGTTTAATTAATTAAGTTAAATAAGGTCAAACAAATAAGAATAAAACTTACAATCAATTTATTCTATTACTAACCACCGGTTTGCATACTATAATTTGTTGTGCATATTCAGGTCAACGGTACATAGTAAACTAAATGATGAAAATATAATAACCCGTATTAGCGTGCTGTTTAGTATAAAATATATATCAATTATGTCAATATTATATGTGTGTAATTTATTAAGTATGATTTCAAATTACTTAAATACAAAATTAAGTGAAAAGTGGAAATTAAATAATCTTACACTCATGCCGATACAAGGATTATTATTAATAGTTTAAAAAAACGTAGTTTATATATCCGTTATGGTAAACTAGTGACAGATGATCATCGGTTTTACTGCAATAATATAACGAGTAAAGCTGGATTTATAGTTTGACGGACTGTAGACATAGATGCACTGGAGACGTAACAAACGGACTATAAATATTATTTCAATTTATAAATCGACGGAGTGGAATTTTTTGGCATGAGTAGAAACAGTGACTAGAGTTGGTGACCATGATACTATAATATCATTTTATTACTTATAATTATTATTTTATAAATCCCTAACGTCCATTGTAACAAATAATCAACAAAATCAAAATTAGAATATGTTGATAAGCAACTTTACAAAATTGTGGACGGGCCAGACAGTTAGTTCACTTTGGTTGACAGCATAAAATGTTTTCTCGTGATTGGCCAGACGCAAGTAACGCACTGTAAAAGATAAAAGTTGACCAACTCTTCCGTTACAGTGCGTTTCGATTACGTACCGTCTTGCGTTTACGTTCATTTCAGCGTTGTCAGGTCCAAAAAAATTATTTCCATAAATCGTGTTTTAAAAGTTGCCAGATTTTGAACAGAATTCCCCAGATTTATATATCTCACTTTTTAATAAATCTTCTACTACATGTATGCAACCCGTGTTGCGATGTTGCCTACCATGCAGGTTCCCGATATTATATCCAGCCATTGGAGTTTTCAACGCTTCTTGTTTGTTTCGAGCTTTTGTCATATGGCGTATATTATTATTATGCACGGATTATATGACATATGACAGAAGAAACAAATGAGAAGCTTTGTGAAGTCCTATTGTTGACACTGACAGGCATAGTAATTGTTTTTGAGATTATTAACAGTAGACAGTTATCACATATATAGAATCACAGTAAATGACAAATGGCGATTCCTCATAACTTCTAAGAGGTCTTAATAATTTTATTTGTTTCTTGTAAGTCGGGGAGCACCGAACCTAAACAGGTGGTTCATAATAGATGACAGTATCAGGCAACCCCAGGCAATATCATTGTTACTGTATTGTAACTGTATTGAGTGTGGCCTATATGTGGAATCAGTCACTCGATCTTATCTCTTATCGTAATACATTTAATATTTACATATATACTGTAATTTTTACTAACTACTTTTTACTAAATTTAATAACATATTTTAGACAGTTTTATTTACCCAGATATTAGTCATTTTAAAAAAGTTTTTCCCCAGTCCCCAAAGATTCTCAATCTTCCCCAGTTCTGAGGAAAAATCCCCAGATCTGGCAACCCTGGTTCATTTATAAATAGGAGCATGATACTATGACTAACAAGATAAATTCTTCCCGTAGCACAAAATCGGTCGTGTTCGCGCATGCTGTCATTGGAGAGTAGAATTTGAATTCTTGTTAAAGTTAAATGGGATTTATATGCATTTTGTGATGAAATTACTAGACGAAAATAAGTTGAGAGGTTTAATAATTACAATAATCGTACACATAAGGATATATGCAAACTATTTATTAAAGATTATTTATTGATACATACAAAAAACTGACATTTCGAACGTGAAACTCTCCAACGACGTCACGACTTATGCGCAATATCTTATCTTCTTATTCACAGTATTATAAATAGGAGTATACAAAAGTCTACAGTCAGTCAAACTATAAATCCAGCTTAACAGATAAGTTCTTGAAGGGAAGAGTGATATTAACAACTAGGATACGAATGTAGTTATTAATATAAATTGTTTGTTGAAAATTAAATGTGATGTTATATTATTTAAAAGGTATTTATATTTATTAAAGAGATATATTTCGAAATGTGTTATTTATTTAAATTATTAAAACTAAGCAGACATCACTGTAACAAGGTATAATAAGATAGATGCTCTCTTTTTGATGTTAATTTGGGTGTGCAAATACTCCAAAGTATATTTATCAAAGTAAATAAAGATTCAATCTTGGTTTATTTTTAGAAAGAAAGAAAATTATTGTTATGTTAAAAAATTTAATTAGAAATAAATGTTAAACAATTAAAAATTAAAAACCATTTATAGGCCAAACACAACACATTCAAAAGACAAAACAGACATTTGATTTAAAAAGGGAGTAGTTTATAGGTTGTGCACTACATTACTTGTGTGATGGAGGAACTGGCTAAAAAATTTTGTTTTTGTGTTAGCCAATAAGTTTTGAGAGGTAAAAATAACATAGTTAATGTAGGTTTAGGTTAAAATATGTCAGTTTTGCTTCTCTTTTTGACATAGTCACTAAATATTTAAATAGATATTGTAATTGTATTAGAAACTAAATAGATCAGATTTACAATTTCAAAGTTATTAAATAATATTTGGTAATAAAATAATAAGCAAAATAAATATTAAATACAATAAGAAAAACTTAAATTCTAAATATTTTATTGTAACAGAGAGAGATAGAGAGAGAGGGAGGGGAGGGAGATAGAGAGAGAGAGAGAGAGCGAAAGAGAGAGAGAGCGAGAGAGTGAGAGAGAGAGAGAGCTTAAGCCTTAAGGTTTGAGACGCAAAAGTTCTGAAGCTATTTTTTTATGTCCTTTTAAAGTAATTACTAATGAAAATGAGCCAGGTTAAAGCAAGTTTATTGACGTTTCAATTTCCACTTCGGATATCGTTCTTAAAATACAGTATTTTGTATACGGTATTTTGTATACGGCACTTTAGCCTTTAATTATAGCTTATTAACATTTAAATAGTAATTACAAGAAATAGAGTCATAATTGAAGAAAGATTTTTAAGGTAGTTAACGTAGGTAACGTATACGTTAGGTAACGTATGCGGATGATGTAGTGATACTAGACAAAGCAAGATTTGTCAGAGATAGGAATAAGTAATTACAAAGAATGAGTAACAGACCAAAAACTGGAGGAAGATAAAAAGTTTTTAGAAGCCAAAGGCCTACAAGGCCTGTAGCGCTGTTGTACATGTATTGCATGTATTGTGTTACAAAAAACTTATATTAAAAAAGAATTTCATATAATTAGTCAACGGCGAAATTCTTTTGCTCGGAAATGTAATTTCTTTCTTCTTTATTTCTATCTTTCATCTTCTTCTTCAACTTCTTATCAGAAGTCTTCACAGTTCTATAGTTCATTTAATATACATTTGTCATAGTAAGATACCAAACTGATTAAAACCAACTTTAATACATTTATAAATATTATTTTATCATAATATTATATAAGATAATACTGACATAAAATATCGACATTATGGATAATATCACTGTGACTGTAAAACAAGCATTTAAGTGAATTCGAAAGGATTACATTTTTAATATTCAAGAAGACGATTTTTCCATTAGAGAAATTTGCTTCCAATAGAAGTCAGTCATAGACTACATATTAATGAGACAGAAATCAAAATTTAACTGCGCAGGCTGCAGAGTAAAAAGAGGATCTAACTGTGAGAGAGATCACTACTTTCTTTTAGCTAATCTTTTGTGCCCCTTTAAACAATACTACAAACAGAACACCGAAAGTGAGAGAAACAATACTACACAGTACAAAACGGAGAGATAAACATAAATTGCACCTTTTATTCCCACCAAGTATTAAACATATTTTTCAATCTAGATTAGCAAAATAACTAAATAAGATGGAAAGAAATATAGAGTAGATTAAGAATACAATAACCTCAAAATGATAATAAAAACAATTGCTTATAAAGTATTGGTAACAAAGAACAACGACAACACGAACACCATGGATAACATAAAACGTAAATGAAATGATACAAGAAAAAAACAAAATATATAAGAAATGACTAACAAATAAAACATCTAGCAACAAACTAACATATCTAAGAAAAAACGGAAAGTTACGCATTCAAGAAAAAGAATCAAATAATAATTTCTGGAAATAAAAATTTGTCATCTATCTATCACTCATCTAAAGAAAAACACCCATAACTCCTTAAGCAACTTATTCGTAAAGAAAGCGAAAATCACTATAAAAATTTACTCCAAGAGTCTAGATTGGAATATGTGGGAGAGGAATACAATATGAAGAGACAAATAAATAGTAACAATAATACTAACAACAAGGTTAATACTGCGTTAATTAAAATAAAAAACGGTCGATCTCCAGGACCTGGCAATATAGCTGTAGAGTTACTTAAAGTAGGAGTCCACTCCTAATGAAAGGAATAACTTTTCTAATGAATCAATGCTGCCAACAAAATTAAAGTACCATCTGAATGGACAACCGCTCACCAACTGTTCATCTTTAAAAAGAGTAATCGAAAAGATCCTAACTACAAAAGAGGATTAAGTGTCTCACATACTCTCGAAAGATTGTTTGGAAAGATAAAAAATGAAAAAATACAAGATGATGTAGGACATCTAATTAGCGAAGACCAAAGTGAATTTAATCCTGGTAGATCTTGCACTGATAACTTGTTTAAACTCCAACAATTAATAGAAAAAAGAATAGGGGTTAGTACCGAAGTACATATAGCCTTCATCAACCTAGAAAAGGCGTATGATACAGTTCCAAGACCTAAATGGTGGCAAGCTTTACAACAACTTGGCATTAGTCCACACCTTTTAGGAATAATCACAGAAGTATATAGAGATAACACTACTTACATAAAAATCGGAACTAGACTATCGAAGCCAATAAAAGTAAATAAACGACTAAGATAAGGAGGCAGTATGTCACCCTTACTGTTTAATCTATATATTGAGGTAGCCGTTCAAAATTGGTAAAACCACTGCCAGGGAATGGGAACTCTATAGGAAATGACATACTGTTTTTCCTTAACTTTACGGATGACCAAGTCGTCCTAGCTCAAGATTCTTATGATCTAGAATTTATTTTTACTTTAAATATTTAGGTGCACTTATTGATAAGAACGGCTGGGAAGAAACCAAAATTAAACACCGAATAATTCAGGGACGTAAAATTGTAGGATGTCTGAACTCTTTATGGTGAGATCGCAACATTTTCAAAAGGAACAAAAAAGAGTAGGGCAAACCATGGTTGAATCAGTTCTTTGTTATGGCTCTGAAATATGGACAATGCATGCAGACCTGAAGAGGAGATTGTTGGCAGCTAAACTGGATTATTTGAGAAGAAGTGCTCGAACATCAAGGCTAAAAAGCAAGACCAACGAACCTATAAGAAATAATATGAATGCTACAGAAACGGTCATTGACAGAATAGAAAGAATAGGTTTTACATGGTTTGGACACCTATTCAAAATGCCTGATGAACGTTGGCCCCAAAAACTTTACAGATGGAAGTCTCCTGAAAGAAAAAAAAAGAGGTAGGCCTCGACGCTAATGAAATGAAGGAATTAGAAGAGCGATGAAAGCGAAAGGTTTGGAGGAGGATCATGCCTTTGACTGGGAGGATTGGCGGAGGAGAACATAGAAATTTGCTTTCGCGTTTCGCGAAGTTTTACAGGGTTTGTATAAGGAGTTCATATTCGTCGACATATGTTTAAGAGTCTTTGAGCAGTTTCAGCACGTAACGATCAGAGGATTGCAGATGTTCAAGACGGAGTTTTCACAATAAGGTTGATTGAATAATAGTCGTATAATATTAGACAAAATTGTAAAACAATTAAGGGGTTCAGTGCATAAACCAGTCTTGTCACAAGACAAATTGTTCAGAAGATGCAAAAAATATTTTTTTGCGTAACTTTTGGATAACAATTATTAAATTTAAAATTTTTTGTTATTTGTAAATGACTTTACATTATTTATAGAAAATTTTTAAAAGGCGAGGCAGAAAATTATGACAGAAAAATTAAATGTACTAGTTTTGGAAAATAGAAATAAACAAATATTTATATTGGAAAATGATAGTTTACATCAATCAGCTAATAAAAATAATAAAAAATACACGTTTCAACTAAGGTGTTAAAATACATTTTAAATTTTTTATTTATTCGTTATGACTGAATTCTGATACAGTTGACGACTGTTTCTACTAACAAAAAGATCACACCAGAGTTTCTAATTTCCTCATAGAACATTGATCACACTGGTACCTAATTCTTTGCCATAAATACAACATAGTCAAATTTGCTCTTTTTCAGGTTTATGTTTTTAGATTATAGTTTATTGTCAGAACTAATTGTACTTTTTCCTGATAATCTGAAATTTCATAAAAATTAGACAAAGATTTTTATATGGATACAATAATGTTTACTTATCTAATTTTGTAATCCGAGTCTTTAACAACTTTTTAACACTTAAAAATTGAGCTTGGGCTCTTTTTACCCTATACTTCAAAACCTATATCTTTGAGCACAGTGTGTCTATTTTAACTCACAAAGACTCATTTTTTTTTTGTTAAAATGTCAACTTTTTGATAAAGTAATTTACAAAACCGCAAAAGTAAATTTTATTTATAGGTCAAGAAGAACGAAAAGAAAACTTACAAAAACTTTTTTTGCTTCATAAGTAAGCAAATAAATATAGTGGATAATGACCACATTAATATAATATAATAAATAGACATTATTTTATACATGCAAAACTATCTTCATCTAAATTTTTATGAAATTTAAGTTTGTCAGGAAAAAGTACTTTTAGTTTACCAATTATAAAAAATGAGATTTTCGAAAAACTGACTGTTTGTAAACAGCTGTATCTTGGAATCTACTAGATAAATTTTAATTACCTAATACTTATTTTAAAAGTTATTAAACATACTTTAATTTTACTGTTTTAAGTTTTTTTTTTGTTTAGTTAAATTTTAACAATAAATTGAAAATTATAAAATTTTGTAACTTTTATAAAAAGTTTTCTTTCCGTTGTTCTTGGCCTATAAAATAAAACTCAATAATCCTTTGCCGTTTTCTAAATTATTTTATGAACGAAGGTGTCATTATAAAAAAAAAAAGAAAATGTCAGTTAAAATTGCTTCACTGGGCTCAGAGATATAGCTGTTCAAATATAGCACACAATGGCTCAAGCTTAATACAGTTAAAGATCCGTTAAAGAAGTTCGATAAGTAGACATTATTGTGTGCATATTATACTACCTTCACTTTCATTTTTATGCGATTTTAAATGAGATTGTCTGGAATAAGTATTATTAGTTTACAAATGATATTTTGAAATGGAAAGTGCGATTTTACAATTTTTACATTTGTGAGTAAAAATAGGTCACGGGGCTCAGAAATACAGCTCTTCAAATACAGGTAAAGGTCAATTTATAAGGGGCATATCTCAGACCCAAGGACACTTAAAAGGCTAAAAAATAGCTATAGGCTGCTAAGGTACAACGGTAAACTAAAATTTGGCAAAAATCCGCAGACCCCTCCCCCCTCTAAAAGTGGACGAAAAGTTAAAATATTGCTTACATGTATGTTGCATATATATATATATATATATATATATATATATATATATATATATATATATATATATATATATATATATATAGATCCTCTAAAATAACAGTTGATCTGGTAGATGAAAATGGAGTTGAGGTTAATTGGGTATACAGCTGATTAAAAGCCAAGTGCACTCTGTTTAACAGTTCATTATATTTCGCCAATTTTCATTGGCATCATCAGATGAAAGCTATAATTCAAAACATGGTAAAAATAAAAATAATAAAGAAAAAAAAATACATTCAATAGTTGTTTGTTGTTTAAGTCTTACTTGATTGAGGTTGCGGTAATTTCATGTAATTTCAAAATTTTCAAAATCCAATCAATAAACAACTACTATATTAACACCACAGAAACTAATTATCTCCTGTTACACGTCAATCAATAACATTCGATATTTGGTATTATTAGTACTTAACCTTAATGACTGTCTGCGAACTAAACGTTTTTTGTTTTTGTTTTTAATTTATATTGTGTCATTTCTAATATTTTAATTTTGAACGTCAACAACTACATGTTATATGTCCCAAAAAGCTGCAATCAACATCGTACCACAAACCATTGTTTTGTTAAAATAAATCATATTGCCACAACCTCAATCAAGTAAGAATTAAACAACAAACAACTATTGAATGTATTTTTTTACTTTATTATTTTTATTTTTACCATGTTTTGAATAATTGTAGCTTTCATCTGACGATGCCAATGAAAATTGGCGAAATATAATGAACTGTTAAACAGAGTGCACTTGGCTTTTAATCAGCAGTATACCCAATTAACCTCAACTCCATTTATATATATATATATATATATATATATATATATATATATAATATATATATATATATATATATATAATATATATATATATATATATATATATATATATATATATATATATATATATATATATATATATATAAATGGAGTTGAGGTTAATTGGGTATACTGCTGATTAAAAGCCAAGTGCACTCTGTTTAACAGTTCATTATATTTCGCCATATATATATATATATATATATATATATATATATATATATGGTAAAAAACAAAAAAAAAGCGAAAGACTGTTGAGAATCTATACTACTTACCACCAAAGATTACTGGTTCAGTTTACACCAATTGAAACCTCAGTAGCTTACCTGAAATATTTTTTATATTAATATAATGAAATAAAAAAATTATGCTAAAATTTTAGATATTAAAAATAGAAATATTAACAGTTATTTTTTTATTAAGTGGATCTTATTCAAGTAGCTTCATAAATCTTTGGGCAATAAAAAAAGTTGAGTCTTTTAAAGTTTTAGCCTGAGTGGTTGATGGTGTACTATTGATGTTTGGATCATTGTTTGAAATATGGCCTAATTGCTTACACGTACAACATGTCAGAATATCTTGAGATATGAAAATTCTGTAAGTAGTGTTTTCACAATTTATTTTAATAGCGCCTGGGATGGTAATATTATGTTAGCTGACAAATACTTGTCTTCTAAAGCTTAATATGTGATTAAATTCTAATAATGTAGAACTGATTTTTAAGAACGTGGTAAGATTCAAACCCATTTTGTTTTAATTCCCAGATAAGTACATCTTGTGGGAGAATTGGACAGAGGTTGGATAACACTTGTCTTTCTGCCAGCATTTTGAGTCTTTTGGCTCGTAAGATTTCGTCTTGTACTTCAATAGAACCATATTTCTCCATAAATTTATCTACGGTGAGTTTAGTATTTAAGTACATACATATTCTGTTATTTAATTAATTAAAGTAACTAACGGGATCAAATTATAATCCTAAGACGGGCGTTATTAAAGCACTGAAAATTATCGCTTGAAGTTTAGTAGGAAACTCCCCGTTGTGAAGCTGCTAGGGAATAAGATCTGCTCTTTGAAAAGACGTTTTGTGTAGTGAGATCGGACGGCATACGAAATAAATATATTCACAGTAGCAGAAAAATAGTACCTCTTTGTTCCAGCAAAACAATTACTGGCTGTTAATTGTTATTGATAAAATTATAATTGAACTTTGATCTCGAAATGAAAGGCAGATCTCGAGCACAGTTTATTAACTAAATTTTGCCCAAGTACTTTCGCTTCCTAGAGCATCTTCAGGGGGATTTCGTCAAATTTTGCCTATCCAACACTCTATTGAGAATGTCAGAAACTAAAATTTGTACATTAACACTATATGACACAAGCACAAACAGTTTAAAATTTTTAAAAAACGACGAAGCTACATATTGGTTGGCATCAGGAGAGAGGGAGTTTTTCTCCTTTAGTCCTTTTTTCCTTTTGTCTTGTAGTGTTAATGTACAAATTTATGTTTATGACATTTTCAATAGATTGTTGGATACGCCAAATTTGACGAAATGCTCCTGAAGATGCTCTAGGAAGCAAAAGTACTTAACCCATTTGGTCCCACTGTACTCGTCTAAGTACAGCAGCAAAAATGGCCTAGTAGTGACACATCTGGCAAAAAAGTGGTACTCCACGTGTATGTCCGATTCTATTAGGAAGTGTTCTACTAGATTTTCACAAATTATACCCTAGGTGGCGCTCTTCTTTATATTTTGACCGCAATAATTATAACCTAACCTCGATATTTCTGTTGGATTATTGAAGTGCTTTTTATTTTGTGATTTTGATATTATTTATCATTTTTTTAACTTTTACTATTGTAAGGGTAAGTACTAGTAATATTTAGTTATTTAGTATAAGATTTTTTTTATTATTTTTGTTTTTATGTTACAAAATATACCTGTACTCGTCTGAGTACAGTGGGTTTGTATGAGATCAAAATGATTAAATGGTTTTTTATTGTTTCAGGTTCAATATTGGTATTATAATGGATTTTTAAGAATTGCCGCCTATTAGTCCAATTGGATTTTATGGAAAACGTTATAGAACTCTTGCTTTAGCTTCAGATGACATAGCGAGTTCCACTCATAAAGATGCATCAGTGGTAGTCATTCCTTCTGAGATGGACTATCAAACTGACAATCACGACATAGATGAGGATGATCTTCAGACTCAAAGCCTTCCGAATGACGTTCCCGGAGAAATAGAGGTTTATTACACGAGTAATGACTCTGATGACGACGAAGAAGACAATCTTCCTCTTGCCATTAGAAGAGAAAATTTACTGAAGAGTCAAAATAAAACAAAGGAATCTGACTGGACGGAAGAAATTACTGACATTAGTATGACATCTACAATAGGTTACGAGGGTCGTCTGGATAATATGAAAGAACAAATCCAAGGTAAATATCCTATAGAAATATTTGAGAAATTTTTCGACAATGAAATTATTGAATATATTACACAGCAGACAAATTTATATGCCGCTCAAAATAATAACCATCAATTTCATGTAACGCAGGAAGAGATAAAGATATTTCTGGCTGTTTTACTTTTTACTGGATACCATAGATTGCCACGAGGGCGCAACTATTGGTGTTTAGATGAGGATCTTCATATTCCCTTCGTGGCTAATACAATTTCAAGGAATCGTTTCCAAGAAATTAAAAAATACCTAAATTTGGCAGATAATTCGAAAATTGATACAAGGGACAAAATGTATAAAGCCTCTCATGAACAAACTAAATAAAAAATTTCAACAATTTGGCATATTTCACAAAGACTTATCAATTGATGAAGCGATGATAAAGTATTTTGGGCATCACTCATCCAAACAGTTCATAAGGGGAAAGCCAGTAAGATTCGGGTACAAGGACTGGATACTTTGTAGTTCAACTGGTTATTGCTACAATTTTGACACATATTGTGGAGCATCAGTGGATAAACCAAAAGTCACGGCGTTACCTTTAGGATCACAAGTTGTTCTAAAAATGCTTGATGTCGTTGATGTGCCTACTGATCACGAAGTATTTTTTGAAAATTATTTTACTAGTTACAATTTGATGGAAACTTTAAAAGAGAAGGGCTTTAGAGCAACAGGCACAGCAAGAGAAAATCGTATAAAAAAATGTCCTTTGTTACCTTTCGCTGTAATTAAAAAGAAGAATCGTGGATATTTCGAATATCGCTTTGACAAGACAAGTCTACTACTTCTTGTAAAATGGAATGACAACAATGTTGTCACAATGGCATCAAATTACGATAGTATTGAACCACTTTCAAAAGTGAACCCTTGGAGTGCTGCTGCCAAACAAAAAATTGATGTACCCCAACCAAATCTTTTCTCATCATACAATGCTTCAATGGGCGGTGTTGATCTCTTTGACCAATCGGTTAATAACTACCGAGTCAGTATACAACGTAAAAATGGTGGTGGCCCATTTTTACCCACATGCTCAACTCAGCTCTTAACTCGTGGAGGTTACAAATATTTGCTGGAAATAAAGAAATGGATCTTTTGGATTTTCAACGAGATGTAGTACGTCATTATTTAAGAAGTTTTGGGAAATCTACATATTCTAAAAAACGACTAGCAGGATCTGTACCAATTAGTCTAAAAATGGATGGAAGCGGTCATTTTCCTAAGAAAATAGACAAACAACTTCGATGTCGCTTATGCCATCAAAGAGTACGTTGGACTTGTATAAAGTGTGAAGTTACTCTGTGTATTGAACGTGATTGTTTTGTACAATTTCATACTCGTTAGATAATACAGGATGTAACCAAGTATGTACCTATATATAAGAAGAAAATAAAATATTTTCATTTTTACACAATGTTTTATATTTTTGACTCCCGATCAGCCCATTGTACTCGTATGATTACACCTACTTTTTGCTAAAAATTTAAATTTTTTTTTGTCAAATAACAATGAATTGTTACTATTTAACCCAGATTCAACAAGGATATTCAAAAAAATCTTGTATTATCGAAAAAACAAATGTCGTGGGATCAAATGGGTTAAGCAAAATTGAATTAATAAACTCTGGTCGATATTTGCATTTCATTTGATCAAAGTTCATTTATTCGAGCATTCAACCTTATATCACAAAATTATAATTACTTTAACGAAAATATTTTGCCTACCTTAGGGTAAGATTATGGGGTAGAAAATTGGGGACAGACACTAAGGGGGTAGAGATAGGGCAAGAAAAATAAATTGAAACGTATGCGAACGGGACTCAGGGTTTGTTAAAAGAGCTAGGGTTGTGGATAAGTAAATGGCAAAGGGGTAGAAAATTGGGGACAGAAACTAAGGGGGTTGAGATAGGGCAAGCAAAATAAATCGAAACGTATGCGAACGACACTCAGGGTTTGTTAAAAGAGCTGGGGTCGTGGATAAGTAAATGGTAAAGGGGTTGGATTGGGGCAACTACAGAAAAATGAAACAAAGGGTCATGAATCTATTGGGACAAATAAAAACAAAACGAAACAGGAAACACCTCTAGTAATTTAAAAGGACGCCACTTCGAGATGCCTAATTATAACTATTACAACAGCTAGTTTTACCTATCGAAATAATTATTAAAAATGAAAAACATATCTTTTTCAAATGATACACAAAAAGAAAGGTTAGTTAAAAAAATTAACAAAATGTTAAGACAACAAAATTTAACATTTATTGTGTTTTACCACAAACAGTTACAAAATAGACATTGCAAAAATATTACATCAATAGTCGCAAAATACAAAAAAAAAACTTACATGCCATCCCTTTAAAAACTCTAGGAGTTGGAGATACTACAAAAACTTACAAAATGTTACCGCATAGAGGTTAACCTTTTTTTTTAAAGAAAATAAATTAATGTCAAAAATAATAAAGTCAACTGTCTTATGTTAACATTAAAGTTTAACTCTACAAACAATTATTAAATTAACAGCTAAACTCAAAACCTAAAATTTACAATTTTAAATGTTACAATTTTTAAATTTTAACAAAAGCAATTAATATTTAAACAAAAGTTGTCTGTCTTTACTTTAAAATTTGAAAACGATTACCTGTTTTTTCACTAAAATACTTTGAATTTTATGTAACTGAACGTCACTGGAATTTCTAGAACCCTAACTGGAACTATAACTGGGGGTAGACCTGGGCTACTCTCTGTGCAACGAACACACGAACAAATCTTTCTTCATACTGCCAAAAAGCCTTGGATAATAACCAGGGAGAAACAAAACGAGGATGAAAATGACGATTCTTCCAATCCTCATTCAAAAATTTAACTGAATCATCAACTTTACACTGCTACTACACAATTTCTATGAAGAGGGGCAAAAACAGAAAACTCTTTAAATTCGACGTGAATTTGAATATAACGTTGAAGACCACCGCTCTTTACCGCGGCGCCAACGAGAGTGATGAAATTATCTTTAAAATTAATTCGCATGAGTTGTAATAAACAAGACGCTGGGTATAAACAAAACACAACGGAAATTAAGACGTAACTAAATATTAACTTGAAAACGCAATATCGGGCAATTTGAACAAAGAAATATCGAGGAAAAATACGCAACTGCGAAATAAATAAACAACTCTAAGATGGTTTATATTACTTGGCGACGCTAAGAGAAATTAAAAATACTTTTTGCACATTTTAACTTGTACGATGGGAAACAGAAATACAATAAAAATACTCTTCGATTTTTTTAACATATATAAGGGAATTTTAATATACACCAAAAAAATCAATGAATTTGCAAATGCTCCATTATATACCATACCAAAAATGAATGAATCCAGTTTATAATACGATTTTAAATTTAACTAGTAAGAAATATTTAAACTTACAGTCTTAAATAATGTTGGTAAACTTTAGTTCAATTTATAACTTTTTAAATTCGCAATTAAACACAAAAATATCAAGAGCCGTGACAAACGAACTGTTTACAACTTTTGTCAGAGCCGAAATCCTTGTATTTATCCTATTTTAAATTTTCTTAAATATAGTATTATCATAAGTTTATACATAATTATTTTCATTTCATTCACAAATATGCAAGTATCTTTCGAAAGTATGTGTTTTAGAATCCATGACAACCACAAAACGTTACTAATATAATTCCAAAAAACTCTTAACTAATAACTATAAAGTGATTTATACTCATACTACAAATACGCAGATTTTTGAAATTTCTTCAAAATATTTTCTGATGGAATTTGGCATCATTGTTGGCCACAAGAACCTCTAGACTAACCAACACTTAAAACTTTTTTTTTCGACACTTTCACAAACTCTATTTTAAATTATTATCACTACAGCTGTTCGGTCAGAGTGTCTTTTTCAAGTGATCTATTTTTGTTATGTGTTTACACTTTACAGTCTCTAACTAAATAAGTTAACGAGGGGAGAACTGTTTGTCACAAATTGGTCATTCAGAATTATGTCTATATTTTTTTAATTTCTTGATTTCTATAGACTCTTTAATAGCTTAAGACCTTTATTTTAAATGTGAATGAAAAATTTGAAATTGGTCATTTAAAGAATGGTTATGGTCTATAAGATCAGATACCCTTCTATGTTCTGCTATACGTTTGATAAAAGTTCTATTAGTTTGACCGATGTAAGTTTTTGGACAGTCGCCATATTTGACTTTGTATACACCGCTGTGTAATTTGATTTTCTTTTGGCTCTTGTTGTTCTTAATACATTCGCCTCAGTTTATGTTTGTTCTAAAAGCTGGTGTTATTCCTTTCTTTTTTATGTGTTTGGCTATTTTTGTTGATATCTTGCCTATAAATGAAGGGCTTATTGTTATATAATAATAAGCTACAAAATGGTGATCGGAAGTAAGTCAGTGTTAAGGTTTAACTAAAAATTATAAAATCAGAAACATACTTACTTTACATTTAACTAATGTAATTGAAATGTTGATAGACTCTGTATTTAAGTGTTAACAAATCGAGCGTTAGCAGTGGCGGCGTTCCTTTTTTTTTATAAATTAACTTAATAATAAATTAACCTGATATCCACCTTAAGACCGTACTTAACAAAACAAACTAGACAACTAAACAGAGAAAATAAAGACGACTACCGTCGTCAGTTTTGGTCGTTCTTTTGGCATTGTGTTGTAGTATATTGACGTGTTAAGAGTCATTTTGTTCCATTATTTTGACCTCAAAAGGATTTTTTTTATTAGATTTTTTAATAATATCATACCACTTTGATGGGCAATAAATTAGTGTAGCATATTTCCGATGGTGTTTTTCTATAAGAGCAAACCAGGAATAGTGGGTAATTTTTGTAAATTTCCTTTTTTTAACCATTTGCTACCACAAGGCCATTAAAGTCCAGTTTTTATTTTGTCCCGGACAGTTATCAGTGGACAACATCAGTTCATCAATGCCTGACTTATAAGATAAAAACTTTAAAGCAGTACTTCCAATTTTATCACTACCTATCCATACAAACACGTGCTCCTTTCTCGAACCACAGACATGTATACCAGCATTATAAAGTCATACTTTTCTGTAGTAAAAAGCTACTCCTGTAGTCAGTTTCGGTTCTGGCAGGACCTGTTGTAAATCAAATGTTATAGCTAATTTTTAATCATAAGTTTTTGCATCAGCAGTTTCCGTTTTTACCAAATCCTGCATTTCTTTTGCCCGGGCTTTGTAAACATTTAAATTTGTCGTCAAAGAAGCTGTTAATTCGTGATTACTCTCAACTTTTGCTGCTTCTATTTTAATCAGCGTTTGTCATATGTCGATGCAGAAGCAGATGGTATACCTTTACGTTCACACCATGGAACATAAAACTATCCATATAAACGAGTTATTGACAAATAACTATTTAAATAAGTCTTTCCCAGATTATCAGATCGACTACAGCGACTCTGATACTTAGGAATAAGGTTAATATGGTCTTTAACATTTTGAATAGCTTCATCGCTTATTCTATTTGGTTTAATATTATGTTTTCTACCTATTAATATTTATTCTACCTCTTGATCGCTGAAGAGCATGAACGAACATAAATTCTGAATTACATATTTCGATGGTTTCTGTATTGACAGTGTCGTTTTTTATAACAAATTTTAATTCATCCAAATAAGTATGACTTTTGAATATCCCAAGATTACAGAATTGTGTAAAAATAGGTTCTCGATTTTCATTAAGTTTTGTTGCACATTGCCTTGAACAAGGGTCCTGCTCCTTAGCTATTTACATCCTACTCTTATCATTTTTACAACTTACAGGTCTTACTGGGTGATCCTGTTTATGTAGTTTAATAAAAGAGTATAATTTAGGAGGTTGTGGATTCATGATAATGGGGTATTTTTGCTCTATTAAATTTAACTTTCATTTTAAATTTTTGATTGATTTTAAACATATTTTTAATTGAGAAAGTCAGTCTGGCCAAAACAGATATTATCATAATCATCATCCAGTCCTTTGCGTCCACTGCTGGACATAGGCCTCCCTCATTTATGTCTATTGTACTCTATCTTAAGCACAGCTATAGTGATAATAATTTAAAATAAATTTTGTCGAAGTATGAAAAATAAAAGTTTTTAATGTTTTATTGTTAGAACACTTTATATTTTATGATTTTTTGCGAAATAACAAATTTGATGTATTTTAAATATTGTTTTTTCTATATGCTTTGGTCATGTTATTGAATGTTATTGATGACTGGTCTAATTTATTCTCAAATTGAAAAACAGATTAAAAGTAACATGTGAGATATACGAGAAACACAGTATATTCATAATTTTACTCTTATCTATTTGCAGGGAATAAAAATAAGTGTAACAAATTCACCAAAAACATCTTGTAAATAATTTTCAGCTGCAATCTTTATGATTTTCTGTAGAAATCCATCACCCGATTCCACAGAGAGCGATCTCGCAAAAATGTAATCCCATTTCAAAGCTTTGAATTCTCTAAATTTTAGTCTTGTAAGTTTAAATTCAAAACAACATAAGCACGAGTGTTCGTCAGTTTGGTTTTATTTTCCAGATACCACTAAGGGATACTAGCGTTAAAGGAAAATTAATTTTCGCTGCACATGCACTCTCTCTTCGTCCTTTGCGAGATAAGTTCGATAATAAAAGGAGGTATGCAGTGTATAAGTAGCACTCGACTCAGCTACATGCAGTCCTTATTTGCATATGATTTATTACCTCTTCATTGACATATATTGCGTTTTGATGTTGTAGAATTAAATCAACTGGATCTTGAATATATTAGCTGGTATGGAAATGTTGTTCTTGCGACAATTATATTATTATAAAATAACATTTATAGGATAGTTTCCAGAGAAATTTACCTTTGCTTGAAATGGTTTTAAACAAATGAATAGCCTATTTTATAAAGGTACTTAAGTCATGTTAACTAACTTTCGAGAAATTTCCAAAAAATTGTCTGGATATAAAAATTCTTAGTCTTGTGCCATGATATATTTTTTAAACAACTACATCTGTACAGGTAGATTAGAACTAATTATTTCCAATTTTGTAATATCGTTTATTTATAAAAACTGTATTCATGTGTTTTTTAATATACTTAGTTGCCTTTCTGCAATAAAATTATAGACTCACTGCATTAAAAAATTTATTATCATGTTTCAAGCATAGTTCATTATAACGAAATACAACATTATATTGCTAAAACAATAAAAAATTGCTACAAGTTACTATTAACATTTTATATTCTAATGATTCTGCTAAGAAATCTTTAAATTTATGTGGAACGTACTTTAAAGCTTTCTTAAGATCCTTAATTTTTTCTTTCTTGAGAGGTAGAGTAGTAGTTGAAGAGGAATAAGTATAAGCTTGTGCTTTAGGCAGGTAAATAGTTTGTGGGTTAACTTTACTGGCATTGCTATTACTGTAGTACTAAGCAGCATTATCATCAGCATTAAGTATATGAATAAACTTAGATGTTTGAATATTACCCTTGTTGTCAGTACTCAGTTGATCAGACTCTCTTCGTGTATACGTAAGGCCATGAATTATCAAAATCTATTATAGTTTCTAAATCTATAAGTTTGACTGTATTTTGGGATTTGCGGTTATCACAGCAAAATAATTCACACAGCTGATATATCGTGTATATTCGGCTACAATTTTTAATCCAATCTCCAGGCTCCAGGCTTTGACAATATACTGGCTGAATTCCTTAAGTACGAAGGAGAAACTCTACATAGACAAATACACTAAATAATAACACTCATATGGAACAAAGAGAAAATACCAACAAAATGGCACCAAAGTGTAATAATCCCCATCCATAAAAAGGGAGACAAAACCAAGCGCTCTAATTATAGAGGCATCTCCCTACTTAATACGGCATATCATATTAAACATCCTATTAAGTAGGCTAATACCGTTTGTATAGAAAATTTCATCGGGGAATAACAAGCCGGATTCAGAAAACATAGATCGACTATAGATCAGATCTTTACTCTAAGATAGCTGCTTGAAAAAGGATGGGAATTCAACAGAACTATCCATAATCTCTTTATAGATTTCCGGAAAGCAGGATTTCCTGGTAAGCATTTCCCTTAAAACAGAACTTAAAGTTTCAAAAAAAACTTATCCAGCTTGTTAATTTATGTGTGAATAGTTGTAAATCCCGAGTACAGATAGGTAACAAACTTTCAGAATCTTTCGAAATAAGCACTTGTCTGAAACTAGGAGATGCGATGTCACCCCTCCTTCTTAGTATCATCCTGGAGAAAGTAGTAAGAGCAGTATAACTTAAAACAGAATTACTGACAGTAAATGGACCAAAATAACTACTACATAAGCAGATGATATTGATATTGTTGGAAACACAATCACCAATGTGAAAGAGACTTTTAATAAATTGGAGGTAGAGGCAAAGAAAACTGTTTTAAGGGTAAACGAAGGGAAAACTAAATACATGTGCATCAACAGACGAAATAAACAAGATAGAATAGGGCCAAATGTTACAATAGACCCATATAACTTTAAAAGAGTGAACGATTTTAAATATCTCGGAGCAACAATCACTGCAGATAACGATATCGCGGAAGAGAATAAAGAAAAAAATTCAGGCAGCAAACATATGTATGTACACTCTCCAAGATACTATTAAATCTAAAAGCCTAACACGAACAACAAAGAGTAGAATATATAAAACGGTGATTAGACCGGTGCTCATGTATAGGCGTGAGACTCTGAGCAAAGAAACTGAAAGAAAGCTTAGATGTTTTGAGAGGAAAATCCTCTGAAGAATCTTTGGGCCTTATCACGACATTAATAGCAACCAATACCGAATGAGAACAAATGCTGAGGTCAAGCAGATGTATAGAGCGGGCGAGCTTAAGTTCCAATGGCTAAGATATGGCTGCCCATGTCCATAGACTCCCTAATAACCGCCTTGCCAAGTTAATATGGGAGGAAGCCCCTACAGGAAGAAGAACCTTAGGATGTCCATGAATGCGATAAAGAGACAATATATGGGTAGATCTAAGAACAATGGGGCTAGTCATTGACACAACTATTATGGACGACAGTTCAAGATGGAAGCAAGTTGTGCAGTCACAACTTGCTTCGGACCAACTTCGGGTTGTAGTGTCACGAGAAGAAGAAGAAGAAGATAATTGAAGAAGATAAAATAATACGGATTTCATGATGATAAATTTTTTATCACAAGGCAAGAATAAATGGCCTCTAGGAGAATAAATGATTAAATTTTTTAAACCGGCCGTTGATACCCGAATCAAAGTATAATTTTTATTCTGTCCCAGGTAATTGTCAGAAAATAAATGAAGTTTAGTTACTGAATCTGAAACATTTTCTTCAATGTAGTCTACAAAAAAAGAAGCTCATTTATTCCTTTTTTGCTAGGCCTTCGTGATATAAGTAAAACTGAGCAATATTAGTTTTTAAATGTAGTACATCTCTTGAACTGAAACTATTGGTAAATCTACATTTTGCATAAAGTCAAAAACTAAACCCAAAATGAATTTGCCAATAATAAACAAAATCATTTAGCTCGACCTTTGTGCACCATTAGCTCTGATGAGAAACCTGTACAGTTTAATCAAGTCTAGGGTCTCTTGTACGTTTTTTTGTACTGTCAGGATACATGTCACGGAAAAGGTTATGCATGTTGGACGAAAGAAGTTTTCTAATGCGATGGATACTCTTGTAACTTACGTCGTAGCGTAAAAATCCTTCTCTATAAACCGATATCTTTCTAACCACCAGAAGGACATGATATGTTAATGATCGGTTCTTCAATGTAGCGTCTTGTTGTCGAACTCGATGTTGTTTAACTTCTCTTAAGTTAATCATTTTCTGCAAGTAAATGTCTTGTTTATTTTTAGTATTCATCTTATACAATACACTAAAAATATTGCCTTGTTAAACATTGTCAAATTGTGTACAATATTTTTTGGGACACCCACAACAGACGTAGAAAATACTTAGTTGGTTTTAAGGGACTATGTAGTAACTTTAGACATCATTCTAAAATTGTACAAACAATCTGTGAAAAACTAACAAGCTGTGACAATTTTGACAACATTGAATATTATATGTCACCTGCCCGGTGGTCTGGTTCTTTTCGCTTGTCTAGATTTTCCACTATAATAAATGTATTCTTCTTTAGAAACACAAGCACATTTTACAACGTTTCTTTTATATTGTTCTACATTAACAACACGTTTTCTCCGTTTCTGTTGCAGGCATCGTGAATGTCTGTCACTGTCATTATCACCCATTTTTGAAAATAACTAAAATGTTTTTAAATTAAACAATGTTATCTCTTAGTAACAATAATTAACTTATTCACAGTCATTCCACACTGCAGCATAACCTCCAACAACAATAATATCAGCTGAAGTAGACTAGATGTAGGTTTTCCAACTTGTTACTTTAGTGCAGAAAAGTACCTCAGTCACAGACGCCATACGATTTCTGTATTATAATAGAATGAATCGGGTCCCTTTCTACAATAAACGATGTGTGTACCATCATGGTGAATGAATTCACTCTATCTAACAAAAAATGACAAAAACTGACTCAGGTCCCTTTCTGTTTAAATATAATATTATATTATTAATTTGGGAAACAATAATAATTTATTAAATACGCATTTCATATAATACGACAACATATACTGTTGGTCTCATTTTTGTCTTTCAAATAATATAGTTAGCAAATATAAGCTTAAATAATAATTGATATTGCAATTTGGATTACTACAATACCATTCTGTCATTACCCTGTTTTAAGTTTTGATATTAACGCACGATCAGAGCTCACACGAGAAATTCGCCATATATACATACCACAAGGCAAATTTTGTCAGAAAGTCAAAATGGGTTATTGTGTCAGTAAGTAGTATGGGTGCTGCACGTGAACTTATATTGCTAGATGGCCATGTGATTAATCATAAGATTAAGACCCCGTTCGCACGAGCTCTTTGAATATGGTTGAAAAAGTATTAAAATGAAATAAATGGGTCTCACAAAATTAATTTATATGGACAATGTAGAAACTTTGGCTTGTTTCTAAAGACAAAAAAGTGTAAAAATTGTTTTTTTTAAAGGTGTATGTAAAATGTACATTCGTACCCTAATATAAAATGCACAAATAATTGGGAATCGGAAATCGGGAATTGGGAAATCAGAGCAAATTATATTTATTAAGATACTAAACGCAAGCAAGACATATTATGCTTTCCAAAAGTTTAAAATAAAAATGTCAACTTTATATAATCAATAAATAAATATAATGGCTGCTTTACTTTTCTTCCTATAATGTTATTAAAGAAAGCTTCTTGTTGACCATTGTATGTTAAATAAATTAGCTGAACTGTGTTATTCTTACATTGACGGTTAAATTACAAAACCTCGATTAATTTTTGGTTTATTATGACTTGTATACTGTGTGTTGTGTTTTTTGTACTCCATAGGGTATTGGATTGTATGATGAATAAAGATTTTTACTTTTTGTTTTTTATTTTTCACACATGGATACATCTGTCATATATATGTTATATGTCAAGTCAAACTTCTTCTTCTTTTTTATAAAATCAGTTGTACCAACTGCTAAGTACAAAAACATTAAAACATAAAAATCCTAACATAGCCCCCCTTTGAAGGGAACCTTCAAAATATAAATAATGTGTATTTCACGATAATTGTCTTTATTAATTTTCACTTGAAGCTTCATCTTGGAGAGGTAGTGGATGTAGATGTCTCACAGATCGTTTTAGGACACCTTTTGTAGTGGACACAAGGGATACTCGATGAATACCATCTGGACCAGGAATCAGCTGCAAAATTCGACCTAGTTGCCATTTTTGTGGTGGTAAGTGGTCATTACGGATTAATACCAGACTCCCAACTGAGAGTTTTGACTGTGGAGACTTCCATTTATATAGTTGATGGAGCTGGCTGATGTATTCTTTTGAAAATCGATTCCAAAACTGTTGTTGCAAACGTTGAACAGCTTGAAGTCTTGTGGTTCTATTTTCTGCTACTTCCAGTAAGTCTAAGGAAGGAAGAGAAGTAATAGGATGGCCCAAAAGGAAGTGGGAAGGAGTCAGAGGCTCGTAATCATTTGGGTCATCTGAAATTGCATAGAGCGGTCTTGAATTTAGAATGCCTTCAATTTGAATTATGAGTGTTAAAAACTCTTCATAGGTTAAAATAGAATTTAACAGAGTTCTTTTAAGATGATGTTTCATTGATTTAACTGCAGCTTCCCATAAGCCACCAAAGTTAGGACTGTAAGGAGGAGAAAAATGCCAACTTATATTATTGCTAGTTGCATAATCTATTAATGTATTATGATTATTTTGAATAAACTTGTACAATTCATTGAGTTCATTATATGCACCTTGAAATGTTTTACCATTATCAGAATAAATGTGGTTGGGTATTCCCCGACGTGAAACAAATCTTCGCAGACATGCTATAAAACATTCTGTTGTCATATCTGAAATGAGCTCAAGGTGAATAGCTTTAGTTACAAAGCATACAAACACACAAATGTAACCTTTTGTTGTTTTTGCACCTCTTCCCTTTCTGTCTTTTATGTTATATGGACCTGCATAATCTATTCCGGTGACTTGAAATGGAAAAGATGGTGAAATTCTATTATTAGGTAAGCTACCCATAGGGGCAATGGATGCAACTGGTTTGTGTCTAAAACACTGAATACAATTCTTGACAATTTTTTTTGCAAGAATTTTCCCCCCAATAGGCCAATATTTTTGTCTGACTGTTGCCAATAGTAATTGCGGCCCTGGATGTAATAAATAGTTATGTTTATGAATAAAAATTAGTTTAGTAAATGGATGATTTGAAGATATAAGGATAGGATGTTTAATATTTGTTTGTAAATTAGTATATTTTAATCGTCCCCCTACACGAAGAATACCTTGCTCATCCAAAAAAGGACATAAAGAAGATAATTTATGGTTACGGGGTAATGGTTTATGAGACAAAAGAATTAATGTGTCATTAAATGAATCCTTTTGAGCTAGTTTGATTAATGTTAGCAGTGCTTGATCAACTTCAATTGCTTGTAACGGACCCAAGTATTGATTGGTTTTATTTTTTGAATTATGAATAAATCTTTTACAATATGCAATTGTTCTGACTAACTTTAAATAACTAGAAAACTTTGTAAATATTTCTAACGAATTGACAGAAATATTTGAAAGAATTGTTGTTGGAATCCTTTTTAATTCTGGTAATTTTGATTTGGATATATTAAATGAATATTGAGGCCATTGACTGTTTGGTTCACATAAAAACTCTGGCCCTGTCCACCATATATGGTGGTATTTTAATTTGTTTGGTAGTATGCCTCTGGAGGCAACATCAGCAGGATTTGTTTTTGTATTAGTATAACTCCAATTTGAGATAGAAGTTAAATTTTGAATTTTTGCCACTCTATTGCCCACAAAAATTTCTAGAGAGTTTGGATCTGTTTTTAACCAACAGAGCACCACTTGTGAATCAGACCAATAATAAAATGGTATATCATTAGGAAGATTGAATAGTGATGTTTTTACTTGAATAGATAATTGTGCAAGTAATAAGGCTGCACATAATTCCAATCTTGGAATTGTTAATGACTTAAGTGGTGCCACCTTAGTTTTCGAGCATAATAGTTGTACATGAAATTCTCCTTGCGAATTTGAACTGCGTGCAAAAATGCATGCAGCATATGCATCACGAGAAGCATCACAAAAACCATGGATCTCTATCAATTTATACTCATTTTTTATAACATATCTAGGAATGGATAATTGATTTAATTCTGACAATTCAGTTCTAAACTGTTGCCATTGTAAAGATAGATCATCTGGAATGGGTTCATCCCATGCCATGTTTAATGACCATAATTTTTGTATCATTATTTTTCCTATAATTATACAAGGGCTGATTAAACCTAATGGATCATAAATTTGTGCTATATCTGAGAGTACCTGTCTTTTTGTAAGTGAACTCGTTAATGGATAAATATTTTTATTAATTGAATATTTTAAAACATCTAATTGACTGTACCAGTAAATACCTAATGTTTTTGAAGCATCATTTTGTCCTAATTTTAATATGGCTAATGAATCATCATTACTGGAAATGGTTTGAAGAACATTTGGATTGTTAGAAGTCCATTTTCTTAGAGGAAATCCAGCAGAATTTAGAATGAATGAGACTTCTTGACATGTTTGAATTAATTCAGAGATACTATTAGAACCAGTGAGTAGATCATCTACATAAAAGTCTTTTAGAATTGTTTGTGATGCTAATGGAAATGAATTTATATGTTCTTGAGCTAATGTTTGTAAACATTTTATTGCTAAATATGGAGCTGAAGTTGTTCCATAAGTCACTGTATTTAGCTCATAAACTGAAAGGTCTTGTTCTGGATTATCTCTCCAAACAATTCTTTGTAATGACTTATGATCATTGTGAATTAAAATTTGTCTATACATTTTTGTAATGTCTGCAGAAATTACATATCTAAACATTCTAAATCTTAGTAAAATACTGATAATATCATTTTGGACTTTTGGACCAATGTATTGTAAATCGTTTAATGAGTAGCCTGTAGAAGAAGCACAGCTACCATCAAAAACTACACGTAGTTTTGTTGTGAGACTTTCTTCTTTGAGAACACCATGATGTGGTAAATAATAGTATGTTTTATTAGGATTATCTTGTGACATATCTATCTTAGTCATATGATTTAAGGAAATATATTCTTTAATAAATTGTGAATATTGAATTTGAAAATTGTTGTTTTGATTAAATCTTTTTTCTAGATTTACAAACCTGGTACAAGCTGCATTGAATGAATCCCCTAATACATCAGGAGATAGTTTTAATGATAACTTTACTACAAAACGACCCTCTTCATTTCTAGTAGTATTTTTGTGAAAATGATTTTCACAATCTGATTCATCTTTTGGCAAGACTGAATTTACAGGTACTTCTTCTAGTTCCCAAAATCTTTTTAATTGAGCATCTTCTGAATAAATTGTGTTTGCAAAATTGCATCTGGATAATGAAGTTGATACAGGACTTTTTCCTGAAACAACCCAGCCTAGTTTAGTATTTTGTAAAATAGGTAACCCGTTACCAAGATATATTTTTCCTTCTGTTAGAAGGTCCCAAAAAAGATCTGCACCTATAAGCATATCAATCTCTCCAGGTTCAAAAAATTGTTCATCTGATAATTGAATATTTTTAGGGATAATTAAAGATGGGTGGATTAGTTTTTCTGCAGGTATTTCACTGCATATGTTGGAAATCACATAACATGAAATTGTTGTTTGATAATTGTCAATTTTAGAAAAAATAGTCAAATTGCATTTTTTTGATAAATGTGATGTTACTTGATTAATTCCAACTATGGATAGTTTTGAATCTATTAAAGGTATGTCAATTTTATTGCAAAACCCTTGTGTAATTAAATTGTTTTGTGAACCACTGTCTAATAGAGCTCGACAGTAATGTTGGTTGCCTACCGTATCTTTAACATAAAAGCCTACAGTGGATAATAGAATTTGTGTATTTGAATGTTGAGGTTGTATGAATAAATTGGTAGATGTTGGATTATTGGATTGTTCATGAATTAATGAATTATGTTTTACATTGCAAATTTTGCAAGGCCCTAAATAGCATGATTCAACCTTATGTCCTGTCCTCAGACAGTTTACACACAACTGTAGTTGTGAAATTGATTCTTTTCTTTGATTGATATTTAGCTTTAAGAAATCAGAGCAACTGTATATTGTATGGTTATTCTTTTTACAAAAATTACATTTTTTGTAATTATTATTTGAGTTATGGCTGGAAATTGCTAAATTAAAATGTGAATGATTTTTTGTTTTGTTTGGTTTTATATTAGAACTAGGATTAATGTTTACATTTGTAGTGTTGTGTATGATTTCCAATATGTCTGCTTTTGATTTAAGAAATTCTAAGAATTCCTCCATGTTAGGAAGTTCACCACTAAATTTTTTCTCTTTCCACTCTCTAAAAGTATTTTTATCTAATTTTGATGAAACTAAATGTATAATTAGAAAATCCCACAACTGGTCTTTACTAATACCTATGTTTTGTAAAGATACAAGATTTTTTGATACATTGTCTAATAGTCTACGAAAACTGGTTGAGGATTCTTTAGAACAATGCTCTATGTTAAGAATTGAATTTAAATGACTATCTACTAAAAAATACTTTTTGTCAAACCTGTCTAATAATGTGTTCCAAGCTTCTTGATATAAATTATCAGTGAATGGAATTTGATCGATTAAACTTTTTGCATAACCTTCTAGTGATGCTCTCAATAAAGAAAATTTTTGAGAATGTGTCAATGATGCATTTTCATGTATTGTTGAAAGGTAATTACTTTTAAACTCCAGCCAACTGTCATAATCACCTTTAAACATTTGAAGTTTAATTTTAGGTAAAATAATATTTTGTAATGGATCTTTATTAGAACTATTACAACTTAATGAATTGTTACTAGTTTGATTTGCAGACATACTTTCTATGTATGTCTTAAGAAAACTTAGAGTATCATAATACCGCTTTTTAAATTGTTCTCTCTCCTTATAGTTCTCCTCAAGTTGTTGTTCAGGACAATTTACCTCTATTTCTAATTGAATGCTTTCAAAGTCTTTATCTATTAACTCTAATTCGTTAATTCTAATTGTAGCATCAGTTAATGAAGGTTTCCTATCTGGTTCTGATGTTTTTATAACATCTATAAACTTTTCTACCAAAGTTAACCGCTTTTTAACTGAACCCCTAGTTCTAACACATTTTGCTAAATCAGACATGATTATTGATTAAAGCCTCTAAATTGTGAATAATAGGTTGGATAATCAGTAAGGTAAAATAGGAAATAGAATGAATGACTTACGATTACCTCCTGTGTGTGTGTATATGTAGAAGACTTCAATCTGAATTTTTATAAGTTCTTGTGGATATTTTTTGAAAATAGCTGTTTCTGGATGTATCACGCTCGAAGGATCAACAAATGTTGTGTTTTTTGTACTCCATAGGGTATTGGATTGTATGATGAATAAAGATTTTTACTTTTTGTTTTTTATTTTTCACACATGGATACATCTGTCATATATATGTTATATGTCAAGTCAAACTTCTTCTTCTTTTTTATAAAATCAGTTGTACCAACTGCTAAGTACAAAAACATTAAAACATAAAAATCCTAACACTGTGGGTTTAAACTTTTACATATATTTTAAACTACAAAAGCTTTTAAGTCAATATTTAAATTCATTGGTACTAGTAAAATCGTCAAAAACCTCGTAAAACTAAAGGTTAGCGGAAACCTTTTATCTGCGACTTGCGAGGTTTTGGAATTTAATATTTGTGGAACTTCCAGTAACTATTTCATGACTTGAGTGGTGGTTGTCAATTTTGGTGTTGTGTTATCGAGAAGGTAATAATTATTTATATTACAAAATTTATGTAATGAATTCAGGAGAAAAATATATCCTTGGGTTAATAAAAACAGACAGAGCCGATTGCCAAGAGGAATAAGTTTACAGTTTTATATTTTTAATATATTTTATTTTGCTCGTACTAAATAAAGTAGGGTTATCGTTTTAGTGTACAAGATGGCCAGGCATTACTTAATGATAAAAATTACGTAGATAAAAGCTGTGATTTAAAATCTTTACCTCAGAGTTAGAATATCGTTATTACTGATGGTACTATTTTTTAATTCTAAACAAACGAAATCATTTGAAGAAAGTGAATCTGAAAATGGAGTGTCTACCGATGACACTGATAAAAGTGACCAATTTAACAATGAAGCTAAAATTGACAAGAAAAAACAAACCAAAAACAAAAGGACAAGAGAACAGAATGTACACAATGATAAATGGGGTCGCTCTACTAAGAGAATAAAAAGAATGCAAGGTGAGAAATATGATTTCAGACGTACGAAAAAAGTAATAATCGTTAAGAGAAATGATTAACAAATACGTATCACTTGCAAAACCCTTTTGCAGAAAATTTAGTCAAGAAGATAGGTTACAATAATGTGAAGAGGTGAATTTTATACTCAAATGTAATTTGGCAGTATTTTGTTGAGTTTAATTACCGATTGTTTCGGGCTGTGCTATTTAAGAGATTTGTAAGACGGTGTTTCTAGCAATTTGGGAGGTCCACATGGTTTCAAGAAGAACTTGAGTGGCCGAGTTTTAAAGATTGCAATTTGTTACGTTGCCCGTATCAGTTCCAACTTCTCAACTATCGTCCATTTTTATATTCTGTTGTAAACTAGTTTGCAGCTTATGGGACCCAGGTGTGTGTGCTTTTGTAGTGTTTTCGTCCAATCCCAAAGACTGTGTTAAAGGAAATACATCAGCCATGATACCAGGAACTTTTTTGTTAAATATTTTTCTAAGTAAAAATAGACTTGCTTTCATGACAAGCTAAAAAAGTGTAATAAATAAAATTCTAACTTTTATGGATTGGTTAATTGTTATATTCTTCTTCTTTTAAATGCAAATAATTTTAAAATTTAATTAAATAAATAAAAATAATTCAATAAAATATTTCAAAAAGTTTTGATATATTATTTTGACATATGGCAATTAGTATTATCCTATTTTCTGACATTTAGTACACAACCATAGTTTTGAAGAGTTTTGTTTGAATTTTAACGTTAACCTCAATGTAAGCTCTGTTAAAATTCCAGATATTTATATTTTAATAATAATTTAAATTCCTATAGTGTCCCCAATGTCTAGAGTTTGTTGTAAACCGTTACCAATAGCACCATTGTAAGTTCTGTTTTTTACATTTTGTTTTTATTATTTGTATTAACTCTTTATGATAAAGAAATAATAATATATAATTTTTCTCTCTAAACCAAGTATAAAATTATTTCCTTTAAAAAGATTTTAATCGTTTTTATATTCATTTAGGAAAGAAAAGCCTTTCTTTCCATCCAGCAGGAAGATTCCTGTAAACGGCGTCCTACTTAAATAGTTTAGGAACCTTCTCGTGTTGTGTCGCCAAGGAAATCTATGTAAGTACTTTTTGATTTCTCTTTTTGTAGTTACCCCTTTCCAATCCCCCTTTTATTTACTTACGACCCAGCTCTCCAACCAAACCAAGAGTAGCCGTTCGCAGACGTTTTGGTTTGTTTGCTTACCCTATCTCCAGCCCAGTAATTTTAACCCCTTATAAGTGATACTTAGTATGTTACCCAAAATATAAACCGCTACATTGTCATAAAGAATTATTTAAATTGTATTTAGAGCTAATGTGGCAAAATATAAACGATTTTTATAGGTGCTTCTAATTTGTCTGTGTTTATGCCAAAATAAGAGTGGTACATCTGGACTGAAGATGACTCCTCTGGTACGCGTTATACAAATACGGCATCTAGTTGGTTGGAATCACATACATTTGCAAATTGATTTAACACTATTCTATTGCTTAGGCTTAAAAAGATAAGCCATCTGACGATGACATAAATGAGCTTCAAGAGATGGAAGAAGAAAGCGAATTTAATGAAAAACTTGCCTGAGGTTCTCTTCGAACAAAAATTGCTGAAAAAATTAAAAACCTTAAATTTATGATGTTAGAAAAAACTATTGTTAGGTATTTTTTATTTTTATATAGAGATCATGTTTATCCTGGACTGATAACAGAAATAGAAAATGATGGAGCGACGATATCAATGCATGGCAAAATAGTTAAAGTATTGAAAATAGCCAGAAAGACGCGACGAAATTTGGTATTTCTGGGACAATGTTAATCCTCCCAAGAAAATTTCCAGACAAATTGTTTCAGAATGCCACAAATTGTGTTTTGAGTTTAGTTTAGAGTTTGAGTTTAGTAGGATTAGTTTCAAACTTTGTATTTTTACTGGTTCTGTTCTTTATGTTATATCTGTACTGGTAAATGTTCTTCACATTCAGACTTATTTTATAAATGTAGGTCTGTATTTATAAATTCCATAAACTGTGCAGACGAATAATATTTTAAATTAAATTTATGCAAAATTTTAAATCCTATAGTGCAACGGGATCAGTTTGCAATAAAAAACATAAAAGATAGGGACTTGTAAATGATGAAGCAATCCAAGAAGCTCTTTTAGGACAAGTAAACTTAGAAGCTGTGTAATTACAAACACTGTCAACAATATGCAGAGCAATCGGTGTTTCATCTTCTACAGCCTTTCGAGTCCTTTATAAATTTAAGTTTTATCCATATGAAATTAAATTAGTACAAGAATTAAATGAAGAAGATTTTAATCGTCGTCTCAAATTCTGCGAATTAATGACACAATGTATCAATAAAAATCCACAATTGTTAAACAATATTTATTTCTCGGATGAATGCTCATTCTCATTAAATGGTTTGGTGAACAGACATAATTGCCGATACTGGCCTAAGAGTGATCCACATGTTGTACGTGAATTTCACACACAGCATCCTCAAAGGTTAAACGTATGGTGTGGTATCCTAAGTGATCACATTATGGAACCATTCTTTGTCACTATTTCCGAAGATTTGGTTGTAATTCAACATGATGGAGCTCCTCCACACTTTGCTTTACCTGTCCGAAAATTTTTAAACGAAACGTTTTCCGGTCGTTGGATAGGTAGAAAAGAACATTATAATAGATTAGCCACCTAGTTTACTGGATTTACCACCCCTAGACTTCTTCTTATGAGGGTATTTAAGAACAAAAATTTTTGCTACTTAACCAGAATCTCTATCTCAATGTCAGAGAAGAATTTTAAAATAGGTTGTACTATTGTATGAAAGTAAATGGCAGTCATATTGAACAATTATTGTAAGAATTTTTTGTATTAAAATGTTCATTCTAAAGGTTTGTAATAAAATTGTTAAGAAATATTTTTTTTTTCAATCCAGTTTTCTTGCTTTTCTATTTTTTTTATAAACTAATCACTTTAAGCATGAAATCATTACAAAGAGGAGAATTAAAATATCAAATATATATATATATATATATATATATATATATATATATATATATATATATATATATATATATATGTATATATATACGGGTGGATTTGTATGGCGGAGAAATTTGATATATTTTTTTTATTATAATTTATGTTTAATTGAAACAAAGAGATATGGGATGATTGTGTTATTATTTTGAATGGAAAATAAGGCTATTTTAAATGATGAATAATTGGTATTATTTATTTCGTAAGATGAGAGAGTGGTAAACCTGGCTCAAACTGTCGATGTCGGTTCTTTTGTTTATTGCAGATGGGTTTTTGACGATCTCACACATTTCAATAAAGCAGCGTTTCTGATGATTATTTTGTTTCTCCAGTATTTGAGAAGTCAATGTGATGTTTGGTGCAAATGACGTCTTGTGCAAGGGCACAAGAGGATTTGGAAAGTCTAATGTCGCTTTTATGGGAAGTTATTCGCCTTAGAAGTAACTGACTGGTCTGTCCAATGTAGCAGGAGCAGCACTCCTGCTATGAGAAATAACTTTAAGATAACTACTTTATGTAAACACTTTACTAACATTAAAATTATCCAATACAATTTATTAGAAAACCGACAACTGTTTTCTAAAGTAAAAGACAAGACACCAACTGCAAATAAAACTAATGTTATTTACAAACTGCCTTGTTTAGATTGCCAGAGCTGTTATGTTGGCCAAACTTCTCAATGGCTAAAACAAAGGGTCAGATAACACAAAAGTGACTGCACAAAAAAGAAGAATACATGTGCGGCAGTTGATCATTACTTAAAAACTGGACATCAATTTGACTAGTCTAATGTCAGGGTTCTATAGCAAGAGAAGAATTACAAAAAAGATTGTTTTCAGAAATGTGTCATATTAATAAAGAAAAATATGCAGTAAATTACAAGGCAGACACAGGACAGCCGTTACATTATATTTTAAATCATCATTTATATTTTTAATGTGTAATTTTAATGTTTTTTGGTTGTTTTTGTTTGCTATTTCTTTATATTTAATTATTAGTGACCTAGGTGCTTTTAACCAATATTGTTAGTACTGTTTTGAATATATTATGTACAACATTTTTAAATATTTTTAATACTAAATGTGTAAGTAAAATTGTTTACTTTTACCTGATATTCATATTTAAGTTTTAACCATATTTTAGTTGTCTCCTGATAAAGTTGAGAAAAAATTAGAGAAATATAGAGTAATAAAAAAAAAGAGTTTCTTTTAAATTAACAGACCACTTACCCGATACACCAATACAATAACATATATATATATATATATATATATATATATATATATATATATATATATATATATATATAGACATATGTATATATATATATATATATATATATATATATATATATATATGCATATATATGTCACTTTTAAATTGACGTTATTATTTATACAAGCATTTCTTAAGTACTTAATAAAGTTTCCTTAAAATTTGTTTATTATTTAGGCAATTGTGGTGGAAGGTATATACACCGGCATTCCATTATTCTAGATAGTAAGTGCTCGCTAGACACAACACTACCATTGACGATATTATCAATATTCTCCTGCGGTAATGATATTTTAGTATTAATATTAAATAGCGTGAAGGCAATGATAAAGGTCTATTCTGTAGCGAGATGTTTACGGGAGAGACGCCGTTCTAAATAATACAAAACAGTTGGGTTAAAGCGCGATATATTGTAGTAAAAGACTGATGTTAATAATGGAGTATGTTCCATAAATTCTTGGTGTCAATCACTTTAGCGTAGCTGTAAATAAGGTTTATTTTAAGATAGATAAATTTTATTTAAAGAAGAAAGGAGTTTACTTCGTGTACTATTAGCGATAACAAATATATTAGAAAGTCATCTTGAAAATTTTGGCTTTTTTCGTAATTTTTCGTTCATAAAAATAGGTTTTAATTTAACCCATCAATCCCCAACGTTTCGTAAACGAAACATTATTTTCTTATTTTTTTTTTAATGTTTCAGAGTGAAAAAATCAACTTTTTGCCTACTAAATGTCATTCCGAAAAGAATGTTGTCGGCTTTAGTATAAAAATTTAGTGTTCCAACCTTAACACTTATTTTCTACATATATTAGAATTTTGTCTAATTTACTAAAATAATTACGTACATTTTGTCTGGACTAAAAATATAATTTAAAAATAGAAATTGATAATAGATTTAGAAATATAATTAGTTCAAATTTGATTCTATCAAGCAAAATATACATCTGTCAGATAATCAGCAACTTAATAAAAATGATAGATTTTCGAAGCTGACACCAATCTTTGAGCTTATAAATTCTAAGAATATGCAATTTGGGATATTCTCTCATAATCTGTCGATTGATGAAGAGATGGTACCATATTTTGGGCGATACAGTTGTAAGATGTTTATGAAAGGCAAACCAATAAGATTTGGCTTCAAACTGTGGTGTCTTTGCAGTTCGAATGGATATTTATTCAAATTCATTCCATATGGCGGAAAATCCAGTAACATTGAAGTAAGTGACCTGGGGTTAGGAGAAAAGGTAGTTCTAAATCTTTTATCTGTTGTCCAACAGCCGTCTAAACATCGAATATTTTTTGATAACTTTTTTTCCTAGCATAAACTGTTCTGTTTACTGAAAGACAAGGGATTTTACGCCACTGGAGCGATTCGTGAAAATCGCACGTGTAACAATGCATTAGAATCGGTAAAAACAATAAAAAAGAAAAATAGAGGATATTATGATTTTTCTTTTGATGCTGAACATGAGGTACTGTTGGTAAGATGGAATGATATTTCTGTTGTTACTCTTGCAACAAATACCTGCAACATTAAGCCGTTAGTAGCTGCTAAAAGATACGAACGGAAAGAAAAGAAAAATGTTGCTATTCCGCAACCTAAACTATTGGTAGATTATAACCAGCATATGGGAGGAGTTGATCTTCACAATAATGGAATATCGAACTACAGGATTCACGTCAAAGAAAAAAAATGGTGGTGGCCACTTTTTATATATATATAAATGTCTTAGATAGTGTCGTCGTAAATTCCTGGAAAATATATAATCTAGGAAACAAACGCAAAATATCCCAGTTAGAGTTCAAATCGCACATAGCACTAACGCTTATGAAAACGGAAGAACCTAATAGTGCAGAAAATGGACAAAGAGTGGATTGAATTTGGGTTTGACCGCAAACCCAAATTATGGACGACCATCTAGAAATGCTTTACCTACTGCAGTGCGATTTGATAAAATCGGCCATATAATAATTGAACAGGATAATAAGATACGACGAAGATGCAGACAGTGTAAAACCAATACCATATATATGTGTGCAAAATGTCAGGTTCATCTTCATTCGGACTGTTTCAAACTTTTTCATACGCCTGTATGAATAATTATTTTTTGTCCCGTAATCCCAATGTTTCGTATACGAAACATTTTACAGCCGGTTTCTGAATCAAAAAATTAATTTGTTTTTTGTTCTTTTTAATTATATATACTTATTTTAATAAATAATAAACCATTAAATCGTTCAAATATTTTTAATTTCTAACCTTGGGAATTAATGGGTTAATATATATATATATATATATATATATATATATATATATATATATATATATATATATATATATATATATATATAATATTAAACGTAAAATTTTACATACCATTAGTCTTTACACTTTCATCGATTTGTTCGTCCCCCCCCCCCCCCCCCAACGACTACAACGACGAGTGGTGGTTTTAGGGGAAGTAAAATTTTACAATTTATGGTGAGATTTAAGAATAGTGAAGTTATATTGCAATAATTAACTGATAAACTGTATTATATATTATATATATATATATATATATATATATATATATATATATATATATAATTATTAAGCCACACATTAAGTGTCGATTATAAGAGTTAAGAGGTGTGCATGCCGTTGTTAGCAACTGGACAAGTCAACACTGAGAATTTCGGGCCCACTATCCAAGATAATTATGAAGTCAAATAATGAGCCGATTTTCCCCTCTATTCAACGCCAATCTATCACTGTAAAATTATTTTTCACAGCTTCTGCCTAGCAGAACTTTACGAAAAAGAATTAAGCTATAATCTTTGGCGGTATCTATGAAGCTCTTCTTCAGGATTACCTTATCCCTTTCTTCTTCCTCTTTTTCGCGTGCCATATCAGAATTATCCGAAGCTGGCAATCAACATTGCGAAGGCTTCTCGATCTTCTGCAACATGGAATAATTGTCCCGCATTTGATATCTGAGTACATTTACGAATGTTTTTAAACGAAGAAACTTATTTCCTTGCTACACCTCTACGGCCCTCTATTTTGCCTTTAAGGATCAGTTGTAATATTTCATATCGACTTCCCCTTACTATACGTATGTCCCAGATAAGACATTTTTCGATGTTTAACAGTCTTTAGCAGTTTTCTATCTTTGTTGACGCTCTTTAGTACTTATTCATTAGTTTTTCTTGCTGTCTAAGGTCTCTTAAGCATTCGTCTATAAACTCACATTTCCAATGCTTCAATTTTGTTTATGATCGATATTTTTAGCATCCAGTCTTCTGCACTATACAAAAGTACGGGCCAAATATAGCATTTAACTATTATTCCACTTACCCCTTTAGGAAATATAAAAGGACCCAAAAACTTTCTGATTTGTTCCCTTCTATCAAATAATAGAATTTGCATATATCTAGTTCTAAACTGTTTTTATATATTTTATGAATTGTCACGGCTCAATCGAGGTCCAAAATCAAATCATAAAATCAAGTCGACTTATAACAACAGCTGAGAGCCTTATACGTACAAATAGATCTCTAACTGTTCCTTACGAAGTAATGTTTTAAATAGAAATGTTTAAAAATAAACAATGAAGCTATGATTTAAAAAACAAATGCTTATAATCTGTATAGAATGAACCGTTCTCTTAGAAACAACGACTGAAGCGACTGGCGATTTTGAATGTCAACTGAAATGTATCAACTCGACATTAAAAATTAGATATCATTATATCTAATTAAACAAAAATCACAACTCCTTTTTTAGATGAAGAGCAGCTGTCGCTTGCAATTTTTGTGTTTGACCGCAAATAAAGATATTTAATAAATAAAGTTTAAATCCACAAGGAATCTTAGTTCCTGTCGTTGGCTTTAAAAATCCTTTATAAAAGGTATATAATTTAAAAAAATCCAATTGGGCTATATCACAAAACGTTTTTGGGATCCATATTACATCATCAGTGCCCTAAAAAGTATATAACCACTTAATTAAAAAGAAAGTGAAATTTAAATTTTGACCAAGGTTAATACAAAGTGTGCTTAATACTTACTAGGTATATATATGTAGCCACTAAATATGAGGGTAAAAACTGTTTGTTTAAATTTAGTTTACATTAGGTGTTATTAAAAATTATGATGTTAAAGTTACCAGTGGATTTGGTAACATGGCAACGTATGACTCCACGTGAAGTTGCTGGTCCTGAGACGGTGAGTCAACGAGGACTTGATGAAAGCAACTGATTGACAATCTTCACAAGTTAGGACGGAAGTCCGAACAAAGCAGTCAATGTAACTTTATGTGTTAGTCTACTTAAGACAGAATCCAACGCTATTTAAAAATTGTAAAAGTTAAAATTAAAATATTATAGAAGTAGCAACCATCAATGTTGTTATTTTAAATTATTAATAAAACATAATTAAAAAAAAATAATAAAATTTAAGAAACTGGAGCAAATTGTTTTATTAAATAATGTATGTGGACTGAATTGTGGTGAGAAAAATAATTTTCTTATAATTACGATATATAAAAATAATTTTTTTACGATTTTTATGAGATTATTCACATATATCACTTTCATTGACTGATTACTATCGAATTTTCATTGTGAGAGCCTAGTCTTTTAAAACCTATGGCATTAAAATTTCGATTTTGAGTTTTGAAAACAACTATAATGCATTTGAAATAGGCCTAAAAAATGCTGGATTTCAACATTCCAAACTATCTAAAACGTTTAAAGCTCTCTTTTAAATTACAGGAGTACATTTGTCAAAACTACAAGCTTTAGCCACAAATTCTATCTAACACTGTCTTCGTAAAAGCATTTTTTCTGACGTGAGACTGTTTGCAATGTAAAAGTTTAAATTCGGCGTTGTTTAGGAAAACTTCAAAAGCCTCAGTTTTGTTGCCAAAACTTATAATCGAAATTTTATTATATAGATTTTAAAGACTAGGCTCTAGAAATGAGAATTCTACAGCGACTAATCACTAAGAGCGATTAATGTTATTGAGCTCACGAGGATAGTAAGAAATGTCAAAGATCCCACAACCATTACTTATTTAACAGCTTTATAGGAACTAACTTCATTTAAGGCAAAACACAAAAATTGTATACAAAATTTGCACTTATCTCCAAATATTTCGATCGCATTTTTCGCCAATAGCTTATTTTTAAGACAACATGTAACGTTATAAACGTCATATCTTTATTGGTTTATATTTAAATAATTATTTTATTTTAGAAATCTTTAATAATTTATTAATTCCTTTGCCTTTAGTTTCTATTTTACTATGTTTTCTTCAAAATATAATTAGCGCCCTCTGTCTTTCTCTTCTCTCTCTTTCTGTCCCGTAGAATAAATATTCGCCCTCTCTAATTTTGTACAATAAACTAAATATTCTCTTCTATGTTGACAGAAGAGCTAATTCCATCATAGGCATATGCCCTATGCCATGATACTAAGACTTCCAAGATAAACCCACTTCGCAATCGAATTTTGTACATCGACGCGCATGACGTCAATTGGTGATAAAAGTCACTTTTATCACCAACCTTTTATCATCACAGTCGGTAAAACATATATGGAAAGAAAGGGGTTTTTATTTAAATATTTAGAATATTAAGGGATGTTAGGTAAAATATCTGCAATTAAATCTTAAAAATATGTTATATATACATCTCTGTTAGCCTAGCAATGTAAACTAAAATTATATAAAAAAGTAAGAACTAAACATCCTTTTGCAAATGGAAATTTATATACAATGGATTGATTTATTAAAATAAAAATTTAATAAAACTGATAAAATAAAATACACTGTAATAATTTACAAGTTTATTTAACCATTTATTTTACAATTTTTAATATTTTCTTCTTCTTAACTTTGGATGTTTCTTTAATATATCTATTCAATTTTCTAATTTTAAAATATAATTTACACCTTTACTAACATTACATCTGAACACAGCTAAATCCATTAGCGATTTTAAATAATTCTTGGTTAATTTGTTTGACCCTTTGTTAAAATTGTTAAAAATATGGTCCAGTTCATTACATTTAATTAGAAAATCTGGATATGGTTTAAGTAAACCTCCTTTGGAAAGATGGTTTACCCAGTAAACCGATGTCAACGTACAAGATAAACGATAAAACAAAACTAAATCTCAAGGTTAGTAGATATTTAAGTAGATACTTAAATATCTACTAACCTTGACTAAATCTGACAAAACTCCACACAGAACATTTCTGGTGACATTTGTCGCCAAGTGACGTCACACGACTGATCGCGTGCGCGTGGGTTTATCTGTAGTTTATAGTATCATGCCCCTATGCCATCTGTGCTAACTTCATTGCAGTTATACTTTCTGTCAATCACCTTTTCTAACATAGTGGGAATATAATTCTTTACCTGTTTCTGAAATTTATAAAAGAAGGCAGGAATTATTATAAATTTCATTTTATGGCCTGCAGAATTCCCATAGGGTGAGTATTTTCATTGTAATCTATATTCTATAATTCTGACAGAATTTTCAATATTTATAACCTAACTTCTTTCGAAGTCACGTTTTTTAATTTTGTGCAGTAGGAATCCAACAAAATTTAGTTAAGTTCAATAGTAATTCTATTTTATTTTATACTTGCCATCTGCTATTTGTTTCATTGTAGTTTTATAAAATGGCAAGGAAATTAAACCCGCTTTGATGTTTATCTAATACAGAATGATTAATATTCTAGTTTATTAGCAGTATTGGAGAGTTTATTGGCTTTATTGGCTGTATTTATTGGCTCTATGACCACTTAATTGGCAGTTTTGTAGAACTTATTGGCTGCATTAAAACTCTATTGGAGAAGAATATGGAATAACTGGATATTCCTAAAAAATTTTACTGAATATTTTATGAAACAATTTATGGAATAACTGCAGCTGTCTACAGGACCTAACCCCGTGATAGGGAAGCCAGAGATATTTGGTCGCAAGCAGCCCATCGATGCCGTGATGCCATAAGTATCGTCCGAATTTATTTAATGTGGAGCATTGGCAGGGTTTTTTTATGCTACTTAAATATTGTTTTTTAGTATTAATAAATATATTTTTAGTAAAATATTTGTTCTATTTGCTATTATTTAAGGGATCATGGTTAATTCATAGTTTAAGACAAGACGAATTCACACTTGAGAGACTGAGCTAGACAAAGCATAGACGATAAGCTCCCATGGTTAATTGAGATATTTTTTTATAAAAGTATTTCAATTCTCTTTGATAGTCTTATCGCTACAAACAGTTAATTCTACACAAAAAGTGTTGACAAACATTTTTGTTCAAAATAATCACAGCAATATTTCTTGTTTGAAACATTTTTTTCTACGGCGTACAAATTATTGGTAAATCGACAATTTCTGTTTGTCCCCCTACAAAGGGGGGTTATAGGAGGAAGCCAGTGGATGGTAGTGGTTAACTTTTTTGCATATTTTTTTGAAGGTGCCAGAATTGAAGAAGAATTTAGGTGAGAACTGGACGTTTATTATATTTTTTTTGTGGTGTCTCCAGCTGATAGGCAGTTTGTAGGAGGTGTTGGAAATCTTCCATAATAAAGCGTCCATATTCAAGAAAAGGTATGCTCAAGATATATTTAAATAAGAATGTAAGTAATCAAATTTTAAAAAATAATAATAAAACTGTTTTAAAAGTTGATATTTTTAGGGTACACTAATATATAAAAATTTTCCTCAATTTTATTTATTAGTATAGCTTTTAAACTTCAAGCTTTTTCAGCCTCTTTCAAAAGAAACGTAAAGCAGTATCTATAAATTTTTTACGCTCCAATTGTCACGTTTCATGACTTGCAAAGCCATTCATACGAAATCGGCAATTCATTGAAATTCTCTATTGCAACCTTTGTTGGTGATGTCAGTGCATTGATTAAATTTTAAATAGTGTGAACGATCGAAATATTTTATACATGATTCTATTAGAAAATTCACGTAATTGAAGAATGCTAATGTTAATTATTATTGTAAAATAATGCTAAAAAGAGTTTAAAATACTAATCAAATTTTTGTAAGTTATCACAAAAATTCAATAGTTTTCAATAGAAATCTGTGTCTCAGGGCCATTCGATTATTAGATGAAGATATTAGTCTATTTAGGGCAATATAATGAATTAAATATTGTACTAAATGCCGTTGGCTCTGTTTCTTTTAGTATTTGTGTTGCCAAGCTATCAGTTAGATCTTTCAGATATAAATTTTAGCTTCTGATGACTGTGCTTTTCTTTCGATTCATCTTCGCTATATGGCATGTAGTATAGCTTATGTAGTAGACATAAAACATAGCAAATGTCCTACATCTAAAAAAGATGCGGCTTTTAAATTTGTTTACATTTTAAAAAGCTTGTAGCAAATAAACATTTTATTCTTTAATAAGTTTTTAATTATAATAAAATTAATCTATGTTGGATTAAATCTATCTACAGATTTATTACATTTGTTAAAGTTTTGTACCTCTATATCTAAACAGACCCTACAAAATTTACATCACTATAAATTTGTAACAATTTAATTTTCTTAAATATAAACCCTTTAATGGTAAAATCCACTAGAAAACTAGATTCCTGTAGCTGGCTGTATACCATGTATCACAAAAAATTTCATTTCGAATCCTTTATAAAAGCTATATAATAAAATACCCAAACCGTCGTTCGTCAGCTCGCCGCGAAGGCTGCCGCGCGGCCTATGGTGAGTACCATGCTACGTCGGCGGTTTTATGACTTCTGACGGCACATCAGTAATAGATATCTCGTGCTTTAACACATACGGGTGACTGTTTTGCAGCGGTTTTATTTGGTTGCTTTTGTGAGTGTTTGCCAAATTTTGTATATATTATGGAAGCTATAGTTATCGATAAATAAAATTACTCAAATCCACACACGGCCAGCAATTTGGAATATAATATAATATTCTAGATATTACTTATGGATATAGATTAGTTTAGTTTTCATTTTTTCGTATTTTCATTTAACAAAATTATATTATCTTTAATGCTTAAATATTATATGTTAACCAAGATTTTTTGAAAATATTGATTTGGAAATGAAATACTTGTTAAATAAAGGGTTATATTAAACATAATTTATATAATTTAATTTATTTTTACAAATTACTTGGAACTGAGTTGTGAGCACATTAGTTATATAGTTCATTGGAATTTAGAAAGTAAAGGGAGGTCAAACAGTACAATGGCAAAACTACTACCACTGTTAAACTGCCTAATGTGTTTTAAGCTGCGCGGCAGCCGACGAGCCGCAGACGCGGCGCAAACCGCCCTGTCTTTGTTTAACCTTAGGATATTCATATTTTCTTATGAACACTTGCACGTTCCTTTTTTAAACTACTTCACTTGAGAGCGATCTTATATATATTCGATTTTAAAATTTTATTAGTTCTGCCGTAAATAAGATAAAAATTTGGACTTTCTCATGAAAGTCAACTAGTATTATAAACAGAACTATACTACCCTTCTCAAAATGTAAATAGTTTTACCTGACCTTGAAAGAAATGCTTAATCTCAGTTCAGTTCTTGTCTTGTCTGCTAAAAAGGCTTGTGATGTAAATATTAGTTGTTTAGTTGAGGTAAAACTCACAATTTTTTTTTAAATTGATTCTGCTTTGTTTATTTATTGAATTCCGATATTAAGAAATACTTTTTTTTGTATAGATTGTCACTGGTAATCCATTGTTCCATGATGCTGCGTATTCGAGGCCAGACTCCGTTGTAAATATTTTGCCTAAGATTGTAAATTACCTTATTTACCTTACATCTGGCCCACCTGCTTACAGGGTTTTAATACAAGTCCTATCCAGAAGTCACCGACCTGTTAAGTGAATGTTTATCAGTTTTTTTGACTACTTTCACTTTTACGTTTAGTTACGAAACTTTTTTAGATAGAATGTAAATTTAACACGTAGTTTCATTATTCAGAGTATAGTTTTTGTTTTGAATTATCTTTATAAAAGGAATTATAAAAATTCTAATTTTTTGTAACTTGATTGTAAAATGAACGAAATTAAGGCCTTTTCTTTGATTTCAGATTGCGTCAAATATCATTTATTTATAATTTTTTGTGTTGGGTGTTAAAGTACTGGTTTAACTAATTTGTATATTAGTTATTTAAATAAGACTGTAACCTGTTTTAGTTATGAAAATAAGGACGAAAATGTTAATTGTTTTTTTTTGAGTTTTTTAACAAACATAATTTTTGAGGTTTACCATTTTATTTAAATACTATTATTTTATTGATGGTATAACTATTTTGCGTTAGTCTATTAAAGACATAAATTTTCGTTTGACTTGGATATAAAAATGTCGATTTTAATAATTGTGCATTGATAATTCTTGACTATGTTTCCTAACGTGATTTTGATGTCTTTAAGTGAAATGTAAATGTAATGTGTAATTCATTAAAACTCGAGTCCTTTGGAAAGTCTCAGGTTAAGACTTATTGGAGCTTTAATTCTGACAGTTTACCTATATTAAGTATTTTAGTACTTTATTTATCTGTCTGTTTTTGATCTGTAATTTCTGTATCAACTATATCCTTATCCACCTTAAATAAAGCTCCTAAATTGAGTAACGTAGTCTTTGTAAAGCTTTTGGAAACGATGAACTTTTTACCATGCGCTATTTTTAGCTTTTTTGTTACAAATGATCCTTTTACTAATTCTTTGACTAGTGTTATTAGAGTCTCATATTATTTTACTGTATTAAGAAATTTCAAGAACATTTGGATAAAAATCTGTTTTGTAAAAAACATAAATTCTGCTTAAAGCAATTTGTAGTTACAAATGATAATTGAATGGTCGCCTAATCTAAGGCTCTTACAGTTGAAGATATTGTTTCTCTTACCAGATACATGGAATTAGGTGCATGTGATAATATAAAAATAATCAAGATAAGGACAATCAAAAACTGATTAATTAGAAATAGCATGAACTGGAGAACGGTGAGCATCATATCATAAATAAACGTGTAAACATAGATAAATTATTCTGTTGATTCCTTTTTTCATATTTATGTTGTGGTTTTAGTGATAATTTAAATATCTGTTGATCTGAGTTGGTTTTCTGTAGAATTGGTTACATATTTTAAATTATCCTTTCTAAAAAGCAAATCCACAAATAATAGTAAGTTATCAGTTTTCATGGCGAATTTGATCTATTCTACTTTATAGGAGGGAGTGGGACCACTTAGGCGTTATTAAAAATTTCAAGCAGTAATCTTTGTAATAAGATGGCCAACACGGGATATGTGTTTTTTTACTTTATCCATTATGAGTTTTTTCAATTGTTTTTGTAAACATACCAATTAATTTTTTTATAACCTACTATTTTACAAAGAGGAAATAAATAATAATATTGACCATGATGTAGGGCAAAATAGACCAATCACTAATATTTAGAAATACTTTAAATTTTAATATTTAAACACTTTTTTACAGTAAGCATGGGTCACAAATATACACTGATGCTTTTTCATCGCTAGTACAGTTAGCATGGGTCCAAGTTGCACAAAAACGGTACCGCCACCAAATGCCAATATGATGTCCAATTGTTTGCAAACAGTTTGCATACAGATTTGCAACTTTGTAACCTTTTGAATTTTTTAGTATTTTTCTCCTTTTTTTGTTTTTTAATTTCGAGCTCAGCTTTTAATGTAGTAAATGGAGTAAATGTTAATATTTGCGAATGTTGTCTATTTCGATATAAAGTTTGAATTTGGAAGTCTGGAACTGGACACAAATATTGGAATGACTGATTTTTATTTTTTTTTGCCTAATTTTAAGGGTTTTACCCTTCGCCCTACATCATCGTCGCTAAAATTATCAGCAACTTTTTGCAAACTAAATTCCAAATCGGAAAAAATTGAGGACAATCTATTACGTAAGACGTTCAATTTTTCTGGAATGATTTTACTGTTCGCAGGTTCCAGAGGCTACGGGTAGCGGGTAGGAACTCCTTTGGAGTCCCTTGGATCCTATTGGATAGTCCCATCAGGGAAAGTGAATCAAACCCTGTCCTCCGCAGATTCCAGGAGCTTCTTAACCCGGGAAGCTAGCACCTTCTAAGCCTCCCTTGTCACGGATGAAGTCCAGAACGGCATTCAAGTCGACGAAGAATACTTTCGATACGGCGAAGATGGCAGAGCTGGCAACCCTAGATTTTAAGGATAAGATCACAAACTGTAGCATCTGATCCAGAGTGGACGGCTACGAACAGTGTTTGATCCAGAATGGACGGCTGAATACACACCTACCAACACGTCTGGCCAGCGCGGTGTTTTAAGGTTAATAACCTCCCCAAAATAATGGCGAATTCTAAAACGATAGGAGTAAGTCCCCAGGTGTGGTCCATACAGTGTTAGCAAGTCCCACTCCTTTATAAAAAAGGACAGCTTCATGGAATCTGGGGGAAGCAAGAAATCGCTAAAAACAACAAACTTGAATATAGCAACACTTAATGTAAGGTCCTTAAATAGAGATGAAAAAATCTATGAGCTAGAAGAAGAAATAAAGGACCTAAAGTGGGACATAATTGGTCTCGCAGAGGTAAAAAGGAAAGGTGATGAGCGCGTAACATTGCAATCAGGTAACATCTTGTATTACAAAGGGCACAAAGAACAAAGTCTAAACGGCGCAGGATTTCTGGTTTCTAAGAAACATGCTAATAAAATAGAACAATATGTGGGAATCTCAGAAAGAATTGCAATGATTGTAATGAATGTAAACGAGAAAATCACCCTAAAAATCATTCAAGAGTACGCCCCAACTTCAACACACCCGATGAAGAGATAGATGAGTTCTACGAGAAAATAATAGAAAACAACACGAACTATCACAGCACTTATACACTTATAATAGGAGATTTCAACGCTAAGATTGGACAACGACTAGAAGAAAGTGAAAACTATATTGGTGAATTCGGCTATGATGTTAGAAATGAGAGATGAGAAACCCTGGTTAACTTCCTACATAGCAACAAATATTTCGTAATGAACACATTTTATAAGAAAAAACCGCAAAGAAAGTGGACGTGGTTATCACCAGACGGAAAAACAAGGAACGAAATCGATTACATCATGTGTAACAAGAAAGGTATCGTAGAAGTTGTAACAATAATAAATAATGTCTCTCTGGGTAGTGATCACAGAATGGTTAGAGCTAAACTAAAGATTAAGTATAACAAACGTAGAATTAACTTTAATAACACGTTACAAATAGACACAGAAAAGCTAAAAGTCGATAAAGAAAAATATTCTAGTAAATTAAAAACCACCCAAGCACTGAATCTAGAACAACTCAGCGTTAATAAAATTAACTCAGTTATAACAAAAGAACTATTGAATGCTAGCTCAGAAGTAGCAACCCGCCATAACAACAAAAAATTCAAAATAAGTGCAGAATCGAAGAATATGCTGAAACAACGAAAAGAGCTCCTGTCACTAAACACAAGAAATACCACAGAATACAAAGAGCTTAATTGAGCCATACGAAAACAGATAAAAGACGATATTAAAAAATATCAACAGGAACATGTAAAAAGAGTGATAGAAAAAAATCGAAGTCTGAACTATGAAAAATTAACAAGGCCAACTAGGAACAAGCAAAGCTGAGATATCAAATATAGTTGAAAACTTCTATACTGAGTTATACCGCTTAAGAAACGATCCCCCGAGTCTTCAAAGCCAAATCTGAAAAGACAAATAACAAACCTAAATTCTGAAGTAATGCCCGAAATAAGCGAAGTAGAAATAGAAAATACAATTAAAGGAATGAAAAGAAATAAAGCACCGTGGAGTGGTGGAATTCTGACAGAACTGTTGAAAGAAGGCGGAGAAGAAGTTATCAGGTACCTAAAAATACTTTTTAATAAATGCCTATTTGAAGAAAATATAACTAACGAATGGAATACTGCTAACACAATATTAATACACAAAAAAGGGGACAATACAGATCTAAAAAACTATCGTCCAATATCACTACTATCACAACGTTATAAAACATTCATAAAAATAATTACAAATAGATTGACAACAAAGTTCGATGTATATCAACCAGTAGAGCAAGCCGGATTTAGAAAAGGGTTTACATGTGACCATTTTCACACACTAAAGGTCCTAATAGAAAAAGTTAACGAATACAATTTACCAATCTGTTTAGCATTTATAGACTACGAGAAAGCTTTTGACAGCATAGAATTGTGGGCTATTGAGGAAGCACTGGTCAACAGCAGAATAGATTCTAGATATAGGATATTAATACATAATATATGTCAACACGCTGAAATGGTAGTCACGATGGATAACGGAATGAAAACGAGGCCAATAAAAATCAACCGAAGAGTAAGACACGGAGAAACCATATCTCCAAAACTATTTTTATTGCCGCACTTGAAGACATCTTTAAATCACTAAATTGAGAAACGAAGGGACTATCGATAAACGGAAAGTATTTAAACCATCTAAGATATGCAGATGACGTAGTACTAATAGCCGACAGCTGGAAAGAACTGAAGACGATGATCGATGAGCTTCATACAGAATCCATAAAAAAAGGACTGAAAATAAACCTGAGTAAAACTAAGCTAATGTCGAATAAAGATGATCAACCGACGATAACCATCCAAGAAACAAAAGTGTAACATGTAGAAGAATACATATCTGGGTCAAAATATCAAGGTAAACAAAGAAAACCAAACTACCGAAATAAGCAGACGAGTAAGAATGGGGTGGGCCGCATTTGAAAAACTCTCATATATACTGAAAGACAAAAAGATACCCCAAAACCATCGAATCAAAGTGTCCGATTCTTGTATCCTTCCCGTTCTCACTTACAGAGCTCAAACCTGGACATTCGCAAAAAAGAACATGGACAAGATTTGAAAAACTCAGCGAGCCATGGAACGACAGATGCTTGGTATCTCACTAATAGATCGGCAAACGAACGAAGCAATCCGGAACAAAACAAAAATAAAGGACGCCGCGAAACAAGCAGCTAAATTAAAATGGAAATGGGCTGGACACAACGAACGTCTCGAAGATGGTAGATGGAACAAAGAAGTCGGAAACTGGCGACCGTACGATGCGAAGACACCAAGAGGAAGACCTCAAATGCGCTAGAGCGATGATATCAAAAGACTCGCAGGACCAATGTGGAAACGCGCAGCACACAACAGGGATGAATGGAGAGAAATGGGAGAGGCCTTTATTCGACAATTCGGATAGAAAAAGGGCTATAAACAAAAAAGGTTACAGAGGCGGAGACCTATGACTTGGCCCTGGTTCTGGAGAAGGAGTCTTTGTCTGGCTTCTAAATAAAACTAATAACTTTTTTGACATGGTTAAAAAGTCGATTTTTGCGTAAAAATGTATGTGTTTTTTTGTGATAAAGTGGTCTTTTAAAAATCAATTATAATTATTATTACTTAAAGGATAATAAAATATTGTCATTAAGTAACGATGTAATTCAGTTTATTATATCTTTTTCAACATTTCGCATAACCCAGATAAAAGCAACAAAGATATAATCTTTAAATGAAGCATGAAATACACGTTGACACGTTCTATGACAATGTTTATATTTTCATTTAACATGTTTCTTATTTATACAATAATGTGAAGTCTGTTATTAATATTTTCAGGCGACCTATATTTTTATTTTTATTTCTGTATGTCCATTCTTGTATTTTATTTTTCTACCCTAAATCAACTTATTATATAGCTCGGAGTAGCTCCTTTATATAGCTCCATCGAGGATATGAAATTCGATCTCTGTGTCTTTTGCAATAAAGACAAAATAGGCATGAAAAGTAAACATATTCATGCTCGAAAGCATCAAAAGAATATTGTTGATGTTTTAGGAAAAAAGGTGATGGGAACTTTAATAACAAGTATGGAATTCATTTTTGTCTATTTAATTTAAAATTAAATCTGGTAGAAACAAAAAATTTTGTATAATGTAGTTTTAGTTGAAGACAATATTATTCTTAGAATACTTTTACAAAGTAAAATGTTAATGATTATTTATAGATCTATAGAGAGTAAATATAGAAAGAGTGAGTAAATTCAAATACCTGGGATCGTGGCTTTTTGAAGACTGGGCATCGGACAGGGAAGTAAAATGTCGCATTGAGCAAGCACGACAAGCTTTCGTAAAATTCAAGAAGGTACTGACTTGTTGTGAGTTCGATCTTCAACTGAGACTAAGGTTTAGTAAGTGCTACGTATGGTCAGTGCTGCTATATGGCGTAAAGGGCTGGACACTCAAAACGAGGGATATAAACAGATTGGAAGCTTTCAAAATGTGGCTTTATCGCCGTATCCTAAAAATACCATGGACAGCGAAAATCACAAATATAGATGTCCTTAAAAGAATAAACCAAGAACGCCAACTTTTCGAAACCATCAAGAAAAGGAAAACGGCGTATCTAGGTCACATCATGCGAAATGAAAAATACCAGTTCCTCCAACTTATAATTGAGGGTAAGAAAATGTCCTGGCTCCGAAACATAAGGCAATGGACAGGGATTAACGACATACAATCTCTGATACATGTTGCAAGAAATAGAGAGTTAATGGAAAATGTGATCGCTAACATCCATTAGTGGATTTGCATCTGAAGAAGAAGATAGATCTATAAAAAATCGTTATTTTGAAGGCCATAAATCGGTTATTTGTACCAGTTGATACAAGAAGCATAGTTACCACGCTGAATAATGGGATGGTTATGATTTGACATTGTCAGTGTAAAGTTTGGTTAGATCTGTATTTTAAACCATAAACAAATAATACAGGATAGAATAATCAGTGCAATATTAGCTTGCTCCCTCAGTGTGACAGAGAAAACTTAAGAAAAGCAGTCCCTGACACCCTTTCTAATTTTTTGGGTTTATCGACCACGTGACCTAAATGACCAATGAGAAGGTCACGTGGTCGATAAATCGAGCCCATTAGACAAAGATGCAGGAACTGCTTTGCTATCGTGTATTACATATCTATGTTTGAAACAGATATTTTTGCATATATTAAGTAAGGATGGTATTTAAAACAGCAACTTTTGTCAAATATTACTTGTACATAGATGTAAAAGCAGTAGTCCAGTAAACAAAAAATAAAATTTTAAGTAATTCTTTTCAGAACAAATTTTTAAAAAAATTGAAGTTTTGGTAATAAAATATGGATTTATGTCAAAAGGGTCATTTTAAAATAATGGCGTTATCATTTAAATATTGATTAAACAGCAACAATGACCAAAAATCAATAATTTTAATTTTTCTCAATAGTTCTTTTACAATTAGCAATTTTTATCTTTATTTCATTTATTTAATTTTTTTTTAAGGTGTTTAAAAACCTTTTAAAAGTAACCTTTAGCAACCCTAAAGTTTAAATAATAGCTTAATTGGTTTAAGTTTTTCATTAATAGGTTGGCGAGGAGTAAATATAAAATTATGCCATATCGATATTTGTTCATCTGGTAATTTTTCACAAATTAAAAAAAAAATTTAAATCGTAGAATAATTTCGAGACACAATTCAGATTTCTGCTTATAATCTGAGCCTTCTAAAAATTGCAAGGCAAACAGACGTTGAAAAAAGATGTTAAAAGAGACATGGGAAATCTAAAATATGAATTCCACGACATGTCTTTTACAACTAAGCAGAAATCCTTAGCGAATTGTGCTTCTAGTACTCACACAGAGTAAATCCGAATAAAATGAAAAAAGGCAGCAAATATTTGATTTCACGCAAACAAATCCTATGTATCGTTGATACGTATTTCGACCTAATAGGTTTCATCAGAACAGCTATTCATAGGAGTTCTCAACGTGAAAAATCAATATTTTCTGCCTTTTAAGAAGCAACAATAACATGGCTTCAATACGGACACGCTAGCGACATCTGATTACAAAATCGTAAAATAGTTTCGAAACACAATTCAGATTTCTGCTTATAAACTGAGCCTTCTAAAAATTGTAAGGCAAACAGACGTTGATAAAAGATGTTAAAAGGGACATGAGGAATCTAAAATTTGCATTTCACGACATGTCTTTTACAACTAAGCAGAAATCCTTAGCGAATTGTGCTTCTAGTACTCACACAGAGTAAATCCGAATAAAATGAAAAAAGACAGCAAATATTTCATTTCACGCAAACAAATCCTATGTATCTGTTGATACGTATTTCGACCTAATAGGTCTCATCAAAACAGATTTTTCACATTGAGAACTCCGATGAATAGCTGTCCTAACGGAAACGATTTTACAGAATGATCTCATTCTGTAAAAGTTGTAAATATTTGGACCCGTTTAGGTTTTCATTGATAAAAAATAAACCGACAATATGGTCGCCTAACATTCCAGTCCAAACATTTAACTTTTGCAGATGCTGCGTTCGCACTGCAACATTGAGGTGCTTATTTTTCCCAAGAATAATACTTTGCAACGAATGGATTGTGTTTTGTATGTAATTAAAATGAAGATTCGTCAGAAAAAAAAATTTTTTTAAAAAGTGTACATTTTTATTCTGTTTATCTGACATAAATTCACAAAACTCCATCCGCCTAAAGTTATCTTCTGGAAACAGTTCTTATGTTGGTTGCATCTTAAAACAGTGATACCCATTCCTTTTAAGAACTCGATGGAGAGTTCAAGCATTCACGTTAACTTCTCTAGTAATTTGTATACTATTGCAGGGTTCACTAGCTTCCACAAAAGCACACATATCAATAGACGCTCCTTATTGACAGGTATTATACGTGGTTCATTACCATAAACTTTTTACAACTGTTTACACATCCCGAAGTTTAAAAATTTTTAATGGTGTTTTTAACTGTTGTAAGACTTGGTTGGTGTCTATTTTCGAAGGCAATAATAAATAAATTAATTACTTCGCGTGTCAAATGACCCTGAAAGTACCATGTTACAAGTTGCACTTTTTCTTGGACGGTATACAACGGACTAGGCATTTTATTAATTATTTGTTTACTCTTTCAGAACTTCGTTTGAAATTTTTAATGTCAATGTGACAATTATGACAATTTGTACCTACTGTAATATGAATATATAGGAGGAAACGTGTTATACCGTTTAAAATTAAAAAGTGTTTTAGGGTGACACAGACAATCGCTTTTCCCATTATCAAGTAAACAACTTTCTAATAAACAATTGGAATAAACTTTAAATAAATAAATATTTTATAACAAAAATTTGTTTGTATCTGAAAGGTATTAAAAAAAGTATTAAAAGTGATATTTTTTTGTTATATTTGTTATTATTTATGCCTATTTTTTATTTTTATGGCTCCTACAAATTTTTGCACATTTTGGCAATTGTTTAAATAAATTATCAACCAAATTTAATTAAGAAGCTTTCAAATAAATTGTTTTGTATAATCTTTCAGGAAAACACAACTTAAAACTTTTAACTAGGAAAACAGTATTGAAAAAAAATTAAAATAGTGATTTTTGGTGATTGTTGCTATAAAATCAATGTTTTAACATTGACGCCGTTATTTTAAACTGATACGTTTGACATAAATCTATATTTTGATACCCAAACTTCAATTTTTTCAAGAATTCGTTCTAAGATGAAATAATTTACTTTTTACATGAATTACAAGTTTATTTGACATGCCCATTTGTAAAGTGCTGTTCTCAGCTCTTCGGAATATAATGGTCTGATATTACACCAATCCCTAATGTTTCTTAGGCACGAATACTGTTTTATATCAGACCATTCTTTAGTTGAAATGTTATTTAACTTCTCTCTGGTCTTAAAATAGCACTTGCACATATATTTTTCATACATTGCATACCTAGCTCTACCATAATTTCTAGTTGGATGATTCAGATTAGCGGCAAATTCTTATGTGAGAGTTAAATGCATCTTTCTATATTTAAGTTGTGGCTTTCCAGTTTCTGATTGCAAACTTTTCATTAAGCTGGCGAGAAATGCTCCTATTAGGAAACCATCAGGGTCTTTTAACTTTAATGCCGCAAATTGGTTGCATTGATCCTGTAGCGATCCATTACCAAGTAAAGATGCCCCTTTTCTAACTTGCCTGCACTGTATGAAGACGACCAGTAGTCAGAAATACGTATATATGGTTGCCTTCCATCGATAAACCTTTTTTAGTTTTCTGTTTTGCGAGATATGCCATTACATTTTACTTTTATTATTTACTCGCAATATCATTTTTCATTTGTTTTAAACATTTCAATGGTTGGCATTTCTTTCTCCAGGTAGTTGTAGTTTCCTTCGTTGTTATTATTAGTTGTTGCCCTGGAAACCATCAGGGTCTTCGAACTTTAATACCATAAATTGGTTGCATTGCTCCTGTGGTGATCCTTTCCCAAGTTATATATATATATATATATATATATATATATATATATATATATATATATAAGCAATATTGTGTAAACAGTTTTTGCAAAGCTAAATGAATACTACATCAAGATTTAACTGGTTTCTTAAAAAACGAACTTAAAAACGAACTACCGATTGTGTCAGAATAGACGATTATTGTCCTCTGACAAAATTCCTTACAGTTAAATATACTTTTATTAAAACATTCATTCATAAAAAAATTTCAATTCCCTTTGAAATTTATTTTGTTGGCTTATGTAGATTATTTTAATACAAACGGTTCAATTTAACGCATTTATATGTCAATAGTCACTGTGCTATTTTAGTATATTAGGTGATATAAATATAAACGACCATTATTAAAATAAAACTGCTATAATTTTTAAACCTACTATAAGATTTTAACCCCACTATAAGATTTACAATCCTTCGCATAATTTCATATATGATATACAACCTTTGAACATGCCAGCATTCAAAAGAACTATATCTTTTTTTGTTCTCAGCTTTATGTGTCTCTTCGCGTGCTATTGAATTTTTAGACAAAACCGGATGAGGCAGACATCTTGGCGGGTCACAAATTACATGTTTTTCTTGGGTTTAAGTTACTGCGAAAGGATGCAAAAATGGAGAGTGCTTCCGAAAATCGTTAAAATATATTTTTATATTCAAATTTTGTACCAAAAAAATTTTAAAAGCAAGAAAATATATTCATAGTGTAGTATTTTATAGATAGACAATATCTATTTTATAAAAAGAATATTTTAAAAATGGTAAGATAGATAACCCGTAGTATTTTTAGCTTTGTGTCCGGCCAAAAACTTTTCTTTAAGAAAAAACGAAATACAAAAAATCTTAGAAGAATAACATTAGTAAGAATAGAAGTGGCTGAAACAAACGACTGGATGTATTGGTCTTATTAAATTTCATGAACCTCAATCACTCATTTTGTGACGGCAATTTACGAAGTAAACTATGAAATCCAACATTCTTAAAAACATTTATTTGTTAGCAATTGTTTGTTTTTTTACAGCAAAACACATTTATTCTAGTTTTTGTATTAGAAAAATAGTTGGTGTATTTACTTTTCACTATCGTTTTTTAATATTTTATGTTGACTATGAAATTAAAATAGTTACTAGTTAATAGTAAAAAGGTTTCTAGGATTCATTTTTTTTGCAACTAGTCAACTTACACACAAAATCATTTCTATGCTTTGTCTGTTTTCTCTTATATTTAAGTGTAGAAATTTGTGTATATGCAATTAAATAAGGCTACTAGTATTTGTAGATTCTTCTTCTTTCAGTGACTATTCGTTCCGAATACTGGCAATCATTCTGGCTATAATTATTTTATTAACTGCTGCTTTAAATAAATTCGTTGTTGTGGAGAACCATTTCCTCAGGTTCTTCAACCATGATATTCTCCTTCTCCCAATTCCTCGCTTTCCGAATACTTTACCCTGTAGAATTACCTTCAGTAATCTGTATTTAGTGCTGTTTCTCATTATATGTCCGAGATATTCCAACTTTCTCCTTTTAATGGTATACATCACCTCTCTTTCTTTGCCCACTCTTCGTAATACGGTCTCGTTGGTTGTCTTGTCTGTCCATGATATCCTTAGAATTCGCCTGTATAGCCACATCTCGAAGGCTTCAAGTTTTTTCTCCATTGATTCAGTTAGTGTCCAGGATTCAACTCCGTAATACAATACTGAGAAGATATAACATCGTAGGAGCCTTACTTTTATCTCCAGATTAAGATTGTTGCTTTTAAAGAGTTTGGCCATATTATTGAATGCACTCCTAGCCTTCTCTATTCTACATTTTATTTCCTGTGAGTGATCCCATTGTTCATTTACTGTTTTTCCAAGATAGTTATACTGTTTTACTCGGTCCACTGGTGTATTATTGATAAGTAGTTGAGCGTCTCTAACTTTATTTTTGCTGATGATCATAAATTTAGTTTTTGTTATATTTACTTGAAGTCCAAATCTTTCACTTACTTCATTTACTTTGTTTATTAGTTGCTGTAAACTGTTCAAACTGTCTGCAAAAATAACGGTGTCGTCTGCATAACGGATGTTGTTTAGGCGTTCTCCATTTAGAAGTATTCCATGTTCGCATTTTTCCAAGGCTTTACTAAATATTTCCTCTGAATATAGATTAAATAATATAGGTGAAAGTATACAACCTTGTCTAACGCCTCGTAGAATCTGGATCATTTCCGTTGGTTCACCTCCAAAATTCGTTCTTATTGTGGCTGATTGGTTCCAGTATAAATTTTGTATTACACGCCGATCTTTATCATCCATTTGGGCTTTTGTTAGAATATCCATCATTTTTTGGTGTTGAACTGTATCAAATGCTTTTTGGTAGTCCACAAAGCAGGTGTTAATATCGCAAGTCATATCTCTGCATCTTTGAAATAATACTTGTAGACTAAACAGTGCATCTCTTGTACCTACGCCTTTCATGAATCCAAACTGTGTGTCTTGTATTCTCTCTTCGCATAGCTTGTATATTCTACGATGTATAATTTTAAGAAAAAGTTTTAATGTATGGCTCATTAGACTTATTAGCCTATATTCTCCGCACTTTTTTGCTCCCTGTTTCTTTGGTAAGGTAATAAATTCTGAAAGTAGTCAATCTTTTGGGATATTGCCTGTGTCATAGATATTATTGATTTTATATATTATTGATATTATTGATATTTGTAGATAAATTTAATTTACCTGATATAATGTCGTTATTATTTACTAACACACTTTTATTTTAACAATTAATTTGTCTAATTCACCTTCGGTTTCTTTCCATAATAGCCTTACACAACAAAAACTTTTTATTTTAATATTGTAATCCAGTGGTCAAAGGTTTGACCTTTAAAATTATACAAACAAGCTGAATTTTGTTTAGAATGCCAATTTTGGGTTCATAGACAAAATACAAAAAAGTTTTACCCCGTATATCATAAAACACCGAAAAAGATTATTAATCGTTTTGCATCTGTGAAATTGTTTATGTACGCATTTTTGAGTCTGCTTATAATAATTATAATTGCTTTTTCGATTGATCTTGATTCCGCCAAGATATTTAAGCTGGAAGTAAAGATTGGTCTTTTTAGGATGATACTACTACTCAGTGGACTGGCTGTCAGAGCAGTCAATTTTATTGTTTTAGTCCGGATTTTTTTGTCATCAGAAATTCGTTAGTGTAATATTCAAAGAAAGATGTTTTTATTTAATTCCACGAATTTTGGTTAAAAGAAGGTGATTTTAATCTCAAAATTCTATATAGCTATTTTTGTAAAGTCAGATAATCAGCGGTTTATTGTAGTGTTTCGTATCACGAAATTTAATAACAGCGTTTGTGAGGGCTAAGTGGATCCACATGATTTATGGAAAAAATAAGCAGCCGAGTTTTGAAGAATTCTTCTTACGGTGACATCCTTAAGGACGTTGGCCATTACATTTGCCCATTTAATCTTATTTGTAGCAGCCCTGACTAGTTCTATGGAGGTCATGTTCGTCCATTGCCGTAGGTTTTTAAGCCAAGAGTTGCGTTTTCTTCCTGGTCCTCTTTTGCTATTGACTTTGCCTTCAATTATAAGTTGGAGCATTTCATACTTTTGATTTCTTATGATATGACCAAAATATTGTGTTTTCCGTTCTTTTATTATAAGCTGGAGACGGACAATACACGACATCACGTCGGCCACTACACTCCCCCTGGGGGGTCAGGATTGAAGAGAGAGTTTATAAGCATAAGCTCTCTTTTCTTATTCATTCTCCGCAAGACTTCCGCATTTGTCGTATGGCTCATGTAGGATATTCTGAGCATTTTACGGAAACACCAGAGTTCGAATGTTTGGATTCTTTTTTGTGTTGCTTCTGTCATTGTCCAGGCTTCAACATCATAGAGCAAGGTGGAGAAAACATAGCACTTAAGTATTCTAGTTCTCAATGAGGTGCCTAGCTGGCGGTTGCATAGAACTTTTTGCATTTTGTAAAACATTGTACGTGCCTTTTTCAGGCGTATTCTTATCTCTAGTGAGTGGTCCCAAGTTTCGTCAAGATTACTTCCAAGGTACGTTGTTCTTGTTACTCTTTCCAGATCTGTTCCGTCGACATTGACCTTCGTTTTTATCTTCTTTGTATTCAATTTCATTCCAAACTCTCTACAGGTTGTCGTTACTCGGTCCATTAAGCGTTGCAGGGCTTTAGCATTATCTGCCAGTATGACAGTGTCATCAGCATATCGCAGGTTATTTATACATTGGCCGTTTATAATTATACCATCCGAGGTGCCTTTCAAAGCTTTCTGAAATATCTTCTCAGAGTAAACATTGAACAGCAAAGGTAATAGGACACATCCCTGTCTTACTCCCTTCTCTATATTGATTTTTCCAGATGTTTCGATTTTTATTCTGATTTTAGCCTTTTGTTCTTGGTAGAGGTTTGAAATGATGCTTAAGTCTTTATCGTCGATATTACATGACCTTAAAATATCTTTGAAGAATGCATTTTGTTATCATTCAGGATAACTTGAAGCACAGGTTGATGTTTGACGTCTGCCAAGATTTTTCCAGCGTCTATTTTGTGTTTCTCATAGGTCGGATCTGATAGTTTGAAGTTTGTGTGGGATAGTGCTTTTTGTAACCAATTTCAACAAAATAAACTTTCGTTATAACATAAAAAGAAATAATCAGCCAGTAAAGCAAATAAGTTTTGTTAAATTTTTCTAAATAAACATTAAACATCTTTAACATAATAAGATTTGCTTTCACTTTAGTTTAAAGGGTTGTAAATAAATATAAGTTTTATGGAAGAGCTAATTTTCATATTTTAGTTTTCTTTAAAATAAAGTTAAACTTGATAATTAATTAATATTTCAGAAAAGTTTGGTAAGTATTTCATTATGACTTTATGACAGTCAATTCATTCAATTTATGTGAAATAAAAATTAATATGTAATGTTTCTCTTTAAACCAAAAGTTTAAAATTATTTACAAAGCACGTGATGTTCTTGTGTATTAAGGTATAAAAGCGCTTATTAAAAGCTTAAAAATTTTTTATTATAAAGAAGATCTTTTCGGAATTGTATCATTCCATCATCAGTTTAATAAAAAGTTGTTGAAAAAACATTGTGTGGCCACATAAAAAACATTCGATGGACATCTGGATTTAAAAATAATCTTCATGTTATTTATTCAGGTAAATGAAATAGACTCTTAAATTGTGTAATATTAAAAAATGAAACTGGGGGCATCTTATATGACCCCCTGAACTTGGTGAGGTTTTATCGACTTACATTACCTCTGATCTGTGTTGGAGTCTAGGGCTAATTGCATTTACCTGAATAAGTAATATGAAGATTATTTTTTAAATCCAGATGTCCATCGAATGTTTTTTATGTGGCCACACAATGTTTTTACAACAACTTTTTAATAAACTGATGATGGAATGATACAATTCCGAAAAGATCTTCTTTATAATAAAAAATTTTAAGCTTTTAATAAGCGCTTTTTTATACCTTAATACACACGAACACCACATGCTTTGTATTCAACAGGTATACTAGCCACTCCTGGATATCTCCACTTCATGGTTTGTTCCAGTTTCACTTTTTAAAAATTAAAATTATTTCTTTTAAAAAATATATTCACTTTTGAATTATTTTTTTAAAAAGGAAAACCTTTCCAAGTACTAAGAGGATTTTTTTAAACAGTGTCCTATTTTAAATAGTTTCAGAATCTTCCTGTATTGTGTTTCCTAGGACATTTCTTTAAGTATTTTTTGATTTTTTTTATGTAGTCCTCCCTAATTTCAGTCCCCAAGTTCAGTAATTGTTCAGTCCCTCCTTTTAACCTCCTATAAGTAAATTATTAATTATTACAGTGAGAGTGGAAAAACGTAGAAAATAGATTCAAAAAGAATTTGTACTCTGTAGAACAAAATATTTTAAATAAAAAAAATGTAGCTGAGATAATTTTAAAGAATAATGTTTACTAGCAATTCTTCTATGAAACAAGAGAAAAAAACCGTTCACTCAGAAACAACGCTTGAAGCGACCGGAGATTTTGAATATATGCACGCCAAATTAATTTTAAATAAAACTTGTATTAATTTGACGGCAAAAATTCGATATGTTTTAATCAAACTGTCCTATCGACAAAATGCAATTATGCAATTTTTGTATTTTGCTAAAAATGAAGTGACCAGGTTTTGCTAGTGTATACTATTAATGGCTCTATGTAGCAGTTTAGGATGCAAATACGGAAACCTAAAGAAATTTAACGCTGACAAAGTTAGTTATTTAATTTGGTAAAAGTATTTCTAGCTTTTATCTTCAGTATATTCGTCACAGTTCCCTTGATTGTTTAAGGCAACTCCAAGATATTTAAATTTCTTAACTCTGTCTATAAGTTAATTGTTTATTTTTAACTGTGTTTACATGTAAGATTGTCTGCTGATTATCAATAATTTTGTTTTTGTGATGTTAATGTAGACATTATATTCCTCTCCCACTGTATTAATATTATTTACTATAAAGAACGACAGTTAAAATTTGACTTCACATATGGTGCCTCCGCTTATTCGCTTATACGTATTTCGTCCTAGCAGGATTCATCAGAGCGACTCCGCAGAAGCTTTGAACGTGAAAACAAATATTTTTCTTCGAGAGAAAGTACTAATAAAACACCTTCATAAGAACGCTACGGCGCCATCTGAGAATAAAACAAAAAGGTTGAAATCCGAATATATCTTGGCGATCGAAACCAAAATTCAGATTTTTACTTAAAATTGTTGACGAAATAGGTATAAGCGAATAAGCCAAGGTACTACTGTAAAGTCAAATCTTAACTGCTTTTGTATATTTATTTGCTCTTTATGAGTATAAGAAACCAGTTTACGAAAGGTTTTTGCTTAGAATAATTAATAAGTCTTGGAATGCAATGTTAGATCTCCCATATCGGTCTTTTCATCGTCTTTTTTGCCTTGTAAACTGTAGAAAATACAGACTTAAGCAAAAATCTAAATTTTGTCTTTGACAACCAAGAAATCTTCTAATTTTTACTTTGTGCTATTGTTTACTATTACTTGTAATTCTTCTATGTTATTCTGCAATGATCGATGTATTATAAACACATTGCAAATTCTTTACGGGAGTTCCATTTATTTGATAACTATTATTCTGTTGTGCAAGTTGAAAGATCTTTTTTACATAAATGTTAAACAGTAGAAGGCAGAGGAGGTAGCCTTGTCTCACGCTCTCACTTATTTCCACTTGTATATATAGACTATTAGAGATCCTTAATTCTGCCTTTTGATCGCAGTACAGCTGTTGGATCATCTTTATATATTTTCTATCAATATGAATTAGCCCTAACGCCTGTATATTATATCTAAAATTGTCAAAAAACATTATGGTAATCAATAAAACAAACTAAAGACATCTCTCCTCTAGTCATAGATTCTTTGCACCAGTAACTGCTTACAAAAAAGCTTCTCTCGTGTTCCTTAATGGTTTTTGAACCAAACTGAATGTTTCTTGTTTTTCTCCACATTAGCTAGAAATCTGCTTATAAACAACTTTTAAGAATGCTTTGAGTGCGTGGCTCATTAAACTGATTAGGCAATGATCTTCGCAGAGATTGGCGTTGTGCTTCTTTGAAATTGCTACGAAAATTGACTTTAGACAATCTGGTGGTCTTTTTACACTATTGTATATGTTATTAAAAAGTTTTCATAGGTACTTTACATTGAACTACCTGTGCAAACATCTATGAAAAATATATTAAAATAAATCTTTCGAAATTCGAAAAATTCTTAAAAATATCTTTTTGGATAGTTAGAATATGACGGAAAAGAACGTATAAAAGAAAGAAATTTGCGGTTTATTTACAAAATAATGATTTAAAAACAAGTTTGTCAATAGTTTCATTAATTTATCAAATTAACTATATTTTGAAATATTTCAAGCTTTTATCATTTTTATTAAATTGAAGATTTTTTGAATATTCTGTATATTACTTTTTTGTTACAAAAACAACTGGATCTGGAAGATTTATTAAGTAAAATATTAAGAAAATGGGATTAAAGAACTAACTTTTGATAGCTTTAATCTCTTAAAGAGTAAACAAAATATTCAATAAATCTCTTTTATCTTTTAGTTTATGTTAGTTTTATAGTCTCAGTTATGATTTGATTTTATTTTTAAAACCATAAAAATAAAACATATTAAATTTATAATATAATCTGGTTCAAAGTAGGTTACAAGGAGATCGCTCTTTAAATTTATTTCAAATTTTATTTTCATATTATATATGTTTTACTTTTCCAAACATTTTGTCAGTTGAAATATGTTCTTGTTGAGAATGTAATACATTTATATTGTATACACAGATATATTGGTGTAAGAGTAAGCGGAACGCACCCATAGTGTCATGGGTTGACATGACAGACAATAATAGTAATGTCAATGAGTATCATGTAGTTGTAGGTAGTAGTAAGAAGTATGGTGGCTTAAGTTAGGTTAGTTAATTAGTATGTATGTTATAGGAAATAAAGCCTTTTATAATAGTAGTAAAGTACGACTATTTATTTTCCAAATCCACACCTTAACATGGTAGCAGAGGTCCGTGGTTGGAAAGTCGTACCTTTTACAACAGAAAAAGTTTGGTGCAGTTTGAAAAAAAAAAGTGTGACACATGATGGCAGGTAGTAGTGATTTTAGAATACCTATATTCGATGGGGAGAATTATAAAATGTGGAAAAAACGTCTTATGCTATTTTTGAAAATGAAGAAGTGTGATGTTGTGGTAACCAGACCGAAAAATGAAAATGATGATACAAATTGGGATGACGATGATGTAAAAGCAATGAATTATATATGCGGTGCAATATCGGATCGACAGATGGAGTACATCGACGAAAAAACTACGGCGTATGAGATGATAAAGAAATTTGATAATTTATATTTGAAAGAATCAACGGCATTGCAGATAGTATGTAGAAATAACTTGGAAAGATTAAAATTGAACAACTATGGAGACTGTGCAACATTTTTTAGTGACTTCGAAAAAGCTATAAACGAGTTAAAAAGCGCGGGTGCTAGTGTGTCTGAAAAGGAAAAATTGAACTATATGTTAAACACGTTGCCAGAGTCGTACAGTTATATTGGTGATTTAATAGATACATTAAAAGAAGATGATCAAACTGCAGACTACGTAAAAACTAAGGTTATGATGTCCGAATTAAAAAATCAAAACAATGATTTTGGAAGAAAATCCAGTACATTTGTGGTAAATAAAGGTCGACAGGATCGATCATGCTTCCAGTGTGGCGAAGTTGGTCATTTCAAGCGAGATTGCAAAAATGGCGCCAATCAAGCGTCGGGTAATGGCGGACAAACGACAAGCAGTAGAGGCTGGTGGAGAGAAACGCGAGGTCGACAAGAAGCCGGAAGAGGAAGCTACGTCAGAGGACGTGGCCACTCACGTGGACAGCGCGGAACGCATGGAACAAGTGCACAGCGGTTCAACCGACAAGGACAGAAGAACGAAGAGCGAAACAGTGCTTCTTGGCTTACAACAGTAGCTCTTGGTAAGGATATGTCAGTTATTGCACAAAATACTGAAATAGGTAATGTAAATAATTGTATTGAAATAAAATGGCTTTTAGATAGTGGTTGTACAGACCACATTATTAATGATGAAAAATTATTTGATAAATGTAAATTACTTAAAGATCCCATTAATGTTTATTTAGGAGATAATAGGGTTGTAAAAGCTACTAAAATTGGAAATGTTTTAAGTTACTTTGATGCTTTTGGTAAAAAGAGTTTAGTAGATATGCAAAATGTTTTCTATGTTAAAGATATGAAATCAAATTTGATAAGTTATAGCAAAATAACAGAAAATAATAAGATTATTTCTCTAGGTAATATTTCAAAAGTTTTTGATAAACTTGGTAATATAACAGCAGTTGCTTTAAAAAATAATGGCTTATATATTATGAAAAGTAAATTAAAATCAGTTGAATTGCATGTAAATGTTGCAAATAAAGATATGAATAATATGAATCAAAAGGAAAAATGGCATCGTTTATTAGGTCATGTAAATTTTAAATATTTGAATATTTTATCTAAAGATCAGCTGTTGAATGGAATTCCTAATGAGTTTGAATCTGAATTTATGAAATGTAAGATTTGTATTGAAAGTAAAATGCATAATATTCCGTTTGTAAACAGTAGAAAAAAAGCTAAAGATATTTTAGAGATTGTACATACTGATGTTTGTGGGCCTTTTCGAACTACTGGGTTTAAAGGTGAAAATTATTTTGTTTCTTTCATTGATGATTATAGTAAGATTTCTAAAGTATATGCTATAAAATCAAAAGCAGAAGTATGTGATTGTTTGAATGAATATACGAATGAAAGTGAAAATTTGACTGGAAAGAAAATAAAGATTTTAAGATGTGATAATGGGAAAGAATATTTGAACAGTAAAGTCTACAGATTTGCAAAAGAAAGGGGTATAGTAATTGATAATTGTCCTACATATGTACATGAATTGAATGGGACTGCAGAACGGTTTAATCGAACTATAATGGATATGTCAAGATGTTTGTTGGCTGAAGCAGATATTCATAAAAAATATTGGCCTGAAATAGTTTGTGCTGCGGTTTATTTGAAAAATCGTACTTTATCTGATACAATTGAAAAGAAAACTCCATATGAAATATTTTTTGGACAGAAACCTGATGTTTCTAATTTGCGTTTGTATGGAAGTAAAGTTTTTGTACGAAGACCAGAACAGAAGAGAATCTCTAAATGGGATAAGAAAGCTGATATGGGAATTTTAATTGGTTATAGTAATGTTGGTTATCGTGTATTATTAAATGGCAGAGTCATTGTTGCTAGACACGTGGATATTGTTGAAGAAAACGTTAAGTGTATAGGTTTAGACTTTAACGAATCAGATAATGATAATAATGAAGAGTGTTACCCTGATAAAATTGATGAAAGCTCTGAAAATGACTCAATAGATGAAACTTTTGAAAGTACAAATGAAAGTATGGATGATAGTGTGAATAAAAATGAACCTGAGTTACCTAGATCTCACAGAGCCAAAAATCCTCCAAAGAAATTTGATGACTACTATGTATATAATAGTAGTATTTTTGTAAATATGTGTAGAACTGATATACCACATACATTTGAGGAGGCGATAAATTCTAATGAAAGTAAGTATTGGAAAACAGCTATGGACAAAGAAATTGATAGTTTAAATAAAAGTAAAACTTGGAAATTGGTTAAAAATGATACAAACAAAAATATTCTGGATGTTAAATGGGTTTATACTAAAAAGTCTGATAATACTTATAAAGCTAGATTGGTTGTACGAGGTTTTCAACAAACTGATGAAATTGATGATATTTATTCACCTGTGGCTAAAATGCAAACATTAAAGATTTTATTGTCATATTGTTGTCAAATGGGCCTAGTAATTGAACAAATGGATGTTGAAACAGCCTTTTTAAATGGTAAAGTAATTTCTGAAGTTTATATTAAACAACCTAAGGGTTATGAAGATGGAACAAGTAAAGTTTGTAAATTAGTTAAAGCTTTATATGGTTTAAAAGAAAGTCCAAGGGCATGGTATGAGTGCCTAGATACATTTTTGATAAATTTAGGTTTTGAAAGAAGTAATATTGATCCTTGTTTGTACGTTTATAAAATTGGAAATGATATTATTTACTTATTAATTTATGTCGATGATTTATTGATTTGTGGTAGAAATTTAAATGAAATTAAAAGGATTAAAATTTTATTATCAGAAAAATTTAAAATGAAAGATATTGGTGAAATTAAAGAATATCTTGGTATTACTGTTGATTATGATTCTAGTAAACATGAAATGAGATTGGATCAAAATAAATATATTGAATTATTAAGGAAAAAAATATAATTTAGAAAAAGGTAAACTGTATAATACACCTATGGAAGTAAATTTAAAAATTGATAAATCTGATCATTGTGAAAGAAATATTAAATATAAAAATTTAATTGGTGCACTATTATACATAAGTTCGGCAACAAGGCCTGATATAAGTTTCAGCGTAAATTATCTGAGTAGATTTCAAAATTGCTATAATGAAACGCACTTTAAATATGCTGTACGAATTTTGAAATATTTATGCTTAACTAAAGATTTAAAATTGTTTTATAACAGAAATGAAAAAGTAAGTATTATTGATTGTTATGTGGATGCCGATTGGGCAGGTGATCATTTAGATAGAAAGTCTACAACTGGTTTTGTAATAAGATTGTTTGGTAATGTAATTTATTGGAAATCTAGAAAACAAAAAAAGCGTTACAAAAGCTTCAACTTTTGCAGAGTATGTAGCATTGTCAGAAGCAGTAAGTGAATTGATATTTGTAAAAGAATTGTTGAAAATATTTGATATTGAAATAATAAAGCCAATTGATGTTTATGAAGATAACACTGGTACAATTAGTATAGCTAATTATGGCAATTTTACAAAAAATTCTAAGCATGTTGAAATTCATTATCATTATGTAAATGATTATGTTAAAGCAAATGTTATAAATGTGGTTAAAGTAGATTCTGATGATAATATTGCAGATATTTTTACGAAGTCCTTGGGCCAAGATAAATTTGAAAAATTTCGAAGTATGTTAAATTTGAATTAATGTAAATACAATGTAAATGTAAGGAGGCGTGTTGAGAATGTAATACATTTATATTGTATACACAGATATATTGGTGTAAGAGTAAGCGGAACGCACCCATAGTGTCATGGGTTGACATGACAGACAATAATAGTAATGTCAATGAGTATCATGTAGTTGTAGGTAGTAGTAAGAAGTATGGTGGCTTAAGTTAGGTTAGTTAATTAGTATGTATGTTATAGGAAATAAAGCCTTTTATAATAGTAGTAAAGTACGACTATTTATTTTCCAAATCCACACCTTAACAGTTCTACATTTAATACTATTTATTCTCATACAAAAGCTTAGACCTTTTAATAATTTATTTCCACCACAGTTATATAACTTATATAACAGTTACATATAACCTAATACAAATTTTGAAAGTTTTGTAGCAATTCTTGGACATAATATGTAAGTTTTTTTCTTTCATTTGTGTGGTATAAATCTTGTAATTATTAATATAGTATATTTTGTATCATTTGTATTTCTGACTGTTTGTGTTGAGACAAAAATAAATGTTTAATTATTTCCTCTAAGCCATTTTGTTTTTTTATTTTAGAAAAGTCTCCTAACCTTTTTTTTGTGTTTCTTATTTAAGGAAAGAAGAGCCTTTTTTCCTAAATCCAGCAAGATTAGGATTCTTCGAAGCGGCGTCCTTTTTTTTTCAAATAGCTAGGGGTCTTTTCTTGTTGTTTTATTTGTTTATTTGTCCCAGAAGATTCATGCAAGTACTCCTTTGTTTCATTATCATATTTTAATGTACTATAATTAACTTTATTTGTGTACTATCCACTTTCTTACCAGCCGTTCTTGTTACTGCCTTTGCAGAAGGATTCCGGTTCATCCAACGTCATTGATAATTCTGGTTTTGCCACTGCATCTGCTTTGTTCATTGCCCATATCATACTGGTACCCAGGCTACCGTAACCTTGCTACTGTCTCCAAATTTATTTAAGACACCAACACAATCCCGTACTATCATAGCACGGATCTCTACAGATTTAACTACTTTAAGGGTTGCCCGGCTATCCGTGAAGATGGCAATTAAACGTTGTGTTATTTACTGAATGTTTATTTCTTCCAGGCAGTGATGAATTGCCGTTATTTTCCCCTCGAAAATTGTGATATCCTACTATACCGGCTTTTAGGCCCTCCAATATTTTCGAGCAATCAAACCAGGAGGTAGCTTCCGCATGTATGTGTATACCTTTCTTTCAGTCTTACTTGTCTGGTATATTAAATTTTAATTGCCAATTTATTGTCAAAACTATATGTCGTAGCTGTTGCTTCAATGGTTTTCCCCAATACATATCTGCTTTTAGCTCCTCGATTAGCTTTTTATTGTCAGCACTATGCGCCTGGCTTATATATAGCTGACTATGAAATGCAATAAAAAGAAATATAGAGAACACTCAAAATATATTTCAGTCAAAGGCAGAACAATTTTTAACACTTATAGATGCAAAGTGCATCTACATAATTAAAATAAAGATATTATAAATTCCAATAAACTTAGCCGGCACATTGTAAAGAAGACATCCTAACGTCGAAGAATTTTAAAACAGCAATATTACGAGTATTTACATGTTTTGTTTAACAATTCCAACAGAACGGTTTTCTATTTTTATTTAGTATTTAACATTTGCGTTTGGATGGCAAAAAAACACGAAATCAACGAAGAACTGTTTCGAACTGCAAAGAGTGATACACAATTTGTCAGTATGTTAAAATCGATGAACAGTTACCAGGATTTAAAGAACATAGTCATTTCAGAGAGTCTTCTTCTTCAGCCTTCATTTATCCAATGTTGGACATAGGCCTCCTCCAATTGCTTCCACGCTTCCCTATCTTTTGCAATTCTCATCCACTGCTTTCCAGCTACAGCAGTTATATCGTCTATCCATCTCTTTTTAGGTCTTCCCACGCTTCTTTATTTCTCGAGGTCTCCAGAATGTCACTTTATGAGACCATCTGTTGGTGTCTTGTCTTGCTACATGTGCTACCCATTGCCATCTCAATGTCGCTATTTTTTCCATGATGTCGGTTACTTTAGTTCTTTCGGTTACTTAGTATTTCGGTGTTAGGAATTTTATCTCTGTGGCTTATATTTAACATGGCCCTCTCCATGGCCCGTTGAGTTACTCTTAATTGTTCTGCCATTCGTCTTGTTATTGCCATAGTTTCAAATCCATAAGTTGCCACTGGTAGTATAAAAGTGTCATATGTTTTTCGTTTTAAGTGAATTGGGATTTTTCTGCCTTTTAAAATGAAGCTCAACTTACCAAAAGCAGCCCATGATAATTGTGCCCTTCTTTTAATTTCTAGGGATTGATTTTCCTTTTCGTTTTTAATTGCATGTCCTATATATATATATATATATATATATATATATATATATATATATATATATATATATATATATATATATATATATATATATATATATATATATTGTTTTACCTTTTCTATATTGATGTTATTTATCGTAATGTTTTCTAGGCTGTTGCTTAATATCTTTGTTTTGTCGAGATTCATTTTTAATCCTATTTGATTCGATTTGTGATTTAAATCTTGTAGCATTGATTTTAGTTCATGGATATCTGTGCTTATTAGTACTATGTCGTCTGCAAAACGCAAATGGTTAAGATATACTCCATCTATTTTTAATCCATTTTCGGCCCAATTTAGTTGTTTCAAAGGGTACTACCCAATAAATATGGAGTGAAAATTGTTGCCATGGTTGATTCTAACGTGTTGAAAAAAGCAAAATACGAAAGTTTGTATAGCCAAACAACCTGACAGACTTAATTCTGTTAAAGTTGATGTTGGAAGCATAGTTTAGAGGTATTTTTTTCTGATTTCTGGTTTTGATTGCAATATTACTTGTGACAATTGGTTTCTCTACTTTCACTTATAACAAATTTGCAAATAGGCCAGGTTCTATCAAAAATAGAAATAAAAGTGGTGCGGATTCTATATATAAAATCTTTTGCTACATACGACGTATCTTAAAATGTTGGCTAGTAGTTATTTTCTTTAACCTTTTGTATTTGGTGCCACAAATGGTTAAATAACTTTATGTTGCTAACAAAAAAGTTGCTCACGTATAAGAAGATTCATTTTAAAATATTATCTAACTGATGGTCATCAAAGGCACCTTAACAACTGTCAAATTTGCCCAGGGACGTACGAGATAGAAGATAATAAGTATGAGGAATAAATGTTTTGGTTGAACAAACTTCTGACCCAACTACAATAACAAAAAGATGCCAATTTTTCAAGAAACACAGTAAAACAAAATATAATTGTTAAATGTGTCACAAACGTAAGTCTTAGACAAAAAGTAATAGTAGCATGTAATATGAAAGATTTAATACAAATATTTTTAAATTCGTTTATGATATTCTTGCTCTTAAAAGTGAATCCTTTGGCCGTTCATGGCCAAATACACGTAAAGAGGAAATCTCAAAATTAGTTCCCACCCAAAGGAAAATGTCTAGATCCGCCACTGCGTCTTTTACATGAGTGCGAATGGTAAAAGGTTAAACGAATATCTAAACAATAAATATCTAAAAGATACCAAGATTTCATTGAACTAGGAATAATATACCTAAAAATTATCTAAAAGTTTTGTTCCCTAAACTTTTCAAATAAATCACATTTTTTAATAAAGGTTTAAATAGGTCGCTATATATTATTTCTAAGAAAAACCAAACGGTTTGAAGTTTAAATTAAAATATGACAAAAATTATAAATGATTCCCGCCTTTGACTTCCTTTTGGAAACGGATATCACCTGATATAAAAAATGTTTAATCCGCTCTACATTGACTTTTCCATTACCTTATTGCAAAGTTTACGCGGTGTGATTTATCACTTTTTCCAAGGAAAGGTTTTTATTTAGCCCTATCAACGATGCGAGATTTGCAGTTTTATTCAAGGTTGATTTGAGTGAATAGTAGAAGGGCTGTTTAAGCGCCCACCTCCATAGTCCGGCAGGTTAAGGTCGATAGCAAACACCACGAAATGGAAGGGTTAAAAGGAAGTTGAGTGATGTTTAAAGTAAGGGTGTGTTATCGCAAAATATGTGCTTATATCGAATATTTTTTCTTAAAAAAATTAGACCATATTTTTTATATACGGTCATAATTGATAAAGGAAATAAAATAGCCGATTTAAATGCCGACGGGCAACTACGTTAACTTTTACTGAAGTTAAGGGATCAAGTAAAAATATAATTTATTTTTTATAAGTAGTTTTACAATATTTTTACTGTAATATACAATTCTGCAGTTGTTTGTGTATGGATTGTACGTAGAATAAATAAAATAGACGTGATATTGTTTTACAGATGCACCAAAGAATATTCGTATCTATTCTTCAGGTAAGGAAACCGTATTATAAAATTGCAATAAAAGATCTTCAAATGTTGATAATCACTTGAAAGAAATTATACCCATGCATAAATACTTTACTACTGGTAATGTAACAAAATATGTGTGTACTTCGAGGTTTAGAATGTCAATGTAATAAAAGTGTGTATGTGTAATGTAACACAAGTATTTGGGGTAATGTAAACGATAACGTATAATTTAAAGCTGGTTAGCAAAAGATGCCGGAGAGTGACTACTTGACACTCAAAAGAGGATTCGGCCAATTTGCATGCCCTACACAGAGCGTAGAATAAGAAAATGAATGACAAGCTAATAAACAATCTATATGTATATAACTAATGTAAATAAAAGTGATTATAGAAGTTGCTCCAAAATGTGAGTGGCTACCAGGAAAGTATTAAGATAAACTTTCCAAGGTATCTTGTAAAGCTATTTGCTGAAATAAAAGAAGGATACAGGTATTAATTGAAATATTTAGTTTTCACCAAAAGTTCAATCCCTATCCAAATATATACAGTCTAAATTTACCCTAAAATACCCACCACCAATTATGTACAGTTAATCTAGTTACTTATATACAAAAACAATATAAATACCCTGGTTACACACAAATGATCCTTGATAATCTGAACTTTTAAATAATAAAATATAAGAATAAATTTAAAGACTATGCCTAAAAAGGTAATTTACTTGCCTACTAGAGATGTAACTCGGAATTTCGGCGTTTAATTGAATGTCTTGACAAGTAATAAAGACACTATCCTGATGGGATAGATGTGCAAATGTTTAAATATATAAAAATAATAAAATATCAATTAATAACTCTCTGGTTAAATGTGTACACAAGAAACCATACAAATGAGTTAAAAGGGAGGATTTAAGACCTTAACCTACTTAGTCCCTAAAAATAAGTATAAGTATAAGTATTATTTCAAAAAAAAAATGATGGGTTTTTTTATTATTAAGTAAAAATAGTATGATTGAACGTTCTAAACAAAAAATATTATATAAAAAAAATTAAACCTAATAAATAAACTTAATACAGGTTTACTATTTTATAAAGGGAGATAATTCCCGCTGATTTCTCAAAAATTGTCCGGGTATCAGAAGGTCAGATCTGGACCTCTGGAGAACAGCTACGGCAAAAAAATAGCCCTGGAACCAGGTATAACCTGATTAGGTTTTAACTTAATCTTTCTACTTATGAGAATTATTCCAAAAAAAAACAAAATCAAAACATTCTTTCTGTGACTTCTGCTTGACTCCTAAAGGTAGGCTAAAAAAACATTTGTTTTACAGTTCTTTCTTATTCTTGATACAGAGTAGGGAAAAACACAATGTTTATGAATCTTGAAAGGTTTTATAAAGGTTACTTATGAAGTGTGAAAGCGAAAAACTTAATGGTTTTGTAGATAATATGACCGTCGTCGTATGGTTTAACAATATTTTAAGTAAAATGGATTAATTATATCGAAAATTTTAACGAAAAGCATGATATGGATAATAATATATTTTATAATAGAATGAACGGTATAAGGCAGAATATTTTTAACGACACTCTTAATAGCAATTTTCACGATAGAAATTATATTTTTAAGGCCGGGAGGTAAAATTAAAATACATATGATTTTATATCAATAACAATTTTCAGTAATAACAATTAACAGTTCAGAAAAATATCGAATCAAATGAAACGTGACAATACAGGATCTCAAAATAGCTGATGGTTTTTATATTTTCGTTTTATTGATAATTTGATACACTTACCAACTCGAGAGTGGCTATAAACTAAACAAGACAATTAAAAAACCCCAAACTAAAACTTTTCTGCTACTTCCTCTTCATAAAAAAAACTTTAAACTTCAAAAAAAACCTTTTTCTCAGCCACCTCTGTCCCCTACGTTTAAACTCATGTGTCTTTTAAGAAAGTCGAAGTAGAAGTGAGCGGTAGTCACTTGTTTTGAGCTAGCTAAAGTATGGTTGCAAACCTGAACGCTTGGTGTCGCTGGTTAATCATCATCATCATCATCATCCAGCCTCTATTTATCACGTCCACTGCTGGACATAGGCCTCCCTTAAACTCCTCCATTCCTCACGATTTTGTGCTCTTTGTTGCCAATTTTTAGTGATACGCCTGATGTCGTCGGCCCAACGTGTAGGTGGTCTTCCTCTACTGCGTTTGTCTGCTCTTGGCCTCCAATTTGTAATTTTGCTCGTTCATCGTAAATCGTGCATTCTCGCTACATGGCCTGCCCAGTTCCATTTTAGTTCCGCTATGCGTTCCTGCAGCGTACAGGACGAGTATTACTGATGTTGTGGAACGTATAGCGGAACTGGTTAATACCAACTTAAAATTTAAGAATTAAGAAAATCATTAAGAGGATTTGATTTTAAAAATTTGATTTAAAAATGTTTAAGGATTATTGAAGTAACGGACTCGTTACAGTAAGTAATAAATAAATATATTGAAAGTAGGTACAAGTAGCATAAACTAAGAAAGAAATTATATGAACAAAAACAAAATGTGTATTCAGTGTTGTTTTTTTTTTGTTGCTTGCTAATAACAATTTTATTTTTGTTGCATTGTAGAGCGTCATACCAGAGATGAATCTGAGATTTCAGATGAAATTAGGGATATATTAGATTTCTCATCAGACAATATATTGCAGATCCTAATGTTGTCCTGCGCGGTATACACCGATATGAGAAAAAGAAAAAAGAAAAGAGCCAATTCATAAGTAGATATAAATAATACTTTATTAGACCAATATAAACTTAGACGAAAAAGTCCGCGAGAAAGTTTTAAAACGCACGAACAAAGATACGAGAAAAATGGAATAGGAGAGACGAGAAAAACGAAAGCGTATGTTACAAGAACTAAAAAAGATATTAAAGAAAAAACTATGTAATAGCTGAAATTATGTAGAAATAAAATAGGTATATATGTACACCGGTATTTAAGGCGGTACGCCCTTCCGGTAGGGATCTATCATCGAGCCGCAAGCCCTTATCTCTTGCCTGCTTGTACTGCTCCACCATAGGCCGATCAGATCCCAGCATATCCTAGTCTAAGCCGCAGATTCATCTAGAATTTTAAACTGCTGCGTTAACCTTTTTGTTTTCTGTACACCAAGCTGGAGATCGAACCCACATCCACTGAACCACTCGTAGTGAAGCGAATAAGAACCGGCCGCACAGCCCGCTTGGCTATCTGACCGACCGTCTGACCGACCGATTTGACGAATAAAATAAGTGCAGGGAGAAAATAAAGGACGAAGTTCGCTTGCAACTTTTCAAAAGATTCAGAGAATTTAAAGTTAAAATCGTAGGCGAGAATATATAGCTGCTCTTATGTATGAGAAGAGTTCTATGGGAATTATGTGTTTTGACCCAAACAAACAACGATGCTGACAGCATACCATAATTTATCATTTTCCTGTTTATGGCATCCGTTTTCTTGATTGCAAGGACTGTTTTATAAAAACTTATAATATTAATAAGAAATTCATAGAAGTTACAGCAGCGAAAAAATGTTGAGAAAATAACGGTAAGAGATCAAATTTTATCTATAAACTTATATGAAAGTGACTATACAAGAACGCAGTCATCGAGGAAAGATTTACCTTCACACTACACTTAGGGTAAGGTGGAAGAAGTGCACCCCCGTTTATTCATATTTAATATTAATTGTTTCAATGTTCTGCTAAATCGAGAATAAGTGCACCAAGTACTTTGACAATGATCTTTATTTAGGGAAGATTCCAAATCTGTAACTTTTCACGATTATTAATTATAATTTTTTTCTCTTACATATCGCAGTGGTAAATTTTACCCCTCAGTTTGGGGTAAGTGCGTCTTCCAGACATAGTTTTATATAGTTTCCTTGCATTGAATTACTGGATAAATGGCTACTTACTCGGCTTTTCTGAACACAGTTCTATTTTTTTTTTGATAATTTTGAAAACAAAATAACTGCAGAATGACACACCAAAAAATAAGAAAGTACATTATTTAAAAGCAAAAATTGTACAGTTTATCTTAATTTATGTTATGTCTTGCGTAAAATTAAACTTGAAATTATGCATTCCTCTGCTAACATGTGGAGCTGGTAATACTTTAAGGATATCCTGTTTTGTCACAAGGAAACTTTTTTTCCTCGGGAACTTACTGGGTATAACTTTCAGTGGGAGAAATTACGTGAACTATATATAAAATGTTATTTCTGTCCCGACTTTGACTTTTGAAAGCTACCAGAACCCAGTCTCCCACAGAAAATTCAGTAGCAGTAGTGTTTGTAGTAGGAGATGTTCGAAAGATACTGGACATCTAAAAAATAGAGAAAAAAATCATAAGGTTACGAGAGTAGCTCGCTAAAATCTACGTCCATATTGTTGAAATACGATACTCATGAGTTTTTCTCGAAGGTGGCAACATCTGTCACATCTAGAGAAGTCTCTTTGCGCTGATCTCTGACGTCCGCTAAAATCTGCCATCGCCTTAAAGAAGAAGCCTCGTAACAATCTCCGGGTACAACTTTATCATCAAAAGATACCTCCCTTCTTAAATCCATTTTTATAATTTCTGGTTTCATTGTTGTCCATATTTTCCCAATCAGCTTAGAAAAAACTTTTTTGGGAAGTCTCCGACCAGCAAACTGTCGCTGATACTTCACAAGTTCTTCGTCCCAAATTAATTTCAAAGCTTTAAACACCGCTAAGTCCAATAGCTGGAGAATGTAACTTGTATGAGCCGGTAGTTTAAGGATGGTGATTCCTTCCGATCTCGCGTAATTTACCAAATTGGCCGTGAGGTAGATAATATAATTTTACTCAATTAAGCACAAATGAACATTAAATTACAATTTTCCTCTGAAACTAACCTGTTAAGATTGTATACTGTCAACAATAACAATAAAATCAAAACCATGTATTTAAATCACGTGATTGGAATAATTACTTCTCTATGGCAGAATAGAAAATGTGGGGTTTTGCTATAATCGTCACCCATCATATGTGGGGTTTTGTTTTAACACCTACTTTTAAATTAATATTACAACTGGAAATGTAATTATTGGTTCTGAAAGTAAACGTACTAGATGGATTCCTGGGAACCGGTCAATAATATTGTTCATCATTCAAAAGTAATTGGCTAAGATCTATGTATCGCTCTTTATACATAAGTGCAGTGGTATTACCCTTATCAATTAAAAGTACCAATAGTTCAGAATGGTCTTTGAGAAAAGTTTTAGTTTCAGTATAGGCTCAATCAATTTCTGATTGTGATTTTTTGGGGACAACTTCCACTTGCAGTTCACATGCGACATGTAGGTAAATATCACCATTCCATTCCTTGACATGTTATTTGTACAAGGTGTTGACAACATCCTAAGAACCATATGGTTTAGAAAGAGCGTTGCTAGCAATCGCTTCCTTAATTATTACTCCTTTCATCTTAAAAGATTCAAACACAACCTCATACAGGGATTAGACTTAAGGACTCACAAATTGTTACATTCTTTATACCGAAGGGAAGCCACTCAGTTAATTAAAGCTATATTAGAATAAAATTCTTATCCAATTTTTTTTTTTATTAGATATCTGTTTTCTACTTATACCAATGTGGAAAATTTTTAATAACAACATACTTGACAACAATGAACTCCACTTTGATGAGATATCCACATCTGTCTTCTAGATATTGCTTACTACAATATTTTCCCTAAGTTACAAAATAATTTACTATATTTTTTAAACCACTGTTCACTAAAATAGGCATCAAAAATTTCAAAACAGTTGGAAACCTCTTTTTACGTACTAAAACATGTTTAGATATTTGGAAGAAATTAAATGTAGTATACAACATTCCATACAAAGACTGTCATTTGAAGTATATTGGCCAGACGAAAAGAATCGTTAAATGATGTGATATATCTCATAAAGGCGATATCAGATGCAACAAGAACTCTTGTGCTCTTAGTACCCACTCTATATGTCTTAATCACCAAATCGACTTTGAGAATAATAAATCTCTAGAAACTGAGGATAATTTTTATAAGAGATCCTTCTTGGAAATGTGTCACATATTAAGGGAAAAACTCCACGAACAGACGTGAGGACATTGATAATATCAGCATTATTTATCACTCCTTGTTGTTAAATTATCCTTAAACTCCTTCTAGTTAAATGTTATATTTCATTAACTTATGTACACCCAAATCCGATCAAGGTATGGCCCAAATTTTCGGTTTTTGTTTTTAATGTATGTTCACCTAAACCTATGCATTTGACATTGTTTGACATCTTTATATGACTTTACAGTTATTAGAACTGAAGAAGTGCAGAAATACTGCACGAAATGTATTCTATTAAAAGATTGAAATAGTTTTTTCATTTTTTATTTCTTCTTGACCGATATTCTGATTTACAGTGAGATTTTTATCTCTTGTGTATTTAAATTTAGACGGTCGCACTCCTTTTAATATATATATATATATATATATATATATAACACTGTTTTTGATGGGTTGGAATCAATAAAAGGGGCTATTTGTTGACTATTTTTTACTCGAGCTTTCAATTGTGATTACAATTTTTATCAAGAGCTTCTAAAAAATACAAAATGTCTTACAAAGTTGAACTAGAAATAAAAAAGTTTTTGTTAACTCACCAAATAAAATTAGTTTTTTATATAAAACTACTGCTTACATAATAAATACAAAAAATATTAATAAAAAAATGTCTTATTCTAATAAATGTTTCTCTGAAAAATTTAGATGAAGTTTCTTAAAAAAAAAATTGAATTTATAAACAAAAATAGAATAGCTACAACCAGCCTAAAATGTCATAAATACTAACTTAAAAATTTTTATTTTTGACATATTGTCAAAAATAAAATTTTGTTTAAAAATTCTTCTTTGTTTAGTATGTAGCGTTATAACTGCTACATTGCCTGCTTCCTTTCTTATGTTAATATATTTCGTTAATTCTATTCCAATTTCCGTATCTTCTGTCATAATTCATATTCTTCTATATCCTCCATTGTATCTCTTATTTTTCTATATATTTTCTAGGATATAGATTGTATCAGAATTATGTCGTTACTTAATTGATTCATTATTCTCTTTTCATTTTTACTGGTATTTGGTATAAAAACTAGTTGGCGTCCAAATCTATCTTCTTTATATATATATTTTAGTATCTACCTTTCCTATTTTCTTAATAATCATCATTTTTATCTTTTACTCAAGTTTCTAAAGAGTGAATTTTATTTTCATCTCTATTTCTGTTACTTTGGAACGAGAGGTCCCATCTTTACTCTTTGTCGACATTGCTCCTTCCCATTCGATACAAAAGTCGATATAAAGACTTCTATTTTCTAAAAATGTCGATTTTCTTCATGACTTCTCTAAGAATAGAATAACCAATTGTTGTGTCGTCTCCAGATTTGGAGGTAAGTGTATAATATATTTTATCGATTTCCTAATTCCACCTGTTGTATAAAAATCTTTTTATAATTTTAACTTTAAAAGTTCTAAGCTCATTATTTATGATCATGGTATGACATGTAAGTAGGTACATATTTTGTGGATTTTTTACGTTTTTTATTTAATATAAAAAACTAGCGATAAGAAATATATAGTTTCTTTAATATAGTCTGTAAAAGTTTTACGAATATTTTTATAGTTTTAAATATGAATTTTAAATCCATAATATCTTTTGATTTTAATAATAATTAACTTTTGACAAACTATCATTTCTATATAGCAATGTTTCTAAATTATCTAGCTTTTCACTAAATATATCTTGTCATTTTTTTTAATTAATATTAGAATATTTCAGTTTTAAAAAAGTAATTACCATTTGCATTAAAGTTATATCCTTACTTTTACTTATTTGCCTATGATAAGTGCATGAATAAGAATTGTTTCTCGACTTGCTTGGGTGAATAATGATAAAATTTTGTTAAATTTGATTGGTCACCTTATTCATCCCCCAAGCAAGGTCTCTCATTTTGGTTTCACCATTTTCTAAAGCAAGGTGTGTTTTTCTTCATTTTAGTCAACCTCCGGGATACATTTCTCAGGTGAGGGTCAAATTCTATTACCATCCAGAAGACCAACCGGCCTGAGAATGGAACCATTATTCCAATAGGAGAGTTGACTCCGAGACAAGGAAATCCAAAACTACCAACATGGCTTGCTAACAACCAGAGCAGAAAAGACTAGGATAAAACTTAGGATTTGGTGACAAAAATTGTTCTTTCATATACCTAATGTAACACTGTAGCAAGAAGTCGAATAATTTTTATTTAAATTCAATACGATATTTATCATTTATTTTTCTGTTTTTTTTATATTTCAATAAACATGTGTTAATTTAACTGTGTATTGTTTCTTCTTTTTACTTGTTTGTGTATGTTGCTCCAGAGTAGGCCATATTCACGTCCTGAGTGAGCTAGCCAGGGAGTGTTTCGTATAACGTCTAATGTAGCAATTTTGTAATTGATGCATTAGGGGTTATGACGGTAAAAATTGGTCCCAACGGGAAACGATTTGTCACTCCAACGTTGTCAGTGATGTTAGTCAGGTTGTAGCAGCAAACTAAGGTTTGCGGTTACAGGTTGACAACAGCAGCTCAACGTTGGGATGTTACAAATTGAGCCTCGAAGGGTTACAAATTGGCACCCAATGAATATTTGTTGGCACGTCATAGATTCACGTCCAATGAATGTTCGTTGGAACGTTACAAGTAACAAAAAAGAAGAAGATTTATTCACCATTGATAGATGTCCGAAAAAATGTAACAAATACATGGAAAATTCAAAATGTGATATTTTACTGACTGCATAAATTAAATAGAAATTATATAATTATAAATTTTGCTTAAATTTTGAATTTCTGACCTTTTGTTTAAATTATTATCACTTTTGCTAATACAAACCATTTCCAAAAAAGTTCTTTTAAATTTATTACTTTCATTACATAAAATTTTAATATTATCAAAATCCATAATATGGTCTTTGTCTATTACATGCTCTGCCAAAGCACAAGATGGTTTCTTAATTCTACAATCACTTAAGAAACCATCCTGTGCTTTGGCAGAGCATGTAATAGACAAAGACCATATTATGGATTTTGATAATATTAAAATTTTATGTAATGAAAGTAATAAATTTAAAAGAACTTTTTTGGAAATGGTTTGTATTAGCAAAAGTGATAATAATTTAAACAAAAGGTCAGAAATTCAAAATTTAGGCAAAATTTATAATTATATAATTTCTATTTAATTTATGCAGTCAGTAAAATATCACATTTTGAATTTTCCATGTATTTGTTACATTTTTTCGGACATCTATCAATGGTGAATAAATCTTCTTCTTTTTTGTTACTAAACAAAGAAGAATTTTTAAACAAAATTTTATTTTTGACAATATGTCAAAAATAAAAATTTTTAAGTTAGTATTTATGACATTTTAGGCTGGTTGTAGCTATTCTATTTTTGTTTATAAATTCAATTTTTTTCTTAAGAAACTTCATCTAAATTTTTCAGAGAAACATTTATTAGAATAAGACATTTTTTTATTAATATTTTTTGTATTTATTATGTAAGCAGTAGTTTTATATCAAAAACTAATTTTATTTGGTGAGTTAACAAAAAATTTTTTATTTCTAGTTCAACTTTGTAAGACATTTTGTATTTTTTAGAAGCTCTTGATAAAAATTGTAATCACAATTGAAAGCTCGAGTAAAAAATAGTCAACAAATAGCCCCTTTTATTGACTCCAACCCATCAAAAACAGTGTTATATTTTTTCCAAACGAGTCACAAGTACTTCTTTTTCTTATATATATATATATAGATATATATATATATATATATATATATATATATATATATATATATATATATATATATATATATATATATATATAAACATATTTATTTATGTTATTAATTTGTCCTATTGAAGCCAATGAAAAACAATTAGGTAAAAAATATATAAATATGAATAAATCATAAACATAAGTAACAATTGAATAGTGCTAAACCTATATTATTAGTAGTTTCGAACAGAGAAATTGACATCAGCTCCTTTAATTTTATTAATTCAACATTATTTTTTTCTACAAGTTTTTTATCAAGAACATAAAAAATACTACATCAATAATAAAAATAAAATACATTTAATTGCTTCAACTATTAAGTGGATCTAAGATATTAATAGTATTATTGGATGTTTGGGAAAGTATGTATTTTTACATTTAATATTTTTTCTGTTACGGTGCTGTAATGTGACCTAATTTAGTGCTGTATTCTAAAGACCTTTTTAAAATATATTATTTCCTGTTATTTTGTAAAAATTAAACTGGCTATCTCATTTATCATGTTTGAAGTACGGAGAATTTTCCTTCTCTTTTGTATGGGTCAAAAACATACACACAAGTGTAAAGTGCCGTATTACTGTAGCAATTAACTTTAAACTATCGCCATTCAAAATCCTCCGACAATAGAATGATTTATTGGTACACCCTCTTGGACCACCACTTAGAGGGTTCCTTAGCTCTGACCATCTCAACGCACTTTACTTCTTCGTAACACAGTGGACGAAACGCACCACATTGACCGGTCTCGTGTAAATTGCCTCGGCGGCCGTCATGGGCGTCGGTACCGCGACCAACTCTTCAGCCTGGTACAAATACATCAATAGAACCAAAGGGTAAGTCTATGTTCTTTGTACAAACAACGATAATGAGTAGAACCAGTTAAGTTCATAATTTATTCACAATTGATTGTTGCTATTTTCGCTAACTTTATGTACAAACAAATATTGCATTTTTTCTTTATAATTATTTATCCCAATACCATTAACCAGCAACCTCTCAAGTTTAATCCTAAACATTGGATATTATGTAAAATTATACATGTTACAAACATGGTGGCAGGAAGTTGGTTTAAGCAGTTGGGGTGGGAGTACATGAAAATGCTAGAAATCGAGTATCGTAAGCTGATAAAACTATTTGTAAAATAATATAATAACAAATTTTTTTTCTGGCTTGTAAATATATATTTAGACTGTTTACTTATAGTTTCTTCGATAAATAAATAAAGCGTAATTTTAAATGTTGGTGTGAAAGAGACTAAGATACTTCAGGAAAAAAACGTTATAAAAACACAACCACACCGCAAAGCATCGACAAAATACATGATGTCTATGTGGTAGTGCAGCATATAAAAATGCATAAAAGTATTATTGCTCAAAAGATATCAAAGCAACTTATTGATAACATCTTCCAGAAGAAATTAAACTTAAAAAGCTTTTCTTCATGTGTTAATTTATTCTTGTTTATCTTAATCTTTCTTTAATAGCTCTATAGGACATCGATCTATTTTCAAAATTAAAGAGAGCCCTTTGGCTGATCAGTAGTTTAGTGGACGATAGATGGTTAATAGGTAACCTTTCAACGGTAACTACAGAACAAGGATACCAGTATTAGAACACTGCTATGTAAAATGTATTGATGTAGACTAGTGTTGTCATTAAGACAGGGTGATACAATATCACCGAAACTTTTCAATCAGGCTCTGAAGATACTTTTAAAAGATTAGAATAAAAAGAAAAAGATATAAAAATTTGTGGACAATGCTTGAACCATCTAAGGTACGCTGATGATATCGTATTGATAACTGATAAAAAAGAAGAATTATTTGAAATGAAAGAACTTGACGTAGAAGCTGAAAAGATAGGCCTTAATATAAATTACAGCAAGACCAAAACCATAATAAATACAGATGAAGGCATCACAATGAGAATCGGACAAGATGAAATAGAACAAGTTCAGGATTATATATATCTTAGTCAAACTATAAAACTTAACAAAGAGAACCAAACAGCAGAGATAAAGAGACGAGTTAGACTGGCATGGGCGGCATTTGGCAAACCAAGCTACATTCTTAAAAACAAACGATATTTACAGCATCTTAAGACCAAAGTATACAATCAATGCGTACTCCCTGTTCTTAGTTATGGCTCCCAAAGCAAACATGGACAAAATCATAAAAACCCAAAGAGCGATGGAAAGACAAATGTTGCACATAAAACTAATGGATACAAAGAGAAACGAGTGGATAAGAAAAAAACAAAAGTCAGGGATGTCAGACAAGAAGTTGCAAAATTGAAATGGAGATTTGCCGGTCACAATATAAGACAAAAAGAAGACCGATGGAACAAAATTCTTATAAGTAGGAGACCGTGGTAATATAAACGAAGCAGAGGAAGGCCCCAAATGAGATGGATAGATGATATCAAGAAGCACGTGGGCTCTAGGAGGATGACTGTAGCGACAGACAGAGAAAAATGGACAATGATTGGGGAGGGCTATATTCAAAGATGGACCGAAGAAGGCTAATTAGATAGATAGTGTTGTCATTACGTTAAAAAAAATGTTAAAATTAGCTGCTACATTATCTATCGGACCATGAACTTAAAAGATATCCTCTAGAGAGATACTTTTTTTAATATTTTTATTGGGAAAAGGCCACAATTCTACTTCTACCAACAAAATAAGTTTACATTTCCAATTTGTACTGCGCAAATTATTCCCATAATTCAAAGCATTATTAATGTAAAAAAGAGAAGATATACGTAAATATTTGATCGAAAGTACTATAAAGTAATAGTAAGTTATACTTTGAACCAACAACATAAGTTTTTTGTAATAAACAAAAAATCTGAAAATAGAATCTCTTCATGAAATGAAAAATAAGGAAGAAGAAATATATTAAGTGCAAAATAGCAATAGTGTGCTGAAATATAACAGAAAGGATTCCTAATCATACATATTCGTGCCCAAATTGGTAAGGTAACGAATGTGCTTATTCGCTACTTTTCCGGAGAGCTAAAAAACACTTTGGGCTTCGACTAAAAATATAGTTAATGTTATTCGTCTTTACACACCTGATCTGAAAACCTTAAAAAAATGACTAAAAAAGGTTAATAATGAAAATAGTCTAAGTAACCATAGATCACATTCGTTAATTTATCTAAGTGACTATTTTTATAATGTTAGACTATAAAAAATTGCGAATCTGCATTTTTAATAAAGAAGAATGTACTTATTATCTTTCCCATTTGTTTTTCATCCGTTTTGCAATGTACTTGTACACTGATCTAATTTTTTGTATTGCTTCCTTGCGTTTAATATGCTCAGTATGGAGAATATCATCATCTCTTAGCATAGAGAGTTTGTATCTTCTTTTTTATCTTTATGAGCAATATATTTCTTAGAACAATCTTTAGCAGATTTGTGAAATTTCAGTTTGTACTTTACATGTTTGTTCTGAAAAAAATTGTCTATAGTTTGCTAAAGACACCGAATTTTTGTTTTCTTCAATTCACTTTTCTTTATACAAATTGTGTATAGTTGTTACATTTAAGTCACTGTCTAAATATCGGTATTCTGAGTTTTTCCTTGCATAGTGTGAATCCATTTTTGGAAACGATAAAATGTGATCTCTTATGACTTTTTTGTGTGTGTTGTGTGTGTTGTTATAATTTTAACTATTGCTGTTTTTTTTAATATGTTAGTAAAATGTCTTTGTAAATTGGTATTTATATTTCACATATTTATATATATTAGAAATTTATCTTAAGGATTTCTGTCACTGGACTGATCTCCCCTATGTTAATTACTTGATAAACATATTGATTATTGTTTTTTTTATTTGTAGAAACAGATTTCAATAAATAAAGGATGTAAAAAAATGACTTTTTTATTTATAGGATTTACTTTATTTGGTGGATCTGATTTCCGTTGTTGGTCAGATAGAAGAACTCCACTAAAGTTAACCTTTTTAAGAGCCCCTCTTATAAGTGACGCTGAAATATTTAAAGTTTCGAGAAAAAATTCTCAACACACATTAACTCTGCCATTTTTAGTAGAAAAAGTGTATTTCTTGGTGCATACTCTTCGCGACTTCACTGCTTTTGTCACTTTTCTTGATTTTGGTTGCACAGTAATGTGTTTTATAAGAAACTGCCGTTGTTCTAATAGGGATGCCAATTTCTTCTTCTTATGGTGCCTATCCGTTACGGATATTGGACACTACCATGGCTATTCTGACTTTGTTGACTGCTGCCCTGAAAAGTCCGGTAGTGGTTAAGTTAAAACTTTTTCGCAGGTTATGCAGCCAGGATATTCTTCTTCGTCCTGGACCTCTTTTCCCATGCACTTTACCTTAAAGTATTGCAATTTATGAAAACCATTACAGATTTTTTTCTCTCTGAGGCCAGAGCATCTTGGTTATTTTAAAGGCCGTGCATTAGTTAATTTTCCTTGTACGTTTGAATATTCGACACCTTTTAGTCTCTTGGATGCTTCCTTCTGTCTTTTATAAACACCATCTTTTGATACTTTTCGCTTTTTTGGCGATAAAGGATTCTGATTTTGTGCTGGGTTGCGGTTATCATTTATAGTAGGCCTATGACTGGGATCACCGATTCTAGCCGGTGTTTCAAAACCAACATTATCATTAGGTTGCTGCAAATAAAAAATAATAAATAAATTCAACTTAACGCAAGATTAAAGTTACAGTACTGAGATTGAGAAGTCTCACTTTAGCATGTAAGTTTCAATTCCAATCAAAATTCCAAAATAATATGCCACTTTCGTTATTTTTTTGACGATCTATGATAGTTGTAATATACTTTGGTTAAAGTGCGAATGTGGCACATTCGCTAATATACATATCGAATATTTATATTCGACTGTTTAACGTTGTAAATACTAAAGTAGATGTAGATTTGTTAAAATAAAAATAGTCAACAATGACGTAAATATTGGACCTACACATTCGCTGTTTTACAGCGAAGTTTTACTTTACTTTACCATGCAACTATTTTTCCTGCTTCTAAAAATTGTTTTTTCGTATTCTTTATTTTATCAACATTTATTACTTTTGTTTTTATTTTAATAAGTAAAAGTATCTTCTTTTATTAATTAATAAAACTTTTGTATTTTTCCACTGACCTGTTTCAAAATTTTTAATAACATTTTCGTATTTCTAAAAGTTAATAATGTTCCTTTTGCTTTTCTGACAGCAATTTAATAATACTTAAAACAGTAAACTGAGAAGCAATAGCTTAAACTATAGAAATAGTAGAGGCTATTAAAAGCCTGCGTATAAAGCGATATTTCCCTGCTCTATACCTGAAATATTATAAGGCTGTATTGATTCGTAGAAGGTCGACGTTGATTTTGTTCTTGTTGGCCGTGAATGTAAACTGATTATCTTTCGCATGACTAGGACTTTTCACTGTACATGGAAAATTTGAAAGCACTTTAACCTTTTTCCAAAATTGGAAAAAGGTGAAAAGTAGATGAAGTATGCGAATAAAATTATTTTTAAGATACTTTATCAAAGTCAAGAGTAATTTTGTATGATGTGTAAGATACATATCATACAAAACTTGTTAGAAAATAAATTCCTAAACTCACAAGCTTAATAATTTAAAGGTGTAATAATTTCAGTATAAACAAATATATTTGAGTGAAATTTTTGTCACAGCTATTTGAAGCTCACACCCTGGAAATTTAAGTCAACATTTTAAATTATGTTTTGAACTAGACCTTTTATTTACATGAAATTTGAAACAAAAATTGGTAAAAATCGGTGGACTAATTTAAAGTACGATACCGTACGTATTATGTTGGTAATATGTGCATAGATGTGCATAGAAGTTTTAAAAGTAAATGGGTATCGCATTTTGATTGAATATAGTTAACTTATTAGAGTTATAAGATAACATATTATTTACTTTGTATTTTTTTCTTTTTATTTACAAGATGATAGTAATACTTTCTGAAGTTAAATAAAACTGTGAAATCTTTATACTAGGAGATTTAAACGGCAAAGTAGGGGGAGAAGAAAATAATAGTTGTAGGAAGATATGGGGAACAAATATCCAATGACAACGGAATGCGTCTTAGAGATTTTTATGAAACAATGTTTCTCAATATTACGAATGGATTTTTGCAACATGGAGACATCCACAAATTTATATGGATACAACCTACTTATGACCAATGTAGTAGTTAACTATCGCAAAAACAATAACACTCAGGTACAAAATATAGAAAAGGGACAAGAAGTAACATCCCCTAAATATAACCTAGAAAGCTTAAAATAAGATTCAATGAAATTTTTTTACAAATTTCGGCTGGCCACAAAATTATTAAATATGGATTGAGAAAATATATCAGCGGAAGAATTATACCAGCAACTTAAAAAATGCATTCACGATAAGCAAGTAAAGCTTTGGGTTATAAAGACAAACATGAAACAAAAAACCACGAATACTCGTCGGAGAATATGCAAACGTTAGACAATAAGAATAAAACTGCCTATCAGAAATGGATGTCAATGAGAAAGGAGTAAGATTACAAGATATACAAAAAATTAAATCGAGATGTTAAAATAGATGTACTAAAAAGTAAAAATGAGATGTGGGATCAAAGATATACAGAGGTGGATTGGTATATGGTGGAAAAAGAGATAGGCAAGCGTAGAAGGTGATACAGTTTCTCCGGAGGGAAGAAAATAAAAAATCTAATTTGAAGTTAATAGATCTGAAACAGTGGATACACCATTATGAGGTTTTACTGACAGAGGATAGATATAATTTCAAAGACATCAAAATACAAGAAACATTCGAACATACACAAATAATTGAGATAACAACCGGAGAGTTAAGCGATGCCCTCAAAAGATCAAAAAACGGTTAAGCAGTAGGACTTGGAGACATCATAATTAAGTTGGTAAAGTATAGACAAACAATATTACATGAGATGTTGGTTCAACTTTCAACTAATTAATAAATGCTTGACAGGACAAAAATATCCCTGATTATTGGAATGCTGGATACATCAGCTCAATAATAAAAAAAGGACATAAAGGCAAATGCTCTAATTATAGGGTAATAACTAATATCAACTCAGTAAGGAGGTTACGGAGGGTGAAGAAGAATACGAAGACATAGAAGAACAAAATGGATTTCATGCAGAAAGATCGTGCACTGATGGTATATTTGTTCTGCAGCAGGTAATCGAAAAACGGAAGGCAAGGAATCTATCTACCCACCTATTAATTATAGATTTAGAGAGGGCATACGATACGGTACCTTTGAAAAAACTGTTTGCGAAAATAGATCACAGTAGAGAGTATGTGGATGCTGTCGCAAATATAAAAAATGCAAGAAATGTCGTTAAAGAAGGAAACTTTATATCTGAATCATTTCCAATAACAGAGGCTTTTAAACAAAGATGCTGTCTATCTCCGATCTTTTTTAAAATAAAATATATATCCAATCATTGCTAGAGTAGTGGAAAAAGTATCCGGAATGGAAATAGATATAGGCGATCATAAATTTCTAATAACTTTATTTTTCGCATATGATTAAGTAGTCGTAGCGAATAATGAGGAAGATAGACTATATATTTAGAAAACTAAAAAAAGAATATGAAAAATGGGGCCTCAATATGAATATGTCAAAGACAGAGTATCTTAAGATAAGAGATAATAAAGAAGATCCAGAGTTAGAAATTAGAAACACAAAAAATGCAATGAATATAAATATTTTGGATCTATAATATATAAAGAAGGCACATCAAATGAGACATAAAAAACAGACTGTAGCAGAGAAAAAAGAAATGAAATTGAAAATCTATCGAACCTTGGTTGAGCCTATTATGATTAAGGGGCAGAAGTTTGGCAAATCACGAAAAAAGATAGAAAAAGCATAGAAGTATTAAAAATGAAGTTTTTAAGGAGGGCGTGTGGTGTATCTAAAAAACATCATATCAGAAATAAACATATTAGTAGGAGGACAAATACTGTATATTCCAGTGTAGACAGAATAGTGTAGACAACTAGTGTGGTATGGTTACGTGAAGCGAATTAATGATGATAGATGGCCAAAGAAAGCTTTAAATTACATATCACAACAATCAAGAAGAAGGGGAAAGCCTTTAGTTGCCTGGGAAGAAAATGTACGGCACATAATAAGAGATAGAGCTATCAAAGAAGACGAATGGATGGACAGAAAACGATGGCGGTCGAAATGCGAGAAGCGGCAGGGGCATTTAGTATTATCTAGAAGTATGTTAAGATCCAACAATTAAAGAAGATTTAAAACAACATATCAATGATAACTTACGAATGCTTTCTACAAAGACAGAGAACACGCATGTAGAAGACAAGTGGCAAGATTTAAAAGACGCCATAATAAAACCTGCCCAGAAAATGCTTACCAAAGAGAAACAGAAAAAAGAACGAGAATGGATAACAGAAAAAATTTTAGGTCTCATGGAAGAGCGAAGACAGTTAAAGGGAAAATGCAGCCTAAAATATAATGAAGTAAACAAACAAATCAGAAAAGAAATAAGAACTGCAAAGGAAAATTTTTATACAAGAAAATGCGAGGAAATTGAAGAACTACATCTCAAACATGACACTTTTAACTTACATAAAAAGATAAAGGAACTGACAGGTACAGAAAAACAAAAACATCCCAATCTCCTATGCAACGGAAATGGTGAAATAATAGCCGATCTACAAGAAAAGCTTAGGACCTGGAAGAACTATGTAGAAGAATTGTTCGACGATGAAAGACAAGAACCTAATATAGATGACTTGCATGGCGACGAAGGAACAGATATAACTAAAGAAGAACTATTATACGCTATAAAAATAATGAAAAATGGTAAGTCACCGGGTCCAGACGGGCTCACATCAGAACTTCTTAAGCTTGTGGAAGGCGAATCAGTGAATATTCTACTCGACCTTTTTAACTGCATCTACAAAAGAGGAGAAATACCAAAGGAATGTCTACTTTCAACTTTTGTAACCTTACCAAAAAAGGCAAATGCAAAACAGTGCACTGACTACCGCACTATAAGCTTAATGGGGCATACAATAAAAGTATTCATCAAAGTAATCCACTCAAGAATTAACAGAAAACTAGATGCAGATATTAGTAATACTCAATTCGGATTTAGGAACGGGCTTGGAACAAGAGAAGCACTATTTGCACTTAACGTCATATGCCAAAGATGTCTAGATATAAACCAAGATATATATATATATATATATATATATATATATATATATATATATATATATATATATATATATATATATATATGTGCTTTATTGATTACAACAAAGCGTTTGATAAAGTTCGTCACGATCACTTAATGAAACTGCTAGTAGAAAAAAACTTGGATAAAAGGGACATTAGAATTATCTCTAAGATTTACTATAACCAGAAAGCAAATATCTGAATAGAGCAAGAGACAACGGAGGAAATCGAGATCAAGAAAGGCGTAAGACAGGGTTGTATACTCTCACCGACCTTATTCAATCTATACTCCGAAGACATTATAAACACAGCACTTTCGGATCAAAATATAGGTATTAAGATAAATGGCATCCGAATAAACAACTTGAGATATGCCGATGAGACGGTACTAATCGCAGAAACTTGGGAAGATCTTTAAATACTAATTAACAAAATAGTAGAATGCAGTGAAGAACACGGATTATCACTTAACATAAGCAAAACAAAAATAATGCTAATATCTAAATCACCACAAAACTTCCCTGACATAACCGTGCATGATCAAAGAATCGAAAGTGTAAGAAGATATAATTACCTGGGAACTGTTATCAACGAAAATAATGATTGCTCTGAAGAAATCAGAACCAGAATAGAGAAAGCTAGAGCCACATTTACTAAATTGAAAAAGGTGTTCTGCGGAAGAGATCTAAGTCTAAAACTTAAAATTCGCCTTTTGAGATGTTACGTTATGTCAGTTCTCCTCTACGGGATGGAAACATGGACATTGGAAAAGATCAATACCAAAAAGATAGAAGCATTTGAGTTGTGGATGTATCGTAGAATATTAAGAATACCCTGGACAGAGAAAGTAACAAATGTGGATATTTTGCGGAGAGTGCGGAAAGAGAAAGAGCTGATACTTACTGTTAAAAAGCGCAAACTACAATATTTGGGACATGTTATGAGGGGAGATAAATACCAGTTGCTGCAATTGATTATACAGGGAAAGATAATGGGAAAGAGATCTATAGGAAGAAGAAGACATTCATGGTTGAAAAACTTGAGAGAATGGTACAATTGCACCAATTACCAACTGTTTAGATCTGCAGCATCGAAAATACGCATAGCTTTGATGATAGCCAAACTTCGGAACGAAGACGGCACTTGAAGAAGAAGAAGAAGTATGTTAAAAATTATATATAATTGCCAAAGTTGTTTACGGGGTTTACAAAATAAAAAAAATGCAAATTGACACACTTAGTCGCGGTGTTATAGGCAACAGCTATGTTTTTGATAAAAAGATATGAAAGCGGATGTGAGAGTTTCTTTATCTGTTATTGTTGGTATATTTTTTTGATGACCGCTTCTTTTAGTATTAGCGGCCAAAGTCTGCTTTATATTCTGCTGATGGTTTTGCTGCAAATTTTTCTTCACTTAGTAAGATAAGGACTGCTTCTTTGATTTTTCTCTCTTTCATGTCTGTGTCGGAATATATGCTTTTGTTTTCTTGGCCAATTTTGTGAAGTTGTTTATCAACATATTCGAATTTTGTTGGATATTTGTTATAATGGACGGTAAGTTAATAATTTATAAAGTATTAATAATAAATAATAAAAGGATATCATAGAATCACGGTTTTTATCATCCACTCTATCCACTGTTTCTACTCATGCGCAATAATTCCATTCCGTCGATTTATAAATTGATATAATATTTTTACAGTCCGTTTGTTATGTCTCCAATGCATCTACGTCTACAGTCCGTCAAACTAATAATTATTTTACCTTTAATATGTAGTTTTTACCTTTTTTGGTAAAACTTTTTTTTAGTAGATAGATTATTTAAGATTTTCTTTTGCTCTCTATAAATGAACTGAATATAAACCCTAGACCACAAGCAATAAAATGTCCAGCAAAAAATAAAACCTAATTTTCTACTAAACCTTATTTATTTGATTAATCGGGGATGTGTAGATACCTACTGAATTGTTTACTATAATAAATCTATTTAATTTTCTCTGTTGTTTTCTCTTTCTGGTAATTCGGACTGTCTAGCGGGAGCAACATTTATAAAACAATACATTCTCCCTAATTATTTGCATATATCACCTACTTTTGTAAGCCTGTAAATTCAAAATTTTTAATAAATAAAAATTTTAAATATGCTAAATCAATTAAGATTCCATAACTAAACCGACAGAAATATCTTTAAACACGTTCAGTCCCGGTGTTATAATTTTTTTTCTTGTCCATTGGCCAGCATTTTATTTTTTGTAAATAAGACGGGAGTCGTGGATACCTTTTCGCATTTCGGATTCATTTTATAAAAAATATTTGACAGTCGAGTTATTGCACAACATTTTTGAGGCGTCACATTGATGCATCGCTGTCCGAGGACTACAAATTTGTTTGTCTGGACAGCGCGGCATTTTCGTGATGCCTCAAACTTGTTCATTCTTGTATGAAGCTACGGAAGTATTTGACGTTATATTCTGAGTCATTCTTCGTTCGGTGCTTTTTACGTACTGTAATTGTCTGAGTGTACTATAAAATATTAAATTACATGAATTTTTTTGATGGATTCCTACGAAAAAAAAACAGAAAAGACTTGTAGGTTTATACGAATTGCTTATGTCAGATGAAGATGTAGGAGTGGACGATCCTTATGCAAATTCTGGATCATCAGATGATTATATACTTAGTGACACAGAAACCTTGGATTTTTTCGATGAAATTTCTAGAAAACTGAAATAATTACATGGAATCAGTGAAGTACCGAATAACCGCAATATTGCAGTGCCAGGGCCAGTGCAGTATATTAAAACTAGCGTCACGGGCCGTTGAAAATGAGGTAAGATTTACTAAACTTTTTTGTTCGTTCTGAAAAGTCATACCTAATTTCTGTTTAGGATGACCTGATACTGAACAGATAATAGACATTGTAATTTCTGCATTTGCTGTTGTCGCAGAAGAAGATGAAGAGGAGAGTTCAGATTTATTATGTAGCGAAGTTGACACTTCCAAGTTAAAACATTTTCTGCAGACTATTTAGAATGCTGGGGTAAGACCATCGAGCAAAAAGATAAAAGAGGAAATCTAATCGTTATGAAAAGGAAACCAAAAAAGTGGCCTCTGATGGCGGACATATCCGGAAATGCAAAGGCGCTAAATTTAAATTTTCCAACACTTGTTAACAATACCTGTAAAATATTTTTCAGACAAGAAAGTTTTAATTAAATATCAACGATAATAGTCTAAAAAGTGACATAATTGGTAAAAAACTTCAATATAAATAAAATTTCATGTGACAGTTGGGACAAACAATAACATAACCTAACTAAATTTGACTTCTTAAACAAGGAAAGAGACTGTCTTTCCTTGTTTAAAGTGGCCTCTTAAGATAGCACTTCCTGTCTAACAAACTTTTTGTCCCCACTACCTTTACCTTCCCTCTTTTATCTTTTTGCTCGATGGGTAAGACCATCTAGCAAAAAGATAAAAGAGGGAATCTAATCGTTAGGAAAAAGAGACCAAAAAAGTGGCCTCTGATGGCGGACATATCCGGAAATGCAAAAGCGCTAAATTTAAATTTTCCAACACTTGTTAACAATAGCTGTAAAATATTTATCAGACAAGAAAGTTTTAATTAAATATTAACGATAATAGTCTAAAAAGTGACACAATTGGTAAAAAACTTCAATATAAATAAAATTTCATGTGACAGTTGGGACAAACAATAACATAACCAAACTAAATTTGACTTCTTAAACAAGGAAAGAGACTGTCTTTCCTTGTTTAAAGTGACCTCTCAAGATAGCACTTCCTGTCTCACAATATTTTTGTCCCCACTATCTTTACATTCCCTCTTTTATCTTTTTGCTCGATGGGTAAGACTATAATATTACAACAATTTTGCAGAAACTCCTTATTTCTTTTACAATCTATTTGTGACTGATAACTTGATCAATTATATAGTTGATAAAACGAATTTATACGCAGATCAACAGATAAATGGCTGACCTGTTGTAGCCAAATCTAAATGTTAACGGTGGATACCAACTACAAGAACAGAAATGGAAATATTCTTTGGGGTAACTATATGGATGGGATTGCTAAAATCACCACAACTACGCAACTATTGGAGCAGAAATTACTTATTTGATACCAATATATCCGACACCCTGATAGGGTAAAAGGAAGGGGAGAAAGAAAGAGATACCAATATAAGACACAAAATGTCTAGAAATCGTTTTGAGCAATTTTTTTCAAATATTCACTTCAACAATAATGAGACACGTCCATCGAGCAATAAGACAAAAGAGGGAATCTAATCGTTAGGAAAAGGAGACCAAAAAAGTGGCCTCTGATGGCGGACATATCCGGAAATGCAAATGCGCCAAATTTAAATTTCATGACACTTGACAATAATCATATAGTGGTGTAGGGGTTCTAATTTATCTATTTATTTAAAATTATATTACATAATATTTTATATTATATATTTATCTATTTATTTATTAAAATACTTTTTTTTAAACTAGAACACAATAAAGTTTTAATTAATTAATAACGATAATAGTCTAAAATGTTAAACAATTGTTAAAAAACTTCGATAGAAAATATAAATAAGCTTTCATGTGACAGTTTTGACAAACAATAATATCAACAATAACATAACCCAACTAAATTTGATTTCTTAAACAAGGAAAGAGATTCTCTTTCTTTGTTTAAAGTGGCCTCTCAAAATAGCACTTCCTGTCTATCAATATGTTTACCCCCACTACCTTTACATTCCTTCTTTTGTCTTATTGCTCGATGGACACGCCACAACCTCATGACCCCATGACCTCAAAATTAACTGTGAAAAAGATAGTTAGGGGGGTCAAAATGCCTCTTTATCTGTTGTTCTATTATTTATGGAAGGGTTGTTAGATAGTGGTCGTACTCTCTTTACAGATAATTATTATACGAGCGTCACCCTTGCTCATACACTGCTCAATCGTACAACTCACCTGTTTTAAATAGAAAAATTAATTGTCCCGAGGTTGCCAAAAAAAAAACTAAAAAAAAATTGCCCTACAAAGTAATTCTGGAGTTGTAATGTTAGAATGATGTGACAGAAGGGATGTCTTGATGATTAGTACAAAGCATGAGGATGAAATATTAAAACGTCTACACAAAGGCAAAGAAATTGAAAATACCAAAATAATTGTTGATTACAATGATTCAAAATCCTTTATTGATCTCTCAGTTCAGAAAAAAGCGTATTCACATTGCTCGAGACGAGGGAATAAATTGTACAGGAAATTAGCCACAGAATTATTGGTTGGTAGTGTCTTGGTGAATGCTCATATTGTATATACACAGGTTACACAAACTAAATTGACTATAACAGAGTTCAAAACAGAAGTAGCTATAGAACTACTGGGTGAAATGTCCGCTAATCAAACTAATATCTACGATAACACCAATGTCAGTCATGAGCTTGTAGAAGGAAGAAAAAACAGATGTGTGGTTTGCTACGTCAGAATGAAGAAAGAATTGGGGCGGAGAAAAGCTCAAAACAAATGTTCTTGTTCTAAATGTTTGTGCAACAAATGCAAAAAACATTATTGTAACATTCTTGTTCTTTCTTAACATATAATGCTGTTGTAAAATAATAGGGTGTTATATTATTATAATTATTTTTTCACATTCCGAATAAAATCTTTTATTTTTTTTTATTAAGTTTTATAATTTCCATATCTTTTGTAAAAACAATCTAACATTCGATCAGAAAATATTATTTTGCTGCTTGGACCACCCTGTCCAACCTACAATGTAATTTATATAGCTGTGTGGGCACAGTTGATGCCACGGTGTCCCAAGTAGTGTGGCATTAGAGTGATGCCTTACTGTCCCAAGAGTACTATTAATGAGACACCATATTGATGCCACCCGGGACTAAAAGTGTTAAGATAAAGATATGTTTTCGTAATATTTTTGTGAATTGCCAAGAACTTTTATTTACTATAATTTTTTTAACTAGTTGTCAATGCCACTTTCATCTTTCTCGCCTTTCAGGGTATTTATTAGGTTAAAAAAATAGGGCTAAAAGAAACTTCAACGCTAAATGGGTTTTATTGTTTTATATAGTCAATGAACCCCCAAATATGAAAAAATCGCTACAATTTAAAGGGGTGCGTTTTTAAGAAAAGGGTTAATTTGTCCCTATGACTAAAGTGTAGTTGGGTGAATTCTATACATACGTATAAATCTATAGTTGTTCAACAATAAATTTTCTATCAAAATTTTACATTTTAAATTCAATTTTTTTTTTACAAACCTAAGGATAGGAGTTTCAAAAAACGAAGCAAAAAAGGTTAGGAGTTGCTCATTTGACTGGATGATTCATTTGATTAGGACTGTCTAAATGTTCATAGATGTTGTCATCTTCATTTGCCCTGCTTTTTAGTGGCCGAAATACCTGTTCTTAGTATTTTGCGCCTGTGTCTGCTTTTCCTAATGCCGCCCGTAACCATTTTAAATCTACTTTTCTGATATGTGGAATTTGGTTTTGTGACTGCTTCAGCTTATTTGTGGCTGTTATCAAAATAGGGACAAAAATGAAGTGAATAGAATCTAAATAATTTATTTTAATTTTTTTCGTATATAAATATTTAAGAACCAATATTTTATATAATTTCTATATAAAACACAAACGTCACAGTCCCAATTTTGCCAACATTAATACTTATTTTACTTAAACATGGGAGCGAACTAGCATACGATCTTTTTTTTAGGGTTTTTGACCTCAGGTGCAAACTAGTATTTTTTTGATGCCGGAAGGAGTTAGTTTGTGTTAAAAATGGTCAAAGGTTTTAGCAATATTAATAGTACGTATTATATAAATCATTAATATACCTTCGCTGTTAAAATAAGTATTTGCTTTTATTGACATATTATGTTTAGGTTATAAAATGTGTAATAAATATATAGGGTTATTAATAAAATAATTTTTATTGGTATATCCAAAACAAAAAACATTTTTATGTAGATATAAGAAGTACAGTTAATAATATTTTGTTATCCATCATCAGGAAAACAAATATTTTCAAAAATAATAATAAAAAAATATTTAGCACATTACCAATTTAAATACTTCGTAAATTATGATTTGGCTAGCATTATTTAAGTAGTGTGCTCTACAATAATTAATACTATTATTCAATTATTGGAACATAAAAATGGTAACAGAATATGCAGAATTTTACAGGTATTAATAGCACTGGCGAGTTTTTGCACGCCGGCGCCGCAAAGAAGACGAATTCCTTGTGTATGTGTGACTTGCCGTCTAAAAGAAGAAAGGCATATTCCAAGGTGTGCCATAATTACGTTTTTTTTGTGGCTCGTTATAGTAGACCAATTTTACAAACGGCTATATTTCCGCACTAGAGGTGGGATGCACAGTATACAGTACAAAAAAATAGAAATAAGAGCACCGACTTGCAAACCAAAAAAGGGAAGGTAAGACTTTACCTATCTACAACAAAGGAGATCAAACAATATGTGACAACTACAGAGGAATAACCCTCCTAAATGTAACATAAAAAATTTTCGCATATATTCTTTACGACCGCCTATCGGGATATTGTGAAGACATATTTAATAAATATCAGTGTTAGTTACGTAAAGAAAGATCAACGACCGATCAAATATTCCTTCTAAGTCAAGCTCTGGAAAAAATATATGAGTATGGCATTGATACTCATCACCTGTTTGTTGATTTTAGATATGCCTATGATAGTGTTGCAATAAACGCACTGTATAAGACCATGATATAATTTACCATCCCAGTCACAGTAAAATTGGTGAAAGCGACCCTCTTAAGAGTCGAGTCTAAAGTTAGAGTGCAGAACGGAGTTTCCAAAACGTTCCAGTCTCAGATAGGACTTCGACAAGGAGATAGCCTATCATGCCTTCTATCCAATACTGCATTAGATTAAGCGATAAGAGAATCTGGAATAACAAACAGAGAAACTAATATTAATTGCAGCGTACAATTATTAGCGTACGCCGGTAATATCGACACTATTGCAAGAAAAAGGGCGGACTGATCTAATCATTCAAGGCGATTGAAGCAACAACAAAAAAAATGGGACTAGAGGTTAACACTAGTAAGACAAAGTATATGAAAGTATCAAATTATATACAACCAGCACAACCCGGAAATCTAACAATCGTACACTTATGCGTCGGAAACATGGACAATGACAAAGAGCGATGAAGAACGTTTAAGATGCTTTGAACGTAAAATCCTACGGCGTATCTATGGAGGAGTATAGGAGGGCGGATTATGGCGAAGACGGTATAATTTTGAACTTTACCACCTGTATAACAAACCTGATAATATTAGGTATATCAAAATAAACCAGCTGCGGTGATTAGGTCACATAGAGAGAATGAATGAGATGGAGCCGCCAAAACATATTTATAACCAAAAATTAGATGGAGTTAGAAGAAGGGGCAGACCCAGAGCACGATTTAAGGATCAGGTGGAGGAAGACTTGAGAATGTTGGGAATACGAAACTGTAAAGCCAAGGTAAAGAATAGGAGAAAATGGAGACTTATCATTGAGCAGGCCAAAACTCACCATGGGTTGTAGAACCAATGATAAGGATGATGATGAAGACTTAATTGGAGTTGTCGTACCGCTTATGATGGTAAAATAAATCATTGTTGAGAAATGCTAGCGGAAAAATTGCATATTGATGATTGTTATTATGATAATTAATCAAATTTTAACATATTTAATTACATCAATGTTGGCTATAGTTACATTTAGATATAGACTTCCAGTCATATTGACTGCTTTATTCAGACTTCCTATGTGCCATTTTAATCAGTTACTATCAACAAGTCCTCACAGACACTTCGTCTAAGATCCTAACAACCCTAAGGTTGAAGATCTATGTTGCCATGAAGTAAAGTCAGCCTTAACTTAGAAATCCTAAATTTTTATTAGCAAAAATGTAACTTAAAATTATTTTATCTTTATTCAAAATTTTATACTACAGTTTTTACCCAGATATATAGTGGCTTTAAACTTTTAAACCTAGTAAATATTAAACTAAATTTTTGTATAAACCATAGTCAAAATTTAACTTTCACGTTTGCTTTAATGAAAGGGGTACTGCTTATTTTAGGAAAAGCACTGTTAATAAAATATTCATTCGAAGATATTCTATAATATACATCGATAGGGTTTTTATATTATTATGCCTTTTTTAAAGGATAAAAATATTAAATGTCATATATTACACGAATACCACCTCGTGCTGGCAAAAATCAACATCTTTAATATTTTAATGGCTAATTCCCAATTCTATAATTAAAGCACTGTATAAGCGCCAGACAAAAAAATACATTTTTAGAGACAAACATTAAAAATAGAAATTAATTATAAAGTCTTTTAGCAGTCGTTGATTATTTGTATATGTTTACATCGAAGCCAAAAAAAAAATTAAAGTTTTTTATTAACTAAAAAAGTGCCATTTCTCACACATTCTCTACGTTCACCAAACTGTCACGTTAGATTTCCGCCTACAAAAAGTTATGTATAACAAGATAGGAAGAAGTTGAAAATCCGCCGTTCACTCTTGGAGGCGGACTAACGAAAATACAAAAACCAGAAAGTTACCCCTAGCTTACATGGGATCAACAGCGTAAAATTACGACAGGGATTGTAAAAGTAAATATAGCATCAGAGATTTAGCAACCCCTGAGAATATTAAAAGAAGATGAAAGTGTAAAAAGGTGGAAAAAATTGAAGGATTGATATTAATACTAAATATCCCATAAGGCTTAATTATTTTTATTAGCCTATAATATGTATACAGGGTGATCAACTTTTTTTATCCGTAGTACGTAGTATTTGTTATTGTAGGAGACACCATAAAAAGTGGTACACAAAAAAAATACATATTGTATAATGGACACATTTCACAAATGGACACGTAAATGCACTCTTTCAATTGTTTACTTTGAGTACTATTTCGAAAAAAGTCATAAGTATTTAATGCTGATATCAAGTGCTGATTTAAAAATCTCTTTTTAACTATAAATACGAGATTTCAACTTAATATGTTTTACTAATACCTCTTTTGTCGCACTTTAATACAATTTTTGAACTGATAATTGTAAAAATTCGACATTATATTTATATGAAATTATTCTAAAACAAAAAGTGTATGGGATAAGGTCCAATGTTTTTTTTTTCGTTGCATAACGCATCAACCACGCAAGGTTATTAGCGTGTATGGATTGTGATACAGAGTTAGAACTTAACAATACAATATTAAACATAGCAATACATAATTAGAAATTATTATCGTTATATATAATTATATATCGAATATATTATCGTTATTAAATATCTCTTTTTATTTTTGTTAACTATCAGAACTAGTGTTTTTAGTATCGCATATAGTTCAGCAGAGAACGTTGTTGAATATGAAACTAATTTGTAAGCTTCTGTATAATATAATGAATAGATTGTAGCCCCAGTTTCTTCTTCGTTTTTGAAGGCATCGGTGTAAACTTTGAAACAGCTAGCATATTTGCTTAATATTTTAATAAATTCTTGATTAATTTGACTTGCTGGCGTTTCTGATTTATTCAGGCGCAATAAGCTGGTGTCAGTAGAGGGGAGTCGAATTGTATTTATGTCGAATGTTTTAGAACCTTTAGCATTGAGTCTTTTTTTCCATCATAAGTAGGATTACACCTGTTTTATTTAGGAGCTAAAATTGAATGAATTATTTTTAATTACAAACGTTTGTTTTTAAACAATAATGCTGAATAAGACATTTTTAAATTAGACGCTTTGGAAGACTTTTGGATCTCAGTTGGATATTTTGGATATGAATGAGTTGCAAATTTGATTACTTCAGTAAGATTTGATAAAATAATAGAGACATTTATTTGTTTAGGGTGATAATTGTACCTTTTCTGGCTTAGTCTACTTAAAATGTATATTTCTGATAACTTAAGAAGATTTATTTGTATTTAATAAATAGTCAAGATTTTATAAATATATTCTAAAAAGCGTAGTGTTTTTATTTTAAATTCTTGCTTAAGATCCGTATAATAGTTTCGAAACACAATTCAGATTTCTGCTTATATTCTGAGCCTTCTAAAAATTGCAAGGCAAACAGACGTTGATAAAAGATGTTAAAAGGGACATGGGGAATCTAAAATTTGCATTCCACGACATGTCTTTTACAACTAAGCAGAAATCCTTAGCGAATTGTGCTTCTAGTACTCACACAGAGTAAATCCAAAATAAAATGAAAAAGACAGGAAATATTTGATTTCACGCAAACATCGTTTGAGAACTCCTATGAATAGCTGTTCTGATGAGACCTATTAGGTCGAAATACGTATCAACAGATACATAGGATTTGTTTGCGTGAAATCAAATATTTGCCGTCTTTTTCGTTTTCTTGCTTAAGAATTGAAAAATATGACTATGATTCTTATCCTGTTAAAACTGTTCTTTATATAGTCTTCAAATGGAAGGGTAATATATACCACTAACCAGCACACTGACGGTATAAGATGGAGTCCTCATTACGTAACGTGGGACTCATATTGATATAATTTTTCAAATATATTAAAGCTACTTATTATATATAAAAAACTTACTTTTAGAGGATAATCTTTTGATGAGAAAAAGAGAATTTTACAAACCTGAAATAAAAGAAAGTCAAATTAAAAGGTTTTAATTAAATATTGTTTAATAGCTAATAATATATACATCTTCTAACACTCAGTGTTAGAACTTATCAAATTTTTAAAGCATAACAAGAGTATAAGGGTAATGTTCATTACATGTGTTTTGTTTTCTCAGTGTGGTACCAGTTACAGAATTTTACTCCATAACACGTACCTTTAAAAGGTTTTTTGTTTTGAAATAAAGTACTATGTGCAACAATAGTTTGCAATTGAAGATAACTGGAGTAAGTGACAATAAAATTTGCCAGATTTATCGACCACGTGGCCTAAATGACCAATGAAAATGTCACGTGGTCGATAAACCTGGTCCAATAAAACGAGCTGTGCTCTATTTGTATTCTATGTCTATGATCATACCAATAATGGCGCGGTGTAGCAAGAATTAAATACAGAATAGTGAGTAAGGTAAGATTAAATAGTGTAGCAAAACTCTAAAATTAATTTGGATGGACAGCGACGACTATAGCACGGAGGATTTTACAAGGAAACGAGAAAATGATCCAGAAGATAAAAAATGTGACATTTTAAATGTGCTAACAATAAAAATAAGAGAACTGCAAGAAGAGCAAAGAGAGTATAGAAATGAAATGCACAAACACAAGGACAAAAATGAAAATCAAAAACAGAAAAATAGAGAAACCAAACAAAAAGTTGAAGAATTAAAAAATAAAATAGATAGAACGAAATAGGATAAAAAACAAAATAAAAGACTACAGGGAGTAGAAATAGATACAAAAGACTAGAGATAGAAGATATGTCATCTAGAACCCATTCAGACATCGTCTGAGGGTCAGCAGCAAGACCTAGTGAAAGTCTTACGTTGTCAAGCGGGTTATCTGAGATATACTTAAACATCACAACATACTTTTAAATAAAATGTAAGCCATAATAAATTTTGTACCATCTAAATGGTTTTTACGCAGGTATTTAGTGGCTTAACTCATGTGTACCGAGTAATAAACACTGATGATGGGATTTTAAATTATTTACCTTGTATACAGGATTTTAAACAAACTTTAAAGTATGACCATAAATGGGCCATGGAAAAGAAGGAATAATAAAAAACTTAAAGAACTATGTAATAAACCAAAGATAACGGCTGTAATTAAATCACAGAGACTAACATATTAAGGACACATTAAAAGAATGGAAAGCGAAAAAATGCCAAAAATGGTACTATTAGAAAAGCCAATACAAAAAATAAGAAAAGATAGACCAAAAAAAAATGCAAGGCCAGCATCATGACTCACAAAAACGTTTTATTAAAAATTGGAAAGAAAAACATGGGACAGAAATCAATGGAAGAAAGACATGTATGAAAAAAACTATAAGAAATTTTAAATATATTTTACATGAATACTTAATATAATAATTGGAATAGAATATAATAATTGTAATAGAAAAATAAACTTTTCAGACTTAGGCCTTTAAGGCCTGTTGAGCTTTATAAATAAATAAATAAATAAATAAATAAATAATTAAATCATTAGAAATGTAATTTTCCATTTTTTCCAATTCCAATTCCAATTTTCCACATATTCGCTACTTCCTTCATAACATGCTCAACAAACTTCTTTCAATTGAGTCACATGACTTTGGACATGACGTGGTACCCTGAAATAGTTGGTTAGTATGATCTATATTAAAAGAAGAATTTTCAGGTAAACACGCTAGGCCACTGCTTTAATTATATCTTTAAAATAAATCCTTGTGTCTCTTATCAATATTGTAAAGCATTTTTTTTGAAGTTTTTTTGATATTGTTTGGTAAGTTTTCTCACAATAACACACAATTAATTTATAACATTTATTTACTCAACCGTACAAATTTATATTTACAACTGACAGTTAAATCTAAATTTACCTTTATATATATTTCGTGAAACACTCGCAGAAAACCGTAGAACTTTTTGGCAGCATTAGGAGACTTTCGAAATATCTCAAGAGCTCTAGCTTTAAGCTAACGTTCAATCAAGGACATAACAAGAGCTTGGCGTAACAGCATATTTATATTTTTAAAAATAAGCAATTGTAAGACGTCTGTTTTACGTAAAAAATTTACTGACAACTTTTTCTTGTAACCCAGAATGATCCATACCAACGATAGCGCCTATCACATTACGTTTCTTTAAAGCCGATCTAACATTTGAACAAAATTTTTTTAAAAATATTTGTATATAAGTGAAAAACGAACGTTAATTAGATCCAATATTTCAAAAATTCTTTTTGTTTTTTAGCAACCGCTTTTGGTCTACTCCTGGACATATGCCTTTCTCTTTTGAGCAAGCTGGTGCCAATTTCTTACTCCTTTCTCGGTGATGTCGTCGATTCGTTAGTTTTGTGATCTGGCTCTGCCTTGTTTATGTGGTCTTGTTACCATTGTATAAGTATCTTTGTTCATTTGACTATCTCTTGCCATATGACTTATTCACTACCAATTAGATTTTACAATAACTTCGATAACATTTTCCGCTTTTTTTTCTTCTTAGATCTTCATTTCTCATGAAATATTCTAAGCTTGCATTAACTATGATTTTCTCGATAGTTATTTGAGTTGTTTGAGTCTACGGAGAGATTGGTTAATAAATATCTTGGTTTCCATTCCATAAGTCATGGCAAGAAATAATACATGTATCAAAAACCTAGTATGGGATTGTGTGACTGTCCTATATAAACTACGAGACCATTGTCGGTAACCTATAAGGTCATAAAGGCGATGGAATAGCAAATCAAATAGCTAAACAAGGCTTATTAATGCTATTTACTGGACTGCAACCATTATGCGGCATTGCAAAGATAGTATTGAGAAGGACTACAAAAACGTGGGTGGCACACGAATCTGGAATGTTGGTTTAATTCATTAGGCCGAAGACGGGTAAAACTATTGATTATCGAATATTCGCCAAATTTTACAGCAGACTGTCTTCACTTATTAGAAGACAGAAAAACAGTCAAAGTCATAGTAGGTCTGGTAAGACCTACTATGACTTTGACTATTGTAAGTTGAATAGGCATTTAAAACTGATGAAATTGACAGATAATGATTTATGCAAATTGGGTCACCTAGAGGAAGAACCAGCGCAGCACAGAATCAAAAGCTTTATTATAATCAACAAATGTCAACTGCATTTTTATTCCGTGTCTTTTTCTACGATTGCGTACTGATTGAAAATGATCAACTGTGCCGTATTCTTTGCGGAATCGAGCCTTTTCGTGTTCTCAGTAAGAGTCCAATTTATTCTTGTCTTATAACCTTAATGAAAAGACAAGAAAGAAGAAACAGTCAAACAGGCGAATTTAATGTAACAGGTGTTATATAAAATTGAATTAATTTGTTTTTATATTGACAGATGTCAATAACCTTACGTTATCAACGTCTAAAATGACATTAAAAGCTCTTGTATCATTGAATATACACATCATTTTTTTTGCTTTTGCGACTGTTAGTTAATAAATAAAAATAAAATAAACCCTAATAATTTGGTAGTCTTCAGTTTTTACTCGATCAAGTTAATTAATATTAACAATTTACCATTATATAAATATAATTATACTTTTTTATTGACATCTGTCAAAATATGACGTCAATAATATTATCATTCCCAAATCATTCCCAAATAACCTCAAATTATAAAAATAAATTAACTTGATAAAAATTTTCATACTAGGTTAGGTATCCAAAAATGTACAGTTGCGGTCACGGAATAGTTTACACCTTACTTTTTATATTGTAATACTGTAAAATTGCAGTGTCGTACGGATTTGATAAATGTCAAAGTCAAAAAATTTCAAAACGTCAATGCTTTCGCGAGTGTTCAACAATAAAATAAAAGTATATTAAACTCTTGCAAAATGGTTAGAATACATTTGAATTATGCGCAAAAAGCAAGAGCAATTGCCAAACTCGAAGAAGGTTGGTCACTAAGGCAAGTTGCTGCTGATTTGAACGTGAGTCATATGTGCATATGGAAGATTAAACAAAGATGGGATAATTTTCACTCTATAGCACGGTTGGGCGGTTCAGGAGGGCAGAAGATTTCCACAGATCAACAGGATGAGATGTTAGTAGATTATTTGAGAGAATCTCCTTTTGCCACAGCTCAAAAGGCAAGAGAAGAGGCAGCGTTTCCAGGCAGTATTCGCACTGCACGTCGAAGAATTAAAGCAAGTGGACTGCTAAATTGTGTAGCTGCACGGAAACCTTTTTTGACTGTGGATCACAAGAGGAGACGAGTTGAATTTTGTAATGAATTTATAAACTGCGATGAGAATTTTTGGTCTAGGGTTGTATTTTCCGATGAAAAAGTATTTCAGTCGTATAATAATGGTCGAATAAGAGTTTATAGGCCGAGAAATCATAGGTATAATGAACAGTATACGCATCATTTAAGAAATAGTGGAGGATTCTCTGTCAACGTATGGGGATGGATAAGTGCCGAAGGCCCGGGCGTTTGTTATCATGCAGAGCAGAAGTTAACAGGATTATATTACAAACATATTATTGAGCACACAATGTTGCCATCGGTGATCCAGAGATTCCCCAACAACGACTTTATCTTCCAACATGACAATTGCCCGGTGCATACGAGTAGAATTGTTCGAGAATGGCTAGAAGAAACTGATGTTAATGTTCTTCCGTGGCCTTCCCGTAGTGCAGACTTTAACCCCGTCGAAAATGTGTGGGCAGAGTTAACAAAGAAACTAAATGAAAGAAACCTTAGACCACGGAATAGAATTGAATTATGGGAAGCAATTGAGCAGGCATGGGAAGAGCTTGTTAACTATAACATGATGGGATTGGTGCTATCTATGAACAGAAGACTGCAAAATTGTATTGACAAGAATGGGGCTTCCACCAAATATTAATTATTATTTATCATTGTTTATCGTTATTTAATATAAAATAGATTTAAAATAAAATGCATATTAAAAAAAAAGACTTCTTTATTTTCGTTATTAAGATCATAATCCATTTTATTCAAAAAACTGTTTTCTATATTTTTCATTTTGTAAAATATTTTGATATTTTAATTTTAATCTACCTATTCTAGCTAGTACACCACTGGCAACGTCACTTTGACGTAAAAGGTGCGTTTAAACGAAGTAAAAATTTAAAAAATGGGCTCCTAGATACGTGAACCTGTAAACTATTCCGTGACCGCAACTGTATGTATTTAAGTTGTCCCGAAAATACTTGGCGAAGGCGGAGTTCAGATAAATACTAAACTATTGATATTTAAGTTTGAAGAATTCTATGTAAAAATACCTCAAAACTTTAATAATAGCATCAGTTTGGTGAGATTAGAAATGTTTTGTACACTAAACGATTACATAAATCTAACTATACAAGAGACGCATAAATATTAACTAATACATTTTTGCGTAATTATCTTGATCAATTTAGGATATAAATAAAAAAACAACAATATAAATTTTATAAATAATATATTTCTTTTTAAAATATTTCTACCGTCTCACTGTTACAATATTCGAGTATTGTTTTTGTAATACAAAAGTAAAGAAAGTAATAAGAAACATTTGTAGCTATTAAATAAATAAATAAAATAAAAGAGGAGTAACACAAGGATGTATATTTTTGCCTATGCTTTTTAACTTTTATTTGGAGGAAATATTTAAAGAATCTCTAATAAAGATAAAAGAAGGTATTATGTTTAGCGGTGTAACCACGAACAATATTAGATATGCCTATAATAACTTAGTGCTGACCAATCGTAGTGAAGACCGTCAAAATTTAATGAACAAAATAAAACAGACTTCTTATCAATATGAACGGAGAAGAGAAACTTGTGTATCTCGGCCGTAATATAAAAGAAAGGTAAGATCCAACAGTAGAAATTAAAAGCCGAATTGTACGCGCTCGAATTTGTATAAATTACATCTGATTAATTTATGAATTTGGAATGATACACCGCTATATATTTTCTCGGTACTACTAATATATCTAGTGAAAGAGTGAACCCTAAGTAGAATCATGCTTAAACTCTTAGAAGCCTTTAGAGATACGGGTACACAGATGACTACAAAAGATAGGCTGGGTCTACAGAGTTAGAAAACAGGAAGTCTTTAGACAACTTAACCAAATAACACAACTGTCATATTATGAGACAACCTATAAAATATGAACATTTGCATGTCATCGTTGAGAAAAACATCCAATGTAAACGTGGTTCTGGTAGAAGAAGAACATTATAGGTTAAATATCTTGGAAAACGGTGCGAAGAAGACGTAATCGATTTAGAGCTGTTGCCAATAAAACCACGATAGCGAATATGGTAGCCAACATAATATTTAACTATCAACAATTGTTATGTAATTAGAAGAAGAGGAACTAAATATATGCAGTAAACAAAAATCATCTGTATACAAAATAATTTTGCTTACAATTTGTTTATATACATTTAACTGACTTTAATGCATATTTTCAAAGGTGAATTAATTACAGTTTTCAAACCATTTATCTAAATAATTGGCTAAAGGTTACGTCAGAAATCACCTTAATTTAGTTTCAGTTAGCGTTGTTATTTTCAGAAATAAATGACTAATTATGAAAAGCGAACACCAGTATTCTAGTCTTGAAATTTTTACCCTTTTCCTGAAGTAGTTCAAGGTCTCATTAACTTTAATAACCAATCTACCTGACGCATCAGAATGGTTATAGTACAGTTAACAGTTTGTTATGAAGTGGTCAAGTTTTAATTAAAGATCGTAATTACTGGCATCGTAATAAAGCGTCACATTTTATTGAAATACTTTTATTCTTTTGATATTTTGGATTGTGTTTAAAAAGTCATTTTTTTACAACTTAAATATTTAAATATATATTTGTTTAGGTGAAACACCAAGACCAATAGGTGAACACCAATCTTATATTAAAAATAAAAAAAATAATAGATCTCAACTATCTTAACATGCACGTAAAAACAAACATATGGTTCAATGTAACGATTTAAATATAGTCCTAAAACAGATGGCAAAAAGATGAGAATCGAAAAAAACAGCTCTAATTATGCTAAATTAGACCAAATCCATCGCAAAATTTCTCAGAATAATCCTAGAATGCACTAGGATGTTATTACTAGGGTGGGTCGAAAAACAATAATGTTTCATTTTTCTATCGCTGTACTGCGGAAAACTTGCCTTTGGGGTATATAAGTAAAATGCAAAGTATATATATATATATATATATATATATATATATATATATATATATATATTAAAGTCCCCGCTGGTGCATCATACTCAAAATTTAGATTTTTTTCAAAAACCAAGACTAATTTTCAGATTATATTTTTGTATTATTTTCACTATCTTTAGCCAAAAATATTTAAATGTGCTATAGTAAAAATTGTTTAGTTAATAGTTTATAAAATAAGATAAATAATTTGAAACACACAACATCTTTTAATTTGCAGCAGCGTAAGATATTTAAAAAATGGTAAAATTTACATATTTGCACCTTAAAAGAAAGTGTGGTCTAGTATGTTGTGTTGGGTGTTATGTTGGCATGGTATTGCGTGTGGGTGCCCCCCCCCTCCTCTGTTATCTCCAATACCCACCTTCTTTCAACAATGCCCATAATGCATTGCTAGTTCGTTCTCTGATGCAATAATGCACATGTCTCAGCAGGTACCTTTTGACAGCTGCAGGTGTATGTCATTTCGCACTTACATGCGACCATGTTAAACAGAAAAAGTGAATTTGTCTTAAATTTTGCAACCTTCTTCCAAAAACGTTCTTCTTCTTTATCACGTTTAAACGATTTCATCAAATTACAATAACTGTCATGATAAGGTGATTAGTTGGACGATTCTGCAGGTTGTCACAGTTTGTATGGAAGCTTTATCGTACAAAGCTTTCAGTTTAGAAGCCACAATATTTGCAAATTTACCAAAAATAATAGGCTGATTTGTCTCTAACGCGATGTTATATTGGTAATAATAACAGCAACGAAGAACGTTCTCTTCGAAAGCAGCAAAGAACGAAAGTCTTCGGGTGGATCGAATAGTGGACTCAACCAAACTCACTTTAAGTTAACTTTTTAAAAACAGACATAACTTAATGCAATATTTACTGAGTTAACTACTTCAAAACACGGCGATACTTACTTCTGGAACATCAATACAACACAGCCACTGTACTGTATACAAGAGCACGAACTGGCAATGCATTGCGGGCGGTGTTGAAGGAAGGTAGGTAGTACGGATATTAGACAAACTGTGTCGAACTCAAGGCCATTACTGCCGCCACCCACATACAATACGATGCCAACATAACACCCAAAACAGCATACTACATCACATCTTCTTTTAAAGTGTAAATATGTGAATTTTATTATTTTTTGAGTATCTGGCGCTGCTGCAAATTAAAAGATATTGTCTGTTTCAAATTTATTTCTTATTTTACAAACTATTAACTAAACAATTTTTACCATAGCACGTTCAAATATTATTGGCTAAAGATAGTAAAAATAATTGAAAAATGTCTTGATTTCTAAAAAAATCTAAATTTTAAATATGATGCGCTAGCTAGGGGTTTAATATATAACTTTATTTTACTTTACATTTTACTTATATACCCCATAGGCAAGTTTTTTGCGGTATAGCCAATAAAAATAAAACATTATTGTTTTTCGACTTACCCTAGTAGTTACCAGTACTCCTTCGTAATCAAGAAGCGACTACAATAGCAGAAGCATTAATAACACGTGCTGTATTAATACATGGAGTTCCTTTAAAAATACATTCTGATTCGGGAAAAAATTTTTGATCATAAATAATGAAAATCTTGGATAATAAAAAAACTCTCATTTTACCTCTTCATCCTCAATTAGACGGAATGACCAAAAGACATACTGGAACTATTTGTCAATACCTTTTAATGTTTGTCGCTGATAATCAAAAAGATTGGTATACTTAAATTACCCTATTTCTGTTAGCCTATAAAAGTTTAGAACATGAAGTATCCGGTTATTCTCCATTGATAATCATTACCTAAAGATAAATAAAGCTTCCTCAAGATCTTTTTTTAAAAGAGTCCTCCCTGCGAAGGAGAACGTTCATCCCTGACGTACATTGAAAATTAAAAAGAACTTAAAGCTGGTGTTGATGAGAGTTAATGATTATATCATTTTAACTTTGAAAATTAAGGCAAATATCGAGCATAAGTTTAATCAAATCTTGTCCAAGTACTTTCGCTTAATATAGCATCTTCAGGGGCATTTCGTCAAAAAATTATTTAACGAAATGCCCCTTACGATGCTATATTAAGCGAAAGTACTTGGGTAAGATTTGATTAAACTTGTGCTCGATATTTGCTTTAATTTTTAGAGTTCATTTATTCGAGCATTCAACCTCATATCAATGATTATATCATTGCTGGATTAATCAGGAAAGAACACTAAATTAGGAAATTCATATGTGATTACAGCGTAAGCTACATAAATAACGCACTTAAGTAGACCGACAGGTAGTATAAACGATGTACTACCTCTACGAGTGCATGATATTTCCTCAAAACAATTTCTTCTTCTTCACGTGCCATCTCCGCTACGAAGGTTGGCTATCATCATGGCAATTTTGACCCTGGAGGCTGCCGCTCGGAACAATTGTATGGAAGTGCAAGCAAACCACTCCCTGAGGTTTCTCAACCATGACATTCTTCTCCTACCTATGCTGCGCCTACCTTCAATCTTTCCTTGCATAATTAGTTGCAACAGTTGATATTTATTCCCACGTGTAATATGTCCCAGGTACTGTAGTTTCCTCATTTTAACACTCAATACGACCTCCTTTTGTTTGTTCATCCTGTCTAATATAACTTGGTTAGTTATCTTATCCTTCCAGGAGATTTTTAACATTCTTCGGTACGCCCACATCTCAAATGCCTCCAGCTTACCCATACATTGCTTATTTAGTGTCCACGCCTCCACCCCATATAACAGGACCGAGAAAACATAACATTTAAGCATTCGTATTTTCAGCTTTAGGCTTAGGTTACGGCTACACAACATTTGTTTCATATTATTAAATGCACTACAAGCTTTCTCTATTCTTATTCTTATTTCTCTGGTGTATTCGTTTGACTCGTTAATATTTGTTCCGAGGTAATTGTAATTTTGTACTCGTTCAATGAGATTCTGTCCTACATGTAAGTTGATATTACTGATACGTTTCTTTGTAATTATCATGAATTTGGTCTTCTTTGTATTCAGTGACAGACCAAATTCTTCACTTGCTTCTACCACTTTGTTTAGTAATCTCTGTAGGTCGTCAATATTTTCTGCTATGAGCGCGGTATCATCAGCATATCGGATATTGCAAATGGGGTGACCGATCTTTATTCCGGCTTTTTCGTTCATAAGAGCTTTTTTAATAACTTCTTCCGCATAGATATTGAACAAGGTTGGAGACAACACACAGCCCTGCCGAACACCTCTTTTGATCTGTATTCTATCTGATATCGAGCTGTTAATTCAACACAATAGGCGGTGCTTATCTATACAGTAGTTGTATGGTCTATCTATTTGATTTTTAGTTGCGGTGGTAAAAGGTTAAAAACAAATAATTAACATGCCAAACGTATATTTTTCAGAAGAAAAGATTCAAATGGTGAAATGGTATTATGGGAACCATTCTATTGTAGAAATACTATAGTTATTTATTGCTGTTTATCTTCTTCTTTGGGTGCCGTGTCCGTATTTAGACGTTGGCCGTCATCATGTTTACAATTTCCTGAAACCTTTCTCTGTCGGTTGCTGCGCGAAATAATCCTTCTACTGTAGAATCACACCATTGTCTAATATTACGTAGCCATGAAAGTTTCTTTCGACCAATCCATCTCTTTCCTTCCACTTTTCCTTGTATTATAAGGCGAGGTAAATGATATTTAGGTCCTCTAATTATATGGCCGAAGTATTTTGTTTTTTTCCTCTTTATGGTGTTTATAAACATCATTAAATTCCGACAGAGAAGACAGTATGATCAATTAGTAAAAATATTTGTATCAAATAACATCCAACAAACCAATCACGATCGAAACAAATCTTTGTTGAACGCAAAGCTTGCGAAATTGCGGACGAACTTGACCTGGAGAAAAGTGTAAGTAATATTTTAAAATGAAATAAATACAATTGCTATACAGTGCAAACCTTCCAAGAAATCTTTCCCGACAATCATTTTAAACGTATGGAATTTTGTGAAACTATGATGGAGAGATCACATGAGAATAATAATCTTTTAAAAAATGTGTTGAATCTTCGATGAATTTTCATTGTGAATCCATAAACGTAATAACCAATCTCTCATCCGCTATTGGTCTGGAAAAAATAAACATTTGAGTATTGCTGTGAAAACACAATACCCAAAGAAATTAAATGGATGTACTGGACTTAAGTATCTAAATGGACGTAAGTATCTAGATTTATTATGCAATCAGATTATTTCTGCAGTTCTAAACGTTGCGGTCAACTTCAATGATGGTTTTTTTCAATAGGATGGTTGCTTAGCATCTAATGCAATCGTTACAAAATTATCTGGAACAAACATCTCCTGGACGATGAGAAACAATAAAATGGCTCCCTAGATTATCAAATTTAGCACTTTTGGATTTTTATTTCTGGAGAATGCTAAAATCAAAATTATATCGGAGTGAATTCGAACGAGCCCCAATTTAGCAGAATTGCAAGAAAAAAATTGTTTACTTTGTAGTTGGCTACAGCCAAAACAGCTTAATGCAATGAGACTTGCTTTAAATGATAGATTCGAATTTTATGTAGTGCAAAATGGTTGTTTGATCGAACATTTTATTGGTTAGGGATTATGTTAAAATGCCTTTAATTTTTATTTAAATATTTAGAATCATTTTTTTATGTTGTTTTTTTTTATAAAATTAATATTTATATTTTGTTAATTTTAAGTTGATTATTGTATTATTTCCAAGCTACCACTGCTAAAAGCAACAATAATTGTATTTAAAACTCCAATATAAGTTTTCGAATTTTTCCTAAGGTTTACAGACGAAAAGTTGGCGACGAATTATTTTATGCAAAGAACTACACACTCCTCGTTAGTGTCTGATAATTACTGAATGCAGAATAGCCGGATGTATCTTGGCAATTCGCGCTGAGAAGGAAGTCGTTGCTTAAAATTTTACAACTCGTCAGGGGAATAATGCTTTGTTGCTACACATCAATTTTTTTAATCAATGTTCTTTTTAAACTAATAAAGTAATTGATGAAATCGATTATAAAATAACAATAACATGGCTACTTTATTTAAGTTTTTTTTTGAGACAATATTACTTTTCCTTTTACAATGAGCTATAGTGGATTTAAATATTATGTTACACCCGTGTATGGGACTAAAATTTTAGAAAAAATAATGTAACAGAAATATAGCAACACTGTTTAAAGGTCATACCTTCTCCTTCGAGATGGGAACTGCCTCTCACTTCTTTATTAACATTAACAATTCAGGTTCCACATACTGAATTACGTATACGGTAGTTGAAGACTTACAAGTAAGTTGAAGGTATTTGTATATATATATATATATATATATATATATATATATATATATATATATATATATATATATATATATATATATATATATATATATATATATATATATATATATATATATATGTGTGTGTGTGTGTGTGTGTGTAATCTGGTATCCCTACAGCTTCTTTTAAAAACTATTACAATTTGCAAAATTTTATAATTAATAAGCTATGTAACTGAATATAGAATATATTTATATGTAGCACATAAATACAAAAAAAAATATATATCGTATACAGGAAGAAAAATATTTTATGTGAAACATTATAGGGTCTGGATATGGAAAATTTAGAACTGCTTGAAGATCATCTTAAAACAGATATGATGATAAGGATTTCGCAGTATGGCAAGGTGCACTATCTTGTAAAATGTAAATTATATATCTGGCAGTTTAATTTAATTAGTTAAAGACAATGCTTCTTAGAATAAAATACTTCGCAGCAAAGCCAGTGTCATTGATGAAAAAGAGATGTCTAACTCCTTGAAAGGACACGCATCTCCAGACCGTCGCAGATAACAGAAGCTTAAAACTTATCCTTTCTTTTGGGGCAATAACTGTACTTCGTGTATCGCCAACACAGACCTAAAAATAAGATTCATCACTCCAAAGAATTGAATCCCATGTGGCTGTGGAATTTAGTTTTGGTAGACACAAAAATCGGTTTCTTTTTAATTTCTCTGCAAGAGAAATGTTTTTTTCCGCTTAAAGTGTAATGATAAATAGCAATGTTTTAAATTATATAAGCGTTGCTTGTAAAAATTTGCCTTCCAGAATCCATATCAATTTTTTTTCATACTCATCAAACAAATGTTGTTTCGACATTGTCAACCTTGTTTCATATAAGTGTCCGAAGAAAAACATGTCTAGTTTTTTTTAAATATGAAATTAAATTTTCCACAGTTTCTTAAGGAATATTTAAGTTTTAAACAATTTCTTAAATTAAAAACAATTTCATCTCCAGAAAGTCCTTTGTTACGGACTGCAACAATAGAATTTTATAAATCGTTAGATCAGCACTACTCTAGTACTCTACACTACTAATTTTTTTTAATAAATAAATTTTATGAGAACAACAACAACAAATTTTGAAAAATTTTAACTTGAAAATTAGTTGTAATCCGAAATTTGTATTGCTTAACATTTATTCTATTTCTTTACACTATTGTTTATATTAAACTTTTGAAGTAAAAATTGTTATTAAAAATTTATATTTACTTTATTTAATAGTTATTCTACAGCACAGATAATAAAAATACTTTTAGTATTAATGAGATAATCATAATGCCTATTATTTTTTTTTAAATACTTGTTGGTACTTCTACAATATTATAATGCTTTTATTTATTACATAAAAATTAAATTAAATTTAAAATTTTGCTTTTTTAAAATGCGCAGTTGGATCTCAGATTTACTGCACTAATAATAAATTGATGTCGGAAACGATTTGTATTGCGAATGTATAATTGTCGGACTCCCAGAGAAGTTAGAGGACGAGCCCGATTCCGTAATGTTCCTCATTTCGTTGATATATAGGTTTTGAGTCTTAAAATAAATTGTTTACCTTACCTTGGTGCTATTCATCATTCCTGCTACGTGTGTTTAATGTGTTTGGTAAAAGCTTTTACACCTAAACATACATTTTCAAAACTAATTAAGAACTTTATAATTAGTGCGCTTTATTAGGCTTATTGAGATAAAGATAATTGGGCCTTTGTTAGATTTTCGTCGTAGATAATATAGATAATCAAGAAAAAAGATAACAGATAATTAATTAATTTTATTTTAGAAGTGTTTACTTCTAAACTCAAACGTTTTAAAATGGCGGATTTTGGTAACTGTTTTCAATTACTGAGCTGCCTCACGGCATCTCAATATTCATATATTAAAAAGTAAGACAAGGCACCACATTTTGTATCCAAAACGAACAGGCTTCCCTTTTATAAACATTTTTGCAGAATGGCGGCCGAAGTATGGAACCATTTGTTCATCTGTTGATAAGTATTGACTAAAAGCACCATAATTTAAAAAACTTTTGTTCAACAGATCAATCATCAGATGAATTTTTGTCTAACTCAAGTTGCAAATTGGTCTGAAATGACCAGGGCACAAATAGACGATTCCTTGGAAGTTGGACACTGGATTCGGGCCTCGGATTATCCTGGATGACAAAAAACTGCAATCTTTAAATCTCGGCCTCTCAAACGCTCCTGCTTAAAACCATGTGGACCTCTCAAGTTGTTGTAACGGTGCTTTACAAATCTCCTACATAGGATACAACCGACAAATCGGTGGTTAACTTACAAAAAACTGCCACCTTGCATTTGATTAAATTCATCCATCCACAAAAAAAATTATGGCTTTTGAAAACTACACACCGAAATATTTCTCTTTTAAAATTTTATTCCAAAGTTTTACGCATTTAACTGCTACTTTGACTTTACACTGTATTTCCATGACAAAAAGGAATGATGAGTTTGAAGAAAACCCTGACAAACAATAAAACCAAACGCTTTGTCGTTCTATCGTAGAGTGTTGTAATTCTCGCAATACTTTCTCACCAATCTAAGTAGATAGGTATTTGAAGCGCAATATTAAGCCGAAACGAGCAAAGAAATACCCATCTGTGTTACATATACTAAGTTAAAATGTTTATATTATCAATCCCAACGATGCAAAGGACTGAAAATATATTTCGGTGTTTTAATACATACAGGGTAATTTGAAATGCTACACGTCCTTCAGATGACGTGTAATATGACGGTATAAATCATAATCCAGGTATACATGACAAAACCGGAAAGAGCAGTTGCGAATATTGTGAAAAATCTGACAATTAGATGTATTTTATGGAGTACAATCTAAATTTATGTATTACCTCAGAAAAAACTGCTTCTATGACTTCCATCATAGATAGTTCACTATTTTTTATATTTTTATTTTTTTTTATTGGTTTACTTTCCTATTTTTATATTTTGTTATGTTTTTGATTTTCACACCTCTTCTAATTTTCTACACCTAAATTGTTATGACCGTCTAGAGACGGTCTACCTTCTTTCTCACCTGGAGGTCAAACTGGAATACATATTTTAAAAAATTAACCTCAAATTAATTCTAAAACTCAAATTACCCGAATTAAAAACCATCAGATATAGAGGGTTAAATATTGAAAAAATCCATTCTATTTATTACAATTTAAAGTTTAATTACTCAAAAAAGTAAGATTACAATATTTTTCATTGTTAAACAAAAAAGTTGTAGGATCTATTTTTAAATGTTATGTGTATGTGCTTATTTATTGCTATTTTAAGATAACTTATATACCTGAACAAAGTATATAAAATTTAACCCATCAAAAGGTATTTTACAGAGAAATACCAATTTTTCGGTCTCAAAAATTATCGGTCCTGGCCTAAAAACTTACGTGTGTATCTCGTGTGTTTCGTAATCTAAAATATTGTGGAATTATATTAGTTTTTATTGGAATAAATATGCAGAAAGGAGTAAAGTGTTCCTATTTGGCTTTAACATGTACTTCCGAAATACTTTAGTCCTGTAAATTACATATACATAAATTTTATCATTTTACTAGGTTAAAATTTTGTTTTTAAAAAATGGCGGATACGCTACTCAAATTTCATTCACCAATTAAAATTTTTAGAAGTAACCTACATGCATAATAAAAAATCAGATCAGTAATTTACATATTACAAAGTTAAAGTTGAAACAGTTACAGAGATCCGCAGCACCCGCAGTGGGTATAATGATGTTTGCTTATTAGGAATGATGTATGTAATAAATTTCAATGAACTGTGTATTTTTTATGTGAGTTTTTTCATAGTCTACACTTTTTCGTATCTCTTTTCATTTACCTTTATTTTTTGATCAAGATCTACTTTCAGCCACTTTGGATTTTGAATATTAATTTATAGCTGTTTATGGCATTTTTTAAAGTTTTGATAAATAATCACAAATGAAGTAACGTCGAATTGCGAATAGCTTATTCTAGGAAAAGTATGTATTTTAGATAATATATAAAATTCTTTAAAAAAAATAACAATTATTCACAGACATTTAACAATACAACGAAATACTATGAATATAATAATTTTTATTTCAGGTAGTTGAAATTTTTAGAATATTGTCTTTATTTTACAATCTGTCATTTTTTCAAATAACTTTCAAATCAATTTTGTTTAACTGCTTTTAGAAGTAGTCTGCATAAAAATTAAATTATTTCTATAAAAATGAAATAAAATAAAAATTAATTTCAAAACTACTACTTAAATTAAAAATAATTCCAAAACCGGAGTTCGGCCCTGAATGAGCCACCGAAAGGCGTTTTTGTTTTGGTCTCAACAAATTTGCAAATTTTATGCAGTAATTATAACAGTTTATTTATAAATCGTTAAGTGACAATTACATGAAATACCAGTAAGTGAACACATCATATTAGTTTTCATTAATATAACGTTATCAACCAGTTTTTTGTTGATTTGTAATTTAACAATTATCACTAACATACGACTCAAGAAATATTATTCCAATTTTATCACCTGTTTGATTACTAGTCAGGTCCGTACTATTTTTAAACACATGTTCCGTGTTAAAATCAAAAATGGAACCTAATATTCAGAGCCTCTCTAACACACCACGTGTATTGCAATTACAGACAAATACCAATAAAACCTATTCATCAGCAGCGTCTACACAATCTCCCTCAAAACATCAAGCAATTGTCTTCAGCGCTTTAGAAAATACGCGACTGCAAGATTACTTAATTCCTTTGGGTAACCTAATTCATCCGAAAAATATTTTATTTTGCTCCCGACTATCCAATAATCGGATTTGCATGTACCTTGCAAACAAACAAATCATGGACGAATTCATGCAAAATCATGGACAAATAGAAATCCAAAACAATATTGTACAAGCTAGAAGATTAATCTTACAAGCGGAACGTATTGTTTTTTCAAACGTATGTCCAACGTTACCACACAGTCTGTTAGTTGATTATCTACAAAGTATTGGACTTAATATGGTCTCTCCTGTCACTTTTCTAAAAATCAGTTCCACTCTTCCCGAATATAATCATATTTTCAGATTCAGAATACAAATATACGTCAGTCCCCATAATATCTCCTTACCCAACTCATTTACCTTAGACTTCGATAATACAATATATCGAAATTCTTATCTCAAGAAACTATGGCCTGTTATAACTGCAAAAAGTCTGGACATGTCGCCACCAACTGTCCTGATAAACTAGAATCAACAACAAACTAAATTGATTCTAATAACAGTCAATCTACTACTTCTTCCTTCCCTGACATCATGCCTCAATCTGCAGCAACATCCATATCAAACGAACAAATTTCCGTCCAAGAAAAATTAGCAAATAATCTGAGCAATCCTAATATTGCTAATAGTCAAGAAGAAGTTAACACCATGGAAAACTGCAAAGTAATTAATATCGATCTTCAGCCAAAACGTAGTATCAATGATGTTCTTACGTCTCCAGAAACAACTTCTGAAACAAAAGAAAAGTCATTTGCTGTACCTACATCCAAACCTATATGACCTTGAGCTCATATGACCTTGAGCCTGCCAAAGATTTTATTCAAAATCATCTACCCACATTCGTCCTCAATTTTGACCAATTAAATCTACTTCTAAGCAATGTTAGCGGCGTGCAGGATACTTCTAATATAATTCGAGAGTTTACTTCTGAACCTCTGGGATTAGTTCATATGCTAACTAGAGTTCATCCACAATTAAAAGATAGATCAACCAAATCATATCACCAAGTCATATCACCTCCTTAAGAAAGAAAATCCTCCGACACTTGGGTTACGACATCTCTGAATCCGAGGGCGAGTCATCTCAGGTTAACCCGTAAATTCATATTTTTTCTTATATAATATAATTCACTAAACTACTGCAATGGAATATAGATGGATTTCTCCATCGACTTCCAACCTTACAAAAACTTATTTCTGAATTTTCTAGCGAAATAATATGTCTCCAAGAAACAAATTTAAACCCCCAAAAAAACTATAATTCCAAATATTTTAGCATTTTTAGAAAAGATAGAGTACATGACAATAATTTCTCTTCAGGTGGTGTTATGACACTTGTCAAAAAATCTTTGGTTGCAAATGTTTTTCCTGTCAATAGTAACATTGAAGCTATAGTTATAGAGATCACCGCACCCGTTCCAATTTTTATATGTAACATTTACCTTCCATCTAGTTCCTCAGCTACATATGAAGATTTAAAAAGCCTTGTCGAACAGATACCGTCTCCTCGAATCATCGTAGGTGATTTTAACGGTCATAACCTTATTTGGGGCTCCAAGCGTACTGATCACAAAGGAAAACTTCTAGAAAAGGTAATGCAGGATCTTCAATTAAATTTCCTACTACCAGTGCGCGAGTGAAATTGCTAAATGTGCCGATATCGAAAAAGCCGAGTATCGAAATACCGCGAGTGATATAAAAGCTTTTATAAAGAATCGAGTTTTGTGCAAGTGGAAAAACGAATGGCAATCTTCTCAAAGATCACTGAAGCAACTTAAAAATGACGTTACAGCTTGGGAACCCTCAACAAGAAACAGAAGAGAACAATTGGTGATAACGAATTGGACACACGCGACTTACTCATATTTATTTTCCAAAAGTGATCCACCTATTTGCGGAACATGTAATGTACAATTAACCGTTAACCATTTAAGTATCGAATGCCATAGATTTGCCAATTTTCGTGTTACATTTAACATACCTAACAGTTTAAGTAATTTATTAGGCACTAATTTCTCAGCTAGTAATATTGTAAAGTTCTTAAAATCTATAGGAATATTTTATAAACTCTAATTTTGTAATTCTGTAGTCGTCGCTAATAACCATTATGGTGGATGCGGCTGTAATTGCTAAATAAAAAAAAATTCCAAAACCTTAGGAACTATAAATCAATTGAAGCTCTTCTTACCTATATTGCTTTGCAAAAAGCCTAGAGCTCTTGGCCGAATTAATTGCTTTCTTCGTTCATAATTATTAACTGTTCATAAACACTTGCTTGTTACTTGGAACACGTTGCAGCAGCAATGAAGAAAGTATCACTAGTCTGTACACAAATGTTTTTTATTACTATTTATTGTAATTGAATACTAATAAAACTGGTACTTACAGTAGCAAATTGCAAAAATTAGCACTAATTTACAGAGCGATATGTACACGTACAATCTACAATTCTTATTTAAAGCGTTAATAGACATGTAATTTTTAACAATAGTAAAATTTAACTATATTGGTCAGATCTATAATTATTTACCTATATCTGTCTATTAAAGAAACAACTATTCATAACTCATTATTGTGTATTTAACTATACTTATCCGCGTATTAGTGAAATTAAGTTGCTGAATAAGGCTCTGATTAAAATAACTCGGCAGTCTAGTAGCAACATTGCGTATGAATTTTGACAACAATAATCTGCATAAACCAAACGTTTCGCTCTTAACGTAAAATAAAGAATAAGTAAAAATATACAAAATAAAATAAAATTCCTAAAAAGAGGATAGTGAGAATAAAACTGATGTCATTACCTAAGTTTATGTCAAATGTACGGCCTGCCCGCTAACAGTCAAGCCTTAAATTAGAATTTCAATCCAACTTTTAACTAACTTTTTAATACAGAATTAAATTATTACATTCTTTCCTAATTTTAGAAAACGTCTATCATTTTGCTGACTTACCCAGCCTGTAATTGTACCGTCAGCTTGTACAATTCTGCATTTATGACATCCTAATATATTTCTAAAGAGAATTTTGCGTGTACATTTGTCAAATATTTATAACTTTGGCTAATTTAAGGGCAAAGCAAAAAGGATTTATAACGAAAAGTCATTATGAGCCTTCTGCATTAATCAGGTCACTTGAATTTTTCATTTCAACCGCACGTGTTTTATCTGCTCTGTTCATAACTTGGCTTATCCGATTCCAAAAGACCATCTGTGAGCTTAATTAATACTGGGAACTGTGAATTGTTAGCGTTATTAATTGCAGTATTATATAGAATGTAATGCGATATAGTTTTTGTGACAACACCTACTCACTGAATAAAATTTATTTATAAAATACCAATAATAGTATAATTTCTAGTTGAAATATTCATTGCGTTATTAGTTTATTAAAATATAAAAATCATAAATTAAAGCAAAATTTTATAAAAAAAAACAGAAATTCTTACATTACTAATATGCTTTATGGGGAAAATATACCGAGATAACGACTTGGATTTAGATAGAGAGACACAATATCACTAAAGCTGTTGAATCAATTTTTGTGGGAGTTTTGAAAATACGTTAGTGGGAGAAACGGGTATATATATATATATATATATATATATATATATATATATATATATATATATATATATATATATATCGGAAAAGAAGTACGACCGTCAATCCAATATATTATAAGGATCACTCAGACGAGTGGTGGGTTCTTATATCGGTCTCAAGGTAGAGAAATAAAAGACAAAGTTGATAGGCTACTTTATCTATTTTGAAGACGTTTCGCTTTCGTATTCTGAAAGCATCATCAGTTTATCTAAATAGTACAATATGAGAACCACACAATCATGGAGAAGATGTTATAAGTGTTAGCCTTAAAAAGACATGTAGCAGTCACTGATATTAACAGATTTGTGAGTAAAACTCAAGTAAATGGACATTATACGGTAATGTTGTATAAACAATCAATTAACTAACAATATTTAGCAACTTATTAAAAAATTAGCACAGCAACAGAACTTTAGACCACATGTTCTGGTAAATTGAATAACACACATATAAAATATAACATAAAATAATGGACAAAATATATTTTAAAATTTAGTCAAGGATAGTAAAACTTCGTTTATGACATCTTTTAATGGTGTGATTTAACTCTGATCTTTAGAGAACAGAAAGAAAAAATACAAACAGTATGATTAAAACGTAATTAGGTGCTCTTTATGTTTTATTAATGGAAGTAATATAATAAACCTATTTTTATGGTAGGCAACATGTAATGCATCCAGGTATATTAGGGTGTGTATATATGTAAAAGTAAATCTTTATTTTATTTTTGATGTTTTGTCAGTAAATAATACTAAATGTTGCTTAGTTTATCTATGCCAGACTTTTTATTGATACAAGACGTACTGGATTTTATGAAACACATTTTCAAGAAAATACGTTTTGAATGTTTTTTTTTCTTTCTCAAAATACAGAAATTCTCGGAATTAAATTCATGTTTTATAACGTTATTGCATCTTCTGTGAGCGCACATGCATTTTTTTTTGTTTTTATGTCGCTACGATGTGAGATCACCTTACTGTAAAAATTATGAGATAATTTTCTGATATGCACGTTGTTACAATTGGTCACGGTATAGAATAAACAAACTTTTGACTGCAGCCCTAATAAACTGTGTTGTTTGTTTATATCAACAGTCACTAATATCCAGTTTTTCTTAGGTATGGGATGCTATTTTTCATCTCTTTTTATATGTAAACTGTAAATGTTTACTATAATTATTCAAAATTGTTGGTTCTGTTTGCAGGTAAAGCAAGTATTATATCATTCACAAAGCGTGTAATAAATGGGATATGAAAATGCAACTTATTTAAAGAATCTCTTAAAATCGTCTAGTACATAATTACATAATATACACGATATGTTTGAACCCATAGGTGTGCCAAAAATTTGTTTATAAAATTTATTATCAACAATCAATACATTAGAATCAAAGATTAATTCTAGTGCATAAGAACGTTTTTTTGTTAATTTTTTCATTTATTTCGATTTTGTCTCAATGTGTTTTATTTCTGTCATTAATAATATGTATTGGTAAACTGGTAAACAAAAATATAACATCATAGTTATGTTATAATTATTTGGTAGTTGACAGGTATTTATATTGATTCAGCGATGTCGGGATGTAAACTTTGATCTACATTTGTGATTTGTTGACTACCAAAACGCTTTTGATAAAGTAAGACATGAAAAACTAATATTAATACTTAAGAATAAGCGCATTGACAGTAAAATCATATTGGATACAATATAGTGCAAACCAATCCAATATAATAGTGCAAACATTATATTGGAATCAAAGTGCCATAGTTTAAATTGATGGGCAACACTCAGAAGAAATGAAGATCTGTAGAGGAGTAAGACAGGGATGTGTTTTATCGCCACTTTTGTTTAACTTGTAATTTGAAAAATGTTTCTTAAAAACGCTCAATAATATCAAAGCGGGAGTAACCGTTAATGGAAAATTAATTAATAACTTACGATATGCAGACGACACTGTGGTCATAGTAACGAATATAGAATACCTACCACATCTTATCGAAAGCTTAATCATGAATAGTGCTGAGATGGAAATTACTATAAACGCTAAAAAAACGAAGTACACGCTAATTACAAAAGACCACAAAATATACATCACCTATTGACAATCAATGGTAACGTAGTAGAACAAGTAAAAAAATATTAGTACTTGGGAACTTTGATCAATGAAACCAATGATCATACTGCAGAAATAAACAGGCGAATAAAGATTGAAATAGAGATTAGCACTTATACGAATGAAATCACTCCTAACGTGCAAAAATTTAAATTTGGAGATCAGACTACGTACCATTCGCTGTTATATATTTTCAATATTATTAGATAGAGGTGAGACTTGGACATTAAAAAAATGCAATTTAAAAAGAATTGTAGGTTTAGAACTCTGGTTATACCACCGAGTATTAAAAATATTATGGACTGATAGAATTAAACTAAATAAAGTAAAATAAAAAAGCAAATAAAAATATAGTAAAGAAAGAAGTACTGAAGGAGGTTGGTAAAGAAACAAAACTAATCACTACTATACAAACCATAAAACTAGAATACCTAGGATACGTGATGAAGAGACCAAAATATAAAATTTTGAGACTCATAATACAGGGAAAGATTCAAGGAAAAAGATTTGTTGGCCGAAGGCATAACTCAAGATTGAAGAATCTACGTGATTGGTATCAATGTGTATCGATTGACTAGTTTAGAGCAGCAAGTTCAAAAATAAAAATAGCCATTATGATTGCCAACCTCCGTAGGGAGACGGCACTCTAAGAAGACGAAGTTATTGATAAAATTACTTAGTTTGAAAGAATCTTGTATAGAGAAACTATTGTCTAAGTTTTATGACCTTGTAAGAATATCATTTAAAAATTTTGCTAACTTAGTGTTTCATAAATTAATTGACGATATAATTGGTCTAATTGTTAAGTAAGGTTTATGTAATTTTGGTAGGGCATAAAAGCGTGGTGTAATAAAGATATATATGTAAAAATATATGTATATATATATAAAGATATAAAAAATGATTATTATTTTTATTTTTGTGTAAACAGTTAATAATGATGTTAGTGCATTGAGCTTTGACTAAGTTTTTTTTTATTTTTAGAAAATCTTGTTATTGTACATTCGATATCAGCTGGTATATTTGAAATTTTAAAATCTTTAACTGTTGGTATAGTGTATTTTTATGTATGAGAGAGTAATAAAACAATAAATTATGTATGCAAATCGCTAAACTGATACGGGTGACTCAATGAAAAACAGATATTTGTCAACAAGTTTACAGAAGTATATAGGAAAACAATTTTAAATTGAGTATGACCACCAGGTATAAAGGTTGGAGCAGAATAGAATACAATAGTTGTGAGGGTTACTAATCCTTAAATAAGGTTGCCAGTGTCGGAGTGATGGAGGTTAACAGGTACTAATGAATTTGCAAAAAATGTAAGATGTTTATTTTATTGGTTATATATAACCAATCAAAGTTTAATAAGTACCTACCTATTAGCAAAATAAAGTTTAATTCTTTAGATAAAATAAAACGTTTTATTTTATCTGAAATGAGTGCATTCCACGAAGTAAGGGTTTCAACAATCAAACATTTAATTCTTTAATTCCAGGAATCTACGACAGTAATTGACTAGATAATTACCTTCTAAACTTATTCCACAGAAAATGTGATAGTGGGTTTTTCCATTTTGTAGGAAGGTCCAAGTGGCGTATTCAAAATTTTTAACAGTTCACTAAAAGTAGGTACTTCAGTTGCAAGGTGCAGTTTATTGTGTATACTAGTGTTATGGAAAATTTGGAAGTGCCGTGTAAACGCCGAAAAATTGGTCCTTTAACAGTTAATGAAAAATCATTAATATTTAATTGTTTTAAATCATTTACAGACAAACGTTTATGTGAAAGTGTTGATGAGACCGTTGAGTTAGTTAGCAGTACACTGGTGTTGGGAAATCTACGATTTACAGAGTTATGAAAGAAGAGAAATGTGGTAGTTTTCAAATGCCACGTAATGCTCCAGGGAAACCAAACTTTCAAATAGAATATCATTTTAAAGAAGGACTGCGACGGAAAGTGCATGAATTCTTCTTTAGACAAGAATTTTCAACATTAGATAAAGTTCTTGTGTCAGTTCGAGATGATAAGGATTACCTAGAAATGAGTCAAAGTACGTTATGGAAACTTTTAAAAGAAATAGGCTTTCGCTGGAAAAAGAATCCCAGAAAGTCTATTTTATTAGAACGAAGCGATATTGTCATATGGAGAAGACTTTTTCTAAGAACCATAAAGAAAATGAGAAACCAAAAAAGAAAAATATTTTATCTTGATGAAACATGGATCAACGAGGGTCATACACCAAATAAATTTTGGCAGGATGAAACTGTTACAAGTCAAAGGCACGCTTTTGTAAATAACTTATCTACTGGTTTAAACCCACCATCAGGAAAGGGACGCAGGCTGATAATAGTACACATTGGCAGTTCAGACGGTTTTGTTGAAGGTGGTTTATTAACTTTTGAATCAACTCCTACCGGTGACTACCATGAAGACATGAACGCTGATGTCTTTCAAGAATGGTTCGAACAAATGATAGATATTCTTCCTAAAAACTGTGTAATAGTAATGGATAATGCAAGTTATTACTCCAGACTTATAGGAAGGACTGCCCACAACCAAGTGGTTAAAAAAAGACTTGCAGAATTGGCTGAGTTCAAAAAATATTACGTACCATCCCGGATCTATAAGAAAGGAACTTTATTCGTTGTGTGCCCTTCATAAAGAAAATTTTAAAAAATACGAAATTGATGAAATTGCCAAAAATCGTGGAATGACAGTACTTAGATCCACACCATATCATTGTGAATTAAACCCGATTGAACTGGTATGGGCAGAGATAAAGAGTGAAGTTTCAAGAAAAAATACCACTTTTAAAATTCATGATGTAAAACAGTTTTTTTTTGGAGGCCGTAAATAATGTAAAACCTGAAAACTGGGAAAAGGCAGTAAATCACACTATTAAAGAAGAGGAAAAAATGTGGAAGCTGGACAATATTACTGATAAAATGATCGACCCAGTTATTATAAATCTTGGTTCTGAAAGTTCATCTTCTGAATCTGATTTGGATTTGTAACAAGTAGCTGTAAGTTTTATATTAATATTTTTATTCATCTATTTAACATACCTTAAACGGTTTTAAAAACTCTTTTTATCCTTTGTAATTTTTAAAAATTAAAAAAAATGTGAATTTTTTAAAACCCTTTTTAATGTAGGCCAGTCAGTTCTAATATAGTGTGTGATAAAAGAGGTCACTTTTGTTTACATACACATAACACTTTATAACACTGAAATAATTCATTTATTTTTTACAATTATTCAAAGTAATTTTTCAATTTATCTTGAGCACGCCCATGGAGTGGTCGGAGGTATCAGTTAAAATTATGCTAATTACTCTCTCGTTCATAAAAATAAACTATAATAAATAGAATTTTGGACCTAATGTGTATCTTTCTTATTTTATAAGGTTTTATACAATGTTTTTTAATTTTAATATATAATACATATACACACATATATATATATATATATATATATATATATATATATATATATATATATATATATATATATATATATATATATATATATATATCTATATATATTGTTATGCTATTTAAATTGTATTCTATTGCTTATTTAGAAAAGATCCTGTCTATATTTATTAAATGATCTAATCTCCAATTAATCACAATAAATCAGCATTAATTAATTACAATCTCAGGCTATTTAACTTGTACTATTTACCTTTGATCGTGGATTCAAAATATTTTCCAATTGGCTTCCTAATTGGGATAGGTAATATGACCTGAATAAAATACACAGAATTTCAACTGAACTATATGTGAGATGTCCTTTATTTTAATGAAATTTTATATAACAATCAATCCTGTAATATTTGCAATATAATACTTTAAATATATGAGAAGTTGTTTTCTATCATGGACCCAAATGTTATTTTACATTGATTTTTAATATGTGTTATAACTAAGCTCTCTTTATAATTTTTTTCTTTAAATGATCGCAAAATTAACTGTCTCTATTATTTATTTAATTTATTTAATTAATAAATGAAAACCACACTCCTGCTCTAATGAAAATTGACTGACCTTTCGTTATCTGCCGTTGCAATTCTATGGCCACGCCATGGAAAAAAAAAACCTTTCTCTGCTTCTGCTCCTATTGTGGTCCAGAAGACGTACACCTTTCTCCTATCTGTCCTTGTATCTGCAACCCAACAACTCGTGTAATTCTATGCGGCCTCCTTTTGAACCAATCTCCGCGCCTGTTTATAACTTTAAATGTTTCCGGCTTCGTCTGATATTAATATTCTTATACCCTTTGGTTTTTCTATCTCTATGTACCCCGTTCCTCACACTGATCAGCTTTTACACAGTAAATAAACACACCCGGTAAATTACGTCTTCGGGACTTCAAAAAAAACACAAACCACAAAGCTCCTTCCTTCTTGGGCGACGAAAACTGACTAACTCCTTTCCTCTCTCCTATCTCATAGCCAAAACCACTCCCTCCTTGCATTCAAAAATTGACCAATAAAAATCTTCTACCTCTGTGACGTATATCGTTACCAACCAACTCTCTCTATTAAAACGTCATTCGGGTAATTCCAGAAAACAACATTCTTTAATTATTCTAACTAAATCTATCTGCTTTACAAATATTTCTTACTAATAGCTACAAACGATACCTGTTTCTCAATTCAATGTCTTTTGTTAATAAACTTTTACCGATATAATCTTTCGGGGGGAAAAACCACCGCACATCCCGGTCTATTGTTTAAACACTTTCTATATACACTTTTATTACGGATAAATCCATTTCACAATAACCGACTTATTTAAATTTCTTATCGATAATATTTGAAAGTCTTGTCTCTGAGGCCTAATGAACAATTCTTTGAACAACTTAAAATACATATTTTGTCTTATACAGGATGTTTGAAAATTTATATGCCCGTGTCATTATGAAATATCAATAATTTTAATTTTTATTTAAGTAATAAAATTTGTATATCGGTTTTTTATTGCTAACAGACATTCAAAAGTACAACAAATCCCCGCCTTTGTAATCGATAAAATTTATCAATCTATGCAACTAAATTTTCTCGAGGCAAACTAAAACGCACTTCCTGTATGCTAGCTGTACTTATGCTACGTATTATCCTATCCTACTATCTACTTTATACAAATTTAAATCTTCATTCGTGATATTTATATACATCATGGATATTATAAATACCTCTGATCTTTTCAGAATCCATATGTTTCAACTCATAGCTGTTTACTCCATCTTCGTTGTTTACTATGTATGGCCCTTCGAAAACAGGCATCAATTTTGCGCAAATACCGCTCTGAAGATTTGACACTCTTAATGCTCTTACCATTACTTTGTCACCCTTTTGGAAAGTTACTGGTCTTCGTTTCCTATTATGACCCTGTCTCTGGATGTATTTCTCATTGCTTCTTCTTAATCTCCTCTGAACCGTTTCTATAACCTGTCGATACTCTCTTTGTTCTGGATCTTCCCACGGTCTTATCGGCATGACGCCTTTCATGATGTATTCTGGTGTTTCTTTCGTTACTGTACTTGGCATGGAATTTAGGTACATCTCTATTTCTCCCAATTTTCTGTCCCATCGCCGATGTTGACCATCCGTTGCAATGCGAAGAAATTTCGTTACCTCTTGTATAAATCGCTCAGAAGGATTACTTTGGGGATGCCTGATGCTTACAAAGTTCGTCTCGATTCCCCGTTCTCTAAGCTGTCCCTTGAAACGATCATTTCGGAAGTACGTTGCATTGTCTAGTAAAATTTTTCTTGGGGTTCCTACCGTAGCGATGAAATTGTCTATTTTTCTCAATATTTCTTCCCCTTTTGTGGTGCGGCAACTATATAATTTCACGTATTTTGAGAACACATCCACCATCACCAGAATATGCTTGTTCCTTTGGGTGGTCACAATTAGATCGCTTAACATGTCGATGGCTATAATGTCCAGGTTGTTCCGGGATACAATGCTCTTTGCAATATTTTCGTTTTTAAAATTCCTGCTCTTGTATTTCTGGCATACTTCGCATTTCTGTGTGATCTCTTTTGCAATGCGGTAATCTTGTCGACTGATGTAGTTTTCCCTAAACACAAGCCATACCTTTCTACTGCCAATATGTCCATTTTCCTCGTGTAGCTTCTTTATGATTTTTTCTGCCAATGTCGGTGTCACTCAATATAATTCCTTTCCGTCTATTCTCTTAAAAAATATCTCGTTTTCTAGCACCGCTCTTCTCTTTTCTCTTTCTTCTAGGCCTTCCTGGTCGGTCCTTATCTCATTTAATGAAAATATTCCTTCGGCTTGTGTCAATATATTCAATCCCACATGTAATGTAATTGTCTCTTTTTTTCCTGTATCTTCGTCCCGTGTTAAAGCGTCAGCTATTATGTTGTCTTTCCCTTTGATGTATCGGAATTCGAAATCATACTCTTGTAAGAGCAGAATGCCTCTGTGTATTCTGTTATTTACGAATCGATTCTTCATGATGTGTATCAATGCTGCATGATCCGTTTCGATGGTGAATTTAGCTCCCAATAAGTAAAACCTTAATTTGTTTACGCAAAATAGTACACTGGCGAATTCCAACTCGGTGACACTGTATTTTCTCTCATGTGTTTTAGTCACTCGAGATATAAAACATATCGGAACCTCTTGGCCGTTTTGTATTTGCGACAACACTCCTGCAAATTTCTGTATCGACGCATCCGTACGGAGTATAAACGGCAAATTGTAAATAGGGTGATATATTTTCGTTCCTTTAGCAAATTCTTGTTTCAATATTTTGAAAGCTTCCTCCTGTTCTTCTTTCCAATTCCATTTTGTCCCTTTCTTTAACAATTTTATTAAAGGAATTTCTTTTTGGCTTAAATCGGGAATTAATTTCTTGAAATAATTTATCGTACCGAGAAACCCTCGCAATGTTTTTAGATTTGTTGGTCTTGGGTATTCGTCGATGAGCTTTACTCTGTCCTCGGCTAGACTTACAGTTTTGGTGTCAAGTTTGAAACCCAAATAAATCACTTCCTTTTGAAAAAATTGACATTTTTCAATGTTTAGTTTTAATCCCGCTGTGTCCAATTCTTTTAAAATTATTTTGATATGTTCCACATGACTCTGCATATCTTGTGAAAAAATTAATAAATCGTCGATGTAATGGACGATGAACTCTTCATGGTGATTCAAAATGGTATGCAAAGCTCGTACAAGTGCTGCACAAGCGCTTTGTAATCCAAACGGAACTACCTTAAATCGGTATACTATACCATCAATTGAAAAGGCAGTGTAGTTTCTACACTTTTCAGCCAAAGGTATTAACCAAAAACTATGCTTTAGATCAATTTTTGAGAAAATATGTGATCCCGTGATTCTTCCAAAAATGGCCTCGATATTTAACGGTGATTCATATTGTGATACTGTGTGTTGGTTGATATTTCGGGCATCTAAACAGAGTCTTAACTCTCCACTGCTCTTCTTCACTATCACAATTGGGTTAATATAGGGTGAGTCACATCTCTCAATGATTTGATCTTCCAACATTTTTTTGATTTCTTGCTTTACTTCTTGCCGATACTTATAAGGAATTGGATAAGTCTTCGATCGAAAATTTCCCAAGTTTTTCACCTCAAATGAGTGCTCGTATTTTGTGGCCACTCGGTTTTCCTCATTTATCAGCGTTTCGTAGTCTCTTAAAATTAGACGCAAATCATTTTCTTTGCCTTCTCCACATATCAATTTTTTGTCTCTCCCATCAAATTCTTCGCACATATTCACCGTGTACTCCGTGTCTTCTTCAAACACCACTGTCTCCATTGTGTCCTCTTCATTTTCCTTTGTTTTTTTTTCTGTTGGGCTCGTCTCTTCTTTTGAGGAATCCCATATGTTCTTTTCAACTGAATCCTTTTCCTTTTCTTTCATTTCCTTTGTTTCTTCTTCTGTTGGGCTCGTCTCTTCTTTTGAGGAATCCCAAGTTTTGCTTTCATTTCTTGTCAAAATCTTCCCATCTTCTTCTCCTGAGCTCGTCTCATCTTTTGAGAAATCCCAGGTTTTTTTTTCTTTGATCTTTTTCTGACCTTTTCCCCTCTTTCTTCCTTTTCCTTTGTTCGTCACCAGGTTCATTTCCACCGTTTGTTCTTTCTCTGATTCGTCCGTAATTTGTTTCTCTTGTTCCTTATCCTGTTCTTCTTCTTTTTCCTTTGTTATTTTCATCGTATTGGTTTTGAAGTCGATCACTACATGTTTTTCCGTTAATTCGTCAACGCCTACAATCATGTCATGTGACATATTCGGCATTATTACACATTGAAGTGCATACATATTTTTTTTCAATCGTACCATTACTCGTATACCTTCATTTATTGTTGCCAATGTCCGTTTATTTGCGCCCACTAAATTCACCCTAGGTATTTTATAAATTAGACTTGTTAAATTTACTTCTTCGATTAATTTTCTGTTGACCAGTGTTATTTCAGAGCCTGTGTCTATCATAATTTTAATTGGTTTCTCATTTATAAATCCATCCACAAATTTTAAATTAACTCCATTTCTCTTTTCATTGTTTCCTGCCAGTTTAATAAATTCCTTGGGGTGACAAAAAATTCCTGTTTGTTTCTTCGTTTTTAGTGAGCGCCTTCTTGAAAACACGCCTGTTGTTCTTCTGTGTTTTCTCGCCCGTCATCTTCTCTCTCATATTCATTTTCTTCTCTTTGCGTATTATTTATTTCTCTTCTGTTCTCTTTTGGTCTATCATTCCCGTATCGGTTACCGCGAGATTCCTGTTCATTCCGTGGGTTATTGTATCGGTTTCCTTGGTATGGGCGGTTATTTGTACTCTGATTTTCCCGATCCCTGTTTTCATTCCATCTCTGGGTTCTGGGTTCATAATTCTCTCTTCCGTTCGGTCTATTTTCGTATCCCTGTCTAGGTATGAATTCTCGTCTTGTATAATCTCTTCTAAAATTTTGACCTCTATCTCTATATTCTTGGTTTTCTCTTTGTCTATAATTTTCTTGCGGTCTTCTTTCTCTTCTTTCATGCCTACGTGATTCTCTCATTTGCAAAAATTGACATAAGCTATCAATGTCCTTGTAATTTTGGAGATTTATGTGGTCTTCCAAGGTATCTTCAAAGTGTCGCGATATCAACTCTACCAATTGTTCTGATGAATAATTATATTGCAAATGTTTTGCATTATTATAGAGTTGTAATGCGTACATCTTTTCTGATACGCCCATCCTCTCATGGTATTTTCCATTTTGTAACTCTTTATTTACTTGTAGTTGCTGAATTTTTCCCCAGAAATAATTTAAGAATCTTCTCTCAAAATCTTGCCAATTGTCAAATTCTTCTTCCTTGCTGACAAATAAAAGATTTGCCTCTTCTTTGAGATGGTTTCTGATGGTTTCCTTTGCTGTTGCAAACGGTCCTATGTATTTGACTTTTTCCTTTAGGATATTTATAAAAGGCACTGGGTGTAGTTTCCTTATATCCCCGCCAAATCGTACTTTTACGTCTTCTGTGCTATGTACGATAACTTCCTTTCTTTCTATTCCTCTTATCTCCATCTCTGCAATTTGTTTAAATCTCCTTTCCGTTTCTTTCCGGTCTTCTTGTAGCGCATTTTCAAATTTTATTTCTATCTGTTCTAATTCCCTTTCTTGCATACTCTGAATATCCTTCATTTTAGTTTCGATTTCTTCTCTCTGCAATTCTAGTTTCCTCTCTGTTTCTTCCCTACTTCTTTCTAAACAGACTTTTATTTCGTTTTCATATTTGTCCATACGCGTTTCCATTTTTTGTTCCATTTTTCTTTGGTTTTCTTCCAATTTGTCCAATTTTTGTTCCGTTCTTTGTTGTGATTCATCCATCTTCTGTGATTGGAGTTGCATCATTTGTATTAATTTTTCTATTCCCGATTCTTGTTTTTCTGTCTCCATTACTGTTGTGTCTAATACGTCTTCCTGGTCTGAATATTCTTCCTGTTCTGATTTATCTTCTTGTTTTTTGTTCTCTTTGCTCTTGTTTCTTGTGTTTGGCATTTATTCTGTTTTTATCCCCGCCAAATATAAAATTCTACTGGTCTGTTGCAACAAACGGGACTTTTCTTGTTCAAATGTAATAACTCTTGAGTACGAGTATCAAATTTCAATATCCCACAAATAAATCAAATGGTAAAATATCAAATGTCAAAATCAATCAAATAAATCAAGTATGGTAAAATTATCAAATGTAAATATCACACAAATAAATCAATTATGGTAACCTATAAATTGTCAATATCACGAATAAATCAATTATGGTAAATTGTATCTTAAAAAAATATATAAATCTTTATGTCCTCAAATTTTACATAATATTTCACTTTATCCACGGCATATAAACTTTCAAATATCTGCTCGTCTACTCCTATCCTTTCAAATTTGCCAACTAGAAATATTTTTCAAAGCTTTACACGTTGGGGGCCATTTTGTTATGCTATTTAAATTGTATTCTATTGCTTATTTAGAAAAGATCCTGTCTATATTTATTAAATGATCTAATCTCCAATTAATCACAATAAATCAGCATTAATTAATTACAATCTCAGGCTATTTAACTTGTACTATTTACCTTTGATCGTGGATTCAAAATATTTTCCAATTGGCTTCCTAATTGGGATAGGTAATATGACCTGAATAAAATACACAGAATTTCAACTGAACTATATGTGAGATGTCCTTTATTTTAATGAAATTTTATATAACAATCAATCCTGTAATATTTGCAATATAATACTTTAAATATATGAGAAGTTGTTTTCTATCATGGACCCAAATGTTATTTTACATTGATTTTTAATATGTGTTATAACTAAGCTCTCTTTATAATTTTTTTCTTTAAATGATCGCAAAATTAACTGTCTCTATTATTTATTCAATTTATTTAATTAATAAATGAAAACCACACTCCTGCTCTAATGAAAATTGACTGACCTTTCGTTATCTGCCGTTGCAATTCTATGGCCACGCCATGGAAAAAAAAACCTTTCTCTGCTTCTGCTCCTATTGTGGTCCAGAAGACGTACACCTTTCTCCTATCTGTCCTTGTATCTGCAACCCAACAACTCGTGTAATTCTATGCGGCCTCCTTTTGAACCAATCTCCGCGCCTGTTTATAACTTTAAATGTTTCCGGCTTCGTCTGATATTAATATTCTTATACCCTTTGGTTTTTCTATCTCTATGTACCCCGTTCCTCACACTGATCAGCTTTTACACAGTAAATAAACACACCCGGTAAATTACGTCTTCGGGACTTCAAAAAAAACACAAACCACAAAGCTCCTTCCTTCTTGGGCGACGAAAACTGACTAACTCCTTTCCTCTCTCCTATCTCATAGCCAAAACCACTCCCTCCTTGCATTCAAAAATTGACCAATAAAAATCTTCTACCTCTGTGACGTTTATCGTTACCAACCAACTCTCTCTTTAAAACGTCATTCGGGTAATTCCAGAAAACAACATTCTTTAATTATTCTAACTAAATCTATCTGCTTTACAAATATTTCTTACTAATAGCTACAAACGATACCTGTTTCTCAATTCAATGTCTTTTGTTAATAAACTTTTACCGATATAATCTTTCGGGGGGAAAAACCACCGCACATCCCGGTCTATTGTTTAAACACTTTCTATATACACTTTTATTACGGGTAAATCCATTTCACAATAACCGACTTATTTAAATTTCTTATCGATAATATTTGAAAGTCTTGTCTCTGAGGCCTAATGAACAATTCTTTGAACAACTTAAAATACATATTTTGTCTTATACAGGATGTTTGAAAATTTATATGCCCGTGTCATTATGAAATATCAACAATATATATATATATATATATATATATATATATATATATATATATATATATATATATATATATATATATATATATATATATAATTGACAATCTGCTATAAATACGTTGATCTTAATTACGATTTTGAGAATGGTGCCGTAAAAGCTGGTCAAATTTATAAAATTTTGTGAGAAAAATTGTATAAGTTTTTTTCTCACAAAAGAAAAACAGAAAAAACATGTAATGTTAAAATTCACTAAGACTGGTACAAAGACAATGCACAATTTCAACTAATTGTGTTTAGGACCGAATGTCCTCTCTCGAGAGTTTTACATCTTATAAATTCTTATTTCTTATTAAACTGTACAGAGTGTCATGTAAAGTGAAACAACGTGGTTGATTGTAGATTGGAAGACACTAACCTCTAAAATCTTCTTCTCTCTTAGATGGTCAAAGTAGAGGGGAGACTTTAGTGGCCCTTGTCTTATTGGTTGTCTGTACCTGTATTAGAATAGAATCTAAGGTAGGAGATATTTTAAATAAAATTTTAAATTGTTAACATGATTGAAGATCATGGTAACAAGAGTGTAATAAATAGATTTTGGTTGACTCCAAGACCTAGTTATTTTGTAAAGGTTGAAGATTAATAAAGTACTGTTATATTTAAGTTTTGATATGAAATGTTAATTATTGTAAATTGATAAAGTGCTGTATGATTCTTTTACTTTAAGAGTCTATTGTTAAACAATGTGATAAACTAGAGTTAAATTTATTCTAAAATGGAGACTATTGAATTGTTGACAAAGTCATTCCAGTCTTACCCTATAACCTTACCTTTATAAAGAAATATGTCGACGACATCATTCTGGCACTTCCAAAAGATCAAGTAGAAGACATTTTATCAGTCTTCAACAGTTATGATCCATATATACAGTTCACTATAGAAGTAGAGGACAATGAACAATCTGTTCCCTTCCTCGACACCAAACTAATTAGAATTAACAATAACAATATCCTAGTGGACTGGTATAGAAAACCAACAGCATCAGGTAGATACCTCCACTACCTATCATATCACAAACATTCAATGAAAATTAATTTATTAAAACAAATGAAGACCAGAGTGATGAAAATTTCAGATATAACCTTCCACGAAAAGAACCTCAAACTTTTGCACAACCTATTTACAGATAACTCTTATCCCTCTGATTAAGTTAAGAAAATCCTTTATGACACCCCCTTATCCCTTCGTCAAGGTATAGTTGATGAATTAAACAACATCAACACAAATATCCAAGGAGAAATGGGTAGCTCCGAGCAAATTGACACTAACAACCGAGAAATAGGAGAAAATGTTATTACAACCAATGAACAAAACAATGAATACACAATGATTTCTTCACCTTACATCAAAGAACTCACACCCAGACTAGCAAGGGTACTTAATTCTTTTTATAATTTCAAAATTCCAATAAAACGGAATTTTCAATTAAAAACCTTCACACAAAAGTAAAAGACAAAACTCCTAGAGAGCAGATGTCACATGTAGTCTACAGCATTCCATGCAAAAACTGCAATAAAAAATACATAGGCCACACAGAAAGGCATCTAAAAAATCGCATAATTTCACATAAAAGCGACTGCAGACTGCATCATGACCGTTGCTCATTAGCACTTCATGTAGTAAATGAAGTCATCAGATGGACTTTGAGTCAGTAGAGGTTCTAGAAAGAGAAACCAACTACAAGAAACGTCTTTTCCTAGAAATGGCTTGTATAGCACAAACAGAAAACAACATCAATAAAAAAACAGACATTAATCATCTCAGTGAAATTTATTTCTTTCTTCTAACAGTAGACAAACAACATATGAAATTCAACAATTCAGTAGTCTCCATTTTAGAATAAATTTAACTCTAGTTTATCACATAGTTTAACAATAGACTCTTAAAGTAAAAGAATCATACAGCACTTTATCAAATTACAATAATTAACATTTCATATCAAAACTTAAATATAACAGTACTTTATTAATCTTCAACCTTTACAAAATAACTAGGTCTTGGAATCAACCAAAATCTATTTATTACACTCTTGTTACCATGATCTTCAATCATGTTAACAATTTAAAATTTCACTTAAAATATCTCCTACCTTATAGTCTATTCTAATACAGGTACAGACAACCAATAAGACAAGGGCCACTAAAGTCTCCCCTCTACTTTGACCATCTAAGAGAGAAGAAGATTTTAGAGGTTAGTGTCTTCCAACCTACAATCAACCACGTTGTTTCACTTTACATGACACTCTGTACAGTTTAATAAGAAATAAGAATTTATAAGATGTAAAACTCTCGAGAGAGGATATTCGGTCCTAAACACAATTAGTTGAAATTGTGCATTGTCTTTGTACCAGTCTTAGTGAATTTTAACATTACATGTTTTTTCTGTTTTTCTTTTGTGAGAAAAAAACTTATACAATTTTTCTCACAAAATTTTATAAATTTGACCAGCTTTTACGGCACCATTCTCAAAATCGTAAGTAAGATCAACGTATTTATAGCAGATTGTCAATTTTCATGTCAACTAATTGTAGCTTATCCCTGATGATGTTGATAACTATCAACGAAATATTGGATCAATAAAGGACTAAAGAGTACACTTAGCCTATCCTTTCAGCTGTTTTTACCCAAAGAGTCTAACTTGGTTTTATCTTCTAACTTAATCAGCTGTGATTAACACCGTATATATATATATATATATATATATATATATATATATATATATATATATATATATATATATATATATATATATATATATGTATATATAGAATAAATATTTATGTTTTTCATTTTTGCTGTTACGTTTTTTGAATTTTTGATTAGTTTGGAAGCGTTGCGAACGAAAATGCCATGAAATCGTCAGGAGAAATGCACACCTACGCCATAAAATTGATTGGGTCTTTTTTTACATGCATACTGGTACATTCAATATCGACAAGAGATAAAATAAAATTTAAATTTCTATCGGAATATGCATGTTGACATGATTCATGTGTTATGGCAATTCCGAGAATATTGAGCCTGGTACAATATTTTTCTGGCTTTTAAAATTGTATTTTATACTACATTTGTATACATATAGACTGGGTAAATCTCGATGAAGTAGATAGGATTATTTGTTGCTAAGCTGAGCAGTGTACCGCGGTAAAAAATAAGGTAAAACCTTTATTTTTTATCAATAAACATCGATTTTGATGAAAGTTTGTTACTTAAAATGTTTACGTATATTTTAAACAAACGACTGAAACAATTAACTAAAAATATTCTCGGGGAATATCAATACGATTATTGAGTAGGAAGATTTATAACTGACCAGCTATTCACAGTGAAACAAATTCTAAAAAAACCGTCGGAATACGAAATTGACGTCCACTACATATTCACAGATTTTAAATAGGATTATGACTCACTTAATAGAAACTAAATAGAAGTAATATAAAATATTGATTATCTTTAAACTCTCCTAAAACTGCATCCAGTAAAAGCAACAATTAGCACGTCAACAACAAGAATACCAAGCGAGTTCACTAAAAACTTTTCAATAGTCAAACAATGCAGCAACAAGCAATGAAATAAGTTAGCATCGACTTTATTCAACCTGACTTAAATATGTGATAAAAAAGTTGCGTTTACTGAGATATTATAATCTTCTAAAAAATAAGTTAACACAGCTCAATAACAAATATACCGTCTATGCCGAAGACATTAGAATTATATCTCGCAGAACAGAAAAGACATATATTTAGAAATCTTCTTCTTCTTCTTCTTTGTGCGACTAGGATTTTTATCCAACTGTTAATATTTTGAATTTTGCAAGGTTTGCGTATACTTCTGTTGGTTTGTATGTCTCTTAATGATATGCCCGAATTGATCTTAATACTTTCATTTCGATATGGTTGATTAGTTGTTTCGTCTTGCTTGTATCGGTCCTTGTTTTCTCTGCATATGTTAGGATTGGTCTTACTGTTGTCTTGTATACTTTCATTTTGCTTTTCGTGGTCAGATATTTGTTTCTCTATATGGTGTCTCGGAGGCAACCACTTACTCTTGCATCTTTTAATGCTTGCCTTGTGGTCCCTGTTCTTATATCCCTGTTACTAATGATCTCTGTGCCTAGGTAATTTAATTTCATTACTTGTTCTAGAATTTTGCCGTCTATTTCGAGTTTACATCTACGCGGGTCTTCACTGATCACTATACATTTAGTTTTTTCTACTGATATTCTCATATTAAGTTTGTTTGCTGCGATATTGAAAGTGTAGAGCTGCTTTTGTAAGTCATCTTCTTTTTGTATCGTGATTTTATGCGCTCCCATATAATATTTGTGTCGTTTTCTTACTTCGTAAATTATTTGATTCATCACCATATTGAATCACAATGGGCTGATCGAGTTTCCTTGGCGGATTCCTCCTTTTAGTTTTATGCATTTTGTTTTACTTAATAGCATTATAACTCTGGTCTTGTTGTTCTTGTTAATTTCCTTAATTGTCCTTATTATTTAATGGTCTATTTGTTCAACTTGTAACAAATTTAAGATGTCATTTCGCTTCACCCTATCAAAAGCATTTTCTAAATCTACAAAGCACATATGCTGGTTTTCCATATTCAATAGACTTTTTTATTATTTGTCTGATAATAAAAATTGCGTTTATTGTACTGCCGTTCTTCGGAAGCCTTGTTGTTCATATGCCATGTTCGTTTTTCCTTGATTTTGTCTTTTATTACTGCCGTTAACAATTTTAATGTACTAATATTTAGAAATAAACACAAAAATAAATATTTAAAAGACAAAAAAGCTAACACAGGTAAGAGCTAGGGGAAACATACGAACAGTTGAATTGGAGGATGAAATTGAAACTGTTGCAAACTGTTGTAAACATGCATATCTGTCCCCTGTAAAACTTTAATAACTTTTAAACGCTTAACCGGCCAAATATTACAACAACAACAGTTTAACTATTTTGCGTTTTTGTACATAAGTTCCGTGCAAAACTGTTGTAATTCTAATGTAACAGAGTTACAACAGTTTTGCACGGATTATTCCAATGGTTTCGATAACAAGCAATGAAAGGCACGAAAAAGTAAGATGTTTGTTATTTTATTATCTATATCTTTGATTATTTTAATACAGCGTGTCTACGTAATCCATTAACGACCGAGACAATAAACAAAGATTTACGAGACCAATCTATTCATATAAGTTTTATGTCCTTTTTATGACTAATTATTTACAGGAAAAAAATATTTTTTTTTATGAAAGAAAAAACAGTTATCTTAAAACTTGTGTATTTACAATACTGACAGGTTAAAATTATCTATTCTTAGAACATTTATTCTATAAAAACTAAATCCCAAATTGTATTAAATCGAAATCTTTATGTAACCTTCCGGGTCGATTGTCTTATCATATTGTTTCCCCGTGATTCGCAACTTTTACTAAGGTAATGAATTTCAATCGATTTGTTAACCACTGTACTCAAGGTAGCCTGATTTGCATATTTTTAATATAGTTCTTTTGTTTTGAATTTAAATAAAAATATTGAAAGTTTTACAAATAATTTTTCTACCTTCTTATGACATTGTCAGAAAGATTAAATTGTCGCCAGCGATAAATCAATTTATTAGGTACCTATTTATTCTAGGTAGCTATCTTATTTCTTGGAATCTGTTAAATGTAAAGTTTAATACTATACTAAACCCCGATTGCTGTTGTAGATTATTTTTTCTTAACTTAGCTGATGATTTGTTGGAATTTATTAAACGTATTATACCAAACCCCGGGAAATACTTTTTCTTTATCTACCAAGTGATTTCTGGGAATCCATTAAATGTAATATTTTGTACTATTCCTATCGTTGTTGGAGATTACTTTCTCTTTACCTACCCTGAATAACTCATTAGAAACGAGTTCCCAGGAAAGAAGTACGAGTAGGTATATTTTAGTAGTGTAGTTTTTAATATAATCTGTTATTAGCCCTTTTAAGTGATAGATGCAGAATTAACGATTTCGAAAATGTCAAAATTCAATAGTTTCAGAACACTGAAGATTTTATCCTTGTGTGCGCAGACAAGTGAGGATACCAACAACATACAGAGTAAGTTGAATTTAAATTAATTGTTGTCTTATAATCTATCTACTCTTGTTTTCAAATTCAATGGTGAGTCATTCTACGACTAGTGTAAACTGAACGAAATAGGGCCGTTCAAATTGATTAAAATAAAGAAAATGTGAAGTAGACAGATATAAAAATGTAGTGTAGAAAAGATAGTCCGCACACAATTTTCTTTAAGTGCAACTATGATGACGAACTATGAACTATGTACGTTAATCTAAAAAAAATCATTACGGACTACGTGATACCAGAAGTGTAATTACACCTGCCTACAAAAAACAACTAAAAATTCAAATGGCCAAAAAGAAAGATTTGTAACAATAAAACACTGAAAACTGGAAGTTTGAAAACAAAGTTTTCAGTGTTTTATTGTTACATAAAATGAATTTCCATCAAGTAACGGTCGAATCCATCAATTATTAAGAAATATTTAATATATTTATGCCATTCAGGTCTTATACCAGAAGCCCACCATGGTTTTTATAAAAATATTTTGGCCCAAGATGATATACGAGAAGAGGACAACAACTAACGGATAATGTCTCTACACTTTTTACAATTTTCTCCGTGCAAAAGTTTTGTAACTTTAAAATTCTAATACTAAATGTGTAGTGATTAACAATTTTCTCCGTGCAAAAGTGTTGTAACTTTGAAATTTCTAATTTTCTTTAGCATTAATATTACTTTATATAAATTTCTATTTTTGGTTAATGTAATATAGGCTAAAAAGCATGCAAAATCCTAATTAAATGTTAATTTTTCTTAAAACTTGTGTCTTATTTTGCCGATATTAGCACGAAAATAAACAAAATCGTCTTTATCTCGAAACTTAACGTATTCTGACTTACTGCAGTCTTGGACTGAGGGTGCGATATATGGATAAAAAGAAACAGAAATTCAAAGAAGAATCTTAGAGAAAACCAGAGCTTATTTTTCATTCGCTTATGTGGTCCGCTTCAAAAAAACGCACTGGAGATCGAAAATCAGGGTCTACAAAACTATTATCAGACCAATAGTATGTTACGAATGCGAGATATGGGTGACGACAGAAAGTTCAGTAAGAAAGCTGTACGTCTTTAAAAGAAAAGTCCTAAGGAAGATATTTGGATCTACTAACGAAAATATAATATGGAGGTTTAGGTACAACCATGGCCAAAAGGAAGACCACGGAAAAGGTTGGAGAAATTTGCCAAACCAGAGAACCTGGAAAAGATCGCCGCGGGACCAGCCAGGTTAAAGATATAGTTTAAAGGAGGCCGAGGCATCTAAGCTGTAGCGCCATTGGCGAGAAATAGAGAGAGAGAGAGAGAGAGAGAGAGAGAGAGAGAGAGACAGAGAGAGACAGAGAAATATTCTTTTTATGGTGCTTATTTATCCCCGATGTGTGCGATGAAAATTTTGACTTTATTTACGGCTACTTAAAATAGCTATGTGGTAATGTATGGTAATACAAAAAAAATCTTCTAATAATATTTGTGTATTACCAAGTATCAAAGTAAAATAATTTGTTTAATTTATATTTTAAAAACGATTTTAGAAGTGAAAATTGAAACGCCAAAATAAACATAATTTTAACGCTAATTGGGGTCTCATAAGTCCCATTAAAAATAGTAAATAGTTTTAAAATATCACAGGAAAATAGCTCTCAAACAATATTAAATGCCAAGGATAATCTGACAAACGACATGTAAAACCATATTTTAAGGCTGATAAGAACTAGCACATGATAGTAAAAATACGAAGACGAACAACGCAAGGAACAAGGACATGAATACCGGTAACATTGTCATAGGAAAGGGTGATTTAAAGATAAAAAATACAAAAAAAGGCAATAGAAACACATATCCAAAAGATCACTTAATGGTAGGAACGTGGAACGTAAGGGGTACTTTTGAGGAAGGAAAACTGAAACACTTAACTAAAGAAATTGAAAAGTTTAAATTTGACGTAGTGGCACTACAAGAAACAAAGCAACTGGGTCAGGAAATGCTGGAAATTGAAAATAGCTTATTTTTTAATAGTGGAGGCAGAAACAGAATATTAGGCACAGGATTTTTGGTAAATAAAGCGTTAAAAGCATCAATTGTAGAGTTTAAACCAATATCTGATCGTCTATGTTGTCTAAGAATAAGAGGAAAATATCAAAAAATCACATTCATTAACATTCACTCACCGTCAGAAGAAAAAGATATTGAAGTAAAAGAGGATTTCTACTGTGAAGTTAATAGGGTATTTGAAAGTATTCCAAGATATGACATTAAAGTAGTACTGGGGGACGCAAATGCAAAGATAGGAAAAGAAGAAATATATAGAACAACTATAGGAAAATTTAGCAAACACGAGGAAACTAATGAGAACGGGCAGTTTTTGATAGATTTTGCCAAAGAAAAAAATATGCTAATAATGAGTACATATTTCGAGAGAAAAAGCATCTACAAAGCAACATAGCGATCCCCAGATGGAAAAACATTAAATCAAATTGACCATGTACTAATAGAGAGAGAAGACCGAAAATGTATAAAGAACGTGCGAACATACAGAGGACCAAACGCTGACTCGGATCACTTCATGTTAGGAATTAAAATGGTTCAACTGATACCGGAAGAAAAGAATCGCAAAAGAAAAAATAAGAACACAAATAAACCAGTGCGGCTTGTAACGCAAGAAGAACAAGAAATGTATAGAAAAGGTATCGATAGAAAATTAAATGAAATACACCTAGAAGGGCACATAGACAAGGACTGGGACAAAATTCAGCAGATTATCAGTAACACAGCTAAAGAATGCAATAAAAATATAACTAAAAAGAAAAAGGATTGGTTTGACGAAGAATGCCAAAAGGAAATTGAAGAAAGAAGTAAACTAAGGATGGATATGATCAAAAGTGATACGGAAGAAACAAGAAACGGATATGAAAAACAAAGAAAAATCGTAAAAAAAGTTTTGAGAATGAAAAAGAGAAAGTACATGGAAAATCAGCTGAAAGAAATAGAAGAAAATTACAAAAATCGAGAAATTAGAAATTTATACCAGGGAGTAAAAAAAGAAAAAAGAGGATACCAACAAAAAACAATATTTTACAAAGATAAAGAGGGAAACGCCATTAGTGGAGAAAATGAAATAGCCGCTAGATGGAAAGAATACTTCGATGAATTGCTAAATGACGAAAACAGGATAGAACAGCAACAGCCTATAAGAACGGAAAAACATAGGAACCAAATAAATGAGACAGAAGAAACACCCCCTATCAGAAACGAGATAAAGGAAATAATAAAGAAATTAAAAAATATCAAGAGTCCATGAAGTGATAATATAACTGCAGAGATGTTTAAATATGGAGGGAAAACGCTAGAGGAGCAAATGTTCAAATTAATAAAGGAGATTTGGATTAAAGAACAACTACCACAAGAATGGACAGATGCAATTATATGCCCACTTTATAAGAAAGGCGATAGGACAGATTGTCAAAATTACAGAGGGATATCACTATTGAATACTGCATACAAAATTCTTGCAGCGTGTATAAAGGACAAATTGGCAGGAGTGATAGAAAACATTGTCGGCGAGTACCAATGTGGCTTCAGACCTGGTAGAAGTACAACAGATCAGATATTTACGCTCAGAGAATTGCAAGCGGAAAGTTATCAACACAATCAGCCGACAAGGGTCCTCTTCATTGATTTCAAACAAGCGTACGATAGAATAAAACGGAACCAAATGAGCAAAGCACTAGAAGAATTGGGTATCAGTAGAAAACTTATAAGAATGATACAAATAACGTTGTCCAAGACTAAGAGCAGAGTTAAAATAAATAATATAATGTCGGAAACATTTGAAGTCAGTGAAGGAGTAAGGCAAGGAGATCCTCTATCATCGATACTATTCAGCTTGTGTTTGGAGAAGGTCATACGAGATGCAAATGTCAACAGAGAGGGATTGTTATACCAAAGAAAGCACCAATGTCTAGCCTTTGCAGACGATGTAGTAATACTGGCTCGAAGCAAATGGGAACTACAAGAAGTAGTAAAGAGGCTAGATAGAGAGGCAAAGAAAATAGGCTTAGCCATCAACGAAAGTAAGACAAAATACATGGAATGGATAGATGACAGTGAACAAAAAGGAGGAAATCTAAAAATAGAAGTAGAGGGTGAAAAAGCATATATATTTGAAGCAGTGGAAAGATTTACATACCTGGGGTCGATGTTCACATGCAAACCAAATATTAGAGAGGAGCTCCAATCAAGAATAATGGCAGGAAACCGATGCGTGTACTCCTTAAACAGACTATTAAAAAGTAAACAGATATCTAGGAATGCCAAAATAAGGATTTACAAAACAGTTATACAACCAGTGGTAACCTACGCCAGTGAAGTGTGGACACTGAACAAAGGCGAAACAGGTATGCTCGAAATATGGGAAAGAAAGGTTTTGAGAAAGATATTTGAAGGCAAGATAGTAGACAATACATGGAAAAGAAGAACAAATAAAGAATTAGAAGATATGTACAAGAATCCTAGTATAGTGGGAGTAGTAAAGGCTCAGAGACTCAGGTGGTTAGGGCACATAGAAAGAATGACAAATTCTCGAGTACCAAAAATGATTCTGATGCATACAATGGGTACAAAAAAAGAAGAGGAAGGCCGAGAAGTAGATGGAAGCAAGAAGTAGAGAAAGACCTAGAAACACTGGGAATAGAAAGATGGAAGGACAAGGCTAATAATAGGAAGAAATGGAAAACAATAACAGCTCAAGCCATGGGCCTACTAGGCTCGTAGTGCTATTATATATATATATATATATATATATATATATATATATATATATATATATATATATATATATATATATATATATATATATATAATATATATATATATATATATATATATATATATATATATATATATATATATAAGAACTAGCACTACTATAAAAATTAAAAATGATTCCACATTTTACTATTACACTTTTTCTGATAATCTTTATATTATTTGACATAAGTGAGTTTGATACTTCCCTATCTCACAAAAACCCAAGGAATCATCCTAAAAGTTCAATGTTGCGGACGTTTTTATTAATCTTTTTCGCTATGCCAGTTTTTTCAGGTAAACGGTTAAGGAAAATGACACGTACAATATTCGAACAAGGCCGAGATGATGAAGGTATAATAAATACATTCTGCTCTATGATATGCCGAGAATATAAAGGCGTCAACAGTTATGTGATCTGGGTTAGGACACTTTCCGGGGTAAAGGCTGATAAACTTCAAAAGTGTGGAGTGGTATGTGGCTTATGACATTTTACGTGTTAATTAAACATTTATTAAAAAATGGACCAGGAAAGGGCCAAACAGTTTGAAGTTACAAACTGGCTTCATTTCTAACTTTTGAGTGAGCGTATGTGGTCAATATGACCTTAGATATAGTCAAAAATTTTATATATGTTTTCGTTTTCAATATTTTAATTAAATATTTTATGAAATATTTGAGAAGTGTACTAAAGATGCGTTCACTTTTCGACTTTTTAATTAATATATTAGTTAAATGTGGCGTTGTATTTCATAAAATGTTACAATAACCATTATATTATTCATTTATTCTAACATAAGCATATATTTAAAATATTTTATGATACTTAGGGATCATTTCCATTTCCTACATTTTTCTTTCAATTTTGAATTTTTGAGACAGATTTTTTTTTATTTTAAATTAAAGTGTCTCGGCAACTATAGGCCATAGACACTGGTACAAAGTTTATTACAATATGTTTATGTTTACAAACAATCTGTTTGTATACAAGTTAGGATACATTAGCAACATCTTAATATAATTACACTAAGTAGTAAAGGTGGCAGTCTTTTAGGAAACAAATTATGATATTGTATGTTTGTAGAACCAAGTAGATCATTTAAATTATTTTAAAGTTGCAGTAGTCTCTTTAAGGTTTGCAGTGGACACATTCTAGTAATATGTGCTGGACTGTTAAGGACTTTTACAATCTTCACAGCGACGATGGTTTTCAGAAGATATCAGATATCCATGAGTAAGACAAGTATGACATATTCTAAGCCTTCTGATATTAATATTGTCTTTGTACGTTGTTCTTGGTACTGGCCTTTAGGTTTTGGTGAAGTTGTATGTTTTCCATATTTTCTAAGGAGCAGGCAGTTTTTGTGCATGATCAGCGTTCTCATTTCCATTAATACCAATATAGGATGGTATTCAGATCATAGTAACTGAAACACCATTTTATAAACGCTGTTGGTCGATACTCTGAATGCACTATACAATGAGATGTATGGAGTATATATTTCTGATAGATTCAATTGCGGAGAGAAAATTGGTGCATATTCCTAATGATTTTTCATTAGCAATGGGCGAGTCTAATGCATTGAGTATTCCGGCTGTGTGTATATTGCATCTGGGAGAACGCCGATATGATGCTACTTTTGTGTTTGAGGTAGTGACGGCACAGCCGATGGCCTTTTCTTCTTTGGAGGCAGATGTGTAGAGGATTTTGTCATAATGCTGTGTCTGTATAAGTTCCTCAAATGTTTGTACCCAGAGAGTTCTGGGCGTTTCTTTTTTTTTGTATCGATTTAAGCTAGTAAGGATAGTAGAAAGCTTTTTGGTCCACGGGGGAATTCTGGACGTAGTAAACTGAATTGTGAGTTTACTTTGTGACTGTCTGTGTCTTTTAGTAAAGTTTTTAAAATTTTTGACAGAGAATGTGCTCGTGGGTGACTATTATTTGGGATAGGATGGGAAGTATTAATTAGTTTAGTTACTGGGCTTTTTGAATGATGGAAATTCTAGAGAAGTAAGAAAGTAGTAAACGTTGCCATTTTATAAAAAGTGGAGGTTCTGAAGATTCAGTGTAAGGACTTTCAGAAGACTTTATTTAGAAACGCCGAAGCTAATGCGTAAAGAAATATTGTGAATTGTATTCAGACTTTAAAGCTACATGTTCTGTACATTTTTAAGAAGACTTTCTCTTCTGTCCCCCATTGATGATGACCTAGAGTTTTTTAATATATTGATTCTATTTAGGCAGTTTATTTTTGTATTTTACATCTGATTTTTTCATGTTAGTCTTTTATCAAATATTACTCCTAATAATTTTTGTTTATCAACCACTTAAAGAGGAGATCTATTTAGGCGAAGCAGAGGAGGATGAGTGTGATGTCTTCTAGAGAAGTACTTTAGATTTCCCAGATGAAAATTTGACTCCAATTTAAGTTGACCGGTTATAAAGATTGTTAGGAGTGTTTTGGAGTAAAGAGCATGTGCTTCTTGTCACTTTACCTTGGGAATAAATAACAAGATCATCAGCGTGTATTGAGTATTTTATTGAAGGGAAAACAAAAGAGTTTATATTGTTAATGCTAAGAAAGAATAGTGTGGGGCTAAGAACTAAGCCTTAAAGGATTCCATTTATTGAGATATGTGATGTAGATGTTTCCTGTTTGCAACTAATTTGAATGATCTCTCTTGTCAGAAATTGTTTATAAAGGTAAAAATATTACTCGTTAAATTGAATTGCTAAAGTTTTCTAATAATAGCAGCTCTGTTTACTGTGTAAAAGGCACTTTCTAAGTCTAAGGCAACTGTAATGACCTTATTCTGATTTGATATAACTTGGGTTATTTCTGTTTGAAGAAGTACCAGGTTATTCATCGTACTTCTATTGGGCCTGAACCCCGACTGTACTACATCTATCAGATTGTTTCCATCAAGAAACCAAAGCAAACGTTTATTTAACATCTTTCTAGTAGTTTGTACATTGTGCATGTTAGTGAGATTGGCCTGTAGCCACTGGCAGCGTTAAAAGATAGGTAATTTTTTCTGATCGTTATGGTAAGCGACTGTCGCCAAAAACTCGGAAAGATTTGGCTGAACCATATCTTATTGTAGAGCGTAAGAAGCTTCAAGAGGGTTTCTGCCTGTAGATGCTTGAGAGAGATAGACGGGATGTATTTAGTACCTGCAGATGAGTTTTTTATTGACGAGATTGCCAAATTTAATTCCACTTCTGTGAAGGCAAGGTTTATTGGATTGGTTAATATAGGGTTAGGTGGTGAGTGGTTTGTGGGGTACGAAATGGAGAGGTTAGACTTAGTTTTGTTTTGATAGTATTTGGCTAGCGTTTTGGTTATTTGGTTATCATTTGAAATGACATTATCTCCATCTGTTATTGCGGATATTTTGCAATATGTGTTTAATCCTCTCATTTGTTTAATTTTTGTCTATACTTGGGCGGGAGGTGCATCTAAAGTTATGCTGTTAACGAATTTTTTTTAGGATTCTTTTGTGCTTTCCTTCATAATTCGTTTGGATTTTGCACGCATTTTCTTAAAATGAATAAGATCTTTGATACTACAAGTTTGGCGATATCTTTTTGCCTTCTTATATTTTTTATTGTGAATTTACAGGAGTCGTTCCATCATAGGACGGCCTTTCTTGAGAAATTTATGGTGCATTATAGTGGTCGCCCGCAGTTTGCAAAATGCAATTTGTAAATTACTCTACGGCAGCGTCAATGTTTTTCTTGTAAATTATTTGGTTTGAAAGGTCTTCAAGAGTATTACTGAATAACCCCTAATTTCCACGGGCAATTTTTATTTGGTGTTGACTTCCACATCTTCGTGTTTGCCATTGAAGTAGAGGAGTGGTTCCAGGATCGCAAAAACTTAAGTCAATGCAAGAAGAGGTTACAGACTGGATGTGAAAATGTGTTTGGTTCCCTGTATTTAAGAGGTTATTGCTTAAGTTACTTATGATATCTTTAATATGTTTACCACTCCCAAAGGTGCGCTGGGAATGTCATTTTGTTATGAGAGCGTTAAAGTCCCCAACTCAGATGAATTAGTTTGGCAGTTGTTTTATGAGGTCCCTTAGTTCTGAGCTAAATAAGTTATAGTTTGAAAAAATGTATATAGAACAAATAACTCTATTGTTGGGACACCATGTAATTATGGCAATCACTTCTAGTCATGTGCGTAAGTCAAAGTCTTGATGAAAGATATCGTTAGAAACAAAAATAGACGAGCCGCCACTTGTTCTTAAGTGTGTAGGTCTTAAAAATTGTAGCTAGTGTAGTTTTTTTAGGTAGGTGTTGTGATCTTTGGTGAAATTGGTTTCTTGAAGACAGATAAACTTAAACAAGCAGTCGGATATGAGTTTTTGTAAATATTCAAGTCTCATGTAAAAGCCCAGTTCCATTGAATTAGTCTTAACATGGTGTTATAATTAATAGGAGTGATTCTACGGTTTGCTTAAAGGCTTGTTTGATAGTTTTTTTTTAATCGAAACGGTAACATTATGACGGTGAACTTGTTCTGGGTCTCTTTTTTGGTCTTTTAATGTCTCTACTAGTGGGAGGCATGATGTTGTCCTCGGACGGATTTGCGAAGGAGATGTTATCGGATATATCAGTCTGCCTACTTGTACTCTCGATTTCAAAGTGGCCACGTTTATGTGTGGGCGTTTTTGTCATTATGGAATAGTTTTAGTTTTGAAGCAGACGGATGTGGTAATGTTGCAGGTTGTATAGAGAAGACTGTGAGAAGACCGGTGATCTGTTACCTGGGTTGGTATTAACGGCTGAGGCCGGAAATGTTATATAATTGGGTGGAGGATTGGGACAATTTCCTGACTTCTTGCATATGAAGTATTCCATTTTGTCTGAGGATAAAAATATTCTGTTTTCATTACCATCAAATGAGATAACTAATGAAGTTTGCAAATTGAAATTATTGTCAGAAGTAAAACATACATTTGCCATCTAAAGCTTATGATGTGCGAATATTCATCGCTGGGGATACCTGCTATTAACAATGAGACGAATGACGCCAGTTGAACCCAAGTTCAATTATAGCATATTCAGCGAGGTCGTGTGATATACATGGAGATATATTGGATATTATTATTCTTGTTGTGGGAGAGACTAGCCGCGAACATTCATCACAAAGTTTCCTACTGTCAAAATCGGATGGGATCTTCGACGAGTTCTAAATTAGTTAAATATATACAAATTATATACAAAATGATAACACCAGTATCACAGTATCACAATAAACGGTACATAACTTGAAAAAGTAAGCGAATACAAATACTTGGGAACCCTCATTAATGAAACCGGTGACCAAAATCACGAGATAAAAAGACGTATTGAAATTGCCAGATCTACCTTTATAAAAATGAAAAAAATATTTTGTAATCGTGATATAAACATTCATCTACGAACTAGAATGTTAAAATGCTATGTATTTAGTACTTTGCTTTACGGTGTTGAGGCATGGACTCTTAAACAGAGGAATATTAAAAATTTTGAAATCTTTGAGATGTGGTGCTACAGCCGTATACTAAAAATAAGTTGGGTGGATAAAATTACAAATAAAAAGGTAATACGTAGAATAAATAACGATCCAGAAGTTATTATATAAGTTATTATATAATATAAGGAATAGAAAACTTGAATACTTAGGCCACCTGATGAGAGGACAAAGTACACGTTCCTACAAAATATAATGCAAGGAAAAATCCAAGGACGCAGAAATCCAGGCCGTAGAAAAATGTCCTGGATGAGAAATTTAAGAGAGTGGTTTGGCTGTACCACTAACAAATTATTCAAAACAGCAGTTAATAAAATTAGAATCGCCATAATGATATCCAATCTCCGATAGGAGAGGCACTCAAAGAAGAAGAAGATACAAATTATATTATTAGATGTAGTAAATATTCTGGATGCGAATAGGATTTGTTTGGGATCAATAATGTCACCTACTACCTTGACGTAATCGAACAATTATGGATTTTCATCGGCATGCAATACTATAACTTGATCCCTTTTGAAAAAGTTGATTAAGGAGTTGATTTGGTTGCAGTTGCATATGAGAAGGTTGAAGTAGAATTATGCTGAATATTTTGAGACATCTTAAAAACTTATGAACTGTGATGTTCGGATGTGAAAACTGTTTTTATTATTGGATGTTACTATTGGCTCTAAGTCTAAGATTTAGTTAGATTTATTGTATTTTTTTTTCAAAAATATATATTAGGTAGCCCTACGCTAATGGTAGCTGGTCCAGTTTTTGAAGAAATTATCAATTTGCTAATTAACTAATCGACCAAAAAAACATGCAATTAGGCTCATCAATACATACGCTAAAGTTTGGTCTTACTAGTATTTAAAAGTAGGTTTTAGGTTTTACAAAAAGCACTAAATACTGATACGATGTTACCTCGTTTAAGTACACACTCGGAATGATTTTATTATTTAAATTTTATTTATTTTGGTATAAACCTATTCCATACACCGAAGCATTAGCATTTTTAAAAGTGGATAAATTTAGGAAGGATTAAAAAGCGCACTGGTTTCAGCATTATTCTCATCATGTGTTAAGTTGATTTGCTGGCCTTTATGTAGTTACACCTTATTTTCAGATATGTTATTATCCTATATATTGATATGACGGTTCCTTATAACTCCTGGAATGTAGGGTATTAGGGATGAAACATTCCATAACTAAAAATCTCACAATAATAACTACATAAGTTACATAAGTTAAGTTAATAAGTTAATTACATAAGTTTTTCACAAAAAAAATATTTAATAAGCCTTTTGATAATTTATATTTTAAAACTAAATATCGTAATATAATAAATATTGTGTTGGATTTGTTATTTTTAAAACCTAAAAACTGACATCAATCATTTTAAATTGAATTAGTGTAGAAACAAAATTTAAAAGAGAATTAATAACTCACACATAAGTTACTTCGTTGAATTGATTACTTTCCTTATTTGCCCAGGCTGTAAACAGACGCTACTAAAAGCAGATACTTTAGTTAATATACAATCCATCTTTTAAGACGTTCTGAAAATCTAGAACGCTAAAAGACAAACAAAAAGATTACAAATAAGGTCAAAAACCCCACTGTAAACAATATGTTTTTACTATCCTTGTTTAGTTTTACGAATATTGATCCCTTCATCCAAAATGAAGAAGGATATCGTAATATTTTAGTAATTCAGACAAATAACTTTTTTTGTTGTTTTTTTTTCTTGACTTCGGTATGGTTGTGTGTTGCTTTAAATATTTTATTAAAATATTTTTAAGAATTTCGTTTTTGGAGAGCTCTCACTCTTTCAAAGACACGACAAATATTCTCTCAAGCTCGCTGTTATTTAAAAAAATATTTTGTCGTTTAGGAATTTATTAATATTGGCTAACAAAGAAAAAAATTTAGGAAGTTGTGGAGTTTAGAAAGAGAAATTTAATATTAGCCAAGTCATCATGCTAAATACTTTAACAATTACGGTTTGAAATTGAAATGTAAAGTTTGGTTATGTAAAAAATTAAATTTTTAACAAATGTTTTTAGAATCTTTAAGTAAAAACGCTATTGAACACAGCAAATAATAATAACAGATATTCAATCTATATAGATGTAAAAGTAAACAACTAGTTGCAAAACGATGTGAATGATATTTTAACTAAATATTGCGCCAATTAGAAATACATAGATAAATATTGTTTAGTTTTTCAAATGATAATTAAAAACACACAGCACTATATACTCAGTTCACAATTTGTTGATAGCTCACTACAAGTTTAATCCTAATTAGAGAAGTGAAATACAGAGAGGATAGGTAATACAATATAATAGTAAAAACCAACCTGAAACTGACGGTTTAAGATGTTTTCGACTAACCACCTTGTATCTGCAGTAATACAATACAGTGGTCAACCTTATAATTCGATTATAAAGGTATTTTAGCCGACCAGTGTCGTAGAGTATATGATTGAAAACATTGATTTGAACTAAATAAACATATTTTTTAAATTATATTTATTGTAATTGTATGTGTACATGTAATTATATGTGTAATTATATTATTGTTATTTAAAAGATACATTTATTTAATTAAGGGGAAAGGCGCCAAATGTCGCCTAAAAAATTATTTTGAAAACTAATAAATATTTTTGAAAAATGTAAACGCAGAATGAAATATTACATTATTACTGAGGGCAGAAAGTCCCTAAAAACTTCTACAATGTTTATTTTAATATGTTATGTAACAGGGGTGAAAATAAAAGAGAAAATATAGTATAATTTTTAATTGAAAATATTGCATGCAAAAGAAACTTTTCATTTATTCTGCCTTTAAATTTTTTCTCAGTTTTCTCAGGATTTTAAAAAAAATGGATACATTTAAAACACATTGAACATTTTGACAGGCGACATTTTGCGCCTTTCCCCTTTACCACCTTACGATTACAACTACTATTACTTACCTTATATAATTACGATTAGAAAACTATTCAAATTCAAAATAAATAGGATCAACTTCGGAATCCGAGTCGTCTTGAGGGTTAATAATTAGCGGTGGTGTCTCTACGGTCGCATCAATTATGTTATCAAGATTCCACATTTTTTGTTCTTCTTCTATTACATGTCTTACTGCATCTTTCCAGTTTTGTTCTGTAATGTATTATAGTGTATATATGTAAAGACTCGTATAACAATTCACGTTCAGCTTGTATTTTATGTGACGTATTTTTTCTAGCCACATAACTTTTAATTTGTGCCTAAATAAGTTCAATTGGATTTATTTCGCAGTGGTAGGGTGGAGTCTAAGGGTCTAAGTCTAAGGACTGTGATGTTTCGCCTTTCCGTAATTTTGTTAACTACATATTTCTTGAACTACGATTTGTGTTGCCGGGCAATTTTTAAAAGTTCTGCTTTTACCATTCCGTCTTCGTAAGGCAGATACTTATTCCGCAGCCAGTCAAGAATATCCTGTTTCTTCCACGGACTCATTGTAAGTCTTTTGACTAGTCGTGAATGATAAGGTGCATTATCTAATACTATAATTGAATTTGGTGGTATGTGTTCAATCATCTACACAAAATACTCTTCGAAAACATCAGCTGTCATCTCCTCGTGATAGTCTTTTGTGCTTTTGGACTGAAATTCCAACAAACCATGCTTAACAAATCCTTTTTCAGTGTCAATGTGAGAAATTATTAATCTCTCAAAACTCTATTAGAAATAATTAACTACCTTAAACTGGTGCTATTAAACACAGGAATGCCTACCCGTTTCATCTTATACAATGGCACGTTTTCAATCATCGATTTATACCTTAGCAATTCAACTTTTGCACCACTACTTGAGTGAAATGCACTTTCACGCTTATTTGACAGCGGCGATATACCAATTTTGATTACTCGTGTTAAAGACACAAACATAAATACAAAACCATATAAAACATGGAAATTAAAATCAGCGGGCTAAGAAAAGTACACTAGTTTAATTACTGAGCGAATGAAAGACGAAAGAAAGAATCAAAATATTAGAAGATATAAACATGACAAAAAAAATTTTATGGTAACTTTCTCGCTTTCACAAAAAACACCAAAAACCAAAAACATCGAAATCACTCCATAATAAAATTCCTCAAGGATCGGCCTTAAGTCCACTATTATTGGTAATCGCAATAAATAATATAACAAACCACATAAAGCTTCCCGTAACAGCTAATCGTTTTTCTGATAATCTAGTAATATATGATAAAAGTAAAAATATAGAATTAGCTAGGGAAATTTTACAGCAAACATTAAACAGCTTAGAAATGTAGTCTTAAGAGACTGGTTCAACTTTTTTAACTGAGAAGACTAAAGTAATTATGTTTGACAAAATAAAAGCAGAATACACCCTAAACTTATCTAAATGGTCATTCTCTGAAACAAGTCCGCAAAATCAGGTTTTTGGGTATAACAGTTGACTCACAACTCACATGGACTTCACATATCAACAATTTGATCAAATCCTGTCAACAAAGAATAAACTTACTACGAGTTCATAGATGGGGTTCAGATAATAAAATTATTTTAAATTTATATCAGACATTAATAAGAAGCAAACTCGACTACAAATGCATCTGTTATGAAACATCAAATAAAAATCAAATAAAAAACTGGACGTTATTTAAACCACATCTCTACGACTAATCTTTGGAGCCTTTAAAACTGCTTTAATAAGAAGCCTTCAAGTGCTAGCAGGAGAAATGCCACTATACCTCAGAAGAAAATGTATATCACTATACTACATCAGAATCACTAAAAGAGTACAGAAATTATATCACCAAGACAGTACCATTTTCCGAGCGAGTTAAAAGAGTATTATATCAATCAAATCACCTTGGCACCCATAAAATAATACCAGACACCTCCCTGGGCAGTTTTTTTACCAAAAGTAGACCTCTCCTTACTTAATCATGATAAAAATTCACACATTTCTGCTGAGGTCAGACTTCAGTATCATGTAAATTTGCTTAAATATTCCACTTACAAATTGTTCTTCACTGATGCCTCCAAAGATTGCAACGAAGTAGCAGCTGCTAGTTTATTAGAAAATGTAATTTCTGCCACTAGATTAACTAACGACTGTAGTGTTTATACCTTTTGTAGCGACTGTAGTATTTGTAAAATCACAAATGAAAAACAAATACTAATATTATCAGATTCACTATGTCCTTTGCAGGCCATTAAACATGTTTATCCTACACACATCAATCTAGTCCTAATTAAAGACGCGTTGCAACAGCTCTAATTTTCTGGGAAAACCATATCAGTTATATGGGTCCGATCCCATGTCGGAATAACTGGCAATGAGCTAGCAGACAAAACGGCGTTTGAAGCAACAAACAATGTGAACATTCCGACTACAACCGGTATACCAATATCAGACACTAAAACTTTAGTCAAGACTCATGTAAATAAAATATGGCAAGAAATATGGGATAAAACAAACACAAATCTTAAAATCATCAAACCAGAGGTTTCTTCAAAAAATATTCCTATACCGCCTAAACGAAACGACCAAGTAATTATCAGCAGACTTCGGCTTGGGCATACACGAGACGCACGGCTACATAATCTCCAAAGAACCACTACCAAAGATGTCAAACACCTTTCACAGTCAACTATATAATAATAAAATGTCCAGAGTACACCCCAGCCAATGGGATATTCAAGATATCCAAAAGCCAGAAAGAAGCACTGGTTACAAAATACAATGAGGTTCTGTCTTTTTTAAATTACTGTAAACTCTATAATAAATTATGATTTAATTTTTGTTACATTTACATACATGTATATTGTACCGTATTTCTGTAAGTCATAACTTTTAAAATGTATCTTATTTTCTCTATTTGTGCCATAAACCTACCGCTAATAGCCCTAGTGGTTGATGCAGATAAATAAAATAAATAAAAACAAACCAACTGTATAATAGATAGTAGTCCTAACGCGTATCCGAAAGCTATAGAAATGGATGTAGCATATGCACAAACGATTTTTTAAGTCGCAGTGCGGAAGGATCTACGAGACCAAGCGACCGCTTTATTTACAGTTTAAAAGATACACATTACAAGAAACATTGGTGGCTGTATATTGCTTTTGTTTTCTTCTTATTTAGTTTCTTTTTGTAAATTTTATTTTAAAGAATCCAGTTCCGATACTTTTAAAACCAAAACTTCCCTTTGTTTTCTTTCTCTAATGTTCTTATTGATAATAAGTCTAGTATAGACTTAGACAGACAAAATATCTTTTACCAAGTTTACCACGAAACTTTATAATACTTGCTCGCTGAGTAGTCAAGTTCCCAAGTTTATATAAGTATACTAATAAATTATTAATAAAAAAATATTACACGTTATAAACAAATTCGAACTACTATTTAGTTCAACAAAAAATAAACATCATACAAATTTCACTCAAGCTTTGTATATGAACACATTTTTTACTAATTGATGAAAATGAATTATGCAAATACATATATACAAACTTTTATTTCATCTGCACATTTATATACAGTCATGACACATTACAGCAGTTCCACATATGCAATATAATCATGTTTATTATTCATGAATGTATATGACTAGTGGGACTTATTTTTTACTGGGAAAAAATAATTTTAAAAATTTAAATCAAAAATTGACCGAACGCACAATTACTAATAAAAACTATGGTTTAAATATATATATATTATATATATAATATATATATATATATATATATATATGTATATATATATATATATAATATATATATATATATATATATATATATATATATATATATATATATATATATAGTGAGTCACCACTAACGGGACGGAAGATTACAGCAAAACTGTAAAAGATTTTTAAAAATTTATAGTTAAAATTTATAGTTTGAAGGTTGATAAGGGTTACATTTTAAAATTATTACAAATATATAGGGTGTTACAATAAAGCGCGGCGTTTCAAAGTTATATTTTTTCTTATGGAACACCTAGTATTTTATTGGATTTTCTAATTGTCTGCAAAAAATAAGGAATAGTTTCATAATACTTCTCTCTCCGTCCCGTTAGTAATGACTCACCCTGTATATATAATATATATGTATATATATATATATATATATAAATATAGTAGATTTTTGGATTTAGGTTCATAAAAAAGATTGTTATGATATCAACACATTTTTATTTATTTTTTCTACGTTTCGGAAGGAAATTCATGCCTTTTTCAAGAAATAATATTGACTAAAAAACATTTTATCAAAAACGTTACAATTAAAATAATAATAAAGGCATAGGACAGACCCACTAAGTGATTACATGTAGAGTGTATTTTAAAATTTAATATGTTGTTTATTGATGTTGGTTTATCATTTAACCAATCAGTTATTTTAACATTATAGACGTTCTGAGATTATCTTTTTGTGTGTTTTTAAATTAAATTAAAATATATCTTGTTGCAATTTTTGACATCTTTTTTATCATTTATTGCATCATTATTCTTTTTGATTTGTATAGACTCTAGGAGTTCCCTCTTATTCCTGTTATGTTCACTTTTTTGGATCTTTGTTTTTTCAAAATCAAATTTATGTTCCTTTTTGTTTTGTGAAGGCGGTTTTTTTTGTCATTTTTATGTGAACGTATTCTTGAGTTAAGTAGCTGACTGGTTTGTCTAATATATATACTCCATCACAATTAGAGCAGAGAATTTCATAAGAGCATGCGATTTTTTTTAATACAGGGGTTTTTGGTTTTAGTCCTATAAATTTCTTGTTCAAAAGATTGTGCCTTTTATTAGCAACCGTTATCGGCCCTTTAGAGACGTTGCTAGAAAATATATTATATAATGTTTTTAAATCCTTTTGTAGGAACATTCTATATCGCAACAGCAGTGTTGTTTTTAGCTTTTTGAGTGCTGAGAGAAATATTTTATAAATGTTCAAGAGTCAGTTTGTTTCTACTTCCGATTCAAAATGATCCTATTATATGATTTTCTTATAAATTTAATGTCTAAAACCGGATCACTTTGTTCTTGCTCAACCTCAACAATGAATTTTGGGTGTTTGTTAAATTCATTAAAGATATCTAGATTAGTTTTACTACAAGAATACTGTCCTCAGGGATCGCACTATCACATTATCCACATATTAGTATATAAATGGTAGTCGTGGAATTAATATATTGAATAGATGATCTAAAACTATATTGTTATTATTATTAGTTTCAAGAAATTATTCTTACTTAGTGTGGTATTTGGTTCTACTAGGTACCACATTTGTTTTAAAATTTTAAGATTAGCTAAAGAGCAATACTCTCTAATAAGAGCAGTGAAGTGACTCATGAGTAATTCATAAAGTGAACAGTGACAAGTGTAGTAGTGTCTGGCGGCTCGGGAGACTGAGACCTCCGAAGTTCTGAAGAAGACATCAGAGAGGAGACAAAAGTTCGGCCCAATGGATATAGACGCGGTTCAACCCGAAAGACTGGTGAGTTTAATATTAATTTTTGTAACAGTATTGATCTCATACATAATATTTTACAAGATTCCAAGCCAAAATGAAAAAATTGGAATAGGTAATGTAGACAGGGCGATGCGCGCCCAAAGTGCTTATGGGTCACTAGTTGCCGACAATATATATATATATATATATATATATATATATATATATATATATATATATATATATATATATATATATATATATATATATATATATGTATGTATATATCCCGTTTATAGCGTAATCCGCCTTTGGGTTCCCGTTCGCCAAGCCTGTCTATTCTGCCAGTCTTCTTCAAATAGATTTCTTGCTGACATGGCTTTTGAAATTCCTTGCATCCATGTTGTTGGTGGTCGTCCTCGTTTTCTTTTCTCTGGTGGTACCCATTCTAATATTTTTTTGGTAGTCTTTCTTCCCCCATACGTCTAACATGTCCGTACCATGTCAGTTGTTGTTTTTCGATGTCTTCTATAATTGATCTTTGTACATTCATTTGATTTCTTATGTCCTCATTTCTCACATGTTCTAATCGAGACTTTCCCGCTGCTCTCCTCCAAAAATCCATTTCAACTGCCAAGAGGTTACCTTTAAGTTTTTGTGATAACTGCCATACTTCTGAGCCATACACGATTACTGGTTTCAATATTGTGTTATATATTCTTTTTTTCGTTTCCGGTCTTTTATTTTTCTGCCATAGTACTGAATTCAATGCACCTATAACTCGTTTCCCTTTGGTTATTCTGTCTTTTATGGCTTCATCAGTTCTTCCGGTCTTTGTTAGTTTTACCCCCAAATATATACATCGCATTTCTTAATTTTCCCGTCTTCTAAGTCGAGGTCATCTGCAGTATTTTCTCCTCCTATGCAAAGATATTGCGTTTTTTGTAAATTTACTTCGAGGCCCCATTTTTTGTACTCTTCCATTAGATTTCTAGCCATATACTCTAGGTCTTCCTTGTCTTGGGCAATAACTACCTGGTCATCTGCATAATGCAGCGTGTATAACGTTTCATCCCCAATAGACAGCCCTATCCCTTTACACTTCTTTTTCCATTGCCTGAGTGCTTCGTCGATATATATATTAAATAGTATGGGTAATATATCTTCATATAGTAGTCATCAGTATATATATCTACGCTTCAGTCCTTTTGTTACCTGAAAACCATTAGTAACCTTATTTCCTATTTTAACTTTTGATATTGTGTTGTTATATAGATCTTTAATAGCGTCGATTAGTGAAACGCTGATACTGGTTTTCTTCAATACTTCCCACAATTTCGCAACAGGCACGGTGTCATATGCTTTTGTTAAATCGACTAAAAGTAAATGCACTTCTCGAGATCTCAGTGTTCTTTTCTCGAGTATTTGGGATAAGCAAAAAATACTATCTATTGTGGATCGTCCCGCTCTGAATCCGTTTTGTTCTTCTGATTCAAAAGGACGGTATTCTTCGCATGTGCGTTCTTTTATAATTCTCCCATATAATCTGCTAAGCGTACTCGTAACAGTTATACCCCGATAGTTATTGCAATCTTCCTTATTTCCTTTTTTATGGATAGATGTAATCCATCCTTCTTTCCAACTTTGTGGCACTGGTTCTCCGTGCAAGTGCCTATTGAAAACTTCTGTTAGTATCTCGAATAGTTTGTTGGTTCCATTTTTTATTAACTCTGCATATATCCCCTCTGGGCCCGGAGCACGTCCATTTTTCAACAATGATATAGCTTTTTTAGTTTCTTCGATGTTAATTGTTGGAGGCTCTCCTTGAATCAGGATTTCATGTTGTTCTATGTTTTTGAATTCCGGTCTTTCTTCTACTAACAGTGTTTTATAGTGTTTTTCCCATTTTTCGGGCTCTATGGAGTGTATGGCTATTTGTTCTGTTCTGTTGGATCTGATGTTTTTTTATAAATCTTCAGGATTCTCTTGATTTGCGGCCGCCAATATACGTATCTAATTCCTGACATTTTCTCTCCCAGCTTTGATTTTTTGACTCTATTATCGTGGATTTAAATTTATTTACCATTTCTCTATATTCTCTTTTGTGTTCTTGATCCTTTGTTCCCAGCCATCTGTGATATAATTTTTGCTTTTGATCTTTCATTTTCTGTAGTTCATCATTCCACCAATTATTTGTCTTTCTGAGTTTGTTTACTCTTATTCCTAATGCTTCTTTGGCCGCTTGATGTATTCCTTTTCTTATTATGCTATGTAACTCTTCTGTTGTTTTATGTTTAAATTCCTGTGGTAGTTGTTGCTCCAATCTTTTTTTATACAATTCTCTAGTACTATCGTTGTCTAAACTTGTTAGATTATACTGCAGTTGTTCACCTTCTGCTGAGTGATTTTCATTTAGATTTTTGTTTTGTTGGTGTTTACCGTTTCCGCTTAGCGGTAGTATCATTTTAGCTTTTACTAGATGGTGGTCACTTCCACATTCGGCTCCTCGAAATACTCTTAAGTCATGCACTTTTATTTTAGATTTTTGTTTCATTATTAGGTAATCAATTACTGATCTTAAGTTTCTTGTAGGCTGAGTCCATATATATGTATGTATTTCCTTATGTTTGAAATACCCATTCATGATCCTTAGTGAGTTGTGTCTACACATTTCTATTAAGTTATTGCCATTATCGTTTGTAGTGTTTTCTCCATATGGTCCTATTGTTTTATCTTTTATTCTTCTACCAGTTCTTGCGTTGAGGTCACCTAGTATAATAGTTTCCCTTGTTTGACCTATTTGAGAGATAGTTTCATCTAGGACTTCATAGTATTTTATTTTTTCTTCTAGGCGTGCATCATCATTCGGACCGTATGTGCCTATTATTGTTATTTTTAATCCTTTCAAGTTGGGGTTGATCTTTATGATTCTTTCATTTATTGCTTGCCAGTTCGATATATTCTTTTTGTATTTCTTCAATATAAGTATTGATACTCCTCTTTTGGCATGTTCTTCCTTATTAACTCCCGTGTGTATATGTATATATCCATCAAGATTTTGGGTTCCTTGTCCTTTTTTCTTTATTTCTGAGAGTACAGCAAAATCCATTTTATGTTTTTTCATTTCTTGGATAACATCTTCGATTTTATTTCTAATTCCTTGTGTATTCCATGTACCACAAATCAGTGTCCGTTTTCGTTGCCATTGTCGTCGTCCTTTAGTTCCATCCATATCCCGAGGCTTGGTTTCGGTATTTTTAGCATTACTATTTTTTCCAAGAATGAGTTGCTGGCCCATTGCTAAACCCCCTTGCTAGGAGGACCAGAATTTTCTGTCGGAGTTTATTCCCTTAGCCTATAAATAACTCACCCCGCTGGCAGACGTGTTAGCGAGTGGGGGGGGATTAGGTAAGGAATTTGGAGTTTAGGTAGGATAATACTAGGGTTTGGGCCTGGTTTCACCTAAATAGGGAGTGGAGGAAAAACCAGGAGCTCGCGTGGGCAGGGACGCTACCTCCCTCTATCGGGACCATACAGGGGTACCTACCCGCTACCCGTTATATATATATATATATATATATATATATATATATATATATATATATATATATATATATATGTAATATATATATATATACATATATATATACATACATATATATATATATATATATATATATATATATTTATATATATACATATATATATATATATGTACCTATATATATATATATATATACATATATATATATATATATATATACATATATATATATATATATATATATATATATATATATTATATATATATATATATATATATATATATATATATATATATCCTAAATGCGATATATATATATGTATATATATATATATACATATATATATATACATACATATATATATATATATATATATATATATATATATATATATATATATATATATATATATATATATATATATATATATATATATATATATACCTATATATATATATATATATATATATATATATATATATATATATATATATATATATATATCCTAAATGCGATATATTCCATATTGTAAATGCGAATCTCAAAGAAGTTTCTCACAAATATTAGGAATAGGTGGAAAAAGGAAAGAAAATAGTGCCAAAATTATAAGGAATTATTATTTCGATGATGTTTATTTAGACTATTATTGAAGCGTGTATTTATTTTGGAAGTCGACCCATATGTCGACCGGAGGTCAAATGTTCGTCTGCTAAATGAGATTAAATGGCTGCGGAATGAACTTATTAACTTGTTACACGTAACTCAATAATACGATTTGAAATATAGGGATAATATTTTGTAAATCAATTAGTTAAGATATATACATACAACAAACTTCACAGGCTCGAGAAGCAGGTACGATTATTTAGCGCACTCTTGAAATAACAGTATGTTTGGAGTATAAAATTACTTTTAAAATATTTTTTACCAATTTATTTATCTGTAACCTTATATTAATTATTGTTACGATAAATTCTGACCCAAAATCGTAAATATATTTTACTAATATGTTTTTATTCATTCATGAATGTTCTAGGTATAACTACCTGACGAAAATCAGCCGAGCCGCTATAAAAACAAATCAGTTCCAGTTCATTCGAGACAATGCGGGTCAACATCCATGGGGTCTCCTCTCGGCTATAATACCAATATGACGTCACATTCCAGTATTTTCTACAAGAGTCAGGTCAGGTCTAGGCGGTCTTACGGTGCTTTATATAAAGACGAAATTTTATTGAAGAAGTCAGTTATAAGAAGCTCGCGAACCGCGATATTTAAATGTAACAAAACGTTAATAAATTATTTGTAATTAGGATTAATAAAGACTTTAATAAATTCGTAATTAGTTATCGTGAGTTTTAATAAATTAGAATATAGACAATAAATTAGAATAAAGACAAATAAATTAGAACTATATAAATAAATGCTACAGTGGTGTACAGGAGTGGGGTTGTAGATAAATTTAATTTGAATTTTTGAAAAGAAGTGAAATTGGTGAACGATGGCTACGATTTACGAGCTCACAGTTACGAATCTAAGAAGGCATCTTGAAGACAGAGAATTAGCTTCTACCGGAAAAAAGACTGAGTTAATCCAACGACTAAAGAAGGCTTTGGAGGAAGAAGGTTTGAATCCGGAAACTTATATATTTGAAGACAAGCATGCTGCTGTCATCTCGTCGATTTCGAAAGTTTCTTCCGACGTAGTCAAAATCTCTGGTGATGTAGCCAAAGTTTGCGGTGACATCGCCTCTTTAGAAGACAAAATTTCTAACGAGATTTCTTCTCTAGAAAGCAAAGTTTCTGCCAACATCTCCTTGGAAATCTCTAAAGTCACTGTTGAGATGTCTGCCCTCGACGACAGAATGTCTTCGTTAAAAAACCAAGTTGCTGCCGATATGTTGGCCTTCGAAGAAAAGATGAAAGAGATGGAAAGGAAGATGGAGGGAACAGGAATGGTAGAGAGAGGAAATAATCCAATTACCGTAGAGACAAAAGAAGACGAGACGAAATGTAAGTTGGAAACGCGGCCGAAATTTGAAGGATGTGGAGTTTCTGTTCATGTTAAAGTTCCAACTTTCGACGGAAAATCATCATGGAACAACTACATGAAACAGTTCGAATCAGCTGCAAGAGCGAATGGATGGTCTGAAAAAGAAAAGGCTGTAAACCTGACTATAGCTCTTCGAGGAGATGCCTTAGATGTGCTCCAGACCATAGCCGTAGAGGAGACGGATGATTTCGAACAACTGAAGAAGAGGTTAAATATGCGATATGGCCACGAACACTTGGAACATGTATATCAGTCGCAGCTCAAAAATCGAAGACAAAAGAAAGATGAGGCTCTTCAGGAATATGAAGTAGATATCGCCAGATTAGTGCGATATGCTTATCCAACAGCTCCCGAAGACATAATGGAAAAGTTGGCCGTTCAAACGTTTATTGATGGTCTTCGTGATCATGAGATGCAAAGAACACTACGATTAGCTCGTCACAAGACGCTGGTTGATGTCTTATCCGCCGCCCTCGAATACGAGTCAGCTACGCAGGCCTCTGGCGGTTACAGTAAAGTTAGGACTGTAAAAGAGGAAGAAGATGAAGGTAAACTTGACCAGCTCGTTAATATGATGAAAAGCATGACATACAAGAAACCGAAGACCATAAGATCCTGGAATTGTGGCGAAATAGGACACGTACGAAGTTCTTGTAAGCATCCTAGGTACGACGCAAATCAAGAAACTCACCATCAGGAAAACTAGAACGGGTCGGCCTTAGGGGGGCAGCTTCGACCCAGAACTTTTCCAAAGACCCTCTAATACTGATAGCTTCTTTGAAATGTCGTGAAGATAGTGTATATGTAGATGGAGAAATAAATGGTAAAAAGCATACGTTATTGGTGGATACTGGAGCGACAAGAACCATTATTCGCCCGACAGTTATAAACAGCCGTAAGAAACTGTTACCAACGAGGTTGCGACTGCGGACCGCTACAGGTGAAAATGCCAACATTCATGGAGAAATCCAGGTACAATTAGGAATTGGAGCAGAAAAGTTCGTCCATACTGTTATAGTTGCTGACATCGAAGAGGATGTTATATTAGGAATGGACGTAATGAATACGCATGGATTCCAATTGGATTTTAAGAATAAGGTAATCAAAGTTGGTAACGAGGAGGTATTCCTCCATCCACATGATGACAACACTATGCAAGCAGCCGTTAAAGAAGATACAGTCGTGCCTGCGAGTAGTGAAACGATAATAGTAGCGCGGCTACAGGGAATTGTGGACGAAGGAACACCTGTTATGATGGAGCCCTGGAATCATGACGACGAAGTTGGCCGTGGAATCATAATTGGAAAAGAATTAGTGACTTCGGCTAAAGAAATTCCTGTAAGACTTATTAATGTCAATGACTACCCAGTGACCATCAAGAAAGAGACAAAAGTAGGAACTTGTGTACCTGTTACATCCATAATCCGTCAGACGACAACGTCTGATAATTCCAACGACAAATTTGATCAAATGGTTGCAGTTGCTGGACAGTCTCTGAATCAGATTGAGAAAAGGAAATTAAGGGAATTTCTTCGGCAGTATCGTGATATTTTCGTACCGAAAGGAGGAAAGACGGGAAGAACTACCGTTGTTAAGCATAGAATTGATACTGGTAATGCTAAGCCAATTCGCCAAACAGCTCGACGATTACCACAGGCGAAAAGAGAGGAAGCTGAAACGATTGTTCAGGAAATGAAGAAAGACGGGGTAATAGAACCTTCTACGAGCCCATGGGTCTCTCCGGTGGTCCTGGTTAGGAAGAAAGACGGAACAACGAGGTTCTGTGTGGATTACCGTTTGCTGAACAACGTTACCAAGAAAGATAGTTATCCTTTGCCTCGGATCGATGACACATTAGACACATTGGCTGGAAGTAAATTATTTTCTACTTTGGATTTGAAGTCTGGATACTGGCAGGTAGAAATGGACCCGGTAGATGAAGAAAAGACAGCCTTCACCACAGAATCTGGATTATGGCAATTCAACGTTATGCCATTTGGACTTTGTAACGCTCCTGCGACATTTGAGAGGCTTATGGAAAATGTGTTGAGAGGGTTATCTTGGAAAACATGCCTAGTTTATCTAGACGACATAATTGTCTTGGGGGAGACATTTGAAGACCATCTGAAGAATTTAGAAAACGTTTTTAATCGACTTAAAGCTGCCCAATTGATGTTAAACCCCAAGAAGTGCCAGCTATTTCAAGGTAAAGTCAATTATCTGGGTCATATAGTCAGTAAAGAAGGAGTGGCCGTGGATAAGGGAAAAATCGATTCTATTAAGGAATGGCCAAAACCAACTGACAAACACCAAGTGAGAAGTTTTCTGGGACTGTGTACTTACTACCGGAGGTTTATTAAGAAGTTTGCAGATATCGCTAAACCATTAACGCGACTTACAGAGGAAGCAAGAGAATACCGCTGGGATGTAGACTGCCAGAATGCCTTTGAAACCTTAAAAAAGCATTTAATCACAGCACCAATTTTAGGGTATCCACTGCCAGAAGGAGAGTTCATATTAGATACAGATGCAAGTAATGTGGGAATTGGAGGAGTGCTGTCTCAGATTCAAGGAGGACAGGAAAGAGTCCTTGGATATTTTAGTAAAGTTCTCTCAAAACCTGAGCGAAATTATTGCGTCACGAGAAGAGAACTTCTGGCAGTAGTGAAATCAGTAGAGCACTTCTATCAATACCTCTATGGAAGGAAGTTTTTAATCCGAACCGACCATGCCGCCCTTAAATGGTTGATGCAGTTTAAGAATCCAGAGGGTCAGATAGCCAGGTGGATCGAACGACTCCAAGAATATGATTTTAAGATTGAGCACCGGGCCGGAGTTAGCCACCGAAACGCTGATTCTCTTTCCAGAAGGCCATGCCCAGCAGAGTGTTCTCACTGCAACAAAACGGAATCCAAGGAAGCAGCAGTGTTAAGAACGACGGTGGTCCACGACGACTGGACGCCTACCAAGATCAGGGAAGAACAAGAGAGAGATTCAGTTATACAGAAAATCCGAAAATGGAAAGAGGAAAACCGTCGACCACCTTGGCAAGAAATATCGAACCTAGGCTCAGTAGTGAAGACGTATTGGGCCCAGTGGGACTCATTTATCATGGAAGATGGCTTGCTCAAACGAGTCCTGGAAAATGATGACGGTTCAGAGAAGAGAAGACAGTTGGTGATTCCAAAGAGCAGAATAGCCGAAGTACTTCGTCAGTTACACGACAGTCCATCAGGAGGGCATTTTGGTGTGAAGAAGACCCTTCAGCGAATTCGGGAACGGTTTTATTGGATGAACAGTTCCGACGATGTAAAAGACTGGTGTAAGAAATGTACTATTTGTGCTACGAGTAACGGGCCTTATCGAAAAAGGAGAGCTCCTATGAGACAATATAATGTTGGAAGCCCGTTTGAAAGAATAGCTTTGGACATTGCTGGGCCGTTTCCAGAAAGTGATAATGGAGGCAAGTACATGTTGGTAGTAATGGATTACTTCACTAAGTGGGTCGAGATTTACGCACTTCCAGACCAGAAGGCGGCCACCGTTGCAGATAAGTTGATCCAAGAATATATCAGCCGATTTGGAGTGCCTTTGGAGATCCATAGTGACCAAGGCAGGAACTTCGAAAGCGATTTATTCCAAGGAATATGTGATAGACTAGGTATGAAGAAAACAAGAACTACGGCTTATCATCCGCAATCGGATGGTATGGTAGAACGAATGAATAGAACAGTTGGCAAGTATTTGACAAAGATGGTGTCCGATCATCAGCGAGACTGGGACCAATATCTCCCGTTCTTCACAATGGCCTACAGATCTGCTGTTAATGAATCAACAGGCCAGACACCAGCCAGAGTCCTATTCGGACGCGAGATGCGACTACCTTGTGATCTAGAGTTTGGGTGTCGACCTGGAGAAGATGTAGCAGGTGAAGATTATGTGATCGAATTGCGAAGAAGAATGGACGATGTACACGAGTTGGTCCGTTCCCATCTCCAAATCGCTAGTGACCGAATGAAGAAACGGTACGATACACAAGCCGAAAAGGGGTGTTTTAAGAAGAACGATAAAGTCTGGCTTTATAACCCCAAAAAGCGAAAAGGTTGTTCTCCCAAATTGCAGCAGTTTTGGGAAGGTCCATACCTCATTATGGAGAAGATCAATGATGTTATTTACCGAATAAGCAAGATCCCGAGAGGAAAGCCGATGATAGTACACCATAACCGGTTGGCGTCTTTCGAGGGTGACCACGACGTAGATGAAGAAGTGGAAGTAAACCAAGTCCAAGATGTGTCTGACCTCACGTTTGAGGAATTCATGGGTGCCTATGGAGGTACCGGTAAAGCAAGACATGGTGTTACCACTGAAGAAAGGCAAGATCTACTCGCGCTTCCCGATGACTATTCACTGGCCCTTACCATCCCGGCCAGTATCAAAGATGCACCAGGGTTGGCATCCGTCTTTCGAAGGAAGTTTGGTCGAGTTGCAGAACTTCAATGCCAAGTGCCAGCTCCTGGTAAAACCTTGAAACTTCAAGATGCATCACGTTACCTTTTCTACCTGGTAACAAAAGACACTGCCCGTGACCAACCTACCTACCGAGATGTATGGGAAGCGTTACTTCAGTTGAGAGAGCACGTACTAGAGTCCGACGTGCAAAAGTTAGCCATGCCAAAGTTAGAGTGCCACCAATTAGATTGGAGGGTTATACGAAACATGGTGGAGGAAATCTTTAAAGACACCGAAGTCCAGGTGTTAGTCTGTTGCAATCCGCATAGTTACTGGTGCGGAGAGAAAACCGTCCCTTGTCATTTCTATACAACTGGAAGTTGTAAAAGAGGGTCCAGTTGCCGATATCAGCATGCCGCTCCAGTTCCAGTCCCGACAAGGTTCCAGGAGGAACCATCCTTTAAGAGGGGGGCAATGTTACGATAAATTCTGACCCAAAATCGTAAATATATTTTACTAATATGTTTTTATTCATTCATGAATGTTCTAGGTATAACTACCTGACGAAAATCAGCCGAGCCGCTATAAAAACAAACCAGTTCCAGTTCATTCGAGACAATGCGGGTCAACATCCATGGGGTCTCCCCTCGGCTATAATACCAATATGACGTCACATTCCAGTATTTTCTACAAGAGTCAGGTCAGGTCTAGGCGGTCTTACGGTGCTTTATATAAAGACGAAATTTTATTGAAGAAGTCAGTTATAAGAAGCTCGCGAACCGCGATATTTAAATGTAACGAAACGTTAATAAATTATTTGTAATTAGGATTAATAAAGACTTTAATAAATTCGTAATTAGTTATCGTGAGTTTTAATAAATTAGAATATAGAAAATAAATTAGAATAAAGACAAATAAATTAGAACTATATAAATAAATGCTACATTATTAAATTAATAATTTTCATTGAAAAAAAAAATAAGAAAAGAACAGAAAAGCTTACTTGTTCTGCTAGATATAATTATGAAAAACTCACAAACTAATGTACAGAAAATAATATTTTAGAAAAAAAGTTTTATTATTTAATACGATAAATGTTTAAAATATTCGTTAGTTTTTGTAACTTAGATATGACGAGAAAAATATTAGGAAGATTACATAAATTTGACAATGTACAGCCCAACTTTTTAAATTAATAAATAATGGCCAATACAGTTTTTTTTACAAGTATTGGCCAATACCTACAGGTATAAATAAATTAATAGTTTTGTAGCCAAAAATCTCCTCCAAAGTATCATTTTATTACATCAACTCTTTCTGCAATTCTCTAAACAGTCGGTTAATTGAATCTTTTATTGTTACACATAGCTACTTCTAAAATAAATAAAAGATTTTACTTGGAAGAGTGCAATTGAATCAGAAAAAGGCGGTTTTATCGTTCGGTTATTAGGGTTGTTCATGCACAATATGGAGGGTAGACTGGGAGACAATACGATTGTTATCTTTGTATATCTAGTGAAACCATAAAAATATCTCGCTAATTTTGTAATACCATAAATGTTTTCCGTATCTGTATATATATATATATATATATATATATATATATATATATATATATATATATATATATAAAATAATTTTCTTTGATATATGTCAGGTTCTGTCTGTCTGGAATTAAAACAATTCTATTTTGTTGTGACTTAATATTTCACTAACTCATTGTTGGCTTCATCAGAAGTGGAATACAAATTTATCACAACAAAGAGATAAGCAACATAGAACTGTTTACAAAAAAAAACAAGACATTTGCTTTACCCTTTTACAATTAGACTGAAAATTTTTAAAATAAGTTAAAATATAAATAAAACAATAAAAAGTGTATAGTGGAATAGACGAGTTTCTGTATATTTCTATTATAAAATATAAAGTAGCAGATATATCGTAAATTTTAACTTGGATTACAGAATATTGCTGTAGATGAAACGTAAATGATTCGTATCTCCTTTGTAATTTATTACATTTTTTGTGTTAGTAATATAACCTGTGACTTTGTGACTTATGTTGATGAAGTTTTTGACAACAGCGGATGTGTTTTTGCCTTTATTGCAGTAACTTTGGTGCTGGGTAATACGTTGTTGTAACCATTGGCTTGTCTGTCCAATAAAGCAACCTTCGCAATCAACCAACACGGTATTTTATAGATTGTATTGGTAGTATACATTACTGGTGTCGTATCCTTAACACGAGAAAATAAACTTTTGTTATTAATTCCGCTGTATCAACAAATTCTGACGTTATTGTATGGTTTTGGAAGGGCTGTAATCTTATTTGTTATACAGGGTGTTTCAAAAAAGGTAACCTTGTCTCTAGGGTAGATAAAAAACTGAAAAATAATTGGGGTTTGCTTTGTAAAAAATTTTTGTAATGCCATCCGTTTTCAAGATACAGGGCGTTGAAGAAAAAAAAAAATTACGTATTTTTTACGATTTTGCCGAAACTACTGGCAACATTGTAATGACATTTTATACGAATATGTTTTGGAAGCTGATACATCCCATGAATTTGTTTTTATATCTGATTCTCATAGAGGGCGCTAGTTACACGGATCGTACTCAGTATTAGTCAATATAACTTTTTTAAGAGTATAATTAATAATCAAAATTTCAAGTAAACTTAAACATCATTCAACTTTACTCACAAGAGTAAAAACAAAACTGTAACAAAACTCACAAGAAGAAAATTAAATTATTGACTAAGAACATAAAATAAAATTCAATTACAATAAGTGTACAAAATGCCCCTGCTGCAATTCATCTATTCGGAAAATGATTACTCAACCAATTACAACACCTTCTATTAAAGTGTGGTGGAGCTCCATCGTGTATATAAAAAAAATAAAGATCTTCGCTCGTTTACCGTTAAATCTTCTAATATCTCGAATAAGGAATTGTTTAAAAAATCAAGATACATATCACAATTTAAATTTCCAGGTAGAATATGATAACCTTTTAATTTGTTACCTAAAGTTGCTGCCTAAACATTAACTTGAAATGGTAATGTGATACCCTTTTGAATCGTGGATTCTCATCACACCAGTAGTATTAATTATGGAAGTTGAACATACCTTGTCACGTAAAGGTGGCCTCGTCCGTAAAAAGAACGCATTTTAAAAAATTTGGATTGTGGGCTGTCCTTTATTGCAATGTTTCACAAAAATCCACTCTAACCGTAGATCATCTGCCAAGAGCTCTTGGACTTGTCTGTAATTATAAGGATGTAATTGCTGTTCTTTCAGTATCTGCCAAGTACTTGAAGAAGAAGTATTTCTTTGTCTTGCTATATTCCTTATGCTAACTTTTGGATCTTGATCAAGTAAATTTAAAATATTATTTTCTTTATTAATTGCTCTTGTTGTTCTTGGTCTACCAGAATTTATTTTATTTGGTCTCACATTCTCAGTTTCTCGACAACGTCGGTCAACGGCTCTAAATGTTTTTTTACTTGGTAAGTTTCTTCTAGGAAACTTTTCTGCATCACGTGTCACAGCTGCACTAGAACATCCTAAACATTCGCCTAAGGTTAATAACATGTCAATGTATTCAACATTTGAGTACATTTTGATTTGATTTTACAAATAACAAGGTTTCAAAACTCTAATTATTGTTAATTTATCGTCATAACAATCAATAAATGTCAGATTTCCATGGCACACTTGGAGAAAATAGAGTATACCTATTAGAACTTTATCATTATTACCAGCATCAATTATTACTTCAAAATTTTCAAATCAAAATATTTCGAAAACGGTACACAGTATCGAGTTTTACCAAGAGTACCTTTTTCGTGTAAACTTGAATGATGTTTAAGTTGATGTGTGAAATTTTGATTAATAATTATACTCTTAAAAAAGTTATATTGACTAACATTTAGTACGATCCATGTAACTAGCGCCCTCTATGAGAATTAAATATAAAAACAAATTCATGGGACGTATCAGCTTCCAAAACATATTCGTATAAAATTTTATTACAACGTTACCAGTAGTTTCGGCAAAATCGTAAAAAATGCGTAAATTTTTTTTCTTCAACGCACTGTATCTTGAAAACGGATAACGTTACAAAAATTTTTTACTAAGCAAACCCCGATTATTTTTCAGTTTTTACCTACCCTAGAGACGGGGTTACCTTTTTTTGAAACATGTAATTTTTTTTTTGAAATATGTAAAATTTTGTGGAGCACCTTTATCCAGTGGTTCATTATAATAGCGGGAGTTGTAAATTAATTGTTTAAGGAGTGTTTTTGGATAACCGTTGTTAATAAATACATCAAGTATTGTAATGTGCTTAGACTGTTACTTAGAAACAGGTCGCCTCATATATTGAGTATTCTATTTTTCATAGCAAGAACTGTTTTTGGGTGGTTGGAAAAAAGTTTAGAAATCTACCTGATGCAGTACCAATCTAGTATTACATGATTGTCTTTCGTGCGGATTACTTTAGTGTCCAAGAAAGGTACGCTATTGTTAGTTTATCTTTCAACAGTAAATTTTATTTTCTTATTAAAAGAGTTAAACGTATTTAATATGGTGTCGACCTGTTCGTTTGGTACCGTACAGATAATGTCATAGACAAATTTGTATAGGAAGGTATCGGCAAAACGGGAAACTCATCTAAAACAATGAGTGCCAATATATTACTTATCAAACTACCCATGAAGGTTCCAAAGATTTAAGGATAAAGTGTGTTGTTGAATGAAAAGTAGGTATGTATTTATAAAAATAAATGTTGGCAATATCAAAAAAATTTCTTTAGTCAAGATTGTGTGGGATGTTATTAATTTCCATTTCATGTATAATTAAATATACTTAGTCTTCCGGAATATTAGTGAATAGTAAAATTGCATCTAGTGAGATTATTATATAATTATCAGGTAATTTTGCACCTCCGATCTTATTCACAAATGTGAACGTATCTTGAACATTAAAATCTCGCATATCTTTAAAGGCATTTTGTAAAATGTTACACAAAGATTTGGATATATTATATGTAACAGAGTTTATTAAACTAGTTATGGGACGTAGAGGAACATTTTCTTTAAAAATTTTTGTTAGACAGTATAGTTTTGGAAAAGAAGAATTGTAGATAGAATGTTCTTTTGTCTGTTGATCAGTGAACTGTTTTTTGGATTTTAATCGCTTTATTAAGTTATTTAATGAAGCTTGTATTGATGTTATTGGATCTTAAGGTAGTCGTAAATATGTTAGAGGGTCATTCAGAAGTAACTCTGCTGGTATTGTAAGTTTTATTATACATAACATTAAGGTGAGATGGTTTTTTATTTTTAAAATGATGCAAGAATTGTGTTACTATATTTGTGGCCATAATAAGATCTTGTGATATACTTGGGATACATTATATATGTATATATATATATATACAGTAGAACCTCGATTATCCGTCTCTCTATTTACCGTCACCTCTGTTAACCGTCAGGGTCAGGTGCAGTTATGCTACCACCGCATTTTTTTACGTAAATCATTTTTGTTCTTAGTTAGGGCTCTGGAAAAATTTTTAATTTAAATAGGTTATGATAAATGATACCGTGCTTTTAGAGTTCTGTTTTTACAGTCAATATCTGTGTGTCACCATAATTGAGTTTGATTCCAATTCGAACATTGATTGTGTCACTTAGTCGTTTGATCAATTAAGATTTGAAAAATGGAATCTGGAGCATCAAAAAGAAAACGTGCTGTTTTGTCAGTTGAAAAAAAAATGAAATTTTTGCAGAACTAAAGAAAGGTGTTTCTGGTGTCACATTGAGCAAAAAGTATGATGTTCCGAGAAAAACAATCAATGATTTAAAGAAAAATGGTGAAGGAATTGAAAAGTATGCTTCTCAAATGGAATCGTTGGATGGCCGGATGAAACATCGTAAGACAATGAAAAAAAGCCACAAATAAATCACTCGACACGGCTCTGTATTTGTGGTTCTTTCAAAAAAGAAGCGAAGGTGTTTATTTGTCTGGACCAATTGTTGCCGAAAAAGCGTTGTTTTTCAACTTGAAATTGAGTGACGATCCTTCATTCAAAGTAAGCAGCGGTTGGAAAAGTTCAAAAATCGCCACGGTAAATGGGAACTGAAAATCGAAGGTGAAAAATTGAGCGCCGCAAGTATTGAAGTCGTTGACAAATATAAAAGACAGTTTCAAGCTACGATCGATGAATATGCTTTGACACGCGATCAAGTGTTCAATGCAGATGAAACTCGTTTAAACTGCAAAGCATTGCCAACTAAAATACTCGCTGCACTGTCTGAAATATATGCATCTGGATTTAAAACGCAAAAGCAACGAATCACAGCAATGATGTGTTCGAATGCAAGTGATGACCATCGCCTTCTTTTATTATTGATTGGTACAGAAAAAAAAACACGTTGTTTCAAGGGCATAAATATAAACCCCCTTTACGTTAACTACTATGCACAACATAATGCATGCATTGTTTTTTAGGTTTTTATACCGGACGTTCGACAATACTTGCAAGCAAAAAATTTGCTACCAAAGGCAATTCTCATTTTGGACAATGTACCTGCCCATTCTAAGGCCGGTATGGTGCGAAGTGACGATGGAAATATCACGTGCTCTTTTCTGACTGCGAATACAACTTCATTTGTACAGCCAATGGATCAATCGGTCATTGAAACATTCAAAAGAAGATACAGAAAAAAAATTTATTCAAAACCTAGGTTATGGAAGAAGAATATTCTTTGCCAATATACTGGAAAGCATACAATTGAAAACACCAGTCGACAATCCTGTGTATGCTTGGGCTGATGTTTCTGAAGTAACGTTGAAAACAGCGTGGAATAAATTATGGCCTGAATCAACTCAAGATGAAAATGAGCGTGCCGAGCGTGATGCGGTAACAAATGAACTTATTACTGAATCAACTGTTGTGTTTTCGTTGCCTAAAGATGACATAAACGAATGGTTAATATGTGATGAGGACGCAAACGGCTATCGATAGCTGACAGATCATGAAATTGTTGGAATGGCAACAAAGGCGGACGAAACTGATTCAAAAGCTGACACACAGTAGGACGGTGGTGATATTGATGATGCTGTTGCAACTGACAAAGATTTGCCTAAAGAAGCTAGTGAAGCAAATAAGGTAGACTTGATGATTTTTTGTCGATTAAGAAATTCAGCCATTGTAAAATGTGAAGTAACAATAAAACAAACAAAGATTTCGGAATATTTTAAATTAAATTGATTTGACTGTACTAACATAAATCCCTCTTTTTTTAAATGTTCTGTTAACCGTCTTTTTGATTATCCGTCATACCCTTGGTCCGGTACCCTGACGGATAATCGAGGTTCCACTGTATGAGAAATACTCAATATTAGTGACTGTCAGTCGATATAAACAAACAACACAGTTTATTAGGGTTGCAGTCAGAAATTTGGCCGGAATGGTAAAGAAACACTCTTTTAACTTTTGGTCTAGCTTTTGGAATTGTTTTATTCCTTTTTCAAATAGATATGCATATATTAATGTAACAAAATGAACGTATTTGAATATATTAAATCCAAAAACCCGTTAAATAAATGTTTTTCAATCAAACATAAGGCGAGATATAAATAATTTTAAACACTAAACCAAACAAGTAAAATCGATAAATTATCAAAATAACCAGCACTTCTACTATGAACGCAACATACGTTCGGAAGTCGATAGGATAATTTAATTTAATGTTTCAAAACCGACGTTGAACTTTTGGAGTGTAAAACAGAGCGCATAATCTGCCAACTAGATGCTATCTCTTTTACATTATTTAGTGTGGTATGTGAGTATGCCTTTAGAGAACTAAATTGGATGAAAGTTGAAAATAGCAGAGGGATTTGAAATGCTGATATCTTGTTAGAGTCGATGATAATTTAACTTAACACAAGGTGAAGCAATTTGATAACTTGATGTAATAATTTCATACAAAATCTATAACAGAAATAATATTATATAATCGCTATTACAAAATAATGATATGTTCGTAAATACTGTCTGTTTTATGAAAGCTATAATGATTTAAAATATTTTACTGAGTTTTCGGTTTTTGTATTATAATTTGTATCAGAGGGCTCGTTTCGAGTATTGTTTAGTGTGTGCCCTTATAGTATATCTTTTTTCATCGACTTAATGTAGTTTTAATTTTAATTTTAATTTTTAAGACATTTAAAAAAGTGTATTACACCTTTTTAACGTTAGTTTCAATTAACAACTATATTTTTGTATAAACAACGGATACAACGAACAAACAATTAATAAAATGTTAAATCAAAAACTACACAAGAAAGCCCTGAAATTAGTATTTCCACCACCAGAGAAAAAACCCAGTACCTTCTGCTCGATTACATATACAGGCAAAATAACAAAAAAAATTGCCAAACACATAAAAAAGAAAGGAATAACACCAGCTTTCCGAACAAATAACAACCTAGGCAAATATATTAAAAATAACAAGAGCCAAAATAAAAAACACTTAAATAGTGGTGTGTAGAAACTTCAATGTGGCGACTGCCCAAAAACTTACATCGGTCAAACTGGTAAAAACTTTGATAAACGAATAGCAGAACATAAAAGGGCTTTCAAGAATAGAAAAACAGATTCGACATACGCACTTCACCTTCTAGATCATAATAATTCTTTTAATGAAAAATTTAAAATTCTTCACATTCAAAATAAAGGCCTTAAGCTATCTTTGTTAGAATCTATGAAAATCAACAAATTAAAAAACACAGATATAATTCTGAATGACCAACTTGAGACAAACAGTTCTCCCCTCCTCAACCTATTTCATTAGATACTATAAATTTGTAAACCCAAGCCAAAAACAGATCACTTGAGAAAGGCAATCAGCCGAAACAGCTGTAGTCATAAGATTTAATATAAATTTTGTGGAAGTTTGAAAACAAAGTTTTCAGTGTTTTATTGTTGCATAAAATGAATTTCCATCAAGTAACGGTGGAATCCATCAATTATATTTTTAATGATAATGGTCTGATAAGACCAAAAACGTTCTGATAAAATTATTCGTTTGGGAAATTACGTTTTTTTTTTAAATTTTACACGTATACTATTTGTTAAGGATTAAACTTGAGAGGTCGCTGGTTAAATTATATCAGATAAATAATTATAACGAAAAATGCAATATTTGTTTATACATAAAATTAGCGAAAATAGCAACTATAAATGGTGTTACCAAATAATAATCATATCAAATAAGTTATGAAATCAACTGGTTTACTAATTTTTGTTGTTTTGTACAAAGAACAGACTTACCTTTTGGTTCTATTGATGAATTCGTAATAGACTGAGGAGTTGGTCGTTGGGCATCACGACGCCGCGGCCTGGGGCGCCGAGGCTATGGTTAACACGAGACCGGTCTCTGGAGGAGCGTTTAGTTCACTTCACTGTCTTACGAAGAAGTGCAAAGTGCCAATGCGTTGATATGGTCAGAGCTAAGAATGAAACCCTCCAAGCGATGGTCCGAGAGGGTGTACCAATAAATCATTCCATTGTATTGCGACCTTTCCGATAATTTTAGCTAATTGTGACGGTAACACGACACTTGTGTGTATATTTTTGAACCATACAAAAGAGAAGCCAAATTCTCCGTATTCACAACATCATAAATGAGATATCCAGTTTAAGTTTTACGAGGCAACAGGAAACAATATATTTCAAGAAGGTCTTTAAAATAGAGCACCAAATTAGATCACATTACAGTACCGTAACAGAAAAAATATTAACTGTAAAATTATGAAATGAATTCGCACATACTTTCCCAAACACTAGTTGACAATAGAAGTATTTCACTGGTACGCAGAAAACCTCTGAGATCCTTCTCTTTTATTAGCTATTTTAAATTTAGTTTAAATTAAATAACAGAAAAAGATAAAAACATCAGAAGTAATACACAAAGTAAAAATATCATACAGATAATTATATCAAAGTAATTGACAAAGCAATACATAAAATTATTGCCGGAGAATTGACTGAATTATATCTCACAAGATCCTTTGACAATAACGGAGAAAGCCAAAATCACAGAAAAAAATTATCTAGTAGTAAAAAAGAACTAAAGAAAGTCAAAAAGAACAGAGTAATAGGGCCAGATAAAATACAAATGGAACTGCTGAAATATGAAAGCGCAAGGATTGTATACGAGTTTTTTTCAATACAATCAAAGTACGAGAAAAGTTTCAAGACTAGTGAAATCTATCATACATATTCCATTTTCAAAAAAGTCGACAAAAGGTTAACAAAGAAGATGCTGTGATCTCAGAGGAGTTTTGAGGTTCACAAATAATACACAGTATTTAAGTAGTAGGTATCAATTATTTATGTTTTAATTGCAAATACTATATTTATTAAGGGTTAACACAAAATATCTATGATATCTACCCTGTGATTAAATTGTAACTGTTTATAAAGCTAAGGCCAAATTAATAGGTACTTAGGCTACAAAAGAAAAATTAATATTTTGGAAAAGCGGTAATTTATTTCTCAACATAGTCTCCTTTTACCTTGATACTTCGAAAAAAATACGTTTTTTCGAGGTTTGCAAAGTAGGCTTCGACTTGCCCGGCAAGTGCCTTTTTCAAGCTTGAATACAAAAAATATGCTTGGGGCCAAATCCAAAGAAAAAGGGGATAGGGCAACAGTTAGTAGCCCAATGCGACCAATTTCGTCATGGCGAAGGCTAACGTATGAACCGGTGCGTTGTTGTCGTAGACGAGCACTTTTTTCTTCGTTAAATAGGGTAGTTTTTTCTGCAATTCGGCATAGAATCGGCAAAATAAATAGGCGTAGTAAAGCCCTGTTACATTTTTGTGATTCTAAAGGTATGGATGTAGATTAGGGATTGTGAATTCCACAAAATGGTGGCTATCACGTTTCCGGCCGACAGGACAGTCTTTGACTTCTTAGAAGCACGTTCCTAGGAAGCCGACCCCTGTTTGATTGTTCCTTGGTCTGTGGCGTGTACCAGTAGATACATGTTTCGTCGACGGTTACTAAACGACGTAGGAGCTCCTTTGGATTACGCTTAAATAGCGTCAAACATTTTGAAGTGCTCTCATGGTTGTGCTTGTTGTCCGGAGTAAGAGCAAACGCCTTACTAACCGCGCCGACAGTTTTCTAATCCCAAAATTTCCACCTTATAAGGTGCCTATTGCCTTAGTTATCTCGCGCAACTTTAGTCAGTGGTCTATCAATACAATATTATGGATTTTTGTCACATTATCTTCCGTGGTAGCCATCATCGAGAAGTGGTTGATTAAAAACTAACGTGTGACCCGTCGAAACTCGTTACACTAATTTTTGACGGTTTTCATCGAAAGAGAAGAGTCACTTTATATAACATCCAAGTGTTCTATGATTTTGCTGTGCGATTTTCCTACCAAAAACAACAATAGAGTAACTGATCAATATTGCGATATTTGCATTTTTCTAAAATCCACGGACACGCCCGCTTTCACACGTGGTAAAAACAAATCTACTAGTCAAATTAAAACGAAATTTTGACATTAGACGTCTATGAGAATATACTACACGATAGACGATTTCTCTTGAGATAGCGATGTCAACGAGCAGTGACTTTCTATTAGTGATTTTCTATTGTAATATAGTTTTCAAGTAGTTTACCAAATGACTACTTACACGAAAACAAGTATATTGTTTTTAACAATTTTAAGGAGATTGGAAAGATTTGAAACTGTACTCACATGAGCTTAAATCCCCAATTTATAATCTCACAAATGATTCATACCTTATGTTCAGATACAGGAGCACAGAGGTTATTGCTTCGTTCATACAATACCAACAAACTTTGAACTATTTGCTTACATTACAATTTAATCTAGTCCTTAATTGCGACACTTAGGAAGTTCAATTAGAAAGTATATTATTTGGCAATGTATTTAGTTGTAGGGTAAATGAACTAATTATTAAAATATTATACGATATTGTTTTTACAATGTCTTACTTATACACGGTGAAACTATAAAAGATTAGGAAGTTAAGAATAATGTGAGATTACAAATTAAGGGGTTAATTTGTTATTGAACAAGATTTAAATTTGGACTGCAAGGAAACCACATAAATCGCACTATGAGAACCTCGTTAAGCTATGGGAACGTTCATAGCAATGTTGCATAGTCAACGTTTATTTGTGTTAAATATAGACCAATTTCTAGAGAACCTCCAAATATATGCCTCCCCGTTTTATAACTAATATTTCACCAAATCAAAGTCGCTCAGCGATTAACGATTGAGCTTCTCTCTTTTCTGATGGTCGCAGCACTCTTTTACACGTTGCCAGAATATCTGATCTAAGACAGAATAGCGATTCACGGAAAAATAATAGATATATAGATATTTTTATTTGCCCTCTGTTACATACATGTATGCATAGGGTATGTCAAAAATTACAATATAACATTTAAATAATACATAGTTACAATTAAAAGTAATATACAGTACAAAGACAATAAATAATAAGTCGCTAACAATTGCACAAAACATATTAAAAATACAAGAATAAAAATATGCAACAGTAAAAATATGCAACAGACATTGGGCATCTTCTAAATAATTTCAGTTAAATATTCTGTAAATTCACGTACTGAATAAAAGGCATGGCTGATTTAGAATTGTTTTAATTTTTTTTGAAAATTTCTTAATGAATTAAAATTTTTAAAACTAGACGGTAGTTTATTGAAAAGTAGGGAGCCTGCATATTCAGGAGACTTTCTGAAATTTGTGTGATTATGATGGGGAAGATAAAGTATCCTTGCATTTCTAGTGTTATACACGTGTAAGTCAGTTGCTGTTTTAAGAACATTTAACTTAGTGAACGTATATGATAGTAATTTATAAATATATATTGAAGCAAGCGTAAGAATGTTATTATTTTTAAAACATTGTCGACAACTGTCCTTAAAGCGTAAACCCAATATTGTTCGAATTATTCGTTTTTGTAGGATAAATACTCTCAAACTTTCCGATGCCTGTCCCCAAACAATATTGTTTTGACTGATTATGGAATACACTTGAGAATAGTATAGTGTAACCAACGCATTTGTATTAGCGTCGTCCTTTAACGACAATATCGCGAAATATGATTTATTTAATTTTAAACAGGTATTGTTTACGTGTTTACGAGAATTTAAAGTGTTGTCCACAATCGTGCCAAGAAATGTAGTACTGTTAACTGATTTAATAACCACGTTGTCTGCAATTTCGAAGAAAGAAGTAGTTTTTTTCTTTCACCATAAGAAAACTGAATACACACTGTCTTATCCAGATTTATTACCAAATTATTTCGGTAGCACCAGTTTTTAAACGACAGTATTACATTTTTGATCTGAGATTGTGCTAACTTAACGGATTCCGCTGAGACAAGTATAGTGGTATCGTCTGCATACATAAATATATGTTTTTCTGAGATATATTCAGGCATATCATTTACATAAAGTAAAAATAGTAGTGGACCCAATATGCCACCCTGGGGTATTCCTAAATTACTGTAGTATATTTCCGAGGAAATATTATTAATAGACATAAAAAGAGGTCTATTTGTTGTGTACGAATAGATCCATGAGTTTACTGGTTCGCGAATGCCTATAGCAATAAGTTTTTCTTTCAAACACACTGGATCAAGACATTCGAAGGCCCTCGAGAGATCAAAGAATATTCCAAAAGTGTACAAATTTTGATCGATTTTTTCATGGATAACTTGAATTAAATCTACTGTAGCTGTTTCACACGAACGTCGTTGTCGAAATCCATATTCTTTATTACTAAGGATTCTGGTTTTATCTAAAAATGACGTAATTACATTATACACTACTTTTTCATACAGCTTGACACCTCTTTGGTTTTAAAATTAATATGTAATGTAGTGTAATTAAATTACCAATTCCTTATCATCGTTATCATTCGTATCAATTAATTTAGTTTAAAGGCAATGATCTATTTCTGTTTCTTCTTCTTCTAGTTCCATGACCGTTATCGATCGTTGGATATCATGTTGGCTACCATATTCGCTATCGTGACTTTATTGACAGCAGCTCTAAATAACGATGTAGTTGATTTTCCATACCATTGCCTTAGATTTTTCAGCCATGATGTTCTTCTTCTACCAGGACCACGATTACCTTGGATCTTTCCCTGAATGATCAGATGTAAAAGATCATATTTTTCAGGGTGTCTCATAATATGACCGAAGTATTCCAGCTTGCGTTTCTTTATTATATTGACCAGTTGTGTTGTTTGGTTCAGCCGTCTAAGGACCTCCTCATTTCTAACTCTGTCGACCCAGCTTATTTTCAGTAGTCGTCTGTATACCCACATCTCAAAGGCTGTCAAGCGTTTAAGCATAGCCTCAGTTAGGGTCCACGCTTCTACTCCATACAGCAGGACAGGAAAGATGTAGCAAGATATCATACGTACATATTTCTGTTTAATAAGATCTTAAAGATCTAGTCTAGTGCAAATCATTGTGCAGGTGAGAAGCAATCTGTCTTTGAAGCATATCTGATACATCTCAATGGAATTAAGATCTGGCGATTATGGCTACAGTAAGAGTATAGTATCCTCAGTATGAAACCAGTCTCTTATTGGTGCTGCAGTATGTGACCTTGCATTATCTTCCATGTAGCGCAAATCAACACCTGCAGTATAGACAAATGGAACGACAATAGGTTCTTAGATAGATTTATATATTGAGATAGATTCAAACTGCCTTCTACAAAAACGAGAACAGTTTGATGATAAAAAATTATTCCTTCCTACATCATCACTTGTAAATCACTACATGGATGATATGTACATGCCTGAATCTCTCTTGTCAACCGGGTCATCTCCAATGTCCCACCCTTTTTAATCAGTGTAAAGATAAAACCTAGCTTCATCTGTGAACAACACATAACTCGTAAGCTCCTCTGTGCATGTTCTTTTGCCAACCTTAATCTGAGTCTATAATTTCGTGCAGATCAGTTTTATGTAATTTATTTCTTGAAGTTGAGTCACATGCAGTAATGTGGTTGTTGTTCTAAGGCTCCTTAGAGTTCACGCGCTTAGGAGTAGTTTCACATTGACGACCTCCATGTCTTTCAGTGACATTACCAAATTGTTTTACATCATTTTTATGATGTAAAACGTATATTGACATTATTTACTATTTGAATATATGTTAAATACAAACGATCCATAACGTCTTTGCGTTTAATAATTTTATTTTAATAAAGTTTTAAAGTAAATACAGACTCTCTTAAATATTTGAAGCACTATTTGTTTAGAATTTGAAGCAATTAATCGTATGAATTTGAGGCTCTGCTACTTTTGTCCCAATGAAACAGTGCAATTGAGAGATTAATTTATATGAAATAACTTAAATTATAGAGAACAAGTTTTCATAATAATTTTTATAAAATAATTTTCATAATCTATAGAGAACAAATCAAATGGTATGTGTTCGTAAAACAGTTTCTTAATTTTTGTAAAAAAATGAAATAATAATGGTATTCCTTAGACATTTTTGATTATGATGATTCGACATCAAACGAGCGAGATTACTTTTTTAATTGAGATATTTTAACATCCAACTACATACCGGTAAATCGCTTTGGGAAGGAAATGTAAATGGTATGATTAACTTAAATTAATATTTAAACCAAATATAACTGTACTTCAATCTACCTCTATATTCCCAGACCAAATACTAATAAAAGTACATTCACAACCATCGACGCTTTAACTTCTCAATTATCGAAATTGGTATAGTTCATATTCACCGAACAGGTAAGCCTAAATAGCCTGCAGTAAAATGCTTTTATGTTTCAATTTAGAGTGAAATACTAGGTCACGTAATTTATTGATGTTTTGAAATATACCTACTTTATAGTTTTCAGTTTAATGAAATGTCTTTAATGATATTAATATGAAATATATATCATTAGGGAGTTATCTAAAATCCGAATTTTGCAGGAATATATTATACAGGGTGTTAGTAAATAACTGCGACAAACATTAGGGGGTGATTATACATAAAAACAATTATAATTTATTATATACGTATGTCACCATATACTTTGTTTTCGAGATAGAGGGTGTTATTTTTCTTACAGACTAACGATTTATTTATTGCTGCAAAACTGGTGGACAAATCCAATTTGGTGGTTTTTAATAGATAAGTTATAACGCATTGACTTACGAATCAGAATTTTATATTTATTATTGGCCAGCAAAGGGGAAATGATCTCAATAAAAAAAATGGTACGCTACTGAAATATGTCAAGTTTGGCACGAATTCAATAATTTCATACTTTGATAAACATTACTATTATATTCTTTAATTATTTATAAAACTAGCTTGCTCAGGTTCAATTGATCTATAGTTGGCGTTAATTATACTCTCCATACCTCCTTATAATTTAGATAAACCATCTCCACAGTTAAGTTAAGGATATAGTATCGAACTTTGAAGAAGCAACACTAAGCGTAGGCCTGCAAATAAACGAAGAAAAAACTAAATGCATGGTCGTATCAAAAAAGGAACGACAGCGAATAAGACAAAACATTACCATAAACGATCATAATTTTGAGGTGGTCAAAGAATTGAAATACCTAGGAGCAACAATTACCAGTGAAAACACAGGAGAACGGGAGGTTGAAATACGAATACTGGCGGGGAATAAATCATTCTTTGCCATTCAACATCTAATGAGGTCAAAGCTTCTCTCAAGGCGTGCCAAAATCCAAATGTACAAAACCATAATACGACCAGCAGTGACATATGGAAGTGAAACGTGGACATTGAGAAAGAAAGAAATCAATAAGCTATTAGTATGAGAACGTAAAATCCTGCGAATTATATATGGTCCTTGCAGGGACAGCGTAACAAATGAATAAAGGAGCAGATACAACAATGAAATAGAGACTCTCTTCGGGAAAGGAAATATCGTAAGATACATAAAAGCCAATATATTAAGATGGGCAGGCCACGTGGTACGGAGTGATGACGACAGACTGATTATCAATGTGTTTTGGGAAAGACCAGATGGTAAAAGATCGACAGGAAGGCCTAGAAAAAGGTGGAAAGACGCAGTCAGGGAAGACCTGGAGAAGATGGAAGTAAGGCCATGGGAAATAATAGCACAGGATCGGAATCAATGGAAGGCAATAGTAAACGCGGCAAAAACTCACGAAGAGTTGTGAAAGCCTATGATGATTATGATGTTCCCACAGTTGTATATTTCAACATCTACGACTGTTGGTTAGTTGGTTTTAAGTAACACTTTGACATATTCATTTTATAGTTCTCCCATTGACTTTGGGTTTAACTGAACTACTTGGATTATACCCCATTTATATACTCTGCTTTCAATTTTGATTTTTAATTTTTAGTATTTTAATTACATAGTCAGATTTCTTTTTTCTACAGTATTGATAGTGCTTGAAAGACTCTTTTATTGTAGTCAACCACCCACTGTCTAATAGCTTGTTTTCTCTATTTCTGGCATTCATACTTTACGTCGACTTCAGTTGTTCTCAAACCAACACCCCTAATTATTATAGATAGGTAGTAGTGTCACTTAAACCTTTGGTCAATGCTTAGAAGTGGAATGTACAATTTTATGTTTATAACATTCTATAATTGTTGGATAGGGCACCATGTTGAATTGACGAAGTAAGTCTAAAACGTTAATCACATAAAAACTTTTATCAACTATCAACTTCGAGTTTTTTATCGAAGTTAATTTATTTCTTTAGTTAAACGTTTCTTGGCTTATTGCAGATGCCCTTGAAGATGATCTAGTGATCGAAAGTACTTGGGCCAGATTAAATTAATACTGTGCCCACCGTTTTTTTAACTGAAGTTCAGGGTTTTTATTAATTTCCATGCCGCTGATGATCGCGCTCTTCTGATGTAACAGTCAACTGTTTTACATTTTGCATCCCATATTTCATTTTTGTTGTTCCTTGTCATATCTTTAAATAATATTTGCTGTTCGTTGTATATTTCTTTATCTTCAAGATTCTTAGTGTTCAGCCACCTTTTGTACGCTTCCTGTTTCTTATTTCTTTGCTCTTCAAGCTGCGTTTTCCAAGTGATTTTTTCCGCTGATCTGTGGACTGTTCTGGTTTCTTCGCCTTGAGCTTCTTGGGCTGCATGGTGAATACAGTCAGTTAGTTATCTTAAATCTACTTTTCCAAAAATGCCGCAATCAACGTAAAGATATTTATGGGCGTTCGTCGATTTAAAAAAGGCTTTCGGTAGGGGCAAGTGTAAAACGCATTTGAATATATTATCAACCAAATGCGTTGACGGTAGAGACCTACGTATCAAGAAAAACGTGTATTTAAAGCAGAAGTCAGTCACACGAGTTGATGGCAGATTAGCCGACAAAATGTAATATGTAAAGAGTCGTCAGGCAGGGAAACATTTTTTTCCCACTGCTTTTAAACATCTACTCAGATATAATTGTTAAACAAAGTTTGCAAGAGAAAGACTTTGGAGTACAAATTAATGGTAAACTTACTGATAATATTAATTAGATACGTTGATGACATTGTTATCTTATGCGATACTCTCCATGGCCCTTAAGAGATATTAAGTTGAGTAAATATATAAGAAAGATAATGGATCTAAAAATAAATACTTTCTAAATGCTAAAGACAAAATTTATGATATTATGTCTCCAAACTCATAAATATATTTGTCTTCAGACAGATCAACAAAACATTGAGCGAAATACCTATTTCAAGTAACTATTTAAAAGTTTTTTATAATGAAAATATTCTTTTGTAACCACCGATTAAACCTAAAATGGCATCAATTAATAATGAAATGCTATATTTGGTCAGTGTGGTAACATGACACAGAGACCTGGACTCTGAAGCCTGATACGATTATTCGTCTTTTATCCGTTCACAAATTGTTAAGAGCACGAAATGTGCCTCAAAGTCATAAAACGGTCGTAAAATTTGTATCATCATAGGCGTTCCTGAGGTGTTTATTCATTAAAATTAACGCGTTTTACCTTTATTTTCCTTTCCAAAATGTTTATCAATATTAATAATGTTTTAATCCTAATATATTTAGCCAAAAAGAATTAAAACTTTCACGGCTAATGTTGGTTATTATATTATATTAATAAAAATAATAATTTAACCATTAACAATTTTGTCAATAAGACTACTTTATCTCTTTGGATATTTCAATACTAAACTTTGCGTTTAATCACTTTACTAGAAAACTTGGAATTCATATCCGAAGGTACTATTCGTTGCAAAAAAATTAGGATGGAATTCCCAGATTTTTATTAATATAATGGGTATAAAGAAGCCGGCTTTGGCCACGTGCCTCGTCTGTTCAGTTTATATTCGAAACTTAACTTAAAAGAATGAAGTTATTACGAACGAAAACAATTTTTTTGTTTAGTACGTTTTTGATCGCATGTTATTTACGGCTCGTCGGTGTTTCCGCGTCCACAGCAGTAATTAGCGTCTCGAATATTTCTTTTATGAATTATATGCAGTGCGTGAGTGATTTTTTATTCCTAATACCTACGAACATCTACGTACCTTTCGCTCGTGCTCGTTTTGTTGAATTGTGTGTGATGGCTTCATCATCAACATCATCAAGTTTTACACCGGTACCGTTGCGTACAGTCAGTAAGTCTCTCTATTCACCAAGAGAGAAGACTATTGTCCTGAATGTTCACGATGCTCTGGTTTCTCAGAATCCCACAAACACTGTTCGCAACATAGTCGAAAGTTGTGCCAACATGACTGGCGTAGGGGAGTCAACTATATATAGGTTTCTATTAGCAAGAAAAAAACCCGGTATAGCTAACCCAAATACAAACGAACACTTAAATATAGGAAAAAAGCATATCAAAATTGATGAATTTGCCAAAAATAGTATTCGAAGGAAATTTCATGGAGATTTTTTCAAAAAAGAAATACCAAACCTAAACAAAATCTTACAATAAGTTAGAGACGACCCGGATTTGCCTCATATCGGACGAACTAAATTGTGGCAAGTTTTTAAAGAATTGAATTTCCGGTGGGAGAAATCAGACCGAAAATCACTTTTGATTGACCGGGAGGAGATAATATGTTCTCTTACCTTCTGGTAAAGGCAGTAGATTAATAATTTCTCACATTTGCAGTGAAAAATTATTTGTTAAGCATGGTTTGTTGGAATTTCAGTCCAAAAGCACAACAGACTATCACAAGGAGATGACAGCTGATATTTTCGAAGACTATTTTGAGCAGAAGATTAAACACGTACCACCAAATTCAATTATAGTATTAGATAATGCACCTTATCATTCACGACTAGTAGAAAGACTTCCAACGACTGCGTGGAAGAAACAGGATATTCTTGACGGGCTGCGTAATAAGTATCTGCCTTACGAAGATGGAATGGTAAAAGCAAAACTTTTAAAAATTGCCCGGCAACACAAATCTAAGTTCAAGAAATACGTAGTTGACATAATGGCGGAAAGGCGAAACATCAGAGTCCTTAGACTTCTACATTTGGGCACAAATGAAAAGGTGGCTAGAAAAAATACGTCATATAAAATACAAGCTGTACGTGAATTGTTATACGAGTCTTTACAACATATTACAGAACAAAATTGGAAAGATGCAGTAAGACATGTAATAGAAGAAGAACAAAAAATGTGGGATCTTGATAACATAATTGATGCGACCGTAGAAACACAACAGCTAATTATTAACTCTGAAGACGACTCGGATTCCGAAGTTGATCCTATTTATTTTGAATTTGAATAATTTTTTAATCGTAATTATATAAGGTAAGGAATAGTACATGTAATCGTAAGGTATTAAAGGGGAAAGGCATAAAATGTCGCCTGTCAAAATGTTAAATGTCTTTTAAATGTAATTATTTTTTTTTTCAAATCCTGAGAAAACTAAAAAGCATTTTTAAAAAATTTAAAGGCAGAATGAAATGTTTATTACAATAAATAAAAAGTTTCTCTTGCATGCAATATTTTCAATTAAAAATTATTCTATATTTTCTCATTTATTTTCACCCCTGTTACATGACATATTAAAATAAACATTGTAGAAGTTTTCAGGGACTTTCTGCCCTCAGTAATATTGTAATCTTTTATTCTGCGGTTAAATTTTTCAAAAATATTTATTATTTTTCTTCTGATTCGAAAATAATGGATACATTTAAAACACATTGAAAATTTTGCCAGCCGACATTTGGCGCCCTTCCTGTTAATTCAATCATATACACTACGACACTGGTCGGTCATCTGTAACCAAAATACCTTGTTAATCAGATTATAAGGTTGACTGCTGTATTGTATTCCTTCAGGTACAAGGTGGGTAAGTCGAAAAAATTTTAAATCGTCAGTTTCAGGTTGGTTTTTACTATTATATCGTATTACCTATCCTCTCTGTATTTCAGTTCTCTAATTAGTGTTAAACTTGTAGTGAGCTATTGATAAATTGTGAACCGATTATAGATGCGTTTAATATGTGATTACATAAAAAAATGCTCCGAATACCTAGACAACGATGCAGATCAACAAAACTGCGTTAAATAGAGCAGATATCTTCATGAGTTGTTAAAAACTACTAAAAGAAGAAAAAACGAAAAAATGTATAATTAGGGGCCGCAGAAGAATTAGAAAAATATAGACTTTTCGTTAAGAAAAATATTTTCTTAACGAAATAAGTTATAATTATATTATATAATATATAATAAATTATATAATATATAATAAATTATATAAATTTATATAAATTATTTAAAATATTAGTAAGAAATTATTAGACTCGAGATATACATCTGGTTCGCTATTCAAAATTCAAAACTATAACACGACCGTCAAATACAACCCCGTGAACCCACAGCAAACACGAACATCAAAGGTAGGCGTTTATCTCCGCATGCAACCACCTCATTAATGGCAAATCTTGGATGTGGGTCGCTACTGTTTCTATGGAAACACAGGTATATTGTTTCGAATTTGACCACGGGTATACTTAAACTAGCATTCGCTGTTTGATATATTAGAATATAAAATTCAACTAAGGGCAAAAACCAAACATCACGGAAATGAGAAAAATCCCGACAATAAGCGTATTAGGTATGTACTTTACTTTATTTTAAAGTAAAATATACATACCGTATGATTTAAAATGTGAAAAAAAGTCATTATTTCAGAAACAGACGACTTTTAAAAAACCTTAAAACAGGTCAATTATTTAATTTTTGAATGGCCATCAATTGCTATATATACTTGTGTTGGACATTACGTCGTGATTTAAATGGTCTTCTAATCGCCTCTGCAAATATGTACTTATAAATTCGAATATTTATTTCTACAGGGTTAACCATAATTATGTACTTCTTTTTTTTATTTAAACAAAAATGATCCTGCATCAACTACTAAGAGTTATTAGCAAGGGGTACAAACACAAACTACAGGTACTCAATTTCTTACAATGTATATACAGTGTGTAAAAACCAAATGGACTAAATTCATTATTTAGGTTAGGTACTTTACATATGTATAATACATATTATAACTTGACATTCTTTAACGTGAAAATGCAACCCCTACCTTTAACCCTTAGAATGACAGGTACAACCCCCAATTTTTAAAATAGAAATTATAGGCTTGTGATATATCGTTTAAAAGGTCTTTTCATTATCCATTCAAAAATGTTGTCGCTTTCAAGATTATTAAGATTAATTAAGATAAAATAAATTAAAATCATGTGGTTACCGAAATTCGCTACAATACAATCAAAAACTAAAATGTAATGCAAAACGTAATAAAATGTAGAACACGAAAAAGAACTATGAATGTTAATGAAGTAGATGTTCAAAATGTTCACCGCGAACGTCTTGGCAACATCCTAATCTCAAATAAAACTGTCTTCTAACATTATTTAACATAACAGGCGTGATCGACCTAATGGCAAGCGTTATTCGTTCTTTTAAGTCATTTAAATCAGAAGATTTAGTTTTATACATATGGCTCTTCACATATCCCCATAAAAAGAAATCTAATAATGTAAGATCAGGTGATCGCGCTGGCCATTCAATCGATCCTCGCCTCCCTATCCACCGATTGCGAAATATTGTATCGAGGTACTGCCGGACATTAAGTTGGTAATGTGGTGGTGCTCTATCCTGCTGAAACCATATCGTATTCGCTGGAACTTGAGGGTTTCCTGGATCAGGATTTAAATTTGCCAACGTTGGAATGACATCATTTTGAAGTAGTGCCAAATAATTGTTGCTATTCAAGTTGGCCTCAATGAAAAAGGGACCAATGATATTGTTTCCTACAATCCCTGCCCAAACAGTAACCTTTTGAGAGTATTGAGTGTGTTCTTCTCTCATCCAGTCAGGATTTTCCGTGGCCCAGTAGCGGCAATTTTGTCGATTAGCATGACCGTTAAGTGAAAAAGTACACTCATCAGAAAACATAACGTCTTCTAATTGAATAATATTGTTATCCAACATGTCCATCATTTGCCCACAAAAAAAAAGTTTTCCTATCAAAATCGTCTTCCATGAGCTTCTGAGTAGGTATCATCTTATAGGGATGCAATTTATTTTCTTTTAATATGTTTACTATCGATGTATGGCTAACATTGAATATAGTGGATGCCTGTCTACTCGATGTATGTGGATTTTCCTGAAACTCAAGCAACACATCTAATTTGAGTTCATCACTCAGTGCAGCTGCTTTTTTTATCTGCCTTACATGACGAAACTCGCGAAACTGCTTCTCTATTTTACTTATTGTTCCTTGGGATATAGGCGGTAAATTAGGAAATTTCTCATGAAATATGCGAGTTACTTCCTGTTGTGTTTGGGTGTTATCTCCGTAACCAATCATTTGTAAAACTGTTATTTTATGCATTTCCGTTAATCTAACCATTTTTCAGAATTAAATTGAATGAACTTTTTACTTAAATTAAAATACTAAAAACTTAAATAAAACAATTTACTAATGCGTGTTAAAATAATGTTGCCACTGAAATTCTTTATTTAAAGTTTTTTAATGGTTACCATCTAAAAACCACATTGCTATGGTTTTTGTCCACTTTCCTGCTTATCAAGACCTAAACGGAAAATAAGTTTTGAGTATGTTTTAACGAATTTCGGTAACCACATGATTTTAATTTATTTTGTCTTAACTAATCTTAATAAACTTGAAAGCGACACTTTTGAATGGAGAATGAAAAGACCTTTCAAACGATATATTACAAGCCTATACTTCCTATTTAAAAAAATGGGGATTGTTCCTGTCATTCTAAGAGGGTTGAAGGTAGGGGTCGGATTTTCACGTTAAAGAATGTCAAGTTATCATTTAAATTTGACGTGTTTCGGGATTTTTTATAAATATGTACAGTAACCTAAATAATGAATTTATTCCATTTTACTTTTACACACTGTATGTATAACTTAAATATATTTTATTAAACACTGTAAAATTTATTGTCTTTCAAATATTTCAGCACTTGTTTAAACTGGCAGCTGAGTAGATCCTTCGTGTTGGTAGAGAGGTTATTTTTTCTTCTTTGTTGGGTGGATGTTTTGTATTCTAACAGAATATGTTTCACAGTGATTTCAATCTTGCAGTTGTGACAAAAAGGGATCGCTTATTTGTTTATTAAGTGAATATGGGTTGGTATAGTATGTCCTAATCGTAGTCGAGTTATTATTATTTGTTCACAACGTTTGAGTGGGAGTGGTAAGGTGGTGCCGACAGTTTCTATACCATCGTTTAATTTGTTGGATGTGGAATTCCAATTACACTGCCATAAGTTGGAAATATATTTTTTAGCGGAGGTTTTATGGTCATTTCTGGTTATCACGTGTGACAAAGGGATGCTTTCATCTAGTACAGCTTCATTCGCAAGTTGGTCCACTGCTTCGTTTCCCTTGATTCCTACTTGTGATGGCAACCATAAAAAAGTTATTTGTATGTTTTTTGGTGATAGTAGTATGAGTTCATTTTTTATCAGCAATATAATTTCATTTGATGAATACAATTGCTGTAAAGTTTTTAGTGTACTTATTGAGTCAGATATTATAATATAATGATTTGCGAATTTTTTTCTGCAAACTTTCAGTGCCTCTAAAATAGCAATTGCTTCTCCAGTAAATATGCTATAACTCAGAGAAAGTCGTATTTTAAAATGGTCTGCTCCATGTATGTAAGCTGCTGCTAGCCCTGATTGAGTTTTTGATGCATCAGTGTAGATATGTTCAGAATTTGGATATAGGGATATTATTTCATGGTATGATTGATGTATTACTGTTAGGTTAGTGGATGTTTTGGGATAGCGTGTAAGGAATGTATTTACAATTGGTGGACTAGTTGACCAAGAGGAAAAGTTTTGAGTTATATTTATGATGGCACTAAATTGCTCACAGGAAGAAGGATATTTGTTGGGCTAGTTCTAGATGCGCACAGAACAATTGTTAGTGACGTTGTTTAAATTTAGTTTAGTTTTTTTAATGTAAATTTTTTGTCAGTACCATAGCATATTGAGCCGTATCTAATTTTCTACGTATAAGTGATTGATTTAAGTTTAATAGGGTTCTTGTATCTGCTCCCCACGTACGGTTTGAGAGAATTTTCAGGAGATTAATTCTAAGTTGACATTGTTTTTGCAAGGTATGATACTTCTTTCTGTTGAAGGCTACAGGTGTGGTTTCGAAATAGGTTTTTAAAGTATTTTGGATCTTTCAGCATGGTTTCAGTTTTGCTGTTATAGTGCTGTTTATCCATAGCTAGGGTAACATCGTCTTTGTCACTTCACACTATATTCTGGTAGTTTATTCTACGTCCTTTATACTACGAGAACCACACAAAACAGTTATAATATACCTCATTGTCGATTGAACTTCACTAATATAAAAAAGCTATTCCATCTATCGTTGTATGTAAGCCTCCCTTAGGTATATTAGGTCATTGCATTTCTGTTTGTTGGTTTTTGCATTCATTGGTGACCAGTTATTCGCTTGAGGTCGTCATTCCATCTAGTTTGGGGTCTGCCTTTACTTTTCTTGTTTGCTCTTCGTCGACATTTAATAATTTGCTTCGTTCATCGGTTGTCTTCCATTCTTCCTATGTGTCCTGCCAATTAACATGGCAATAGGTTGGATTATATTTGTAACTTCTGTTCTGTCTTAACCTAATTTTTTTTTAAATTTCGCATAGTACTCATCGCGTTTTTAATATCGTCATTTTTTCCTATTTTTCGGTGTTTTTAGTCTTTACCTAGTGGTGTTGTTGCTTTTGAGTCTTATAATGTTTAGTATATAGCAGTTCTTTGCCTTACTTTTCTTGTAATATTTCATTTAAGTGTGTTATTTTTTACTTTCTTATGTCTTCTCTAGAACTTTTTTTAATTATTTTGTTGCCGTCATTTGGTTGACTCAGTATTCTACTCAAATTTATCAATTGATAACACTTCGAGTGTTTTACAGACATTTTAACTTAAATCTTAAAAGATAAAAATGAGAGTCGAAAGTAACTCCCAAAAAATTTACATTGCTACAATTTAAAATACTATCACCATTGATGACGATACTTAGGTAAGCTTTATTAGAACTTGCACGGGATGAAAATGATACAAAATTAGTTTTCTGAACATTGAGCAGCAGCGACTGATTACTGGACCAACCAGAGAAAGTCTTCAGTGAATTTGTCATTTTATCTTGTAAAAAATTTATGTCTTTATCTCAATATAGCATTGTTGAGTAATCCACATAAACTGATCCAGATCATGCAGCTAATCATCTGCAGAGAGCACTAAATAGATTCGAAAGATGTTGCATCAAATGGAAAATCGCCTTAAACCCGGATAAAACACAGGCTGTAATGTTTAGTCACAGAAGAAGTGTACCTAACCGCGAATTAATGATCGAAAACACCCCAGTAGATTGGACAAATGAGGCCAAATACCTAGGGGTGTTACTAGACAAAAAACTCACGTTCACACAGCACATCAATCAACAAACATACAGAGCCAAAGCGCTGAAAAGTCAGCTCTCAACGCTTATCGGCAGAAGAAGCAAGCTAAGATTTAAAACCAAAATCAGAATAGCTAATAGCATTATCCTGCCAGTCCTATCATATGCCTCCGCAGCATGGGGACACACCTGTAAAACAAACAGGAAAAAGATACAGACAGCGCAAAATCAATTGATAAGAGATGCTCTAAATCTACCAAAATATGTACCTCTGAGAAATTTATACAGAGACTCAGGACAAACAAGGATCCTACATACAATGGATAAAAAGGCATATGAACTTTTTAACGGACTAAATAACCACCCAAGTAGCATGCTAAGAGAGCTGACTAATTACAATGCAAACACCAGGACACTACACAGAAGACCTAAACAGCAAATAGCCGGATATAGGGTCCCAAACTAATAAATGAAGAATGAGATGGTCGCAAAAACGTCAAATAAAAAAATGCAGTCATCAGAAAAACAACCCCCAAAAAAATCTTATTTTTAGGACTCTGGCGAGAGGGTACAGGTGCCAAGGCACTTAGTTAAGGACAATATACACCGGGGTGTGTGGAGGCCATATACACCCTGCAATGCACACCCCACCACACCGCACACATATTTAGCATGTAAGAATAAAAGGGTAAGAATTGTGCAGGCATTTTATTGTTCCATCGCCAAGGAAGACCCCCCAAAACCCCAAAAAAAAAAAATGGTTGTTTTTCTTTTAAATTCAGCAGATTTATTTCAAACTTAAATTCAATTATCTCAACTTAACTTAACGTAATTCATACCAATTTTCTATATAGAAGACCCGTCAGGCCTTCTATATACCGCTGATGCGGAATTGGCCCTTAAGGCGGAACAAATGAATACTGATCCTTTCGCGACTCCCGAGCACTGAGACCATGTGCGGCAAACATGAGCTTGGTGGCCGGACCCTCTCGGGTGCCCAGCCGGCGAGGAGAACAAAATTTATTTTGCCAAATCGGCGGCTGAGTGACCGAGCACACACATATCTTTCCGGACATGAAGTCGACAGCCCAGGCTGTCGACTTCATGGACGGAACACACACGCTATTTTTATTCTTTTTATGTTAGGGACTTCAGTCCCGAAGTGCAGTCCGAGTAAAATCAATAGAGTCAGTAAAGTAATTAGGGAGAAAAGCCTAGATGTGGCTACCCCTACAGTTAGGTGGCATAACCACAGTCATTAAAAACAGGAGATGTCTCATTACCCAGGACATCTCAGGTAACTTTCAGATCATAGCCTCCTCACGTCAGTCGTACGATGAGGAGGGGTGGAGGAAAAGCCTGGGGGTCAGATAGGTACCACTTCAACTAGTGAAGTGAGACCGGTTTGATCTTCGGACATGTGGATCCCATTCTTATATTGGTATACACATGTTCCTAGGGGTAGGGTTGATCGCTTAGCGTGATTGTGTGTGTGTGTCCACATAAACTGATAGGAATGCATGAGATATTACATATACAAAATAAATAATATCGAATCCAATATGGGGCCCTATGATACTCCATTCTTATTAACAATCGGACTATTAATTGAAATTTTGGATTCATTTTTATTTTAATTACTTGATGTTGGTCTTTAAGATAGTATTCAAAATAACTATGGGCAACTCTTCTAACACTATATCTGTACAATCTATCAAGGAGTACATCGTGTTGTACACAACTAAAAGTACGACTATGATCACAAAAAATGTCAGTTGGATTTTAACTTTCTTTAATTGAGAATAAAACTTTTTCATATGAACTCCTAATGCCTGTGGAAGTAAAAAATTTATGTCAAAATCCATGTTGAAGTTTTGTAATAACTTGGTTGATGTCTAAAAATGATAATAGTGATATTCTTCGAAGTTTCGTTTGTATTCTTAAACTATCAGCTCATCTTCTTTTTATGGTGTCCTATTCAATTAGTGGATGTTGGCGACAATTCTGGCATCTCTATCTATACAGCCCTTAAAATCCATCCTTGGATATAGGCCTCCTCCTCCTTCTTCCATGCCTCTCTATCTTGGGCAATTTGCATCCATTTTTACCCGGCGTGTTTCTTCAGGTCATCTGACCATCGCATTTGTGGCCTTCCCCTTTTACGTTTGTGATTCCATGGTCTCCAATGTATAATTGTTTTAGTCCATCTTTCATCTTTCTGCCTTAGGGTGTGTCCGGCGAACTTCCATTTAAGCTTTGCTATTTGGGTTGAGACATCTTTCACTTTTGTTTTATTACGGATCCATTCGTTTCTTTTTTTGTCTGATAGTTTAATGTTCAGCATTTGTCTTTCCATGGATCTTTCTGTCTTTGCTATTTTATCCATATTTTCCTTTGTAAACGTCCATGTCTGAGAGCCATATGTGAGGACAGGGAGTATACATTGATTGAAGACTCTCGTTTTTAAGTATTGGGGGTATTTTGAATTCTTTAGAATATAAGACAGTTTTCCGAATGATGCCCAGGCCAATCTTATTCTTCTCTTTATTTCTTCGGTCTGATTTTCTTTATTTAATTTAGTGATTTGGCCTAGATATCTATACTCTTTTACTTGTTCTATTTTTGTTTGTGCCACTGTAATCATAAGTTCTTCTGGTTGATTAGTCATGGTTTTTGTTTTACTATAATTCATCTTGAGTCCAATTTTTGTCGATTCTCTATCTAGTTCTTCCATCATTCTTTGCAATTCTTCACTTTTTTCTGTTATTAATACAATATCATCAGCATATCGTAAATGATTCAGATTTTGCCCGTTTATATTAATTCCCAAGTCATCCCAGTGTAGTCGTTTAAAAACATCTTCTAGCGCTTGGTTAAATAACTTGGGCGATATGGTATCTCCTTGTCTTACTCCTCGGTTTATTTTAATAGGCTCCGTTTGTTTCATTAGCTTAATAGTTGTTGTTGCCTTGTTGTATATATTTGTAATTAAGTCGGTATATCGGTAGTCTATTCTGCTGTTTTGTAGGGAATTCTGTACTGCCCAGTGTTCCACACTATCAAATGCCTTCTCAAAGTCAATAAATGCCATGTACAGCGGGATATGATATTCGTTAGTTTTTTCGATTAAAATCTTCATCGTTAAAAGGTGGTCACTTTTACTGAAGCTCTTTCTAAATCCGGCTTGTTCTCTTGCCTGGTATCCATCTAATTTAGTTGTTAATCTATTTGTTAATATTTTTGTTAATAGTTTGTACATCACATTTAATAAAGTTATGGGTCTGTAATTCTTTAGATCCTTTTTATCTCCTTTCTTAAATAATAACAGTGTTATTGCTTCGTTCCAACTGTTAGGTATTTGTTTTGTCATTAAAATTTTATTCATAAGTATGTACAAAACTTCTCTAGTTGTTTTCCCACCATGTTTTAGCATTTATACAGTCACCCCGTCTTTTCCTGGCGATTTATTGTTCTTCATCTCTTTGAGTACTCTTCTTATCTCGTTCTTACTGATCTCTGGTTGTAAGTCGGAAAAAACATTTTTTATTTTTATTTGTAGTTGCTTAAGGATTTCTTGGGTTGGTTTCTGTTTTGTATTGTAGAGGTTTTTATAATATTCTTGTGTTATCTGTATAATTTCTTCTACATTATTGGTCTCTGTACCTTCTTTGTTCTTTATACTATTAATTTGTATGGTTCCAAGCTGTGGTTTTAAGCACTTCATGTTTTTATTTTGTTCAATTGCTTTTTCTATTTTTTCTTCCTGTACTCTCCTTTTATAATCCTTGATATTCCTTCTGATAGCTTTGTTTACCTCTTTGTAATCTACTGTGTTTCTCTTATCTTGTTCCAGTAATGTTTTTCTTTTACTCATAAGATTTTTTGTTTCCTGGGATACATAGTTTTCCTTTTTTATTCTTGTTTGTGCTACCTCTTTTCCCGCCTTTGCTAATGTATCGGTTAATATCTGATTTATTTCATCGATATTTTTGTTTTCCAAATCTCTAGTGACCGGTATACCTTCCTTTATTTTTTGTTTATATTTGTCTTTTGATTGCTTAAGTTTTTCCATATCTAGTTTCGATACATTTTCTATTTTCTTTTTTGTTTCGAATTGGCTATTAATCCTGAGTTTGGCTCTGACGTCTATGATCGCTACCGGTTGAGAAGCGGTTCAGTACTGTAACATCTTTGATGATGGTTTTTTCTGTTGTTAGGATGTAATCTATTTCGTTTTTTGTATTACCGTTGGGACTTATCCATGTCCATTTTCTTTGTGGTTTTTTGTTAAAAAACGAGTTCATAGCAAAAAGTTGTCTCTCCTCCAAGTAGTTCATTAATGTGTGTCCTCTATTATTTCTTTCGCCATATCCATACTTTCCAATTCTATGTTCTTCTCCATCTATTCTTCCCCCTAATTTGGCATTGAAGTCTCCAATTATTAGCGTCAATTTAGTTTTCTTTTCTTCCATAGCGAGTGTTAGTTCTTCGTAGAAGTTTTCAATATCTTCATCTGTATATGAACTTGTTGGCGCGTATACCTGTATAATTTTCAAAGACGTTCTTTTTAATTTAAGCATAATGTAGGCTACTCTGTCTGATATACCCTTGGTGGATTGTATGTATCTGACGACTTTCTTGTTTATTATAAAACCAACTCCGTTGTTAGAGTTATCTTCATTGCCTTTATAGTACAGCATGTTTTTTGAGTTTAATAGTATTTTTGGTTCACCTTTTCTTCTTATCTCTGACAGACCAATGACATCCCATTGTATATTATTTAGTTCTTCTTCTAATTCGTGAAGTTTAGTATCATCATTCATGGATCTGATGTTATAATTCTGGCATACTCCTCTCGATCTTGTGTGGATCTAAAGAGTGCATGGGCATCGAGGTTTGTCCAATCCCTTTTTGGTTTTTAAGCCATGAGTATTTGTTTCTTCCGATGCCTCGTTTTTCTTCTATCAGCTCATTTAATTGTTTATTATTTTTGATTAAGGAAACAACTAGTTTGTGTTTGACTGATTAAGTAAGTAAGTAGTTTATTTTTATTAGTAACATTCTTAAATCTAGTTTCTCAGAAACTGGACTTTCATTACCAGCATAATTGTTTGCGAATGAAATTTTTTTATTTTTTTGGATATTCTTTACTGCTAGACTGTTTCGGACATTTAAAATTTAGGTCTTTATTAGAATGGTTAATTGAATTTATATTTTGTTGAGTAAATGGAGACTAATCATATATTTACATAGATTTAGTTGTTTTTCAGTAAATTTGTTGTAAGTTGTTGATTTGCTATTATTATTTTATTCTGATTAATAATTGTCTTTAAACACCTTATTTCATTTAAGTTAAGTTAAGTTTAGTTAGTTTCTTATCCAAAATTTCGTTTGCTGGATTACTTAACCTCACACTTTCTTTACAGCATATGATTATTTTATAGTCGATATGTTAAATATATCTTAATTTCACTAGAACTCCTAAAATTTCATACTTAGCGAAACTCAGAGCTTCTGCATATGTCGCTCTGATGATAATTAATGAGGTTAAAATACATATAAGCAACGGGCAGATGTCCTGCATTGAAATTAAATTTAATACTGTCTTTTTGACATCTTAATTGCTTTAGATTACCACTATGTGACAACATTCCATATTTCCCACATAAAAAACCACTTTGCTGTAACTTTTTGACACTTTCTACAACACTTAACTACCCACTTTTACACACGATCATTTTTTGAGGTGCCATAATGTAGATGACTAAAGAAGGAAACATTATACTCAAATTCCCATTTAATTTAGATAAAAGTCGTCTATGTTGGAGCCTGATCACGAGTGTTCTCATTGAATATTGCTCACTAAGATATTGTGTCTGTAAAATGGTAAGAGTATACAGGGTGATTATAAAGATTCTGCGAAATTGTAGAGGAAACTGCCAAACGTATTATCTGCAACTTCAGAGGGTTTGTTCACCAACAACATAAGTACCCGGAGCAGTTCTTTGTAGAACGTGATTAGGTAATAAATATCTCTTCTAAATGGATAATAAGCTTACAACTTACTTATAAGCTTATATTTGTTAAAATAAAAATAGATGTAGGATACAAACAAAAGATCTTAAAGTGGTAGCAGGAAAAGGTCTTTAAAGTCAACCGAATGCTTTTAAAATCTTTAATTAAAAAGCAGCTACAAATCTACGAATCGGAGAAAAGGCAATGTACGGTACAAAATAAGGGATTACCAATAAATAATAGCAGAAGATTTTAAAATTTAACGTGATTCTGAAAAAAATTGAGATGATAATAGAGGCTCTAGTATTGCAAAGAATAACCAAAAACTTACCAAAAAAAGGAACAACAAATAAAATAAATCAATTAAGGAAAAAGAGTTCTGACAGACTTGGAGTATAAGAAAAGAAATCAAATAGATATCTTACGTAGGGCTAAGGAACAAAACATGATATTATTGGACACAAAAAAAAACCAAACAACAAATGCCTTATTCGCTAAAAAAACTTAATCTGAATAATGTCAGCAATAGCATAATATAATGTTACATTATATTAACTTTATTGTGCTTAGATTTTTAAAAGCTACGCTCCTGATAATTGTGCAGCAACGTTTGTTTAATAACTTTAATATTGCCTTTATTGCCCTTATTATACCCTAGGGCACTAATATGCAAAGCTTCTGTATTACATATAAGTAAATTCTTGTTATGATCATCCACTGTTAGCAAACGACAGTTTTAATACAGTTGTTATTATTAATGTTCTAATAATCCCCATATTCGAATAGTTCGATATCAAATTCAAGCTGTCCCAAAATATTTCATCTGATTCCGAATTACCACCAACCCATCGCCTGCTTTCGGACAACAAATGATCGAGCCTCATAACTGTCCCATACGTATTATATTTTGAACAAGTTTAGATAGATAGAGCTTAATGGATTAGTATTATTATCGCTCGACTGAGGGCATGGTAACGAAAGGCTGGCATATGGTATAAATTTATGTTTCGAGATGTGTAACGAATAACCAACCTACCGTTGTGATGAATTATCTAGTAGCGAGAGTTAAAATGTCTTTCTTGTGATGGGATAAAGTAAACGAAAAATAAGATCTTGTTATCGCCCAGCTTGATAATGATTTGGCTAAGTTTTACTTTAGATTTCAGTATTAAATTTATGAAACGACTAATCGTTAAAAGAATTTGCTCTAATAAAATATGTATAGTGAAATTTTATCCACATAAAAATACAATGCACATTGTAGTCGCACCAGGAAATGAAATTAGGTTAATACCATCACAGTGTGACAGTCAACAGTTGTTTACCTAGTTTCGTTTATAGGGTTTCTGTTTTCAACCAATTAACTCTATATTATGTGCTTGTGGTAAACATATTATTTATGGCTTACAAATTAATTTTTTTTTATTTATACGGAATATGCGTTAGATATTATGTAGTTGTCTGTCATAATAGCAGTTTAGTCGGAAGAGATCATAGAATGGTAAGAGCGAAGATTGTGCTAAATCTCCAAAATCAAAGATACAAAATGATAACAAAAACACACCTAATAGGATGGAATCCAATCGAAAACACCATGCCCTTCGAAGAGTAAATTCTGAGATGTCTAGAGACAACAAATATAGACATTATGGATGTCGAAACCTTAAATTATAAATTAATAAAAGCTATTAAGAACACAGAGAAAAAGTGCGATACAAATCCTAGGAGAGATAAGGAGAAAAAAATCAGTCAAGAGGCAAAAACTTATGGAGACACGAAGACAACTTAAGAACAAAAACGATACGAATGCACGCGTAGTACAACAACTTAATAAAGATATTAATAAAGCAGTGAGAAAGGACGTACGACAATATAACACAAAAAAGATTACAGCGGTTGTCGAAGATAATAAAAGATTAAATGTACTGAAGAGATGTCAAGTTCTAGGTAAAAAGAATATTGTTAAGCTCGCAGATCGAAATGGAAAAGTGGTGACAGATAAAGATAAGATAATTAAGGTAGTTGAAGAATTTTAAACAGAATTTTATAAAGAATGGGGTAAGAAAGACAGCACCAAGTTAAGAAAAGTCCAGAATGTGGGTTCAGAAGATATCCCAGATAGGGATATCTTCAAAGTCTTAAAGTCATTAAATCAAATGAATAACATCGTTATTAAGACAGTTAAAGCAGAAGGAAAGACAGTATTGAAGCATTAACACAATTATATAACTTATGCCTTTTAAAAGAGGTTACACCATCTCACTGGAATAAAGCTGTTATAGTAGTCACGAAAAAAAAGGAGATATAACAGGGTTAAAGAACTATAGACCTATTAGCTTGTATATCACGTTTATAAGTTGTTTATGAAGATAATAGCTAATGGGTTGACATCAAATCTAGACTTCTATCAACCTTGCGAGCAAGCAGGTTTTATAGCTGGATACGGAACAAATGATCATTTGCAAACGATTAAGTCGTTGATTGAAAAAACCATTGAATATAATAGACCCCTAAAACTTATCTTTGTCAACTTTGAAAAAGAATTTAATACGGCCAATCAAAGTGAAATGCTCCAAGCCCTAACACAATGTAGAATAGATCACCGATACATATTCTTCATCAGATACATATATCAGCATGCTACCGCCTGTGTAAGACTTAATGAAGAGACTGGGACCTTTTGTGTTGAAAGAGGCGTTCGGCAAGGAGACAACATGTCTCCTAAATTATTTACAACTTTGCTAGAATACGCTTGTAAAACAATAGATTGGAACGAAAAGGGGATCAATGTAGATGAAAAATTTTAAAACAACCTTAAATTTGCAGATAATATCGTTCTTATTGCAGACAGCTTTGATCAGGCACAGATAATGCTCCAAGAACTTCATACTGCCACAAAAAGAGTTGGTCTTAAAATAATTTTTTCAAAAACACAATTTATAACAAATTAAGTCCACAACAAAAACATCTCAGTAGAAGATAAAGATGAGCCAATTGACTTCTATAAATACTTGGGCCATGAGATCAGAATAAGTCGGGACAACCAAACAATCGAGCTGAAAAGAAGAATAAACTTCGCTTGGGCTGCATTTGGAAAGATGAAGGATATTTTTAGGTCTAAGATTCCAATGTGTCTGAAAAGAAAAGTATTTAATCAATGTATTTTGCCAGTGATGACCTAGGGTGCAGAAACCTTAACACTCACAAGAAAAACAGTAAGTTCTCTACAAGTTACGGAAAGGGCAATGGAGAGAATAATTTTAATGATTTCTCTACGTAAAAGAATACCCAATGCTACTATACGCAAAAGATCAGGAGTAGCAGACGTTATTGAAAGGATAACAACACTAAAGGGAAACTGGGCGGGTCATGTAGCCAAGATAAGTTGATGACCGGTGACAAAAAGAATTTGGGATGGAGATCCCGAATACAAGCTAACATAAATAGAGGTCGACCCCCAACGAGGTGGACAGACGACATATAAAGAGTGACTACAAATTGAATTTAGATGGCACAAAATCGAAAGTGAAAAAGCGCGGGAGGCCTATGTTCAGCAGTGAACGTTAGAGGCAAGTTGATGATGATGATGATGATTGTGTAGGTGGATTGTATAAAAAAATCATAAATAAGTAATGGAACAGCTGCGAACTATAGAACAGAATGGTTTTTGTCATGGACGCTCAAATACTGATAATATATTTTCTATAAAACAGCTCACCAAAAAAATAGAGGTTTTTGATTCCATTTAAAATACGTTTTACAGTCTGTATAGCTCGATAATAAAGTATTACGATATTGATATTAAAATAGCGTTCAATTAATATAGCCTATGTTGGCAATGTACCAATTTTTTTTAATGTAATAAACTAAGGTTTATTTCATCCAGACTCTTTTATTTCAGATGTAAGCAAGTGTACAAACGGCAAAATCTACCTACATTATTCTTTGTGTACTAAAAACACAATATAAGCCTAAACTAAACTTATTATCTAACTCATATATTTTTTTTACTGGGGTTTCCATTTGTGGGACTAAGGGCGGTTCCTGCAAACCGCCCTTGCAATCACTTATTTTAAACGAAAACTTTCTCTACCTTTATCGCACTTATCCTAATTAAATACAATATAGTGAACTAATATCATCCTAAACCACTTCGTTAAAAGTCGATTAGGAACTACATACTCTATTGCTAATTGTGTTTATATTAAAGTAGTAAACAGGTAACTAAATACTAAAAGATCACATTATCTATTAAATCTCGCATAAAATTAATATTTTTTGTAGATATCTTTGACAGTTATTCTGTTTTTTGATGTTGTCAGGAATTAATAGTGCATTTTTTATGTTTGCCACGCATTTGATTTTTTAAATTTGTATATAAATTACTCTCGCTGCATAAACTAGGCCCCGTTCAATAGTGTATAATTCTGAAGTAATGTGAAGTAACTGAAACTATGAAAATCTTCTATAAACGTTCTTACTTAATTAGGTTCTTACTAAAATTAAGAAAAATAAAAAATAAAAATCTGATGCATTATTTTTTTATAGACAAACTATTTTACATTTTTAAGATGTACTGTTTATCAGTTTATCAATAAAGAAAAACAATATTACCAATACATCTTACCTATAGCTCGAATGATGGATGGCTCTTAAAATTCTTTAAATCAGCATTTACCTGTAACAAAAAGTAGATATTAGTAAATTAAATAGTAAGAAATATTTTACACAGCTAACTAAGATATTTTAGTTACACAACAATATCAACTGGGGGTTCAAATGGAGTAGTGATGCGTAAAATATGACGCTGCATCCTGTTAGCGTCACTAGCCTCTCCTACTCAATTCCAACTCTCACCTCTACGCGGTGAACCCTGGTAACCTGAGCAACTCTGTGGAAGATTGTGGTAACCAACCCCAATGGGAAGCAGAGTCAGGGTAAACGAGAGTGGAAGAAATGTTCCTTCGAAGATTAGAAGGTTGGGCAAATGGTTAACGACCTCTTCCCTTAAAAAAACTCATTGTTATGAAAGCACAAAGTGGAAAAGCCGGACTGTTTAATTCACGACGACCTAGCAAACGAAAATGGAATAACGATTCGCGGATATGCACATGGAATGTACGAACCCTTTATGCCCCAGGTGCTCTTAGACTGCTAACACAAGAAGTTGATAAAATGAATGCCGATGTAGTAGCGATTCAAGAGATGAGATGGACTGGTTCAGGAATCATCGAGTAAAGAGACTACAATATATACTATAGCGGACATAGCAGCCAACACGAGTTTGGCAGTGGTTTTCTAGTCAGTAAAAAAGCAAAGCAATTAGTCCTTAACTTTAAACCCATAAACAACAGAATATGAATTTACGTCTTAAAGGAAAATTCTTTAATTATAGCTTACTTAGTGTACACGCACCTACGGAAGAAAAGGAGGATAATGAAAATGATGAATTCTATGACACCTTAGACAAAGAATATGATCGATGTCCACGTGGTTACGTGAAAATCATTGCTGGGGACCTTAATGCAAAAATTGGCAAAGAGCAATTTTTCCAGCCAACTATAGGACGTGAGAGCTTACATGAAGAGTCAAATGATAACGGGTGGAGACTAATAAACTTTGCAAGTACTAAAAACATGATAGTAGGTGAAACAAGATTTCCCCATAAAATGATAAACAAAGGAACATGGAAATCCCCTGATAACGAAACCATTAACCAGATAGATCACATCCTGATAGATGCAAGGCAGTCTTCTGATCTGATAGACGTCAGAAGCTACCGAGGTCCAAACAGTGACAGTGACCACTTTCTTGTATTGGCAAAAATCAGAGGAAGAATATCAAACCTAAAGAAACATAAACACACGAAACAAGACAGAATTAATGTCGATAATCTGCGCATTGAAACTGTTGCGAGAGAGTATAGGAGATAAATGGACGAGGAAATGGAGAGCCTGGAGGTGGGGGAAAATGTAGAGGAATTGTTTACAAAATGTAAAAACATAATAACTGAGAAAGCAACAAAAATATTGGGGAAAACCAAACCAGTTAAAGAAAACGAATGGTTTGACAAGGAGTGCCAAGAAGCAACAGATAACAAAAACAGAGCATACCTAAAGACAAATCAAGCTAAATGCACAAGAAGAGCAAAGGAAGAATACCGGACACTAAGAAGAGAAGAAAGACGATTACATAGAAGAAAAAAAAAGACAATTTAAGCAAAAGCAGTTGGAAAGCACAGAATGGCTAAGAAATCAAAATGAAACTCAAAAGGTCTACAGAAATCTAAACAAAATGCGCAAAGAGTTTAAGCCAAGAATAAGGAGCTGTTAGGATGTAGAAGAAAACATCCTAAATGATACGGCCTCAATTCTAAACAGCTGGGTTGAATTTTTCGATGCAAAATTTAATGGCCATCATATCGAGGAAGCAGATAACACCCTAGCAAATCAAAATGATTGGAATCTTCTTAACCAAAACGAAAGACCACCTACCATCGAAAACGTTGCCCAGGCCATTAAAAAGCTTAAAAATAATAAATCACCAGGAGTTGATCAAATTTGCAGTGAGCTCTACAAGAATGGTGGCGATGCCCTACTACAGACACTACATAAGCTTTTACTTCTTGTTTAGCATAATGAGACCATGCCTTGTGAATGGTCACAAGGCGTGATATGCCCGTTACATAAAAAAGGTGACCAGCTCCAGTGTGACAACTATAGAGGTTAACCCTGTTAACAACTGCTTACAAAATACTAGCAAATATTCTCTACGAAAGGCTGCAAGTTTACACAGTGGGCATAGTTGATAAATACCAAGCTGGATTCACTGCAGAAAAATCAACAATTGACCAAATTCATTCAATAAGACAGATTCTCGAGAAAACATTAGAATTCAATATTGAAACCCATCACCTATTCGTCGACTTCAAGGTCACATACGACAGTGTCAAAAGAACAGTGCTATACCAATTAATGCATGAGTTTGGTATACCAGAGAAACTTAGAGTTAGAGTTAGAAGCCACTGTAAGAATACAGGGAGAGAGTTCTACACGAATCTACACGAATTAGGGATGGAGGTACTATTTACAATAAATCGATACAAGTCTTAGCATATGCTGATGACATTGACATAGTAGGGCGTAGCAAGCGAGATGTTGAGCAATATCTCCTAGAATTGGAAACAGCGGCAAAACAGGTCGGTCTAGTCATCAACGAAGACAAAACCAAGTAAATGTTGGTTACAAGGGATCCGATAGCAAATAAGGAACGAGAAACAGTCTTTGGAAGTCAAACCTTTGGACGTGTTGACAACTTCACATACCTTGGGTCGCTATTGACTGCTACCAATAAAACAAGTGAAACCAAGTAAACGATGGAACGACAACTTACTGGAGACAGATTGAACAACAGACTGATTGAGGTTTACATAAAAAGAAGAGAAAAACAAGAAGAAGAGGAAGACCTTACGAAAACATAGAAAAGCGTAAATAACTAAATTAACTAATTAACTAAACTAACGTGTAAAGAAACGTAATTATTTAAAATTAGGTTTTGATTTACACAAAATTTAATCAATAGTAGTATCAATTTGTGTTATAAGACAGCTGATGAAAGAATATAGAAACAAACAATAATATTTATTAATCTTAAAAAAATATATGATATACCTCGAGACTTTTTGTGTTAGGCCATATAACAGTTATAAGTTTTATTTCAACGTGAGATTACATCAGGTATGGGATTATTTATTATATATATATATATATATATATATATATATATATATATATATATATATGGGAAAAACAGATTATTTATAATATTAATTTATAGGTCGACTTACTGCTACATAAAAAGTTAAATGATTTGAAAAATAATAGTAACCAAATAGTAAAAGTGTAATATAAAAAAAGAGTAACCAAAAGCAATATTTTATCTGCCAATCAAGTGGAGATGTCACGTGGTTCACTCAATCTACTTCCAGGGCGAAAGAGGAAGTGGATTGGTAATATTAAAGGTTAGTCAATAATTATAGGTGGCAGGGTTTACACGCGATTCTCCAAAATCAGAAATTATGTAATATAAAATAAACTCCTAACACGCAAAAGTCTGAATAAAAAAAAACGAGTAATTTATTTGCCAAAATATTCGCGTAATAAGTAAGTTTATAACAAAATTATAAAACCATCCTGTATAGTTTTAAGGTATATAAAACTATCTAAATCTATTGTTTGTTAAATGTGTTACTTGTTTTGTTATATTTGCTTTTTATGTTGTTAATCACTAATTATACATATACTCACGTGATATTAGCAGTAAATTGCCGCGGGAGCTAAATGTGCTTTTTGTGGCTTTTCGGGTTTGACTTCGCGTTGAATAATTTTGGTTTTGATAAAAAACCCTTATTTTGACGACGTTTCGACAAGTTCACAATTTTCATTGCACCTGCAACATGACTTGACAATGGAAACGGAATATATATATATATATATATATATATATATATATATATATACATATATATTGGAAATAATGTGGTCTATATTAATAAAAATCTTTGCTTTTTCTAAAGCTCAATATTTCGCCATTTATTTAATAGCTTCATCGGGAGTAAAGAAATTAAAAGATTTTGTCAATTTACTAGATTAGCTTCCGTCAGATACACTTACTCCACGAAAACTCACAAACATTCACTTATACTGCTTACTACCACTGGGGAACCACCAGAGAACAACGACTGTTCGCCTTGAACCCTTGGAAAACAACTGATTATTCTTTAAAAATCTAGCTAAAAAATTCCTACATACCTATTCCACTTCTTTCAATCTCCGCTAATCAAAGTTCGTCACACTTATCCCCATCTACCATTTAAATAACAAACAACAATTTTATCTACAATTATAAATTTTCTAAAAACTATTAACATGCTAATCGGTTAAATATCTTTTATAGTTTATTAAATGAATTTCTTGAATTATTATATTTGGTACTTTGAAATATACTAAGAGCAAACCAATATTATTTTCAATTTTACATATCATAACAATATATATATATATATATATATATATATATATATATATATATATATATATATATATATATATTTATATATATATATATATATATATATATATATATATATATATATATATATGTACTAAATGTAGTTCACTATGATAGTGGAGGCTTCTTGGTAAAATATTATTGAATAAAATAAAGGATATTAACTACTTTATCATTTTATTAAAGATGTTTAGTGATTAGTGATTAGACATAGTGATTCAATTACAAAACTTACAGTTTTAAGTTAGAAACAGAACTAAGTCAGTTTTCAAAAAAAGTTAAGTCAAAAGAACAGTGTATAATATGTAATGGTATAAAAAAAAATTTGGTGTACATAACAGAAAAAACTATCCAAAATGGAGGACAAATAAAATTCAAAAATAGCACTTATATTATTGAATAATAAGTATTGCTATGGTTTATATTTAACTTCAGATAGCATTTTCACCGCACAATTTGTTTCAAACTGTATAGTACAAGAAGCGCCGAATGGCCATTAAGTCAGTTGATATTACGCTTTTTGTGGGTATGTTACGTTTGCAGTGCAGTTGCCGCGACTTGACCGATAATCTAAGTGTTTTATTTTTTACCAATTTTTAAGATATTCTAAGCTAATTTTTGTTCTAGGCATCGAAAAAGTCTAAAACATAACGAGCTGGAAAGGAAAGCAGAAAGAATTTCACGAGAATTACAAGAAGAAAGGCTGAACGAATAGGAAATGTACGGTGAAAGTGAAATAGCCACTGACAATGATGAGTGTATAGCGGTAGAAGTAGAATTTTTAGTGAGAGAAGATCATCATAGTGATTCCTAGCAATTTGCTAATGGAGATAATCATAAAGAATGCATACCTTCCTGGAGACTTCAAGACCTCTCTCAAGATTACAGATTTTTTATTAGACTACATGATGCAAATATTTTTATAAGCAAATCTCTTACTTTAGGAAAGACAAAGACAAAAAATATTGTTTAAATATTACCCGGACCAAGATTGTTAGCTAGAGACGCTTCAAAGGGTTTATAAGCATTTAGCTTATTCATCATTAAAAAAATAATGGAAAACATTGTATCTGATACAAACAAATGTATTTAATTAAAAAGGAACAAATATTCAAGAGACAGGGATTGTAGAGAAGGATGAAAATCTAAAATACAGGCTCTCTTGGAGCCTTACTTCTTATTGTTGTCAAAAAAAGGAGCACACACAAACTGTGCCGAGCTCTGGACACAGACGGAACGGGAATGAATCTATCGCGAGCACTTTTTAGCTACAACCTATTTTCATTTTTACTTTAAGCAATAAGATTTAATGATTTACGTTCTAGAGACGAGCGAAAAAAAAACTGATAAACTGGCACCCATACGAGAATTTTATAAACAATTTGTTACGAAACGTAACTCTCATTTTAACTTTGTTACAATTGTTGAAATGCTACACGCCTTTAGGGGAAGATGCGTATTTATTTAGTATATTCTAAACAAGCCAGCTCGGTATGGAATTAAAATATACGCACTATGCTATGCAAAAATTTTCTATATATATACAACTTCAAAATATATTGCGGAAAACAAGTTTCTGGGCCATATTTACAATCAAATAAAGCCATTGATGTTGTAAAAAGATTGGTTTTGCCAATTAAAAAATCTAATAGAAATGTGAAAACTGACAATTATTATAGTAGCTTCCCATTAGCGGAATATCTTTTAGAAAAGACTCACATTTTTGGAAACTAAAAAAAAAATAAAAAGGAGATACCGCGAGAATTTCTAAAAACTAAATCCAGAGATCTTCAATCAAGCCTATTTTATTTCCAAAATGAGAAGTGTCTAGTTTCAACGATTCCAAAAAAAGTTGGACTATTGTTTTCACGATTTATGATGACATCATGTGGACGAAGAAACCAAAAAATCAGCTATAAAGGCTATAGCGACAAAAGATGGTCAAAAGTGCCCCCTACCGATGAGCACCGCGACTTGTGCTTTCAATAAATCAGATAAAAACATGACTTCATACAAATTTTTAGCTTCCCAGAACCCATAGAATCTCTTAAATCTAAAATAGAACCTTTTTTCGACTTTATTTTTTCTGGACACAATTTTGCTTAAAAAATCTGAAAAAATTCAGAAGATGTATCTTTCGAATACAAAATAGCCTGATTTTTTTCAAATTTTTATATTGAAAATTGAGCTTAGGAAAAATCATTGAAATTTTCAATAATTTTTTAGGTTATGTTAATAATTTTTGGCTAACTTTTAAATAGTAATTTTTTATGTATTTTTTTTTCGTTATTTTAAAAAGCCAAGGCAGAATTTTCAATTTCTGAGCGGAAAGTATCGAAAAATAAAAAAAAACTGTTTTTTCACTTATTTATTTGCACATAGCCTCAAAACTCAGTTAGTAATTCAACATTTTTTAACTTTTTTTCTTGCATATTATCAAAATCTATTGTAAAAGTCCCCATTTAACTCTTTCATAAAGATAAATGTATCAATATTTGTATGTTAAAGCATATAATTATATATTGTTTTTGTTATCACAAGATCAAGAATTTGTGTTTTAGCGTTTAAATAGTAATTAAAATGATGGGTTACAGGACATAATAATCGAACGAATGTTAAAATGTAATCAAGGTGAGTATATTTAAGCATTAGAAGTTGAGACAGCCAAGTGGTCAAGACGTCCTACTACAACGACCAAGTAGTAGGGACCTCAATTTTTTTTTTTTTTTTGGGAATCTATCAGTTATGTCAAGCGATTTGCTATTTGGCTGAGTTGATGGATGATAGTTATATCATCAATTTGGAATATATTACAATGAAACCAAATAATATTAAAGTACTGATAATATTTTATAACACGTGCTGTAAAACCTACAAAATTCCAAAATCATGGAGGAAATCTAAAGTAATAGCCTCGTTAAAACCAGGAAAGGACCCAGAAAACCCCAGTAGCTACAGACCTATTTCGCTGTTGTATTACTTTTTCAAACTATACAAGAGACTTATACTTGACAGAATAGAAAATAATGTCGACAAGCACCTAATCCCAAAACAAAGGGGATTCAGACCCGGCAAATCTTGCACTGGCCAAGTCCTTGCACTAACAGAACACATTAAAGAGGGCTTTGAAGAAAAACATATAACAGGGGCTGCTTTTGTAGATTTGACAGCGGCCTATGATACAGTAAGGCACAAAACATTGCTCCGCAAATTATAAGACACTCTCAATGATCACCATCTGGGTAAGGTCGTATACTGCTTACTGCAAAACAGACGTTTTTTCGTTATGCGCGAGGGTAAAGTAAGTAGGTGGAGAGAACATATACTGCCTTATACTGCCTTAAAAACAATGACAGCGTACTACCTGGAGAATTCCCTAAGACCCAATCCCTTTAATACCCAAGTCTGCGCTTTTCACATTTGCGCAAAGGAAGCCAAGCAAAAACTCCAAATTTTCTTAAATGGTAATACATTAAAACACACAAACCAACCTATATATCTTGAAATAAGTCTGGATCGGTCCCTCACCTACAGACATTACATTAAAACGAAAGGAAAAGTAACAACTAGAAACAGCATACTCAGAAAGCTAACGGGAACCATGTCCTGGCGTTTTAAAAAAACTTTACATGCTCTGAGAGAATTAGACATGCAAGATAGTAACGAAGTGCATGAAACCAACGCCATTTCCAAATCTATATAAAGCAGCGGGTTTTGCAGAACCCTCAACATGCAGAGACGTTGCAGAATACATAGAGAAAATTAAACAGATCGCTGACAAGCGACATGCCCTATACACAGCTCGAAAACCCCGAAAGCGACTAAAATATAAGAAAATTTTCCTTGGAACAGTGCAGGATGAACCGCCTGAGTATTTTTCTCTTCTCCTGATTCAATGGACTGGTCAGTCCCTAAACTTTAAAACGTGGAAAATAAATAAATAGGATAAGAACGGGGGTTGCTCCAGTAAAACCAAACATGGCAAAATAAAGAAAAAACGACCACGATGATCTGAATTGTACCTGTGAAGAAACACAGAATATGGAACATCTTCTTACCTTCGAAGATTTGTGGCTCGCAAACAAAGATGGAACCGACGTAGCCCGATAATGGGTCGAAATTTTATGAATGGCCGGACACAATAAAGTAAAGTAATTGCAGGGAGATAATCTCAATCCTTTAAGATAAAGGATGGAATCAGGCAAAGGGATGCCTTGGCTTGCCTCCTATTTAAAATTGCCTTGGAAAAAGGTAGTCCGAGACACACGAATTAGTGACGGCGGTATTATTTACAATAGATCGATACAAATCTTAGCATACGCTGATGCCATTGACATAATAGGGCAAACAAAGCGAAATGTTAAGCAATATTTCGTAGAATTGGAAACGGCAGCGAAACAGAGTCGTCAGCGAAGAAAAACCAAGTAAATGTTGGTAACTAAAGATCCTAAAGCAACTAAAGAACGGAAAATAGCATTTAGAAATCATATCTTTGAACGTTTTGGCAGTTTCATATACCTTAACTCGCCAGTGACTATTACCAATAAAACAAGCAAAAAAATTTAAAGACGAATAAATCTTACCAAAAGGGGATTCTGTGGACTCCAAAAACAATTCCACTCAAGAAATATTCAATTAAAAACCAAAATTAATATTGACAAAACATTGCTGAGATCGGTCCTTACATACGAGGAGGAAACTCTAACGTAGAAGAATAAAAGATTTTTAAGAAGAGTCGAGTGTAAGATGCTCCGCAAAACATTTGGAGCTATAAACGATCAAGGGCAGTGGCGCAAACGATTTAATTTCGAAGTATACCAATTATTTAATGAACCAGATATCTTAACATTTATTAAAACATAGCGATTTAGCTGGACCGGACATATAATACGAATGCCTGACAACATGGTTACCAAAAAGCTAACGACAGGAACACCTATAGGAAGAAGCAAAAGCCGATCGCGAATTAGGTGGTTAGATAGAGTTGAGATGAATACTAGAGATTAGAAGATGGCAAAACGTTGCCAGAAACCGAACAGAATGGCGACTTATTTTAGAGCAGGCCAGGATCCACAGAGGATTGTCGAGCCAAAGATAATGGTGATCAAATATATTAAGGATTTTTCTCTCATGAAATATAAAAGTCCTAAGTTTGATTTAAGTGTAGAAATTTAAACTTTTTTTTAGATTTTTATCAATATTAATATTTTTTAAGCGAGCATTGTCTTATAAAAAATTTATTTACAAAACTTTTATGTCCCATACAAAATTATTCTAAAACTAATGATTCTTGAGTTATATGCGAAAAAAAGGAAAAATATCGAATTTTTAAAATTTTTTTTATAAGCTCACATTTTACATATATTAAGATCACGTATATTAACTCACGTATATTAAGATTATTATTTTTAGTGATATTTTGGAGCGATTTATGCAAAAGAACTGCGAATATATGCTTCAAACCAAAAAATCATTATTTGAAACAGATACTGTCTGGACTCTATGGAAGCAAATCAATTAGTAATAACGAATACCTGGTTTAAGCTACACCCAAGGAAACTGTACACTTGGAAATCTCCACAGGATTTTGTGGGAAGGATTGTAAGAAATCAGATTGATTACATGCTAGTAAATAAGAGGTATAGGAACAGTTGTACATCTGTCAAAACATATTCGGGGGCAGACATAAATTCAGATCATGTACCAGTTGTAGGTAATTTCAAAGTCAGAATGAAAAAAGTTACAAGTAGATAAAGAAGTACGATGTTAGAAAACTGAAATATCCCAATGTTCGACTGAAGGTGAGTGAAAACCTTAATAAAAAGGTCCTAAAAAGTAAAAATGCAGGAACTATAGAGGAAAGTCTGACCATCATACAAGAAACAGTGACACAAATAAAAGAACAACATCTGAAGAAAGATACAGGGAAACTGAAATCGTGGATGACCGATGAAATACTTGAACTTATGGATCAAAGAAAAAAACAAAGAAAATGTCAAAAAATATAAGAGAATACATTACATCGACAGAAAAAAAAATAAGAGAAGCCAAAGAGAAACAAAAAACAGAAAAATTTCAATAAATAGAAATAACTTCAATGTTCATCGAAAGGTCAAGGAAATAGCTAGAAAGTTTGGAAAACGCAACAGCGGAAAAATTACAGATGTTAAAGGAAATATTGCCATAACCAAGGAAGATAAAAAGAAAGTATGGAAAGAACACTTAGAGAAACTTTTCCATGATCTTAAAACAATATAAGAGCCACCATTGAAGAAAATTGAGGTCCCGAAATCCTACCAGAAAAAATAACGGCAGCCGTCAATCAAATGAAGGATGAAAAGGCAACGGGATTTAATGTAATTCCTGCAGAAGTGTTGAAGCTATTAGATTCAGAACAGAAAAGACTTAAAAATAATAGCTAACCTGTATTGAAATCAATCAGCGGTGCTACGAATAGATGGAGAATATAAAAATTAGTTCAAAATCTTAAGAGGAGTGAGACAGGGCTGCACAATTTCATTACTGATATTCAATTTGTACTCAATAACCTGCGTATGCAGATGATACAATAGTGTTTTCCAATACCATAAAAGGGCTGCAAAATTTAATGAGCAAAATAACGGAAACAAGTAGAAAATATGGACTGTCCAAAGTCAGTTAAAAGAATATATCACCACATTCCTAAAACATTAAAAGAACTTCTAGGAGAATCTAAATACGTAGCTGACTTGATAGAATGTTTAAAATCTATAAACTTTTTTAATAAAATGTAATATAATTAATCAATAATTAAAATATATTAGGTTGTATTCATTATTATGTAATTGATATTTTGTATATGTATGATTTTATCACTTTTTGTATTTTTCTTATGCTAATAACCCTAAGTGGTCCAAGAAAAATGAATAAAAAAAATATCTTCACATTATAATGAACTAAAAAAAATTTATAGGTTGGTTAAATTAAAAAAGGCCCTGTACAGCATTTGATTTTTGATGGCTGGACATCATAAAAAGACCTCTCGCACTAATAGATAATTCCGAATTTCACTTTTTGACTTTCTTTTTTTCTTTAGTATTTCTTGTTTAGAGATCTGTCGACAAACTTCTAGACGCTTACCGTCGTATCCTTTAAAACACTTAAGTGTTCCTTTGCATAGTAAATATATTTGGACCTTGAATTATTCGTCTACCTTATATTCCCAAACATAGCTTCAACCTGCGTTAATTTTTTTATTACCCAAAATAATATTCAACTTCTGGGCATCCTTTTTCCCATTCAGGTTTAATTTTTGTGACAAAACTTATAAATTAATTTATTAGAGAAAGTTTTGGTGTGGCACTACTGAAGAAAAATAGGAGGTTATGATCACAAGTCACGAGTTCAATTTTGGAATCCATTCTACGATATAAAGATTCGCTAAGCGTCATTTTCTTGAAAACGTAATAAAAGACGATCAAAGAAAAAATAGTTAGTAAATACATATCTATAAAACTGCTCATATTGTTATGACAAGAGATATAATTTTATTTATTCCTGTTTGCACTGTATTCGTGTGATTTTTTGTAGTCTCTAAAGTATTTGTTAACAGAATTAACGATTTTGTACAACAAAGAAGCCGTTGTAACGAATATGTATTTTTAAACTGGCAGCTTTCTGCGAGATAATAATAATGATGATGATCTATTATTATCTACTTATTACAATGAAAGTCATATAATGAGCACCGTAATGTTTACAAAGCAAAATTGTGTTTTGATAGCTTTAGGTATCAGGGATAAACATAAATAATGCTACTGATAAGACTAAGTTATTTTTACAATTAAACAACAATAAACTATTCTAGAATATTTTTCTTGCATCTAAGCTGTTTTCTTGTGGCATTTTAATGTTATTTATTACCTTTAATGGAAACAAACTACCCTTTTACGGAAAATACGTTTATTTTTGCGTTTCGATTTAAACTTACAGAAATAAAAATAAAAAAATTTCAAAAGTGAGAATCAAAACGTCTAAATAAACCTATTATCAACTAAAATGGTTAATTCCCATTAAACCTTTAATCCCTTAAGTAATATTTCTATTATTTTTATTTTCCGATGGGACAAATACTCTCAAGTTGTGAGAAGAAAGTTTATGAGATTCAAAAGAACTTCGTACTAATCATGAATGTATTGCCTGTGTGAGTCCATGTCAAATAAGAGTTTTAAGTAAAAAGAAATAAAATAAAACTTACTCAGAATCAATTTAATTTTACCACCAAAATGACCGGTTTCACATATTACATTTGCTATGCATCTTCAGGTCTAACAGTACCAGGTGAATTAAATGCTAAAATTACAAAAACCCACATTAGGGTGATGTCCTAAAAAAATAATAATTACAATAATTATGCCAATATTATTTGGCTGTGATTATTAATATGAATAAAAATTTATGAAGCAGAAAAAGTAAAAACCCACAAATTGGTATAAGATAATCTATTGAATTGAAATAAATTAGTAAATAGCCAAAATACTACCTACATGCCGGTACAAGAATTATTAATTAGTGATTTTTAAAACATAATTCAAACTATCCTGGATTGCTGGTGATGGGTGATCATCAGTTTTATTGTACCTAACTGTTTAACAATCAGCGGGAAAGTTCTTGAGGGGAGAGATATTAACAAATGAAATAGGAAATAGGTATTGAGTAATTGTTTGTTATGAGAAAGTAATTTTTTATGTAATTTAAATTATTTAAAAGGTATTTACATTTATATAGCTATATAACAATGAATGAAGGTAAAATTTGTGGATTTACAATTACTTCAACTTGTCATTATCAAATTGTGATAAATTCTGTTTTGGCAGCAAATTGTGATGTTAAATATATTAAAATTAGAACAGTTAAGGACAACCAAAGACACTTAGGGATAAACAGAACACAATCAAAAAGACAAAACAGACATTAATTTAAAAAGGGGCACTTAGTGGTACTACATCACCTCAATACAAATTATTCATACAAGTATTAATACACCTTAATTGATCATCCCAATCGTCACCAAAGAATTTTCAAATTTGTATTCATATTTGTTGTAAATTTTTTTGATATTTTTCTATTAACTTGCTTTTTCCTAAAACTAAACTAAATATCAGTATTTGACTGCTATGATAGCTTAACTTATTTACCACAAAATTTTCTAATATAGTCCACCTGGTTTTAGTACGTGTACTCATTATATAGAATTTGATTTTACAACTATACATGCTCAGAAATCCACCAATATAACATTGAATAATCGTTCAGACTAGAATTATTACTTAAATCAATTTATTTCAATCAAATTCAATTTTCACGTTGTCAAATAGAGATATTAAACTTAGGTCGAGGAGTTAGACAAGGAGACAATATTTCACCAAAATTGTTTACGGCAGCTATAGAGTCAATATTTAAGAACACTTAATGGCGAAATATTGGCATACACATAGATGGAGAAAGATTATATCATCTAAGGTTTGCAGATGATGTTGTATTAATCGCAGATAACTTACAGGATACAGTTTCTATGATAAATTGGCTTAAAAGTATGTCTGAAAGAGCAGGATTAAAGATAAACTTTAAGAAAACTAAACTTATGACAAATCTCGTAATGAGTCGAAAGATAACTATTGACAATAATACCATACAATAAACAGACACCTAAAAATATCTGGGACACGAGATCAAAATAAGCAAAGACAATCAAACACGTGAAATACAGAGGCGAATAGGCCTGACATGGGCAGCATTTGGCAAATTAAGCCATATTCTAAAAAGTTTAATTCCCATGTGTCTCATGCGAAATGTTTATAACCCATGTGTTTTGCCTGTACAAATTTATGGAGCAGAGACCTTAACACTCACGCAAAAATCTGCGAATAAACTCAGAGTTACACAACGAGCCATGGAACGTGCAATACTAAACGTGAGCCTTCGAGACCACATAACAAACCAACAAATCAGGCAAAGATCAGGAGTTTAAGACGTCATCGAAAGAATCACGACGCTTAAGTGGAACTGGGCAGGGCACTTAGCCAGAACACAAGATGAACGGTGGACAAGAAGTATTATGGAATGGAGGCCCAGAAACTATAAAAGAAGCCGAGGACGACCAACAACTAGATAGACCGATGATATATAACGTATAAACTGGCTAAAAGCGGCCCAGTTTAGGGAACACTGAAAAGAACTGAGGGAGGCCTATGTCCAGCAGTGGACGCGATTGACTGATTGATAATGATGATACACATGTACGTTTATTGGTGTCTTTAAAAATACTAAAGTTTTAGTTTGGGAAACGTTTAGATGTAAAGCAAACATTTCGCTGTGGTGAACTACCGTATTTATTATATTTTGTAGTTCTTGTGCGTTGATTGCTATTAAAACGGTATCATCAGCATATCTAATGTTGTCTATGCTGATTTCGTTAATCTTAATTTCGCCTTGGACCTCGTCTAATGCTTCTCTGAATAGAGACTCCGAATACAAATTAAACAGTAGCGGTGATAAGACGCAACCCTTTCTCAATCCTCGTCAGATTTGTATATCTTCGAATGTTATGTGCTCTATTTTAATTGTTGTCGTTTGGTGCCAGTATAGATCTGAGATAATTCGCAAGTCTTGTTCGTCAACTCCAGTTGTTCTCAGAATTTCGATCATCTTTTTATGGTTAACACAGTAAAATGCTTTTAGATAGTAAATAAAACATGCATATATACATTCATGTCTCTGCATCGTTGCGTTAACACATTTAAATCAAAAAGAGTCTCTCGTGTTCCCAATCCGTTTCGAAATCCGTATTGAGTGTCACTCATCTGGAAGTCGCACTTCTTGTAAATTCGTGTATGGATAATTCTGAGAAAAGTTTTAAGGACATAAGACATCAAGCTTAATATTCGATAATCATCGCATTGTGAGAAATTCGATTTTTTTGGTAATGCTACAAATGTTGATTTTAGCCAGTCTATTGGTATTTTACCTGTGTCATATATCTTGTTAAATAGTGCTGTTATTAACTCTAGACTTTTAGTTTCGGTATCTGCAATTAGTTTTAATATTTCGACATTGATATTGTCTGGACCGGTAGCTTTTCCATCTTTCTGAGCTTTTACTGCGTGAGTCACTTCTTCTTTGGTCATTTCTGAGCCTTTTTCATTTATTCAATCATCTGTGGATTGTGGAAAACAAGGTTTATCGTTGTCAAAAAGAGTTTTAATGTATTCTTTCCATCTCTCTAGTTTGTCTTCTGTACCCATAATTATTTCGTTTTTATCATTTTTTAATATTGTTGCTTGTCTCTTGTTGTGTCTACCTGTTTTTTTTTTACATTTTTATGAATATTAAACTTCGTATTTTTCCTGAAGGTGTTCGATTTTTAGGTATTTTGTTGACATCCAGTTTTCTTCCGCTTCCCTGCATTTTTTTCTAATTATTTTATTGATTCGCTTGTATTATACTGGGCTTGTTTCATGTTTTCGTCTTACGTCCATGAGGTCGATAATCTCTTGCGTTATCCATTCTTTTTTTTTTGTTGTGTTTTATGAATCCGATGTCATATTCTTGTATCTTTGATATTTTTGTTTTTAGAGCAGTCCATGTTACTTCAATATCTGTACCAAGTTTTCGATAGTTTTTATTTCTTCCTCAAGCTTGATACTTACTTCTTTTTTCTGTTCAGGGTTCTTTAGTTGTGAGATATCTATTTTTCTTGTTACTGTTTTCTTTCTGACGTTGACAAATCTTTTTAATCTGAAATCCATTACAACTGGATTGTGATAGCTTTGTATATTATTTCTAGGGTATTTTTTTTAAAGGTGTTATTAAGCAAAATAAAGTCAATTTTATATCTAACAATTCTCTCTTTTCTGTCTGCAGGTGATTTTCATGCGTACAGCCTTCTAGGATGTTGTTTGAAGAAGGTATTGGCTAATAAGAGAATGTTTAATTACTATTAAACTGGGAATAAGCCACAATTAAAGACAAAAATACGTTTATTGACGTTTCAATTTCCACTTCGGAAATCGTTCTCAAAATACAAACAGTAAATTAAACAAATTTTGTTTTTTGTTACATAGTGAAAAATTCTTCTAATAATTTAATTTTATCTGACTCATTTATTTGACAATTCAGACGTACATTATGCATTTTAAAGTAGACGACTTTAAAATGATATTGCCAATATTGTTGAGTTACGCTCCTGGGACGACTTTACTTATAAGATAGTTCATTCGATTACATGAAATCAACTTTAACTTGAGAATATCCGTCAGAAAAAATCATGGCATGTGATTCGTCTTTAAAAAAACAAACACATGACATAATGACAGTAAAATTCTCCTGTTAGTGATTCCATAGTAAATTATGAGGGAAAACCCAGGAAAAAAACCTCATAATACTATCCCGACATTGTAAGTATTTGTTCGTGAATTTAGTTTACCTTCAACAAACATCAAAATTCTGATTTTATATGTTCATTCATCATCATCATCATCCAGCCTCTATTTATCACGTCCACTGCTGGACATAGGCGTCCCTTAAACTCCTCCATTCCTCACGATTTTGTGCTCTTTGTTGCCAATTTTTAGTGATACGCCTGATGTCGTCGGCCCAACGTGTAGGTGGTCTTCCTCTACTGCGTTTGTCTGCTCTTGGCCTCCAGTTTGTAATTTTGCTCGTCCATCGTGAATCGTGCATTTTCGCTACATGGCCTGCCCAGTTCCATTTTAGTTCCGCTATGTGTTCCACAACATCCGTAATACTCGTCCTTCTTCGCAGATCTTCGTTTCTTATTCGGTCCCTCAACGTCACTCCCAGCATAGACCGTTCCATTCGTCTCTGTGCCACTCTTAGTTTCGAAGCCGTGGTCTTGGTTAAAGTCATAGTTTCCGCCCCGTAGGTCATGACCGGTAATACGCATTGGTCAAACACTTTTCTTTTGAGGCTGATTGGTATGTTGGCCCTAAGTGTGTCTCGCAGTTTTCCAAAGGCTGCCCATGTTAAAGTAATTCGTCTTTGGATCTCACAAGTTCATTCTCAGGCCCACCTTCGAACATGCAAAATCTAATTCGTTTAACATATCTGTAGCTTCTCCTAAATTATCTGTGATAAGGACAATGCCATTATATGTTACGTTATTTAAAAAATATAAATGATGTATCCTCTATATGTTACTGACTTACTAATACTGGTATTTTCTTATTAATAACTTCCTCTTTCAATATTGGTAACCAGATCCTACTACATTCTGCCGAGGAATTTGCGACACAATTGGCCTCATTTAACATAATTAGAGCCGCTTCTTTGATTTTTCGTTTTTTACCATCCGTTTCTTTTAGGACTACATTTGAATTATTCCATTGAACCCTATGTTCATTATCCCATGCGTGTTTACAGATTTGAGATCTATCAAATTCTCTATTTTTAATATAAGATTGATGTTCACTTATTCTAACATTTAATGGCCTTGATGATTCACCTAAATAAAACTGATCGCATTCACAAGGTATTTATATATATATATATATATATATAAGCGAGGTTCCTACAGCCTCTGCCGTTTCTCGCATTTCGACCGCCATCGTTTTCTGTCCATCCATTCGTCTTCTCCGATGGCTCTATCTCTCATTATGTGCCGTACATTTTCTTCCCAGGCAACTGAAGGCCTTCCCCTTTTTCTTCTTTGTTGTGGTATGTAATTTAAAGCTTTCTTTGGCCATATATCTTCATTCATTCGTTTCACGTGACCATACCACAAGGTATTTATAAATGCAATTCTTTGTCCTTTCTTGTTCATTGTTAGGTTTGGTTTTGGACAAAATAGATCTCAACGTGTTTGTTGTTTTGAATGTTGTTAAAATGTTGAATTTATTTCCTATCCTTTTAAGTTTTTCTGATAATCCTTTTATATACGGTATTGTTATTTTTCTCATATTATTCCTTGTGTATGCTGTAGGATCTCGTTCTATGTTGTTCTGTTCTATTCGATTATAATTATATTAATATACGTATTTTTATCTTTAATTGTGGCTTATTCCCAGTTTAATAGTAATTAATTTACAATGCCACAAGAAAATAGCTTCAGAACAATATTAAGAGAATGTTTTCTACGCAAAATTGTACAAGTCTATCTCCTCTATTATTCCTGGTACCTAGACCGTATGCTACTATGTGGTCTCCCCCAGCACCACGACCAATTTTAGCGTTAAAGTCACCCATGAACATCGTTACCTCACCACCTTTTGTCAGTCGCATTATTTCATCTATGTTGTTATAAAATTTTTTAATTTCTTCATCTGACTTGTCACTTGTTGAAGCATAGACCTGAATAATAATTAGTTTTCTGCGAGTTGTTTGTAATTTCAATATTGCTAGTCTATCATTTAGAGGGATGAAGTCTGTGACTAATTAAGCAATTTTGTTCAACACTAATATAGCAATTCTATATTGATGTTCTGGGTCGGTTCCACCTGAATAATATATGTATCCTTGTTTTGTTTTTTGTACACCTGAACTAGGCCATCTTACTTCACTCATCCCCAATATGTCTATTTTCAGTCCTACCATCTTGGCTTCAGTGTTTGCCAGTTTCCCAGGCATAAATAAGCTGCGTACGTTCCAGGTGGCAATACGTACTATTCGGTCGTATATTTGTATTCTCTGTCCACTTTCTTGAGTAGTTGACGGGGGGACTCTTTTTACCCTATCTTTATTTAAGTGGTGCCCCGGACTGAAAGCCATTTTCTTTTTCTCATCTGTCATTTAGATTTGTTAAAAATATAATGGGGTGGTTTTCCTGTTGCCTTCCCCATCGCAATACCACAACCGTTTAAATTGCTCCAGTCATGCTTGTGGTAGTCCAGTGTCAAGCCGGTAAAGGATCGTTTCTTCTACGCCTTGTAATGATGATCGCTTCTGCCCTTCACTAGGGAGGGATAGGAACTAGGAAACTAGATTTTGGAAGGATAAAGGAATGGGACATGGTTTCTCTCAGTAAGGAATTGAAAGCAAAGCATGTATTAATAAGTTCTAATTTGTCTTTCTGTATATTTAAACTATTACTGGGCTTGAGGTTCATCATGAATTTATTTTGATGATATATCTTAAAATTTTAATACCAATTTACTTACATTTTATTTGATGTCGGTTATATAGGCTCAGAAATCGGAGAACTGAACATGGAAAGAAGATGTAAGATAATTATAACTAAAAAAAAGCGACAAACTGAAATCATATTTCATATTGTCAACTTTGATGTACGTCAAGTAAAACGGAAGTAATAAATATGGGTTCTTATTAATAAATAGTTCCTTTAGTTCTCAGGCAGAAACTCGTATTACAATTATTATATTTTTGACCTTCTACAATACGTCAATTAAAAATTAATAGAGAAAGAAATATTAAATCAATTAAACTACGTTATACTTTATAAAAATACACGTATCTTATTTAATAATGCAATTGCGTTATAATCACTAAACACTGCATTTTTATCGATTAGAAAAACTTTTATATACCGTTGTTAGAGTGTCACATGGGCAAAATTACAGCAAGTTGAAGACTATTATAATGCAGATGTTTGACTAAGATATTTTTTTATTAACAAAACCGCATCAGCCAAATTGACTATTAGCGAAACAATAACAGCGAACAATAGTTTGTATTACATTTATAATGTCAGTTTACATCGCATTTAAAACGTTAAACCGTTAGACATTTATTCCTTAGTGCGCATGCTTCAGAAATGTCACTTTCCAAATCTATGACATTAGCTATGGTTGACCTTTGCTCTCGAAGACCATTTTGTTCTGAAATACTTACACATGACGTATGTTAAAGATATCGGTCGGTATGACTCGGAACTTGTTTTAATATTATTAGGTTTTTGTATAGGTATAACTGTGGATTCATGCCACTTTTCTGAGAGTCTTAGATGAATTATTTTCACTTAAACAATCTTTAAATGTAGTTGGTAACTGTTGATGTTGTCGTTCTATAACGTAGAGGGGACAGTCTATTATTATATGTTGCACTGTTAGTTCACTATCACACACATAACACATTGGAGGCGCTTCCTTCTTTAATATAAAGTCATGGGTGATCTTTGTGCTGTAGCCAAATATTATTAAATATATTTAGAAGTTGTTTATGAGTGCTTTCTGGAAGGTTTTTGATAAAAATACTAGGAGTATCGTCCGGGCCAGCGCTAGTTTCTTTGAGATTTGATAATGCTTCTGTATACTCTAATTAAGAAATGGGTAAAATTAGCAGTTCACCTGTATTAGGTATAATTCTAATTTTCTTATTTTCTTCTTGATGTTTGTCATTAATGAAAGATTTTTTATAATTAATATTACTGGATCGGTTTTTGTATGTATTAGCAAGGATTTTAGCAATCTCAGTATTACTAGTAACTGCATTTCCATTTACTTCGAGGTTTTTGACATTTTGATTGCTATTTAATCTGGATATTCTTCGGACTTTGTTCCATACTTCAGTCTTGGGAGTTTTGCATTTAACGTTGATACATATTGAGTCCATGACTGGCGTTTGGTATTTCTAGTTGTCTTTTTGGCTATAGCACGTTGTTTTCCGTATTCAATTTTATTTTTAACAGTTTTGTAGCGCTTGCATTGGTTAAAAGCTCTTTTGCTAGATTCAACTGCTGCTTTGCATTCGTGATTCCACCATAGGACAGAGTTGCGTTGTTTTATGCATGTAATCTTTTTTATTGCTTTTTCTGCTGCTTTTGTGATAATGGTAACAAGGTTCTTTAGTGTCCCGTGTATATCTACGGTTCTTTTAAGTGCGATCATACTGCTTTCAATTAAATTTAAAAAAAGATTCCAGTTAGCGTTTTTTAAATTCCATTTTGGAGTAAATGTCTATCCACATTGGTTTTTGTTATTTTGAATAAAAAGTAGATAGTGATCACTGTTGTATAAAAAGTCAAGTCTATCCCAGGTGACCTGTGGGGTCAGACCTGGTTCTAATATCGTAAGATCTATACATGAAGATTCACCATTCTGTATATTAAATGTAGTGGGCTTACCGTCGTTTACGACTGAAAGGTTGGACTGTTCAAATATCTCTTCTAGCAGACTTCCCCTAGTATTAATAGTAGAAGAGCCCCATAAAAAGTTGTGGGCATTAAAATTTACCAAAATAAGTCTGAAGAATTTGTTGTAACAGTTTAGTTAATGCTTCTGACTCGACTTGCGTTGGTAAAGGTCGATATAAGTTACAAACGTAGATATTTGGACTTGAGTTAAGTTTAATACAAATTGCTTCTAGATTAGTTTGGATAACTTTTAAATTTTTTTTTTTTTTTTATTTACAATTTGCTTCAACCACAAAAGGGTTATTAGCAATGAACAGTATTGATATCAAATTACAAAGTTTATATTAAATTTGGTTAATGAGTCCTATAGTACGTAAAAAATTGAGAGTCTTAGATGAATTATTTTCACTTAAACAATCTTTAAATGTAGTTGGTAACTGTTGATGTTGTCGTTCTATAACGTAGAGGGGACAGTCTATTATTATATGTTGCACTGTTAGTTCACTATCACACACATAACACATTGGAGGGGCTTCCTTCTTTAATATAAAGTCATGGGTGATCTTCGTATGACCAAGTCGTAATCTGGACATGAGCACTTGGTCTCTTCTCTTAGTAGGATGTTTCGACGGCAATACATTTTGTTTGATTTTTCTTAATGTAGAGTTTGATTTATCCCAATTTGTTTGCCATTTTGTCATGATCTTGTTCTTAAAATATTGCTTTAGATCAGTATGAACGCAAGTAGTTATGATGTCTGTTAATGGATGCTCACTCGCATTTTTTGCTAATATGTCAGCTTTATCGTTTCCAGTTATCTCGCAATGTGAAGGTACCCAGAGGAACTGAACTAATCTTTGATTTTGTTGGCATATCAAGAGTTCCGACTTAATTAAAAGCAGGACAGGATGTTTGGGGTATATTTGCTTTAAGGCTGTTAATGCACTTAGGGAGTCGCTAATGATTATTGAGAATTTAATGTCATGTGTGTTAACAAATTTTAATGACTGGAGGATAGCAAAGAGTTCAGCTGAAAATATGGAAGTTTGGGGAGGGAGCTGGTAGGAACTGTTATAGTTATCTGTTGTGAAAGCCGCTCCTACTCCATTTGCAGATCTGGATGCATCGGTATAAATATGAATGTGATTATTAAAATAATTTAATATCTCTAATAATTTCTGATTGAAGATTTTTGCTGGTGTGACACATTTCTTAAATGCAGATAGGTTTGTATTACAATCAGGGAGAACAATTGTCCATGGTAGCATGCTTTGACTGACTTTAAAAACATTGTAAGTGGGTGGAATTATTGTGTCTAAGCTTTGTAGCGTTGCTCTAACTCGATGATAAAACGGAGGATCCAATCTTTTTCCCCTATTAAATGTCGATGGAAATCTATCTGTAAATGTGTTTTTATAAACAGGTAGCTGTGGGTTAGTTGATACTCTAGAGGCATACATGAGGCTAAGGTATTCTCTCCTAAGTTGAAGGGATGGTTCGCCTGATTCAACATACATACCTTCAACTGAGCTTGTGTAGTGTGCTCCCAGTGCAATTCTAATTGCTGAATTATGAACCGTATCTAGCACTTTTAATAGTGAACCTTTGGCTGAGTTGTAGGCAACAGCAGCATAATCTAGTTTTGAACGGATTAGGGTTTTGTATATAGTCATAAGAGTTTGGAAATCGGCACCCCATTGTTTATGAGAGATACTTTTCATTAAGTTAAGGCCGTTTTGAACTGACAGACGGAGAGAGTGGATGTGGTCTTGCCAAGATAGTCGGTTATCCAGTTTTACTCCCAAGAAGTTAATCGATTCTGAATACTTTATTGGTAAATTTTTTAGGTAGAGTTTCGGTGGATTTATGTATTTCTTTGGAGTTTTACTGAAAATCATTGCTTTCGTTTTAGTGGGTGAAAATTCTAGGCCAGTAGTATTAGACCAGTTCTCTAATTTGTAAATGGCTTGCTGTATATGGGTCGTCATTGTTGATATATTTTTACCACGACAGAATATAACAAGATCATCAGCAAATAGACGGGGTTTGACTAATGGGCTAAGTGACTTAGCGATGTCATTGATGGCAATAAGGAAAAGTACAACACTAAGAGTAGACCCTTGAGGAATACCATTTAATTGGATTTTGGAGTCTGAAAGGAAGTTGTCTATTCGAACTTTGAAGTTTCGCCTATATAAAAAATTATTAATAAATTTGATAATATTTCCTTTAATCGACCAACTTGACAGAATTTTTATGATATCTGATCTCCAAATTGTATCATATGCACGCGTTATATCAAAAAATACAGCCAGACATACTTGACCACATCCAAATGACTCATGAATTACGGATTCAATATCCACTATGTTGTCTAATGTAGATCTGGACTTTCTAAATCCACTTTGTATAGGGCTAAGTAGCTGTCGATTTTCTAGGTACCACGTTAGTCGGTTGCTTACCATTTTTTCAAGTACTTTACACATAGTAGAAGTTAGAGAGATTGGTCGGTAAGACTCTGGGTCCGATTTATTCTTGCCTTGTTTAAGAACTGGTACAATAATGGAATCATACCAATCAATTGGGAAAACATTATTTGTCCAAATGAAATTATAGAGAGCCAAAAGATATTGTTTGCCTTCCGTTGGCATAGCTTTTAAAAATGTCGTAGGTATGTTGTCAGGCCCTGGGCTAGTGTCTTTAACTTTGTTTAACGTTTCTAACAGTTCATCCATCGTAAATGTAACATTTAGAGGTAAATTATTGTGGTCATCAAGATTTATACAGGCATTATTAACTTTATTTTTATGGACTAGGAAAATTGTAGATAGATTTTCGTCACTGCTATGTTGTTGGTATACGTTTGCTAGTACGGAGGCTATTTCTTGCTTAGTTGAATAAATATGGTTATCATGTTCTAGGTAATAAATGGTGTTAAATGATTTTTTCCCGTACATTCTGCTTATCATTTGCCAAACCTCAGAAGTCGAGGTAGATGAATTTAAAGATGATACATAGTTTTTCCAAGCTTCTTTCTTACTCTTTTTTAAGGTGTATCTACAGTACGCCCTTAATCTTTTGAATTCAAGCTGGTTATTTAAAGTTGGGTGCCTTCTAAATTTATAAAATGCCTTTTTTGAATCTTTAATGGCTGCCTCGCAATGAGAGTTCCACCACGGGACTGGGGCACGTTTTTTTGGAAATTTTGAATAACCTATGGACTCGTGAGCTATTGACGTTAAAAACTGTACGAAATGGAGTACTTTGGAGTTGATATCAATATCTGTATCGAAGGGCTGAACCAACTGAGAAATTTTTTGTGAAATTAAAGAGGAATAAAGAGACCAATCTGCATTTTTCAAACACCATTTATTGGATGGGACTGATGAGGAGATATGGTTATTGTTTATAATTAGGATAGGAAAATGATCACTTCCATGCAAATGAGATGTCACATCCCACGACAGAGTTGGTTGTAAGACAGAGTCACAAAGGGATAAATCTATTGGTGACCCATTTCCGGTGGAAATATTGAACCTTGTGATTCTTCCATCGTTAAGGATATTCATATTAGAATCGGTAACAATTTGTTCGATTTTACGTCCCAAGGAATCTGTTTTTTTGCCTCCCCAAAGTATATTGTGAGCATTAAAATCACCTAGTATAATACGCGGTTCTGGAATTTGATTAAAGAGATCAGTTATTTCATTTATCGACGGGTCTAAGTCCGGAGGAAAATAAATATTACATATATTAACTTTGTGGGGGCCTTTTATAGATACTGCTGTTGCCTCCAACTCAGTTCTTAAACGTATTACTTCGGTATTAAATGAGTTATGGACATATATTACTACTCCCCCACTAGCATGGCTAGCAGTTATTCTGTTCTTATAATACGGAGTATAGTTTCTTAAATTATGACAGTTATCTTCTTTGAAGTGGGTTTCTTGTAGGCATATTACAGATGGTTTAAATTTAGCTATAATTAATTTAAGTTCTTCTAAATGGGTGTAATACCCATTTAGGTTCCATTGAAGTATACAGTTGAATGTTGTATTAAATTTCAGCAGAGGCGTCGCTGCTGTGATCACTGTGATCAGTAGAGAAAGAGGATAATACCTGTTTATTAATTTTAGATTTTATTCTTGTACAGCGACTTTTCAGATACTTGGGAGTTAATGCTGGATGGATTTTAGTTAAAAAATTGAGTAGTCCTTCGATATCTTCTGTATACGTTTTAGCAATGCTGAGAGGATCAGCAGAGCCGTGTGCGTTTTCGAAGAAATCAATTAATTCTTCCTGGGTTAGATATCCGTTATCAGAATTATCTTGGAAAAAAGAACTAGTGCATTTAGTAAGATCTTCTGCTAAATCCTTATTAACTTCAGGAACAGTTTTTGCTTTCTTAGATTTACGGAGAGGTTCTTTAAATGGGTTCTGGTCTACTGATGTTGGAGGAGATGTTATTTCTGATACCGTTCGTTTAGACGATTGACTGTCAGAGGACGTAGGAGGTTGATTTTGGCTGTGAATATTCATTTCAACGTTATCTGGTTGGATAGGCGTTTGAATAGGATTTGAATCTAATAGAGAAGTATTGGTTGTTTCTGTTGATTGTGAACTGGTAGATTGTTGTAAAGATTGTGAATGATGGATAGTTTGCTGTGCATCTGTTATGTTGGGGTGACGATTTTGGATATAATTTGGTTGAGAAGTAGGTGATGAGTTTTCGATAGATGTTTGAGTGTTCGTATTTTTTGTGCATTGAGAGGCTAGATGACCTTGTTGTTTGCAAATGTAGCATGACTGTTTTTCAAGTGAAAAATATATTCGATAATTGATTTGTTCGTAGTTAATTAATATAGACTCAGGAATATTTTCTAGATTTTTAGGAGTAATGTAAGTATAACGTCGGAAACTCAAGATATGCTTAAATAAAGAATTAGTTGTTCCTATTCTTAGAAAATCCAATGGAGTTATTTGATGAATTCCAATATTTTGTAGTTCAGTCTCTATAATACTGTGAGGTATTGATGGGTGGATATTAGAAATTATCAGTTTTTCGCTTGGTGTGATTAACTTCCTGGCTTGGATACGTTCCTGATTGATTAGTATGGTTCCATTATCTCTTCCTAAAAATTCGGTGACTGTCTTTTCAGTAGTAAAATATATGCAAATACGATCATTTGCAATCCTGGAAATGGCGAGAATTTTATTGGGATCGACCTTAGTTGCTATGGCGTTTAAATAATCTTCAATTTTGGTATTTGGAAGTGAATTGAACAAAATGGCTTGGTTTTTGCTTGGGAATTTTTTGTTAGGTGTAGTCAGAGCGGTTGAATATAATTTTGATTGATTGGATGGATTAATGACATCTTGAGAATTTTGAAGTTCAGAAGTTCTTTCCTCTGAAATTTCCTGCATATTGGGCCTATGTTGCCTGATTACGGCCCTGGTGCTTGGACAGGTTCATAAGTAATAAGTAATTAAGCTACTTAATTACCTCGCTACTGGTATTTATAACCGTTGTTTACTGCTTATTGATTAAAAAATAATAATAAAGATGGTCTAACTTACAGTTTGATCCCAAAATTGGATTAAGCACTATATAATACACTATTATACCAACTTTGATAATTTTCTAATAAGTAAAACCACCTTAATTTTGATAAAAACTAAGAGCTAATCGGAAACACTGTTTACTCGTCAAGCTCGTTTTGTCTATAACTTTTAAATTGTTTTAAAGCTTGTATTTTTTAATTTTTGAAATTACTTTCCTGACGAGAAATTATATCTGAACTGTATCTAGCCAGAATCATTTGAAACATCGGCAGGTTATTGTAAAATCCGTTAATGTTCCATTCCAAAATTAAAGAGAAGCCCGTGTATAATAAAAAACACTGAAACTTGGAGTTGTTACAGAAGTTTGTGACTCGATTCCTGAGTTAACTTACTTTTAATCCCTATCCTATTTAATACTTACTATCCGAGTAGGTCATCTGTAAATGTATCAGTAGTTTCTTTCTTATTTTTGTACATCTCGATTTAATGGATCTTTGTTTAAAATAAGGGTATACTGCATTTTCACTAAAGCTTCTAAATCGTTAGTGTAGTTTTTTATGCTTCTGACTGGATCCTGTGCACTATAAACATTTTCAAATAAATCGGATATTTGATTAAAATCAAAAATAAATGTAGGTCATGAATGTGTTGCAACAATTCAGGAACGAGTCCACCATATACTGCTTAAATGTAGCGTCTAACCCTAAGCGATTCATTACCCGTTCAATAGATCGTTGTGAAACCGTTTCGAAAGCTTTTCATAAGTCGATGCATATTATGTTTTATGGACGAAGGTCTCCTTCGTTCTTTGATAACTGTCTGAAGCGTCAGGTTGTTCAATGAAAGCGTCTGAAGCTCGTGGAAATCTAGCACCGCAAGCCTCTTTCCTAGCAAACGATGCAACACCCTGATCATTACTGAAGATGTAGTTATGGGACGCCAATTACCTACCTCCAGTGGATCACCAACCTTTGGTATCCAAGTGATCCTGTAAAATTTTTCAATACCTCAGGAGTAACACCAAACTGGAGCATAGTAGTATAGACTAGAACCAATTTCTGAACAGGTACCTTACTTTGCTCTCTGATCTTAATAAAATCAGGACCGGCTGCTTAAGATTTCATGGTTTGTAAGGACTCAAGAATTTACGCTTCTGTTACAGCATGGCAAATCAGTAGCGGTTCCTTCTGATCTGAAATTGGTTCGTCATCTGTAGGCGATCTTGATTAAAAGATCGTCTGATATTTAACAGCTTTGATGTCAGGGTGTACATCGTTACCAAAGAGAGGCTTGCCATCCATGATTGCCCGAGCCAGAGCGGATCTATAGATATGGTATCGTGTTTGGGTCAAACGGTATCGTTGAACCCTTTGATGTCGTCTATTTTTGATAGCCGAGGCGTTAGAGGCTTTCGCATTCTGGGTGTTGTTAAGGCTGCTGTTTTTGCTTCTCGCCACTCGCAGTGACAAACTCTGCGGCGATATACTCATTTTAAATAGACCTGATGCCCCCACGACGACGCTCAGCATTCGTGAATTAAGTATACCTATATAACTGTGTATCTACTTCTGACCTTCCGTTTTTACTGTTGAAATAATCGTTTCGATGAACGGGCTCATCAACTTCGGGTTTCTGCACATCGCGGACATTGCTGAGCTTTGTGCCCTCCAATATAAATTGGCAGGACCCTGGTCTACCTGGCCTTTCGGCAAACGACCCTTAGTGCTCCCACTGCCCCCACGAGTCCGACACCAAGCTCGCTCGCAATCCTTCCTCTACCACTCGTAAGTCATTCCAAGGTGGGTACGTGCCGGGTCAAACCACACCACCCTCGGCGGTGTCGGCCTTGGGAGGTATTTACGTACCCAGCTCGTTCAACCTCACCTGACTCTTGTGGAAAATGAAAGTAGAGTGGTCCCACGAGATGCTCGTCTCGGATACTAGGAATGTAGACCAGTGACTGAGATGACTAAGCATCTCTAGTGCGTTTCTACCGACCCGACCCCTTAAGCGACGGCTCTCCACCTCTCATATCCGCCAATTAGTCGCCTTTTATGACAGGCAGGGCTTTCTGGCCTCAGCCGTATTCTTATCTCCGCGATCCGAACGGAGACATCAGCGGATAGTGGGGTGTCATCGTGCTGACCCGCGTTGTTGAATCCTGGGGACGAGAGGATGTCCGATTCACCCTGAGCTGGTGCTCTCACCGGCGAGCATTCTTCTTCCAAAGAGGTATAGTTTGCGTTAGTCGTGGTGTTAGAAGGTCCAGCGACGGGACTCGGAGACCAATTCCTACATCGCTCTTCCTCATCGAGACTTTCGAGAAACTCCTTGTATTCTGGCTTAGGCCGAATACAGGCCCATAACACTGAAAATAATACTACCTCAGGGATAAACCGTACAATTTTCACAAATAAGAGGTGCTATTTTGGGCCCAATTGCCTCCTTAAATCCATAATTATATCGAGAAATTCAAAAATAAAACTCTACAAAACAATACTACGCCCAATCAGAGACCTGGACTCAGAAAACAAAAAGTACTAAAAACATGTAAGTATTTTTCAAAAGAAGCCTAAGGCCTAAAGAAGTACTAAGGTGAATCTATAGAGCAGTGAATGACAATAGAGTGTGGAGACGATACATCTTTGAACTTTATAGAATATACCAGGAACCAGATATCGTAAAATATATTAAGATAGGGCATATAATGCGGATAAAACAGAATGACCCAGCTAGAAATACGCTCCTTAATAGACCCATTGGTTAGAGAAGATAAGAAAAGAATTCTTGAGGAGGCTAGGACCCACGCAGAGTTGTGGCCAGAATTATGATGATTATGTCTATACTAAAACTATTGAATTGTAGAAAATATACTCTTGCTACTACTGAACTTACAAAATAGCATACAGTTGAAATAAATAATTAGTATTCCACAAAAAAACATTTGCTCTAAACATACTCGAAAATCCATAAAAACATTACTCGTTGATTTAAAATACAATATTAAAATTATCTTAACAATAAGTTAAACAAGTTTAAGACTTTCGATGAAAACTATAATTAAACAAAACCCTCGCTACGAACTGTAGCAACTTTAGATATAGGATGAGTTTATTCTAATATTTATGACGAGTGTTCGTGATGAAAGACTGATATCGAAAGATGTCAAGGATGATTTTAAACCCATTTTATAATTGAAATTAAATATTTAGAAATGAGAACTTGCTTATGAATAAACAAATTGGTCTCGTAAGTTTTGACTCTGTAGCTGGATAGCCAAATACTTTATATTTAAGTTACGTAGTCTATTCCATCAATTTGCATTATCACTGAAAACTCATCAGTATAATGTTAGGATACTGTTAAGGTAACTATAATAAAAGAAGATACTTTTTATAGTACTCGATCTTTTTGCTACAGAAAAATATGAGAATATAAGAAAAATATGAGAAAATATAAAAAAATATAAAGAGTTATTGACACTTTGTACAGCAAAATTGAGTTTTCGATAGAAAATTTTCTTAGGATTCATAAAAAGTAGATTGTCACGTTTTTGGTTGTTACTAACTTTGTACCCTCTTGGTTGTCCTGAATAAACGAAGAGTTTTTGTTTTACTAGGTGTTAAGCTGTGTTATTTTTTATATCATATTGTTAGTATCTTGCAGTGCTCAGCATTACTTCTTAAGATCCTTTGATGACTTTTTCATTTGTTATTCCTCCTATATATCCCGTGATTTATCCTACGCAATAATTCAATATTCCTCAGCAGTCGTTTTTTATGGTGAATCTCTATTATCTCTGCTGGTGACATGAGTACCCCGACGTGTTCTGATTATAATTCTCATTATAATAGCAATTTCTTCTTACTTTTCTTCCTACTTTATTAATAGTCTTAATGCCTGTTTTACTTCGGTTTTTAGCCTCAATTGACGTTGTCTGACCATATTTTTCTCGGTCGTCCCAATGATTTTCTTTCATTTGGCGATTTGTCTCTTGCTATTCAAACTATTCTATTTTCTGTCATTCTTTCGATGTGTTGATTTCATTCCAGTTTTCTGCTTTTGGTCCACGCGTTTATTTCCTCTATACCACATTTCGTTCGTATTTCCTCAAATCTTACTTTGTGCCTTAGAGTTTGGTTTGTTATTTTTTGTAAGACTTTAATTTCGGTTGTTTTTAGAAGTCTTTGTGTTTTCGCCGTATATGCTCTTGTTTCCGCTGTGTACGTTATTATCGGTCTTATTGTTGATTTATATATCCTGGTTTTCGTTTCCGTTGTGAGGTATCTGTTTCTCCATATTGTGTTGTTGAGACATCCTGCTGCTCTGTTTGCCATGTTCACTTGTTTTTGTACTTTTTCTTCCACTGTCCGTAGCTTGACAGTTTTATTCCCAAGTATTCAGTTTCCACCACTTATTCTATTATTTTGTTATTTACGACTAGTTTACATCGTCTTGGTTCCGCTGATATCACTATCGCTTTAGTTTTCTCTGTTGAGATCACTATTTTGTATATTAGCGCCGTATCTTCGAATTCCTTAATTAATCTTTGTAGGTCATCTTCATTTTCAGCTGTTATTATGGCGTCATCGGCGTAGCATATTATCCTTATTTTCTTTTCTCCCATTCTATATCCTCTTCTTTTTTTAACTTTCTTTATGATTTCATCCATTACCAGATTAAATATTAATGGGCTCGGCAAATCTTCTTCTCTAATGCCAGTTTCATATTTGATAGGTTGCGATAGTCTTCCTTTACATCTAACCATAGCTTTGTTATCTTTATATATATTCTCAATGGTGTTTACTAAATACAGTGATATTCTTTTTTCATATAATAAATGTATCGCGTCCCGAATTCTTACTCTATCAAATGCTTTCTTCAAATCTATCAGACACATAATATGATACTCCTTTTGCGGCTCTTTCATGTTTGCAAACTCCACTCCATATGTGTGTATATTTCCCTATAATTTTCTCTCCTTGACCTTTATTTTTTGTTTCGCTTAAGACTATTATATCTGTGCCTATTCTTTCGATTTCTGGGATTATTTTATTTTGTTTAGATGCGATTCCTTGTATATTCCACGTTCCTATTCTTATAGTCGTATATGCTTGTTTCCGTCCAAAATCCGAGGCTGTGTTGAATTTTGGTTTTTGCATATTGACTTTTTCCGAGTGTCGGGTAGCAGGCCCGGCGCCTCAAATCCCTATTCTTCGGAGAACCACCTTCCTATTCGGTAATCAAAAATCATTTCCATATTCAATCTAGGGTGGTTATCGGTACATTCATCCAGGGTACTGGGAGAGAAAAGGTAGGTTTGGATATGGACTAAGGGTAGGAAATGAGGGTAGGAAATCGCGATCATCGATGAGTATCTACCCACTACCGTAGGAACAATTGTAAAACTGTAAAAAATGTTTATAGACAAAATAGAGAGCCCCCTCTGTATCCGCGCCTGCCAACATCTATATATCATTCAGTTATAATTAATTGATTAAAAACAAATGAGTTAAAGCGGCATACAAAACTTTGTATTGCAAATTTAAAAGATAAATTTAAATACTTATACTGGTAGGGAAAACCATTAACAATATAGGATTAATATATTTATTAAGCAAAGCAGACTATATTGTATTAGTAGGAAAAAAACTCACAACATATCAAATGATTGAAAAACTAGTAAAATAAGCAATAAGTTTATGGCAAAAATAAAGAAAGTATGATAAATTAAATAAATTGTTTTTTTTTAGTGTTAAGATTACCAAGGAACGCTTATAGGGGTTAAAATAAATTAAAAATAGGAGACAAATCAGGAATAGTATCTTATAGTAGCATATAATCTTAACCCTGCTGTACCGTTCGAGTAAACTACACAAATGTACTGTTCGGGTCAATATGACCCAACTATGATTTACGCTCCCTAATAGAAATAAAATAAGCTAATGGTGCTAAACAAAACTGTATTAATAAAAAATTATAGTTAATTAAACAATAATTATATTGTTACTGTAAATTAAACCTTATTAACAAAAATAAAAAGCATTTTTTCTTTCCCAGAAAACCCTAAGAACAAATATCTACAAAATTTAATTCAGTTTACAACTGGGACAGTAATAGAAAGAATGGGTTTTACAAATATGTTTATGACATATACAACATAAAATATTAGTCTTGTTATCCCTTTTAGAGCAAAATTTACAGCGTGCTCGTTTAGCAGGCGGAGTTGGATGGTCCATAGACGGTTCACTAGAATTTCCATCTTCTCTACTCGCTTCTGCTCGTGTTCTTTTTACCAGTTCTTGTGAGTCTTTAGTTCTCGGTAAATTTTTCCTGGAAAGGATAAGTGGTTTCACCAGTGTTTTTCCCAACTCCTTAAGAAAAATTCGTCGTTTTGTAAGTTTATTGGTATTCCATTGGGATTTATCGATGTCCATAAAACGAACGCGTTGTAGGCAGAAATGTCCAGCATATTGTAAAAAACAATCATGGGCCAGCGATTTGTCTTCCTCTTACATGTATATGTACCAACAAGCTGATCTAGAGTATCCACTGCCCCCTTACTGGAATTGTAATCTAAAATAATTTGGGGCTTCTTGTCATTTCTGTCACTAATAGCCTTTTCATGATGCAAAGTACTCATAAGAATAACATTTTTATTCTTTTTAGGAATATAGTTAACAACAGTGGTATCTTGTGTGAAGTAAAAAGACGAACTATGAACTTCTTTATTTGCAATTTGTGCTGGAAGCTCTCGTTTATTTTTTCTTATAGTCCCCAGCATTGTATTTTTTCTTTTTAGAAGAAGTTGTCCTAAATTGTACGATGTAAAAAAGTTCTCACATGTAATATTGTGGCCTTTCAAATCACTACTCAAGTCGCACACCACACGCATTCCCTGATTTCGTTCTGGCGCGGCACCTGCTTCCTTTCCTGTATAGATCTGCAATTTTAGAGCATAAGAACTTTTACTGTCACATAAGGCCCAAATTTTTATGCCATATTTCGCTGGCTTGCTTGGAATGTACTGTTTGAATGGACAGCGGCCTCTAAAGGCAACTAATTGCTCGTCGACGGTAACATTTTCATCAGGGTTAAAAAATTTTGGTAGATTTTCAACCCATTTTTCCCAAATTTCATGTATTGCAGCAAGTTTATCAGTACGTCTCCTATCCTGTCTAGTAGTCTTGTTATCAAAACGTATTACTTGCGAAATTTTTGTAAATACTTCAAGGGACATTGTTGCTCGAAATATACTACGACCCGTTTCTTCATTCCACAAACTTTTAGTTGATTCACCATAGGACTTAAAAACTCCAGCTAACAATAACAGACCAATGTATGCTTGAAAACCAATTTTATCTTAGTCTTCCCAGTTGTTTCCAAAAACACGCTGTCCTTCCATGTTGGTCATATTTATAATTTGGTTTGCAACTATGTCAGAAAAGAGTGCGTCAAATGAATTTTTAATATCGAAAATTCGTGCACATGCGTACCTTGTAACTCCTGAAGCATTATTTATAACATTGGCCGTAGAAAAACGACCGCGTTGATAAGGAGGATCGAGCGACCATTGGATAGTATCGTCTTTTGAAGGAACCGTTACAGAAGGTTCTACATGATGTTGTACGTAGAATGGAACACCAAAGGATTCATCACTACTTTCTTCCTCACTCTCACTACTTGTATTGTTTTCTGTTTCTGATATGCACTCATCACTCTCTGACACGTTCGCGAGCTCGCGAAGCTCATCTTCGGTTAGCGCTCTACGGTGCGACATTATCAACATGCAAACATAGACTGAAATTTGAAATATAAACGAATAAATGAATGCGCTTGGCCTTGGAATATTAGTGTTTTACCACTTGTCTATCACCCCCACTTCCTTTTACGTGACATGCCATTCTACCTGACATCGTCCAGCTACACTACACATATTTTACAAGTTCTAGCTTGTAGAAACTTGTTTTTATTTATAGACGTACCTGACTGACAAACACTATTAGAAAATATAAAATACTACCAACTAAACATACCTATACAGGTAATTTTTAACGGTTTAAATAAGTGGGTCATATTGACCCGAGCGTACCATAGGTAACAATTTAATTTTTATCAAAAAAATGAGCAAGTTGATTTTTTATCTTTTATGCAATTGAAAGACCTCATATTAAGTAATAAAGTCACGAAACACCAAAACGTTACGCCGCGTAATAATTTGTAAAATAAGAAATATTTTTTTTTTTGGGTCAAATAGACCCGAACAGGACAGCAGGGTTAATTAGAACCCAACCAATATTTTTTAACTTATTAAATGCTTTAAGTTATAATTGTATTAAATTTTTGCAATAAGGGGTAGCTTTCATCCTTCAGAATAATAAGCATCCGTATGTGATATATTTTGAAGATAAAGGTGAATGTAGGTGAATTCCAAATTTTCGAGCAAATCGATAGGTGTTAAAAGAAATCACTACTTATAGCAAAAGTTTACTTTGGTACACAGGACCTATAACATAAAAATTATTAATGAATTCGACCTTTACTTGATGGAAATTCATTACATTTATCAATTAAAACACTAAAAACTTTTGTTTTCTAAACTTCCACAAAATTTATTATAAATTGTTATCAATACAGCTGTTCAAATCCAGGTAGCGTGCCTTTGGTGCGTTCCTGCATTTGTTTTTCTATTATTTAAATGCCCTTTAAGTTCTGCTATACGTTTGTTAAACGTTTACTTGTTTGACCGATGTAGTCATCATATTTAAGTTTGTATACACCACTGTCTAAGTGCTCTTTCTTTTGGCTCTTGTTGGTTTTAATATATTTGCCCAAGTTGTTGTTTGTTCTAAAAGCTGGTGTTATTTCCATTTTTATGTGTTCACTAGTTTTGTTAATTTCTTGTGTGTATAAGTAATCGAGCAGAAGGTACTGGATTGTTTCTCTGGTAGTGGAAATCCTAATTTCAGGGCTTCTTGCAGTTTTTTATGTAGTTTTTTTTTCAAATTTAATTTATTCTTAATTTTTTGTGCCCATTGTTTAGTGCTATTTGAGTAATGTTGTTTAATTTTATTTAAAAAGTTATTTTTGAGATCGGAATTTCTATGTTACATACTATGGTAGGCTGCCAATTTATGTTGTGTATGATAGGATCATGAATTATGCATAGTCATGTCCGAATAGGTAGGTTTATAAAATACGGAGCACTCATGTTTGTTTTTTATTTTAATAATTTTTAAATCTTGAAAATTTATGGATTTATTTTGTTCTGCTTCTATTGTATATTCAATATGACTATGGAAGGAATTATTATACGATGAAAATTGGTTAAGTTGCCTGTTAGTTCTTATAAAACATACCAGTACATCGTCTCTACCAATATAAGAACTGTTTGAATACGGGATGATTTAAAATCTTTGTTTCTAGATGATCCATAGAAATATCTGATAGCAATGGGCTTAGAGGATTAGCCATTATAAGTTCTGTAATATTTACAGGATACAAAACAAAGACTCATATAAAACGTCACAAATGTTAAATGCTCATGAAAAGCAAAGAAGACGTAGTAAAAAAATTAAAAACATAATTATTATTCTATTCGGTAAATTGGAATTAACATTTCTTATGATGTTAAGAAAAGAGAAAATGGAATGTGACTGCATTTTATATAAAAATGGTTTATTTTATGATGCGAAGATGTAATAATAATAAACCGTATTATTGTTATATGTAGCATGAAGCCAAAGCAGTTCGTTGAACAAACCAGATAGCTACGTGCTTTTACAACCATTTTACGACAAACTCTGTCGATAATACTCAGGAAATTACATTTTATTCTGATACGTGTCAAAGTCAAAACAAAAACCATTATATCCACATAATGTTCTTTATAGTCATAAAATAAAATCCTCAACTTAAAGACGTTAATCATAAATTAATGTTTAGAGACCATATGCATATGGAATGTTACGCGAGCTTCTCTGTTATAAAGAAAACAAAAAAAAAGATATCCAGTTACCAATAGGCATCCAAGAGATCAGATCAGCTTGTGTGTTTTTGTGCATACAGGTTTAGGTGCAAATAGGTTTAGGATTTTATAAAAGATTGTGTACAAATAAAACTAACTAACATATACCAAAAGAGATATTTACAAGAGATTGACGTAGTTAAGAATAAGTGAGTTTAAATAAAAATGTGTCGTTTAAAAAAAATGGGGAAGCATAATATATTGACAAAACAATTTTTATCTACTACTTTCATATAAAAAATATCCGACATATCTGTATCTAACTTAGTTAACAAATGGTAGCATAATAAAAATTCTCCAACTTTAGCTATAGCATTTCCTAATATTTCTTCCTATTTAGAAATCCCAGCCGAAACTAATTTCTTCCAATCTACTTTCAATATTTTTTATTTCCAGACCAAAGTATATTTTAATACTTTTGATGATAACAACGCCATTCAACTTCAGAAACAACTTGCCAAATTTGACAAACCATATAAGATTTTCACTGATTCATGAAAATCCATTTTGGGAGTTGATTGGGCGGTGTATATCCAAAACAATCAAGAACACATGATATTTAAATTGAACCAACAATGTTCCATTTATTCCGCAGAACTGTTTGCAATATATCAAGCTCTGAAATGGACCATTAAGAAAAACTTTCTGATCAACAAATAGTAATCCTGTCGGATACAAAATCTGCGTTGTCTGCATTTATACAAAAACAGTATTATCGTCAAAATTTTAGAAAATCAACTTAACCTACTTAAAAAATAATTCAGTCTCTTTCATTTGGGTAAAAAAACATTCTGGTATCTCGGGTAATACCAAAGCAGATTATTTTGCTAAAGAAGCGGCTTTAAAAGGATTAGAAATTAGTTGGCTCAATGGAAGTGATTTAGTCTCGCTGCATAAACAAGAATTAAAAGAAAACTGGAAAATTGAATAAAATACTTTCTGTAACAGAAGTAACCACCTTTATACAAAAATGCACCCTACTTTTTACCTACTGCGCCTTTTGCTGCAAAAAGCCATCCCAATAGAAGAGTATATTCAATGGTACCAAAGATATGCCTTGTTAATCATGCTACTGTAAAAGCATATCTTCATAGATTTAATTTAAGTGAAAGAGAACTTTGCAATTGTAATGGTAACACTGACGATATCAATTATTGGATGTTTGGGTGCATATATAACGATGATCCTATGTAGTATCTATTGGAATATCTGATAAAAGAACAAATACCTCTTCCTCAATGTAAATCTTCAACATAATCCTTGGACGAATCAGAAGATGGTAATACAGTAAATGGTCAATGTATAAACAATATTAGATGTGCAAAATATACCGTAATGTTGGCACATAATCCGCAAGTGTTCCAAAGGATGATGGATAATGTTTTAGAAACATGTTACAAATACGAACTAAAACTAAATTTTAAGAAGTTACCGATATAAATATTAAGGATACTTGAGATCGTAGCTACAAAATAAAAATATTAAATATTGAATATGTTATTAAAAAAGCCATAAGCTATTTTAACTGTCATAGGAAGATCCTCTGTAACTAACCTTTTAGTGTTAATATACGCATAGGAATTCCTAAATGTCAGGTCTTTTGTGTCCTCTTTTACAGACTAAAAAGCTGCTGCCAAACAGAAGATGCCACAAAACGGTTAGAGGCATTTAAAATGTGGTGCTACCAATGTATGTTAAGAGTCTCATATATACACTACATAACTAATATAATTATTCTCCAGAGGCTAAAAAAAGACAAATTAATAATTAACACCATAAAGAACAGAAAATTGTGTTACTTCGGCCACAAAATGCGTAACAATAAATGCAGACTTCTACAGTTAATTCCACAAGGCAAAATTAAGGGCAATCTTAGGAAATAGACTAGTAAAATGATCTACTTCAAGCTGCTCTGAATAGAATAAGAGTCGCCAACATCAATAAAAGATTTGCACCTTTAAAGGAATATCCATATATTTATGCTAAACCCTTTCTGATGTTTATATTCTCGTATAATATGAGGATTTTACCAACATAAAAATAATAATATGCACTATCTTCTTTATAGGGTGCCTGTTCGTTCCGAACGTTGCTGATCATTTTGGCTATGTTGGTTGCTATACGAAATAGTTGTGTTTTTCTATACCATGCTCTCAGGTTAGCAAGCCAGGATATTATTCTTCGTCTTGGGGCCCTTTTTCCTTTTATTTTACCTTGCAAAATTCATTGAAGTAGCTTGTATATGCCTTGATTTCTCATTATATGTCCCCGCAGTACTTCCTCATTGGCGATTTTATCTGTCCATGGTATCTTTACGATTCTTCTGTATAGCCATAGCTCAAAAGCCTGAAAATTTGATAGAGTTTTCTTCTTCAATGTCCAATATGAACTATGCTTGTTTAAAATTTCATCTTATGTAAAAGTAGTTTTGTCGCAATACAAAACATGTGAAAATGTCTTGGTTTCATATAAGTCCGTACATTTATGTTGACCCTTTCCTGATGGTTATACTCTTTGACAATATGGAAATATTGTCACGATAAGAAGAATAACATAAACAATATTTTGTATTAAAAATTGCATCTTTTGTAAAAGTAGCTTTGTCACAAAACAGAAAATGTGACAAAAGTCTTGGTTGTATTGTGATGTTATTGATGCTGTCTTGAGTGGGAATTAAATATAGTTTCAGTTTAAAATGTTTGTTTTGTCGTTTCGATTTCCACTTCGAAAATCGTTCACAAAATACAAATTGAACACTTTCTTAATTGAATGTATGAATAAAATGAAAATCAAAACAATAAACTAAACATATTTTAAACTGAAATTGTGTTTAATTTACATCAAAGATAATAAATAAGTCTTGGTATTAGTTTTTTTTTTCATTTTGTAACCAACTAGAAAAATAAGTCGTTAATTTCTTGTAATTTTCTAAAATACAAAGAATACAAGTTTTCCTTATAAAAAATGTTCCACATAGAAGACTTAGAAATATTGAAATACAATGCGACCAATCTTCTTACACATATTTCGAGATTTTTACATTCCATCAACTGCCTTCAAATTATCTCAAATTCATTTTCCTATCAAAAATTTAAACCCAAACCATTATAAAAATCATTAGTTTCTTAGGGATTGCATTATTGTTCGTTCTTTATTAAATACTACAATAATGTAAACTCAGTGTGTTTGCCAAAAAATGTCAGATTTTTACGTTACGCAAGTAAATAAGACAACAAAATATACAAAATGTATATTTAAAATATTTAATATTATTTGTCCTAATACTTATTTAAATCTAAACCGGCACTAGGGTTAATGTTAAAATGTTTTTGATAAGTCCTATTTTTTCTTGTACAGAATTTCTTTTTAAAATAAACAGCTTTGTATGTATCCTTGTATATAATGTATCCGGAAAGTAATATTAAGTTAAAAAAGTTAGTAAGAAATAACGTATAAAATAGCAACTGCAAAGAAGGTTTCTGCATCATTATTGGTAACTTCTAAAGAATTATCAAAACAATTTTTTTGGTTTGATTTTTGACCTATGCAAAATGTAGAGTGGCCAAGAGTTCCATTGCAAAAGATGTATCTACTACCTTCGATAGTTGTGAACAATTTTTGTGTTAAAAAATTTCAAAACTCATAATACTCAGTTTTACTCATATCACGAAGGCCAGGTAAAATAAGTAGCAAATAATATAGCTTCTTTTCTTGTAGACTAGTTAGCCATAGCCAATTTAAAAAAATGAAACGTTTTTTTTTCTCCTCAATTTTAGCATCATAAAACGCCCTATTAGACATTGCAGCCAAATACATCATATATCAGTTGTGTGCTATTGATTGATTTACTTTGCTAACCGCAAATCCCAAAATACTGTCAAATTCTTAGATACATGAAGTATAATTGATTTTGATAATTGGTGGCCTCACGTATACAAGAAGAGAGTCTGTTCAACTGAGAGTGCTGATGTCTTATTAGAGAGCGAGAATATTTGAATACGTCAAAGTATCGTTAATTTAAATATTCTTCTGACAACAAGGGTAATATTCACACAACAAAGTTTATTCATACGCTCAATGCTGATGATAATGCTGCTTACTACTATATTAATTGCAATGTCAGTAAAGTTGACCCACAAACCATTCAGCTTCCTAAAGCACAAGCTTCTCGAATGAAAAAAAAATTAAGGCCGTAAGAAAGCTGTAAAGTACGTTCCCCATAAATTTAAAGGTTTATTTGTGGATAGTATAAATTTTTCAGAGCACTATCATTAAAATATAAGTGTTGATAGTAACTTGTAGCAATCTTTAGAGTTGGAACAAAATATGCTGTAAAGTGTAATAATGAACTATGAGTTAAATATAAAAATAATTTTTTATAGAGTGAGTCTGTAATTTTATTGCAGAATAGTTCAAGTAGATGAAAAAACCTATATTAGAAATTTAAGAAAAAATTATCATTGCACAACACTATCAGAGATAATTGCTGGAAAGAAGCAACAGAATCACTTGAAAGAGAAAAGTAACGAACACTAACATATCAAAAAAGAAAACACCACAATTTAAATAAGAAGCCAAGGCAAAATGTGAAGAAAAGAAGAAAGCTTTTTTACAATACAGAACACTACAAACACAACAGACATACAACGTATTTCTAATAAACGAATTAGAAATGAAACGATTACTTTAGTTAGACAAGAGGGGAACACTGGCATAGTTTCTCATGGATAGTTTAACAGGTGGAACACGACTTCTACAGAACACAAAAAGAAATATGAAGAATGATCAGGGGACAACAAAAAGAGATGAACGAACTAAAAAAAACAATAACAAATAAATTGAATGAAATTATAACACTAGCAGAAGAACCACAAGGTTTCAGGTCGGAAAGATCTTGCACCGATGCTATATTTATAGTGAGGCAAGTGCAAGACAAATCATTAGAATACAACAAACCGGCATATCTATGTTTCGTGGACCTTACAAAGGTATTTGACCGGGTCAAATTAAAAGACTTACTGTACACTATTTGTACGCAAGAGAGATACCTTTAGGAATAAAAAAAAAACGATCGAAAATATCTACCAAAACAACACAATAAAAGTAAAAGTAGAAGAACTAACTAACTAAATTTACTTAGATGGAAATTGCAGCTGGGAAGTCAGATAATAAACCAAGTGATGGTGTTTAAATATCTAGGCATCACATTATCTAGCTACGGAAAGCTCAAAACCGAAGTGGAAGATCAAGTGAATAGAGCAAACAGAGCCGCAGACTGCCTAAATAAAACAATATGGAGAAATAAAAATATCGGAAAAGAAACGAAAGGCAGAATTTACAAAACAGTCATCAGACCAATAATGACATACGCGGCAGAAACAAGACCTGATACAGAGAGGACAAAAAGGATGTTAGAAACAGCAGAGATGAAAACACTTGAAAGGTGAAAAACATAAAAAACTGGGTAAGAAATGGAAGAGTAGAATGGAACGATCATATAAGCCAAATAACAACAAATAAAATAGAAAAGATTACAAGAGACGGTTCCCAATAGGAAAACGATCAGCAGGAAGACCACGAAAACGATGGAATGACAACTTACTGGAGGCACATTGAAAAACAGACAGAGTCATGTCTATGTAAAAAAGAAGAAGAAGAAGGAGAACACTAAGGATTTTAATATTTAGACTGTTATTAGCATACTTCTCGAAAGTAAGTTGATGACTTACACTATATGACTCGAGTCCCTTTCTGAAATAAGCTGTTCAACTAGTTTTCATACTGTACCAGACTCATTAAATATTTCATCTGCTAATAGGTGGAAATTCTGCAGGTCCTCTTTAAATACTACAAAAATATCTTTATCACTTCCATCTATAAAAAGAAGTATAATTTTCAATGAAAAAGTAGCGTGTTATGCTATGAGTACTAGAAAATACATTTAAAATTGTTTGTCGAAGTGCATCTTTTATTACTTATTGATTAAATAAAATCAATTGAAATCCTTAACTTCAAATTTTCTAATATAAATGGGTGACACTGTATAAAAAAATTAGTTAAAATAGAGCAAACGTCGAACGAAAGAAGTGGCATACAACGCCCATGGAAAATATGTGAAAATAATATACATGAAGTCCAAACTAACCATAAGATAATTCGTTATCTGTTAATATACTAAAATTTCCAATTTTAAAAATTCACCCACACCGTAAATCCATATCATGATCTAATTGTCTGTTTAATCTACAAATATAAATTTTAAGCAGCTGCGGAATCCTTTTTTATAGCGAAACATGGACCCTTCCAGAGGCAACGACACAAAGATTTAACCTAAATATCTCGAAAGCAAGCAAGAAAGTATTTCGTCGGATTGAATGATCCATTAATGATTAACCATTTATATGTATATAATATATATATATATATATATATATACTTCTAGCGGTTAATGTGGGCTCCGTACTAAAACGGTATTATACTAACTCCAGGAGAATATACGCCGTGTATATTATTATCTGAGTAGCGCTTTATGTAGACTCCGACCAACACGTCGGATCAAGTGGACTCCGTAACTGGATAAAACATTTTTGGGATCCGTATACAGCTTTTAGCGTACACAACTAAGCTCCTGCGATGTTGCCAGTAGTTGTATTAGTCGTAGATTTTCAAATTTTAGAGCAGGTACATTTTAGAACTTAAAATTTATTTAAATATCCACCAGGTTAGTCATCGAGGAATTCCAAGAATATTTGGCTACTGTTTTTAAATATATTATAATATAAATTGTTAATATAATTTTATTTTATTTTTATGTTTAATAAGCACTTTGATAATTTAAATTACTTGCTCTAATTATTTTCAAACTTTAGTATCCATTATAAACTTATTAATGCTAATATATAGCATTATTTTATAGCATTCTAATATTTTAGCTATGGATTAAATCCGAATAGCTTTTTGATATTACTTTACTTTCTCGGAGACATTATATTGTAACACAAGGATCTTATTAAATTACCAAAACCTTCCTTTCATATTTTATTCACTTATAAGGGGCAGCACTAACATCAGTAAGATAATAAGGCGTACCTATAGTTCTGGGCAGCTTAATAAAAAACTTGAATGTAGCAATTTTATTGGTTTCGGGACTGCTAACTGGATTGGGGAAGCAGGATATCAGCATTAAGTTAATGCATATAGGAATTGTTGCTTGACGGTTGAAATATCAAATACCAGAAGGTACGACGGTGGCAGTCTAAGAAAGCAAAGCAAAACAACTTAACTATTATTAGACAATATCATATTTCCTAATAAACTAATATTCACTTTATAACGAGACAAAAAGATATCGAAACAGTATGTACATACCAACGGGTTTCCTATGTCGGCATCCAGCAAAATTGTTGTAATATTAATACGGGAAACAAAACCTTGAGAGAGAAATTGGCCCCAAGAAACTCTGCCTTAATAAACAGTCGAATAAAATACAGATTCTCGATTTAAATAGTCAAAAAATTAAAGAACAATTTATTAAAATAGAAACAGCGCCGATTTACGATGTAATCCATTAACGGCCCAAGGTACAAAGCAGCTCCTAGTTATGCTGATGATTACATCTATAAATATGTAAACGACATACTGAACAAAGTCCAGAGAGCACGAAAAAAGTTTCAAGTAAAATCAACGAAGTGAAAACCAAATACCAGCGCATAAACATAAGAGACCGTCAGTAAATTTAGATACAACGTTAAAGTCAACAATTTCAATTTCGAAAGTATGGAAGACATTAAATATCTTAGAACAATAATCGCAGTTGGTAATACTACCACTGAAGGAGTTTAGAGCATAATACAAGCTTTAGACCTATTTTTATGTACGGATGCGAATCATTACAATGACTAAAACAAATAAAACAGACTTCAAATATTGATAGATAATTGATAGGGAATAAGCACATCTATAGATAAGAATGAACAGATCATACAAGGTGGATAGCAAGGATTTCGGATTGGAGCCCAATAGGAAGGAGAAAAAGAGGTAAACCCCGAAGATCATGGAGGGATGAAGTGGACGAGGCCATGGAAAAACGAGACCTTAGAGATGGAGAATGGCAGAACAAAGAGGACTGGAGACGTTGGCTGAAAGAAGGAAGGCGGCGACAGCTGTAAAAATCCTTATATAGATAGATAGATAGATAAGAATGAATAACATATCTTAGATAAATAAGCGAAACAAAAGAAACTGTGTATAAACTTGAAATTTCAGAAATAATAATTAAATGAATTAATGTAAATCGTAGGAAAATACAAATAAGAGGAGCCACGACACAGTGAAAAACTAGAAATCTTATGGAAAAATACAATAAACTATTACATTTGCTCTTTAGCACCGTGAGAAGATCAAAATTCAAATCTGCATACATAATTATATTAAAGAAAAGTTAATAAAAACTTCTGTTCGTCAGCAGCCAGAGAAATTACACATTATAATATATTGAATAATGCTTTTAGCTTAAAAAAACGGTGTTATAGTCAATAACAAGAAAACCAAATAAAAGTTGAAATCGTAGGCTTCCACGGCCAGAGTCAGAATTATAGTTTATTCGTCTTCCGGGTTTGGACCGTGTCATTTGTGAGTGACCCAAAAGTGGGTTCATCTCGACGTTTCGCTACAATTGTATGTAGCTTCTTCAGGAGAACAAAAAAGAAAAAGAAAGAAAGAAGAAAACAAAAGAACAGGAAGATGGGTAGTTAGCAACGGTAACTCAGTTACTCAACGCAACCAGAGGCGAATACTAACTACCAAGATGGGCATTTGGTCACAGTAACTCAACTCAGTAACAGTTGAGTTACTGTGACCAAATGCCCATCTTGGTAGTTAGTATTCGCCTCTGGTTGCGTTGAGTAACTGAGTTACCGTTGCTAACTACCCATCTTCCTGTTCTTTTGTTTTCTTCTTTCTTTCTTTTTCTTTTTTGTTCTCCTGAAGAAGCTACATACAATTGTAGCGAAACGTCGAGATGAACCCACTTTTGGGTCACTCACAAATGACACGGTCCAAACCCGGAAGACGAATAAACTATAATTCCAAATAAAAGTTCATTAACAGACAAAAGGTATGATATATAATGGAGCATTAATGTAAGAATAAAACCATATACTTTTGAAGGATTGGAGCTATTTAGATATCGCTGATAACTTTGTCACATAAAAGATAAAAGCGAAAATGCATGTAGCAAACCATAGACATATAGTACAAATAGACTGAATACTGCCATACATTCACGTTTCCGCAATGCGACAGAGAAAACTGACGAAAAGCAATATCTGTATCTTTTTCTAATGGGACGGGTTTATCGACCACGTGACCTTCTCATTGGTCATTTAGGTCACGCGTTCGATAAACCTGGTAAATTAGAAAGAGATGCAGGGACTGCTTTTCGCCAGTTTTCTCTGTCGCACTGAGGAAACGGACCTGTATTGCAACAGTCAGTCTATTTGTATTTTATGTATATGTAGCAAACTGATATCCCCATATCACTATTAAATCTACAAAAAGAAGAAACTGCAATATAAACAAAATTTGTTTAGTACGTGTCTAGAGAAGAACTCTGAATTTCGAGATAGAAACGTCAACTACATGTGTAATATAAAAATCAAATTTATTCTTTTAACCAAAATGTTCACACCAAGCTTTAATGTATTTAAATATCCGGTAGCTCAAACTACTTGTGTGCTATAATAGTATTCAGTAATCCATCTCAATATGTCTGACTTTATTTTTTTTTTAATTTTTTGGATAGAATGAAAGAAATATGCCACAATATTTATTATGTACTACATATTTTATTTGACGCTTCAATGTTCAAATAGGAGTTCGTTCTTAAAAGTGTACAATATTATCTTTACAAGGTGTTACGTATAAGATGTTATTTATGTTTTTACTTTATCTAGTTGGTCATAATAATCAATTAGTTCGCGGTTGTTTCGCACTCTGTATTGATTTGTAATATTATCAATAACAGGTTTATATATTTCTCTAATAATTCTTCTTTCTGCGATGCTCAATCGGCTCTTATTTTGTTTTTTCGTCGTCCATGTTTCATGTTTTAATTCTCCCCGTATAATTAGCCCATTAACAGAGAGTCATTCCATCCAATAAGAGTGGAGGCTGCTCAGTCATCAAAGACAATCATTCCATCCAGTAAGGATGAAGACTGCTTAGTCATCAAAGACAGTCCTTCTATCCAGTAGGGGTGAAGGCTGCCTAGTCGTCGTAGAGACAAGTGCTATCTGCCAAACAAGAGAGTCGTGTCTTGGTTAAGGGGTAGCTGCCCTTTGCGCTATCGCCGATTCTTTTGTGGTTGCTGTATGTCAACGGGTAAGGTCAGCCTACATATCTGTTGCTAAAATTACTTCGCTGCTGTAACGAGTACCATTTACTGGTATATGAATTTTGTTACCAATTTATCTTATGTGCTAAATAAACTCTAATAAATCTTTTACCGCGAATTAAAAAACATGTTTTAACCTTTACGTTTATCTAAATAAATATTTACTATATTGTATAATAGTTGTTTATTATGTTTGTTTTATTATTTGTATCTCTATAGGTATAATTTAGAATATAATATTATTTGTCTTATATACAAAATCATACGATTTGCGTTACATTGATATTTATGTGGCAATTAGCTATAGAGTCATTAGTCTTTCCTGTCATATCATATTTTCCTTAATCAACAAACCATAATCAAGCGGTTTAATTTGTATAGTACAATATCCCAATTCGTCTCATAATATTTAGTTTTCAAAACAGCTGTTACGCTAATAATTCGTTCACCTTTGTTAAAGCACTTTGGGTTATGACTACTTTTTCTTGGCTACGCAATTTTAGTTTTTAAATTACAGTATTTATTGATATGTTATTGATACGTTATGCAAGTGTTGAGGAATAGTTTGGGATTGATATATGAGGTTGTGAAATATTAGGTATTGTTGATAACTGGGTAGTTGTTATATTTTTATCTGTGTATGTAGTTTGAGAACTTGGGAATAATGTTAAGGGTGATATTTGAGATAGAGTTAATATTGGTATAATTAATTAAGTAGGTATAGTCGAGGATTGTAAGGAAAAGAACTTCGCTGAAGATGCTGATGTGATCAGGACGTCATGTGTGGAAGAGTATTAACTACTGTATTTATAGTAGTAATTGGCACTGTTGTTGTAAAGTTCTGATTTGGATTTGTACAGAATGACCAATTTGCTACAAAATGGTCAGATTTTTTACAATAGTAACACATCTGTTTTCTAAAGATAAGAAAATACGATTAGATGTTTGATCGTGGTTTCTGACAATTGAGGGAGGAATTAATGTAGCTTTCAAAGAAAAGATAAATGTATGTCTTGGAAAGCTCAATATATATCTATATACTGGGTTTGTTGTACCTCTTCGTAAAAAATTAATTGGTGGTAATAAATTGAGGCCTAATTTTTTAAGTTCATATTCTATGAAAGTGTGATAAATACTAGGACAAACATTAGAGATCAGTAATCTTTCATTTGGTGTAATTAAGCGTCGAGCATAAATTATTTGATGATTGATAGTTATTCTTTCGTTGTCAGCCTTCATGACAGTTTTTTCTAATTCTTCACTAGCTAGATAAATACAAATACGGTGATTTGAAATGCATAATGAAAAAATGTATATATCTTGGTTCTATAATTTTTCACAGTGTAAGTAGATATTGGAATTTTGGAATTGAATTGATTAACGCTACAGAATATGAAGAAGTTTTATATGATGTCAATAACGTTTGGGGCCTCTACGCCACTGGACTATTAACATCATCCATTTTCGTTGTTTAATGACATCAGGTTATATAAATAATATGAACTTGTTTTGAAGTAAGTATCTAATTAGATTAAAATTCCTTACCGATTTTCTCCATTGTTATTCTCCATTGTAATTTACGGTATCACAACAATTTATTACACTTTTAATATTAACTGGATATAAATAAAAGCACAAAAACTATGTGCGATTAGACTGGTAATTAAATAAATCTAGCTTCGACGAAGGTTCAAATCGTTGTCTCTTATTATTTTCTTTTCAAATATTCGGAGTTCTTCCTCACTTGCTTTAGTCATTTGCTATTACTCGTATCCATGTATTAAAATTGGTTTGAAATTAGTAGCAATATTATTTCTCCGAGAAAGTGAAGAATATCTATCTGCTATCCAGATTTAATCCATAGAATAAATATTGGAATGCTATAAAATAATGCTATTAGCACCAAAAAAATTTGCTGATAATCAGTAAAAAACTAAATAAATGTCCTTTAACATGCAAAAAAAGATGATATAGAGTAGAGCATAATGTTACAATAAACCCATATCATTTTAAAACATTGCAGTATTTAGTATATCGTAGATAACGTTCTCACATAAGAAATAAAAATGAATATTTAGGTAGCTAACTGATGCATATATTATAACCCTTATAACACTTTTAAATCCAGAAGTCTAATAGGAATCTATAAAATCAGGATATATAAGAAGATAATTAAATCAGTGCTACTGTGTGGATATGTGACGAGAACACTGTCAAAACAATGTAAGTAAAACTCAAGTAGTAATTAGATCAGGATTGCTAGAAATGTCATCGGAAGTATTTTCCAACTTATATAGGTCCGAGTACTAACCAATACCAAACGGAACTAATGCCAAGGTCAAACACATATACAAAGGTAGCAACGTCGTACACGAAACTAAATCTCAACGCCAAAGTTGCGCCAAGCTTGCGCTGGCTATATCCAAAGGCTCTCTAATAACTGCATTGTCAAGCTAAATTGGGAGGATCGAGAAAAAAAATGCCCTTAGGACGTCCACGAATGAAGGAGGGAAGTAACATATGGTCAGATTTAGGAATAATGAGACTACCTACATCTTATCAACACATCCCTGTTCAATCACATGCTATCCTACCTACAATCAACAACTTATTTGTTAGGGATTATTAAATCAATTACAAGTAATCAAATGAACTAGACTTAAAAAAGTTATCCCAGGAAAGGCACTTCAGAAATAGGGAAATAAATTTTTACGTCATTTACGTGGCTGAGTTTTCAATACTAATGAGGAGACAAAAAGAAGAAAAAGTAATAGAACCTTGTTGCGTTCTGACTATACGATGACGATGACCTTTATATAACATATAGGAAGAAAGAGAGACGAATGTCTATGTTCAATCTAGAACTCGCTAGTTTTTCTCCATTTCGAATTGGGTTTGTATATGTATTACTATAGAAAATAAACGGAAGAGAACTATAATTATGAAATTTTATCTAAAATGTAAAATCAATAAACAAATTATATATACAAAAAGATTATATAAATCCCTAATATTCACACATTAAAATATGCCCGATAGAAGTGTCTTCTAAAAATACATGAGCGTTCGAGAACGTTTACCTTTTGTAGAGCCACCTGAGTTATTCATAACTCAGGTGGCTTTACAAAAGGTAAACGAATGAGCATAAAAGCACAGCTGTTTTTAAAACTTAATATTATTAGACAAATTGTGGATATCCATTACCGCTTGTCTATAAAATGAATCAGAAGACTATGCTAACATATGATACGACAGGAAAAACGGCAATGTAAAGCAAATATGATGATTTTGTCACAGCATAAGAATATTGCCTCGTACTGTTATATAGCAATTTGTTGTCACAAGTTTATAGTTTTTCGAAAAATGAACTCAGATTTAAATATTTAAACTTCAAATAAAATATAAAAACCTATTTAACCTTATTCCCAGCATTATTCTTAAACACTGACATAACGTCACAAGAAAATAATTTTAAAAAATCATTGCGAAATTCAAAATTTATACCGGTATCTCAGAAAATAATAATATTTGTATAAAGTACAGTCATATTTTGAGATAAAATCTTCAATTCAGAGCAAAAAACTGAGCACACAAATATTTATTATTTTATGTACCATGTTGTAAAATAAGTATACTCAAAACAAATAAATATTATCTACCAAGTGTTCTACTCCAGTTTAATATCTTCTTCTTCTTCTTCTTCTTTCTTCTTTATAAATAGGCTTAGTGCCTGTTTTACTTCGGTTTTGAGCCTCAATTGACGTTGTCTGACCATCTTTTCCTCGGTCGTCCCAATGATCTCCTTCCATTTGGCGATTTGTCTCTTGCTATTCGTACTATTCTATTTTCTGTCATTCCTTCGAAGTGTTGATTCCATTCCGCTTTTTTCTTTTGGTCCATGCGTTTATTTCCTCTAAACCACATCTCGCTCGTATTTCTTCACTTCTTACTCTTTCTCTTAGAGTTTAGTTTATTTTTCGTAAGACTTTCATTTCTGTTGTTTCTAGCAGTCTTTGTGTTTTCGCCGTATCTGCTCTTGTTTCCGCTATGTACGTCATTATCGGTCTTATTGTTGATTTTTATATCCTCAGTTTAATATCAGTTTAATATCAATGCATAAAATATTATAAAAATTTCGTCATAGTTGTAAATTTATATTAGATAAAACCAAATGTAGAGCATATAGTGAAATCTGAATATCTTAGAATAACTATAACGAACGAGAACATTATTGATAAGGAAAAGCCAGGCCCATCTCTAAGAAAGTGAGAAAGCAATTGGCAAAAGCAAAGGGTACTTTGTACTAAAGTAGCCATACTCTAAAGCATAAGCATGTCATTTTCTACTCTTTTAGTAAGTGATGGATCCGACCGTTACTTGATAAAAATTTATTTTATCTAACAATAAAAGATGTATGCGTTTACACGTTATAGTTTGTAACTGAATAAGTTAAGGACGGGATAATTGTTTGTCTCAAGTTGGCCATTCAGAATTATGTCTTTATTTTTTAATTTGCTAATTTCCATAGATTCTACTTTTCATAGAATCTAAAGGTAGCTTCAGGGCTTTATTATAAATATACTTTTTTAGGAATGAAAATACGTAAATAGAACCTGGAATATGCATGTAACGTAACCTTTGATCTCTGAGATAAACCCAACTCATGAACAATGGCGCCGATATATGTAGTTAAAATTTTGTACACCTATTTTAACCGTTTATTTCCTTATTATCCATATATGAGTTGTGACCGATATTACAAACTCATTTATTTTTCACAAAGAGACTCTACATATATTAACTACATTTATTACTATACAAATCTGATCGAAATATTGTCTAAAAGTAACAGTATGTAAAATTAAAATTTTTAATGAAAAGTAAAAGATTAGCCATATTTTATAGGGTTTAAAGATCGGCCAAATCGGCCTTTTTAATGCCAACTATCCTAATTATGTCTATAAACATTAGAGAAGGGAATATCCAGAGATAAAGATAGGTACTTTACTTTACTTAACTTTATCAGACATATGCGGTTAACACAAACGTGACGTATTTCTAGTGCAGGAAACACATTGAGGGCCAAACATAGGCAAACAAGAAAAGAAAAACTTAAAATGAGAGGGGACAAAACCAGTCAGCTAACGGAATCTTTCAACGGTGTTGAGCTTGGATCTGCTATCTACGTATATACCTAATGAACAATATTTATGCTCCTGACTAAAGATCTGAGCACAAAACTAATTCTAAAATTTGGATCAAAAATACAACAATGGCTTGTATTGTCCGGGTATGCCTACAGAACAGAAGATTTTTCGTATCATTCAATGGTAAAAATAACAGATGGAAAACGCAGAAGAACGGTCTCCTTTGGGGTAGCGTAATGGTACCTACACTGTATAATATTTACACAACCCATACCAGTAAATACTAGGACTTTTATTATGTAGACGATACATCGATATTGTTGCACAACCAAACACTTTTGTTGCTGAAGTATAGAAAAATCTAAATCATACTTTAAACACAATAAAAATAGACTATGAATCAATTTTAAGCCAAACCTCAGAAAAAGTCAGATGTCCTGCTTTAATGTCCCTAACAGAATTGCTTTTAAAAATCTAAACATCCAATAGTGTCATGAAATTTTTAAACTCTGGACTTGCTATAAATACCTTGAAGATAGTTTGTATCACACTTTGTCATTCATAGAACATTGTTTAAAACTAAAAAGCAAACTGAGGACCAGAAAAATAATCTCTGCAAACTTGTCAGCTAAAAATGAGAAGCATCCTTTCATCATTAAAACGTAGACGCTTGCACTCTATGCTTCTGCTACCGAATATACCTTGCAAGTATGGATGACACCAACACATATTTAACACGTAGATTTAGCTATAAATTAGACAGCCAAATTCAGCGAATATTAAGACACACACACACATCCATACATAAGCTCTACAATATCGTAGCTATCAATTCACCTAATATCCGAAGATAAGTAGCTAGACTGCTAGAGAATAAAAGATACAAAGTCTAGAATCGCAACATCCACTCAACGAATACCAGCTCAATTTATGACTACAATCGAGAAAAAACTGACCAAAGATTATTGCAAATTTGACACTAACTCCACGTTTATTGATTACATATTACCCCTAAATAGCAGATAAAACATTTAGAAGTATGTAATATTGGTGAACTGGTACATTCTTCTTATATAAATTAAGCATTCTTCCCTCTTTTGTGCACTACTACCAATTTTTACATAAAAATATCTATTTTTGCACTTAAATATTTATTTTAAGATAACCTATCCAGAATTATATGTAGTACACAGATAAAACCAGAAATAAAATAATAAAGAAGCAGTATACAAGATATCGTAAAACAATAGATTAACTAAAAGTTCTTATTAATCGTATTCTTAAATAAAACGTATAAAGACATATTCATGTTAACAAAATACATTAGGAAATATTCGCATATGAAAAAACACGTCCAACTTGGTAATGAAATCCTTTTGTATTTATAAAGCTATTTTTAGAATAGCAGATACCTACCAAAAACAGGTATTTGGTATTATACATATCTATTACATATTGTCAATATGATCGCCAACATTCATAACGGATAGGCACATCAAGAAGAAGAAGAAGATTACATATTGTAATGCGTATGAAAAGGAGTCCGTATGAACCGTTTAAAATATATAAAATATATATATCAAGAACGCTGGCCTAAGTGCATAGTTGCCAAACTATCAGAGCTTACTTAAACCGATATTCCTATGGTTCCAATATACAGTGAAAAAGATCTGAACGACCCTATAATATATACACGTGAACTAAGCGAAATACATTTATGATACAGGGGTACTTATGAGCTCCAAAATTTTATTAAGAATTATGAAACTATACATCTTAACGAATCGACAGAGCCAATATTATGGAATGGTCATGTGAGCTCCGTATATCGGTGTCCACTTGACCACGGAGCTCACTTGAACCTGAATTTTAACATGGGCGGAGTTCACTTTATGCCGTAAATATATATATATATATATATATATATATATATATATATATATATATATATATATATAGGTATATAACGGTATAAAAGTACATTCTAACCGAAAAGTATGCAAATATTGTTAATCATTAATTCATTAATATAACAAATATGATTAAAATATGCCCCTAAAACTTGTATATCAGAAAAAAGTTAGGTGCAAAATGGAAGCAAAAATACACTTTCATATTTCTATTTTATAACTTTTATTTTAAAAACTAAGGAAACGAAGGACTTGGTGTACTAATATTTTTATATTTTTTGTTAAAATGTAACACGAAACAATAATAGGATGTAACATGGTGATTAAAAAAGTACTGAATAAGTTTTACCCCTTCTCTTTTTAATTTGTTAAACTATTGTTTAAAGAAAAAGCTGCTTTGGGTTATCCGGAGTATTTCAATAAAGTTGACATACTTATTTATCTATCATTACGAATATTTTAATTTAACTAATATTTTTCCCTAAACTCGTGAGTAATTCTGTCGTACAAAAAACTAAAAACTCACCTCAAAGAAAGCTTCCAACCGGATTTCCTTATCTCGCGCGCACAATCACTTCAAAATTTGTTGCGATATGGACGGAAAACTAGCTATTCTCGCGTTTTATACGTAAACGCGGTTATCCGCAACCATCTAGGACGTAGGGATCTGCCATTGAGCTTTCGACCTGTTTCGAAAACGTCCCTGCCGTACGTCGAATTTAAGATCGGAATCGGGTGAAGCTTTCGCGATGTGTCGGAATTGGTCGGTTCAAAAATTAAACTTGATTAAAAGCTCCAAAAACGATACTAATCGTATTGTTCGCGAACCAGAGAATAGCAAATAGAGAGTTTTTTTTAAGAGAATGGATGAATTGCGGCGTGTTTGATGTCAGATTATATTCAAACAGCAAAGCCTTTACTATTTAAAAAGAATAAACTATGTTAATACACTTTAATTCTTTAATGCTTGTACAATAAATACTCTTTTTATATAATCTCGAATAAAATAGTAAATATACTGCGTGTCATTAAAAAGAAGACACTTAAAATTTTTGGCATTTTTTTTTATTTTTGCGAACCCTACAAGAAATCGATTATCATTAGATGCATATAATGTTTAAAAATATATTCTTAAGAAGTATGCAATGAGTTCTTAAATAAAAAACGTCAAAATAATTTTTTTCCAAAATGATTATTTTAATGGAAAATGTAATAAGTTAAAATTGTAAATTTTTTCTTTTTTCTTTATAAAAATTAAAATAAAGTCATGATTTTTAATATTCTTTATTATCAGCTCTATTTTTAATTACATTTCTCATTCGACATTAAATTGATCAAATTCTGGATACAGCCTTAAGGAAAAGCTTCCCATTCTTTCATGAGCGCCAACCTCATAAGCTGCTCACAATTTATTGGAGCAGGTATTCTGTTTCTTACTCTTCGTATAAATTGATCTCAAATATGCTCAATCAAAATAAAATCTGGGATTTGAGCAGGTCAATTCATTTTTGGCACACCGATAGTTTCCAGGTATTACGTTCCTATCCTGGCTACGTGTGGCTGTGCGTTCTATTGCATGAAAATAGAGTTTTCGCCCACAAACCCAGCAAAAGGTACAACATGCTCGTCTAGAATTTCAGTAATGTATTGGTGATCATTCAATGGTCCTCTATTAATTAATACGAGATCAGTACGGCCTTCGAATTAATTGCATATCCAAAACATTACCAAGTCTCCTTCAAACGCAACACATGCTCATTGACCACAAGCAGCATATTGTTAGAGATAGAATCAAAAAATAGGTCAACAACGTAAGGATGCAGAATCCAAAGAGAAACTACTGCACTAAAAACTTATAGAGTACCCCTAGTAAAGTCATGAATAGCAAATGACAAGTAGAGTAAACAAACTTACTGATTGTGGAGCGCGGAATCCAATATCCGACAGGAGAGGAATAACTGTAGATCACAGGGCCTCCCAGGTCATAAACCAGAGAAATCCCTGTACACTTAAGACATAAAATTGAAAATAGCAACCTGGAATGTCAGACGTCTACACAAGTGGTAGATTGACAAACGTACTGCTTGAAATAGAAAACCTCCAAATTAATGTTTTAGGTATAAGTGACGTACAGTGGACAGGTTCAGGCAAACAAATTACAAATAATGGAACCATGTATTATTCAGGTAACAACGAGGTCAGTAATTGCTATGGTGTTGCTATCTTAGTTGCAAAAAAGGTCAATTACTCTGTAAGAAGTTTTACTCCTTATTCTGATAAGATCTTATCAATACAAATTCAGTCTAAAATAGGTATAGTAAATGTTATTGAAGTTTATGCTTCTACGACAGATAAAGATGACGATGATATCGAACTATTTGACCATGATTTGGAACAAGTCTTAAAATCAATAAAGAAACATCACACTACAATAGTAATGGGCGAATTCAATGCCAAATTTGGCCAGAGAAGAGTGGATTGATGTGTGGGGAAATATGGTCTACGAAATAGAAATGAACGTAGTGACCGTTTGATACAATTTTGTTAGATCGAATAATTTCTAATAGCTAATACACTTTTTAAGCTACCAAAAAGAAGATTGTATACAAGGAAATCTCCCAGTAATACAACGAATAGAATAATCTGAAATTAAATTCAGTTTATCCTCATTAGACAAAGATTCGACTACGTTTATCAAAATGCTACGTCTGGTCGACTCTTCTATATGCAGTTGAAACGTGGACCCTTAAAACATCAACCGTAAATAAATTGGAGGCCTTTGAAATGTGGATCTATCGGAGAATACTCAAAATTTCATGGACATCGCATACCTCAAACGAAGAAGTGCTGCATAGAATAGGCAAGGAAAGAGAACTTTTTAACACAGTAAAAGTAAGAAAAACATCATACCTAGGCCACATACTGAGAAATAATAAGTACCAATATGCCCAACTTATAGTGAAAGGAAAAATAATCGAGGGAAAGAGAGGTCTAGGAAGGAAAAGACTATCATGGCTCAGAAACATCCGACAATGGACAGGGCTAAATTTTGAACAGCTAATAAGAACAGCTGAAGATAGAGAAGAGTTTAAAATTGTAGTAGCCAACCTCCATTGAGGAGAGGGCACTTTAAGAAGAAGAAGACAAAGATTTCTTATTTGTATACTGTCTGCCAAAATTCACCCTGAAGCAGACATCAATTCAGACCATAACCCCCCAAGTAGTCACATTACGAACCAAATTGAAACAGATTAAAAAACCCACACAAAGTAGAATTGATATATAGAGATTAAGGGACCCATAAACAAAGAAGCAAACTGTAAAAACTCTTACTGAAAATCTACCTAATGCCTAAGAACTAAATAACAGAAGCTATAACATTGATTAAAAATGGGAAAATATAAAAGCAGCAATAAATAAAAACAGCAAATGAAAACTTGAAACCAAACAAAAAAAACATAAAAACTGGATGACTAAAGAAATACTACTATTAATTAATGAAAGAAAATCATTTAGAACAAAAAAATCCAATTAAATATAATGAAATTGATGGATTAATTAAAAATAAAATAAAAGAAGCTAAGGAGTAAATGAGCAGTGCCAAGAACATGCATAACAGAATTAGAGAATTAACATGAATGAGAAAAACACTGCAACTCAGAGATGAAAGTGGTGCACTTATAACAGATATAAACCAAAAAATGTAGAGATGGACACAATAAAGAGCACAACTTTTTAAAGACAAAGAGGGAACAGAAGCACCAAAATAATTTAAGGATGATACTGAGCCTGACATTATACGAGAAGAAATTGAACATGCAATGAAACAAGCTAAAGGTGGTAAATCTGCCAGGCCTGATAAAGTTCCTATCGAATTACTCAAAATTGTGAATACTGAATCTATTCATGTTCTTTTGGATCTATTCAATACCATATATAGAACAGGTATAATAACTAAAGAATGGCTCCAATCAACATTCATACTGCTTCCCAAAAAAGCCAATGCAAAGGAGTACAATAAACATCGCACCATAGCCTTAATGAGTCATGTCTAGAAATTGTTTTTAAAATTAATTCACAAAAGAATACATAAGAAATTAGATGAAGGCATAAGTAATACACAAATGGGATTTAGAAAAGGACTGGGAACACTGGGAACACGAGATGCACTGTTTGCAGTAAGGGTTCTTTCGCAGAGATGCTTAGATATAAATCAGGATTTCAGGCCTGTTTCATTGATTTTAGAAAGGAATTTGACAGAGTCTAGCATAATCAGGTCGAAGAAATTTTAATAAATAAAAACATAGACAGTAGATACATTAGAATCATATGTAACCTCTATTGGAACCAAACAGTAAAAGTGAAAGTTGAAAATGAACTGACCGTGGATATCCAGATACGACGTGGGGTCCGCAAAGGGTTTTTCACTCTTGTTATTTAATTTATACAGTAAAGCCATCTCGGAATTAGCGCTTGCCGAGGTCAGTGAGGGCCTTATAATAAACGGTGAGTCACTTAATAACATAAGATATTCAAGTTTATGGTATTTACAAAAGCACAAAACATCAAAGTAATACTAGATAATACAGAAATTGAACAGATACCGTCGTACAAATACCTTGGAGCATGGGTCACAGAAGATACTGATCACACAAAAGAAATAAGATGCCACATTGAAATTGCATGATCAACTTTTAATAGAATGAGAAAACTTTTTTGTAATCGCGATATCAATATATCGCTCCGGAGAAGAATGCTTCGATGTTATATTTTCTTTACCCTTTTATATGGGGTTGAAGCTTTGACACTTAAAAAATCCAACATTAAAAACCTAGAAGCATTCGAAATGTGGTGTTACTGACGTATTTTGAAAATATCATGGATGGATTGCAAAACAAACGAACAAGTTCTCGAACAACTAGGAAAACAATGCGAAGTTTTATATTCCATAAAAATCAGGAAATTGGAATACTTGGGGCACATTATAAGAGGTAAAAAATACCAATTACTAAGGAATATAATGCAGGATAAAATCAGAGGCAGAAGAAGTGTAGGAAATCTCGTGGCTACACAATCTCCGTTAATAGTTTGGATGCAGTTTAATTGAACTATTCAGGCGCGTAACTAACAAACTTATAATTGCCAGAATGAATTACAATCTCCGATAGGAGCGAAACTTGAAGAAGAAGCATATTGTTCCCCATGTCTTCTGTACATTTTGATGTGACCCTCTTAGCAATATAGAACCATCCTGGACTTATCACTAAATAAAACATTTTTCCAATCTTCTATCTTTCAATACTTGTGGTCTCTAACAAACTTAAGTCGGCTTTATCGATGTGCTGCTGTTAACAAAGGTCCTGTTGCTGGGCAGCGAGCCCTTAAACCAAATCCCTCAACGAATAAAAACGGTTTTGGATTGCTGGTATGTATTTTGGACTACAGAACAACTGACACCATGCTGTCTGGCCACTTCTCTATCACTAATTCCATTATCAATCAAAGTAACAATTTGAAAATATCCAAGTTCATTCTTTTAACAACTGTACACTAATAAACGATTTAAAAAAAATAAAATAGCCATATTCCAAGAAAAACCATGTACAAACAACACATGCATATTCCGAAGTCATAAAATTGATATCAATTCTGCTAATTTATAGCCCTTAATTTACTTGTCGGCACCAGTGGCGGAATATAAAATTCTATATGGCCTCTTTTTAATGACGAGCAGGGTAGATGATCATTTTACAATTTCTCTGAGCTTATTTTTTATCAAAATTTAAACATATGGATAACACTACCTCTAAGCGGAAAATTCACTCATCCCAGATACCTACGGTAACAAAACGATGGAGCTTTGGTGGGACTCTTTCCGTATTATCGAGCACTAGGTAACTTGGTATGTTAGAGTATCTTCCGAAAATTTTCGTACACATCTGGATGTTGCGAGGAGTGCAGCTTTTAGCATTGCCTTTTTTTCTAATATTATTTATATTATGATTTCTAATTTAAATCTTATTTTATATAGGGATAATTATTACTCTTCTTCATTTTTCTATCTATTTATTTTTTGTATTCTCGAATTTACCTTAACTGGAGTAGTAATTTTATTCCAATTTTTTTATCTTAAAATGCTTTCTAGTCCGATACTCCCATTAATTGTATATTTTCAAAATCTACTATTATTTGTCTATATTGATTCTGTCTCGTTCTAGACGTTTCTCGGTCTCTCTATTATTGTCACCCATTTTACAACATTAAAATATGCCAACCTAGAATTATCTATTTCTGTCTGTCCATTCGTAAACACAACTCCTCCAGTATTATATATTATGTAACTCCTTACAATCCAAGACTGGTATTAAAAAAGAGGACGAGAGCAAATATGTACTTCCAGTTTCATGCCTATATCAGAACAGATAGAATGACAAATAAGATGTTGAATGGAATCTTATAATCCAAGAATGGTATTAACGATGAGAAACTTAATCTTGGACTTCCTGTTCCAGAGTTGCAACCGAAAGTACCGTCGCCAAAATAGTACAAGCGATAAATTATTCGACACGCCTTAGCCAGATGAGAACAAATATATATTTTATGTCCATTTATCCATCCGTGAACACAACTTCTCCGTTATTAGAACAGATATGAGGTACTGCATGATAGCTTATAACCTGAACCTACTTTCTAGTGACATTTTAATGCAATTATTAGTTTTATTGGTAATAAGCTAAAATTTAAGTATAAAATAAGTTTATATTTGTCATTTCGATTTTCACTTGTGAAATCATTATTAAAATACAAAACAGCAATAAATTTTATTTTTTGTTACCTGTTGAAAAACTCTTCTAATAATTTTTTTTTGTCTGGTTCATTCACATCGGCAATTCAGACATCTATTATACATTTTAAAGTAGCTGATTTTAAAATAATAATGCCAATATTATTGACTTGCGTTTCTGGGACGACTTTATCGTAAGATATTTCATTAGCGTTCATTAGTTTTATGAAAATTAGGTTGATTAGAATTTTGTGCATATGGAGTAATTTGATGATTTTTTTGGAATCTAGGGGGCTGAAATGTCCCTCTTGGATTATTGTTGAATTGCTGTTGTTACAAACGCATTTGATTCGGCCTTAAGACTGGCTGTGGCCATTGGGGCTTGGGCACCTCAGGCTGCCATCAAGTAGGAGCGGATGTATGAGTTAAATTGGGTCTATGTTGTTTGTGAAGTCGTAGATAGTTTATTAAAAGAAGATAAGAAATAATTATGAGTTTTTTGGAAATATCTAATGTTATTTTCTTCCTGCATATATTGGATAGCAAGAGTGAGATTCGGTGGTCTCATGGATCGAATTGTTGATCCTAGGGGTTCTCTTAGGCCTGACAAAAATGTAGTCAGAGCTTGTTGTTGGAAAACTTATTTTTTAATTCTTTTAACTTTCTAGTTTTCTGTGTGTAATTCAATATGATTTGAAATAATATTTAACAGACATAACTTTTTTATGAAATTGATGAGGGTTCTCGTTTGGAGCTTGACGAAGATTGACTAAATCTCTAGTTAATGAGTTTTCGTTACGTTGGTCTGCAAAATTTTGGACAAGCAAAATTTTGAACTGCAATACAATAATGTTAATGTATCGTAATTTGCAGAATTTATGCTCAGTGTGTTAGGTGATAAATATGAAGATAGCAAAAAAAATAAAAAAAAATAGTGGAATAAAATTACAATACAAAAAAGTTATTAAAAATACCTTTTATGATTTTGTTTTGTCAGTTTAAAATTCAACCTAGCAGAATTATTGGCTTCTCATAGAGGGTTAGTTGAGAGACGAAAAATAGTTAAACATAGGTAGAGCAAAGTCATGTGGTATTTCAAAATTTTTATTTGAATTAGCCAGCTTAATATTGAAACTTTCGCTTAATAGCTTATTATTGACTTACCACAAGGAGTAGTTAAGAAATGTAAAATTAAAAGGTTGGTAATACATTTGTAAAAACCTATCAAAACACGGGAGCACACTATTTAGCTAGGGGGAAAGTTTCCAAATAAAATTGCTTTAGTGGTAGAAAATAATCACGGTGGTAAAACTGTAGCACAAACTTACCAAAACACTTTTTTATTTCAATTATAAGTGGAGTATAGTGGAATTTAAAAAAATTTCTCTGTAAATTATAATCTAACAGAATTATTTATTAATAGAGTACAGTAAAATTGTAAAAATATATTTTTCGTCACCTTAAATTTTAACCTAAAAATTGTTGACTTTTCCCTTGGGTTAGTTGAAGGTGAAAAATTTCTAGAGTGCTTGTAAAGAGAGAACTTAAAACTTTAAAACATGTAGCCACAGAAACGGAGCATTCCCTCCCCGTCACCAGCGAAGACATATCAGAGGCTCTTAAAGACGTTAAGCCAGCAAAAGCACCAGGATTTGATAATATTCACCCTGAATTCCTACTAAATTGTGGCAAGTATACAAAAGTTTGGTTGGCTCGATTTTTCACAGACATCATGGAAACTGGAAATATCCCACAAGAACTAAAGCGCTCTAAGATAATAGCCATACCAAAGCCAGCTAAACCCGCTGACAACCCAAAAAACTACAGACCAATTGCGCCTCTCTCCACAATCTACAAGCTATTAGACAGGTTTATATATAATAGAATCAATACAGAACTGTTCAAGGTGATCCTAGTCGAACAAGCGGGTTTTCGACTAGAACGAAGCTGCGCGGACCAGGTAATGTCACTCACCACCTACATCGAAGCGGGCTTCCAAAGAAGACTTAAAACTTCAGCGGCATTTATTAATGTCTCGGCAGCTTACGATACAGTATGGAGAGAGGGCCTTATATACAAAATTCTCCGTACAATCCCCTGTAAACAAATAGCACGTTTAATACATAGCATGCTCATGGATCGAATGTTTCAAGTAGTGATGGGCACAGATATCAGCCCACCAAAGAAACTTAAGAATAGCCTACCACAGGGGTCAGAGCTCTCTCCATTATTATTTAGCTTATATTTAGCAGATATGCCAGAAACATAATCAAGAAAGTTCGGATACGCCGATGATTGGGCCCCTACTACACGATGCAGAACCCTAGAAACATCTGAAGAAGTTCTGACGGCAGACTTATATATATTGAGCAAATATTTTCGCAAGTGGCGGCTTTAACCAAATGCATCCAAAACAGAAGCAAGTTGCTTTCTCCTGAACAATAAACTTGCTGGAAAGGAACTCAACATAGGGTTTGAAAATACCACACTTTCGCACAACAAAACACCGAAGTACCTGGGCGTAACACTAGACAGAACGCTATCATTTAAAGAGCATTTAACAAAAACTTCCCAAAAGTTGAGTACAAGAAATAACATTATACAGAAGCTCTGCGGTACCACCTGGGGAGCATCGGCTGTCACTCTCCGCTCTACTGCTTTAGCCCATGTTTTCTCGACCGCTGAATATTGTGCCCCAGTTTGGCTACACAGTCCACACGTAAAAAAGGTCGACACTCAGCTGCACAGCACTATGATGATGATAGCTGGTACAATTAAATCAACTCCCACCCAATGGCTTCCAGTATTAAGTCACATTCCACCTCCACATTTACGACGAGTTGACGTACTAACACGTGAATACAAAAAGATCATGAACAATATAAACCTGCCGATCCAGCAAGATACCGAGGAAGCACGAAATACCCGTCTACGTTCTAGAAAACTACCAATGAAAACGGCAAGAATGATACATGAGGAGTTCAACATCACGAATGCATGGTCCCAAGAATGGAATGTATGGCAAAATAACATGCCCTGCATTACCCACAAGCCACCAGGTTTTGATCTTCCACGTAAAACATGGTCCACTCTAAACAGGATCCGAACCAGACATGGCAGATGTGCATATATGCTACATAAATGGGGAAAGAATCCGTCTCCTCAATGCGACTGTGGGAAGAACCAAACGATCGACCACATTATTGAAGAGTGTCCCTCAAGATCCCACAATGGTAGCCGTGAAGACTTAATGTTTGCAACTTCAGAGTCAATTGATTATGTTAATACACTTGATGTTTGTTTGTAACTATTTAAAGTTTGTCATATACCTATATTACTAGTGTTTGTAATTTTGTTCTAAATGTGTTGTAAATAAATTTTGTTATCAAATTGCCATATGATAAATAAAATAAATACTAGGGTGGTACTTCAAAAATAATTGTTATTAATTCCGGTGGCTCGAATATTAAGTTAGCAGAAACGTTTTCAAATAATATTGGTTTAGGGGTAAAAAATTATCATAGTGATCAAAGTTTAGTCTAAACTTAACAGTTCTTAACACTTTTTTTTATTAAGTAGATTGGAGTGAAATTTTAAAAGAATATTTTTTCACCTTAAATTTTAACCTAACAGACTTATCGGCTTCTCATAATAGGCAGGTGAGGTAAAGCTAGCAGGAACGTTTCCAAATAAGATTAGTTTAGGGGTGCAAGATTATTAGGGTGGTTAAAGTTTATTAAACATTTAAAAAACAATTTTCTATTTCAGTATAAGTAGAGAAGAGTGAACTAAAAAAAATTCCCCCCTTAATTTTAATCTTAGAGAATTATTAATTTTCCATAAGGGGTAGTTAGGTGATAAATTACCAAGGTGGTAATAAATTGATAAAAATCTAGCAGAGCATTGTGGTATATCATTTTTTTTTTTTATTCTACTAGTTTTAACCGTAAGTCAGCAAAATTTCTCCCTTTAAGGGTGATTTTGTGGTGAAAAATTAATAGGGTAATAAATTAGTGAAAATAAGTAGACAAATATGCCACCGGCAAAATTTTTTTTTCCAAATTCTGCTAACTTGAACCTTAAGACAGTAGAAATTCTTTCCTTAACGTTGGTTTGGTATTGAAAAATTATTAGATGGGTAATAAATTAGTGAAAATGGGTGAAAAAATATTACGTAGATTAAATTGGATTCCGCTCATTTGTCCTCGCTAGCTTAGGGTCCTTTAAGAGACAAGTTCAGCGTGTCATTTATCGGTCTGGGAAGAGGATCGACCGAAGAGGAGGTTTACGTGCTATAGACTTTAAACAAGCAGAAGAATTCATGATGAACTACTGCAAGTAGACACATATTATAAGGTCATCGAAAATTCACTTTAGTTTATAGTGCTAAACAAAAAATAAAAAGAAGAAGAACGTATCATCCCACAAGAGAACCGATAAATTATATTTGAAGAAATACCAGTGCCTTGATGGAATATCACATCATTCTTAAATTTTAATTATCTCCAATACGAAAGCTACAAATACAGCACTTGTTCCTGAAAAATCTAAAGAGGGATAAAGGCAGCTACGGGCCTTAACGCATCAGTCTGATTATTTTTGCCACACTGGCAGACGCAACTTTAAAAAGATATAATTTAAAATTTGCAGAAGACAACAGGAGATAGATATCTTCGAAAGATACTATCCTAAGAAAAGAAAGATTACGCCTTAAAATAGATTTTTAGCCTATTATATCAATAAAACAGTTACAGCAATAAACAACAATAATAAAAATAAAGTAATAAAAAACGTAAGAACTAAAAAATGCTGAATGGGAGAAAATCAACTTAAAATAATCTGCTACGCAGACGACGCAAATCTACTCTCTCAAAGTGAAGATGATTTACAACGTATGATAATAGAAGAAGTCACGAAGTTTAAATATCTAGGCTTCGCATTATCTAGCTAATGAAAGTTTGAAACTGAAGTAGAAGATCAAAGGAATGGAGCAAGCAGAGCCGCAGGTTGCCTGAGTGAAATAATATGGAGAAATAAAAATATCTGGAGAGAAATGAGAGACACAATTTATAAAACAGTCATCAGACCAATAATAAGAAACACGACCTAAGACAAAGAGGACAAAAAGATGTTACAAACAGCAGAGATAAAAATACTTGGGACAAAGGCAGAAGTACAGATATACGACGTGGATGCAAGGTGGAGAACATTAAGAACTGGATAGGAAATAGAAGAGTAGAGTGGAAAGATCATATAAGTCGAAGTACAACAAATAGAGTAGTAAAGACGACAAGAGACGGTTCCTCAATAGGAAGATGATTGGTAGGAAGACCACGAACTCGATGGAACCACAACTTACTGGAGGCACATTGAAAAAAGACAGAGTTGGATCTACATTAAAAGAAGACAAAGAAGAAGAAGAAAAAACCACTAATTTGAATTCGAATAAAGACTGGTGCTTCGTTTGTAGAATATCACACCATTCTTCAATTCCAATTAATTTAAATACGAAAGTTGAGACACGCGGATTTTCAAATAATTATGAGATGACAAATAAATCAAAATAAATACTCTTTCTTTCTTAATTTAAAATATATTCTAAAGCACGGTGATAGGTATTAACTTCATCTTTAGTGTTTCAATTCTGATATTTATAAAACGGTTTAAATTTACATTTAACTAACTACATAGAAGCTAACGTTAATTTTTCTGCATATACATCATACTCAATTTTTGTCCAAGCAATCTTTTCTTAATCTTCCTAATACATTTTTAATTACATTAAAAATTCATCATCAAAGAGCTGTAGGGTTGACTAAAAGCTACACAAGGGTCGGAACAATTTCCTTTGTAGTATACATTTAGCTGTGAATACTTAACTTCATGATTAACATATTTAATTTAGTACCTTTAAAAATCTCGAGATACACTTTTCGTTTAATTGTACTGTATTTACGAGTGTTTTTAATTTCACGAGTAGTCTTTAGATTACGTTTGTTTACAAAACAGCTGTTATATTAAAGTTTGATTAAGGATATTAAGTTCATAATATACAATAATAATAAACATAGTCAACAAGTCAACAGTAAATAATTTGTTTCGTATAAATTAAAAATCATCGTGTGTGTTTATATAAAAATATTTATTTTCCAAGCCAAAGCTTGCAATCCCACTAATATTTAGTATTCGTTAACCTTTCAGTAGACGCAGTTTGTATAGGAGACCGGTGGGAGTCAATGACGGTCAAGTCTAAAGCCAATCGGAAGCTTTCATGTTTCTCCGGCTATGTACATTCTTTTGATAGTGTGCCTATGATAGTGTGTCAGATATCCCGTGAAATCACAAAGTCACCACGCAGAAACAAATTTGAAAGTGGGGGTCTAGTAAAGCTATTCGTGCAGTTAACGTTATGCACGCCATACACACTACGGTTTATCGGAGAGGTCTACCTGTGCAGGCATGCCTGCGCAGGTAGACCGGAACGTGTGTGGGAATAGACCTGTGCAGTTTTTTGAACCTGTACAGGCGACCGGAGCAAAATCAAAAATCAATTTTTTCGAGTGACACCGCACGATGTACCTGTGCATCTGTGCGTGTACTCAGGCCGCCTGCGCAGGTCGCGTCAGTTGTTTTCTAGTGTTTCTCTAGGAAAGTCGTCTTGTCGTTCGCATCGTGGAATACATCCTAGTAATCAATTCACGATGGAAGTTGAGTCTGAAGCGTCTTTGCCACTCCTTGATGTCCTTATTCAGAATAACTTACCTCACAGTTTTTCCTATTCCGTGTACCGAAAACCCATTCATACAAACCGATATCTTAATGCCCAGTCACATCATCACTTCGCCCAACTCAATTCAGTGGTCAAGACTCTCATTTCTCGTTCCATAATACTTAGCGACAACTATCATAGGTCATCCGAAATCAATTCAATAAGGCAAACACTCTTACAAAACGGCTGCCACAAAACCCAAATCAATAAGAGCATTCAAAAACATCTAAACCCCATTCCACCCAAAAAAGAAACCTTGCCGCCGGATCAACCCAAAATCTTTCTACCTTTTAGTGTCACTGACAAAATCAGTAGAACTCTTTTTCCTCTAAACATCAAAACATAAACTTTTCTTCACTTGTATACAATGTTTGGGACACACTGTATATCATACCTCACCAAAAATGATTCCCTTATCCTTTTAGTCATTAAATTGTTGTGTAAATTATTTAAAACTCATTTTTTCATATATCTAACTAAAAATACCCAATATTACTGTAATCCTCCACATACTGACAACATTGTAAAATTTTTAATATCTACCGAGTGTATCAAGCCGTACAATGATGGTAACGTTCGGGTAAATTTCTTCCTTTTCTGGCCGAATACTTTCTCTCTCTGCGCACTAGAAGCTCCGCCCGTTTCACGGGGTTCCTGTTCACCAGTACTATTTTTCGACTGTGTACTGTGTATTATTGCAGTGTTGATGCTCGAACTATAAGTTTGTAATTTGTAAAACCGGTGCAGTGGACTGTGTACATTTAAAGAACTAATAAGAATTTTGTGACTTGTAAATAGTTGTTTTATAATAAAACTTAATTTTTCAGATACTAAGGATTATGAAAAAGAACAGAAGGGATTTTTAGCACTTTTTGAAGAAATTTCGACGGGTGATGAGTATGATAATAAATATGAATCGGAAGAAGAAGATCACGTAGAGAAAAGCTTGGAAGGAAGCGATACGGAACAGGAAAATGAAGAATTAGATGGTGAGACAGATTTTGCTATTGGTCCATATTTTTTGGGCAAAGATAATAAAACAAAATGAGTTAAGCATATTGCCCCTAAAAACATCAGAACTTGAAGTGAAAATATTGTTCTGCAGCTTTTGGGTTCAAAACAATGAGTCAGACAGAAAATCGATATTTTAGATATCTGAAACAATCTATTTGATACTGATATGTTGCAAATAATTCTTGATGGGACCAATACAAAAATAAAAGCAGAAAACTTGCATAAGTTTGGGTCGCGATCGAGATATATATCCAACAAACATTGATGAAATTCGTGTCTTTTATGTCTCCTATATCTTGCAGGTGTAAGAAAGACAAGTCACCTTTATACAACAGACTTATTACATAATATTACATATATACCTTAATACATATATACCTTAATACATAATAACAGGGCATAATAGAGGTAGTTTGAATAAATTAGCGCCAATAAGAGGTCTTATTATCAAGATCACCGAAAATCAGAAAAATATTTCTCTCATTCGCAAAACGTAACCGTGGACGGAAAGTTAAAGGTTTTTAGAGGACCTATCTAGACACCAGTACCAAGGCAGTGGCAGAACGGGCCTCTCAACATCTTTACGGATTTAAGAAAAATGTTATCACCAATTGGTACATCAGCGTTGATCTTGGTATAACCTGTAAAAAAATGGTTTAGCTCTCTTGTGAACAATAAAAGTATATAGAAAAGAAATGTATGCATATTTCTTTAACAATTAAGGACGACCTATTGGCTCTAGTATATTTGGGTTTAGTTCAAGAGGAACTCTAGTGTCATCTAAACCAAAAAAAATTCACTGTAACATTATTCCAGCATAATTTTATTATATTGTTTGTCACCTTTTATATTTTTTATGCTAAATCTTACTGAAATAATGTTTTATTTTTGTTTAAGATAGTTCTTGAAGACTAATATGTTATGTTCTGATTTTAAAATAATTGTACTTTGTTGAGTAAAAAAAAATAAATTAAACTATAACAAACATTGTGGACTATTTTTTGTGCTACATAAATAAACAAAGGGCTATTATTAAGACCGGTGTAGTCGACTGTGTGTGACTATTGATACACATAATTAATCTGCGTCTACTGAAAGGTTAATCCAGGAAAGTAACCAACTTACAGGCAAAAAAACATATACTCAGAGAACTAGTACTCTATCTCGGATTAGTAGATCTACACAGTGATGACTCACGCTAAAGAAAGAAAAACAAAAAGTTTAGTACCAAATACCTTCAGATTCAGATCAGAAATCTGTTTTATTTAAAAAAACACCCAACATGGAAAAACACCCATGGATATTTACAACTAGTCAGAAAGATTAGATTAACGAGCTGCTTTTTAAAACTAATGTTTGTTGAGTTTTCTCCAATAGTATTCCCAATTTTTTTTTTAAACAGCTTAAACATAGCCCTTCGCACTCACAGAACTTTTAGACATAAACTTATTGCACTTCAAAGATTTTACACCAACTCTAAAGGTTTACATTTTTGAGTCTTATCACTATTCTATGCTAATCCAGGAGTTAACTAGCCTCCTCATTTGCCTGGTTGTGGAGTTTGTTTTCATGCTTCTTTGCAAATAATCAAATCTGCGACCATTTCACACCAAGGTCTTCCACATGTAGGTCGCTACTTCTCCTATACCAATCGCTGCTTTTAATGTAACTTGCACTTGCACATCCCCAAAGTTGTATGATATATGTCCATACTGGTTGAAGTACCTCTTTATATGTATATCATAAGCTTATTATGTATCGACATCTCCGATTTTCTTGTAAGAAGCCATTATAGTTTTTAATATTTGCTGATAAATTCTATTTTTTTTTGATGTTTTTTCCATCTTAGCCTGTCATATAAATTCAAGTACAGATATTTTTCTGCATTGATAAATATTGGTGTTTTATTTATTTTTGTTGTTGTTGGAGGAATCTGCATGTCGTCGTCTTGATTATTTGTTACTTGGTGAAAAATTTATCTAATAATTTTATTTTCTCTGACTGATTCATATTAGCAATTTAAACATATACTATATATTTTAAAGTCTACAATTTTAATCAAATAGCTAAGACTACAGAGTGGCGTTCCTGGGAGAGAAGAGAGATTCATTCGATTACATGAATTCAAGTTTAATTTGAAAATACTTTTCAGAAAAATCAGGTCATTTCACATAGCACTAAAAGATAACCACATGCAATGACTACAGTAAAAACACATAAGTGATGTATCCTCGATATTTTGTTGAGTTACTAACAGTAGTGATATTTTCTTCTTATTGATTTCCTATTTTCATATGGGTAACTAAATCCTGCTCTATTCTGTCGAGGAATTTGCGACACAATTTGTATCATTTATGATAATTGGAGCCGCTTCTGTGATTTTTCTCAAATTATCAAAGATAGTGTGTTGTTACATTACTTTTTCATGGTAAATGTTATTGTCTCTTCTTAATTCTTTATATTATTTAGGAATGTGTCCAACAACTCTGATCCATGAGGTCATATTGAGAATCCATCATCTAGATTAATATACCATTGAGTGAAGTTTAAATATTGTTTTAAATAATATTTGCTTTAAAATCTTCCATAAATATATTTGGAATATATTTAATATATAGAAGTCATTATTTAGTTGAAAATAAGTATTCAGTTCATAATGTCAATAACTTCATGATAGCTGGTGCATGTAGTCTTGACAGTACTACAAATAAATCTAAGTGATTTATTCGATTTATGAACTTTCGGTACGCCATAAAAATAAGGTATTTTGTTGTAAGGAGGTGTAATTAATCTTCTTTGATAATGTGTTAAATAATCTTTAAACTTTAATTCAGTTCTATATATCCTGTTTTCTAAATTTTTGTTAGATTCTTTGTTAATTTTGTAAAGTTGCGTTTGTTATTAGCTCTTTAGTTTTGTTTTCATATTGAACTTTATCAATTATTTCAGTTGCATTCCCCTTGCCTGCTGGTAGGATCATTATGGAGTCGTAATGTTTTACAGTTCTTACATCTTTTAGTTCCTTTTTGCTTATGTTTTGTTTAATTTTATTTACATAATACTCTATATTCTTCTTTATGTATTGATTTTGTCTAATGGAATTTTATACACAATTTCTTCTTCCATGCATAAACATCATTGAGTGCCTCTTGCAGTTTTTCATTTACTTATAATATAGTTGTATCATTGGCAAATATAGCAGTTGTGGTTGTATTTAATACTGATATATCGTAGGTGTATAGCAGACACAGTAATGGACCTAAAACACTACCTCTTTATACTCATTGTTTTCAAGTGAGAATAACAGTCTTCATATTTTATTCTAAATAATCTTTCAATAATATAACATTTTAGTAAATGACTATATTCTTTAGACAAAAGTAAATCTAGTTTGTATTCTAGCCCATCATGTAAGACTTTATCAAAACCTAGGCAACATTCATAACAACTGCCGAACATACTTTTGTTTGGGAGAGAAATTTGTATGAAGTAGCGTACGAGAAAGAAAGGATTTGTATCGGATTGACCGAAAGTGTTCCAATGACGGTTGGTTTGCATGAAGGCCAGCTTCCAGTCGGCCGGTTGTTGCGACCAAAGTTAGTATGTACTCTTATGGAACAACGCGCATGACGGACAGCCAGAATGCGATGAGAAAGTGATTTGTCCGTGTGTTGAATAGTTTGTGTTTATTTTTCCTATTTAAAGATGGTATTTACCCAATAATTTTTCCTATAGTTTTTATACAATTATAAGTATACATAGCAACGGCTACCTCCGTGACTATCTCGTAATTTTAAAAAAGAATTAATGAAAAAACCTGGCCGAAAGTGCAGTTAATGTAGAAGCAGCATGTTGCTGGCCGCACGGCTGGTCACATTGTAGGTCAGACTCGATGCGGCTAAGGTTCGATCAGTGGTCGTGGCCCGATCTACTGTAGTGCGCGTTGGCTATTAGTGACTTCGTCTAGTGCGCTACACCACATGCTGCCTCCCACTAGCTGATTGAAACTAATCTCTCCGCCAGTTTTATCTCACTCACTGCCGCACTGTGGGAGATCACAGCCTGTGATCACCCACAGTGCGGCAGCTCACATTGTCCTGTAGGCACATGCTAGTCGCAGCAGACTAGTTCTGCCGAGGCGTACCATGAGCCTCTTGTAAGTTGGTATTTCTTCCACCTTACTTCAGACTGGGGCCAGATAGAGGACGACAGAACTTTCTCTTCTACTTTCGGTTTAAGATCCACCAATATTGGATATTATCTTCCCCAGCGCAGCCATTTTATACATAGCTTTGCGGGTTATCCCCTCAAATATTTCTTCCAACTCTCACCCTGGATATTAACTAAACTAAAGAGCACGAACGAGTCATAACCATAATACGTCGTAAACTAAAATACCTATGCCACATAATGCATAATGAACAGCGGAACGACCTATTTTAAGGTAAGATGCGTGGAAAAAGAGGTCCAGGAAAAAATAGACCATTTACTGGAAATAGAAACTTTTTAGGGCAGCAGTCAATTAAGTAAAAATAGCCATGTTAGTGTGGAACATCCGTAACTGATAGGAACCGTAAGAAGAAGAATACATATTACTACGTCATAAATATTATTTATATACCTTTAATTAAAAATTGAAGTCTTAGTATTTGCTAAATTCCATAAAATTAATTAAATGGTTCTACGATTTGGAACCGATCAATTAGGATTTAAGCTTCATACGGCATTTGCCGCTTTCATATGAGTGCCTGATATAACAGCTTCAGTATTATTTTTTCTTCAACTAAGAAAGACATTGACTCAATTATTGCCTTTATATAATAAAAAAGGTTAACTGTTTTACATATTTTACCAATCATTTTTTACATAGTTTACCAATCTGTTTAGGGAATGTACTGATTTTTTGTAATTTGTATAATTTAGAGAACAGTTTTAATAGTTACTTCAAATAAAAATTTCAGTATTTTACAAATAGTTTTAAATGATTTTAATAAAAAATTATACGAAAAACACTACATAACAAGTAATTAAACAGCATAGAATAATTACGTTTAGAATGCGTTTCCTATGGTACTTTCATCGATTTGTCCCCGGTATGAGTATAAATAATATATTATGTTTGTTTCGAATACTGTAGTGTAGATGTGAATATTGCTTTTTCTTAATATTCTTTTTTTATGTTCTAAAGGAACAGTTTATTGCTTTCCTTTATTAAAAATATAGCGGTAAGATTCTTCTGAAGCTATTTTCTTGTAGCATCTTAAAGCATAAACAATAACGTTTGTATTTTGAGAACTCTTTCCGTAGTGGAAATTAAAACGGCAATAAACTTATTTTAAATTTCAATTGTGGCTTATTTTTATTAAAATAAAAATTGCATAGCCTTAAGAGAATCGAATAAATTTTTTTAATATTCGTTAGTACATCTCAGGAGTCCGAATAAAACCATACATTTTAATTTCTGTAGCAAAAGTTACAGTTGCAGTCATTTTTATTATTAAATTTCCCTTTTGCGTGGCTATTTCTACAATTGCAAACTCGGTTTTGGTATCCTTAGGTATTGAGCGTTTGGTGGGACTGGGCGTTTTTAATGAAACATGTAATGTGTCCATATTTTCCCGACAGCACACACTTTCAGTAACAGAATTGGAAAAACAATACAAACGGCTTTCGGAAACCTGCAATATCTCGCGATTGCGAGAAATAGAAATATAATTGTTTTAACGAATCCTACAACTTATGGTCTGAAACTATAAATGTATGATATCGTGTCCGATATGGTCAATATATATAGACAATTGTGCATTTTTAAATTTTTAAATATTTAAAATTTCTAGTGTATTTTCAATTATTTGATTCGTATTATTTACAAAATAGCATTTATACCATGCTTAAAAGTATGGTTAAATATATGACTTTTTTTTAAATATTTCTACGATCTGAGTCCAGCAGCAATGTTTCATAAATGTTCGTCATTCAAACGACTTAAATAGGAAAGCCTTTGAATGAGATCTTATCCTACACATTATTGGATTATTTCCTTCATTATTGCTTATATTTTTAAAATGATATAAAATAATTAATGAAAAAACTAAAGTTCATCATCAAAGAAAAGATATTAATCCCAGCACATCAGTTTGGTTTTATAGATAGCCATGCAGCGATAGACCAGATACGCAGAATTACTAACATCATTAAAATGATACTAGAGTAAGAAAGACTTTTTATGTGAGCCAAGCTTTCATAAAGGCATAAAGGCTTATCGATAAATTGAATAAAGTACTACCGAAGCAGTATTCCCAATTATTAGAGTCATACTTAACTGAAAAAAGCTCAGAATAAAATAAGAGGATTCCTATTCTGAGTTAAGAAAAAATCAAAGCAGTTCTACTGGGTAGCATGCTAGGTCCTGTTCTCTACTTGATGTACCCAAACGATATTCTTAAATTCTAAAATGAAACAATAGCAAATTTTGTGGATGACAAATCTCTTTTGGAAGGAAGAAATAATCACGAAGAAGATGTAAGAAATCTACAACCTTTAGTAAAAAAGATCGATAATTGGACCAAAAACTAGAGGATAAAATTAAACAAGGTCAAATTATTGCATGTAAATGTCAATAATAAGGGAAAATAATATTTGAAAATTAAACTAAATGACACCTAGATCCCATTATAGATACTGCGAGGTACCTAGGTATATAATATTGATGCAAGACTGTATTGCAAGGTTCATATAAAGAAAAAACAAAAAACACTTAATACCAAAAAAAAAAACAGAAAATTGCACTGGTTTCTTAGAAGAGACTCGCAGCTCCTGTAACGTTTTATCACTTCATAATTATAATTTAAAAATAAATAAATACTTCCCATTTAGGATAGGTTATTCTAAGCGAATACTCACATTTAGAAGATGTGATAATTGATACTGTTACTTCTGGTCGAGAATCTAACGTGAAATAGTTTCGTTGCTACTTGTACACAAACGATATTCTTGAATTTTAAAATGAAACAATACAATCCTTTGCGGATGACAAAGCTCTATTGGCAGTGAGTAATAATCAAGAAGAAGCTCTAAGAAATCTACAATCTTTAGTGAACAACATTAATGATTGGATAAAAAGCTAGACCAAATCAGTGCATGTAAATTTCACTAATATGGGAAAACAATATGTGTCAATTGAAATAAACGACGACCAGATCTTTATTGCATATACTGTGAGGTACCTGTGTATGCACCTTAATGCAATACTTTCTTGGTAGGTCCTTTCTTGGTAAGGAAAAAACGAAAATATCAAATTAAAATAGAACAATTGTACTGGTTGCTTGAAAAAAACTCAAAGCTACTTGCAAATAATAAACTTTTACACACTTACACTCGTATTCTACGGTTATTCCGTTTTTATATCTAGAATATTTATCCTAAGTATAATACTAAAATAATTTGTTACAAATAAACTCGTTATATGTTAGTTATAAGTATACCCAGTTTATTCTGAGATAATAGTTTGGTAATGTCGCAATCTTTTGCACAAATACATAGAACAACGATATATTGAGTAAAATTTGTCAATTTTGATTTTTCGTTGATACTGACACACCAAATATATCTTTCTTTGTTATCATATATGTTGAGTTTGAGTATTGTAGAATTGCAAAAAAGGATTATAAAATGGTTTCAAATAAAAGAAAACGTTGCGCTAACTGGGAAAGTGAAGAAAAAGTTAGCAAACTGATTTATTTTACTTATAAATGCAACCTAAATATGTTAATTTTAGCATCTTTTGAAGAATATTTTGGGAGCTTTTTTACATATAACAGAAAATGAATACCTTAGCATCAACACCAATAAATCAAAATTAAATGCATTGCTGTAAATATCCGAGAAGTAAGCGTTTACGTAAAATTATATACTTGTAATATTGCTAACAATTCTTAAATCACAGATGTGAATTCCTATATTTGTTAATATCTCTCCCAGCTTGTCATGTTTTACTGTATCAAATGCTTCGCATCTCTACATACATCGTTGCAATAGCACGTGTATGCTAAAGAGAACGTCTCTCGTACCCACTGCGTTCCGAAAACCAAATAATGTACTGCCGATTTTTTCTTCGCATAATCTATATATCCTTTGATGTATAATTTTTGGAAATAACTTTAAAATGTAGCTCATTAAGCTGATGGGCCAAAAATCATAGATATAAGTAACTGAAATTCATTCTGCAAGGAAAGTTATTTTTTACACGACTACAAGTAATCTCATTACCAAAAATTTACTTATCCTTGCAAATATAATAAAGTTTTCTAGCTGTTCTACGTTAGTTGCTTAAGTAACGGCTTGCAGTTTTGCTCTGGTCTCATAAGTTGCAGATTTTAGAGTCTTCAGTGCATTCTAGGGCCATAATTATTTTGGCTCAGTTAAGCGACTTTTTGACTATTCAAGTTTGGCCCAAGGTTCGTTTTTAAGCGTACACGCCCGGCATCTAAGAAGTGAGTAACATCTTGCCGATAGTCCGCATCTCTCACCGTATTTCTTATCCATAGATCAATTTGATACACCAAGTACATTTTAGTCTAAGTAGCAGATCCGTTGAGATTTTAAACGTTATCCTCTTTATTTTCTAGCCATGATTTGAACCATTGATCCACCAGATTATTCATAGTGAAGTAAATTCGATTCATCGCCAGGTCTGTTTGACTATCTAACCAATAGCAGAGAATAAATAACAATCAGAATGCCCTCTGTCAGATGCCGCCCTTGAAGTTTTTCAGCACGCGAACGCCATGTTTTAAACGAAAACATAGTCTCTAATTAAGAAATTTGTGACAAGCGACGACAGAATTGTAATTTTAATGAACTTTGAGAATTAAAAGCAAATATCGAGCACAATTTTAATAATCAAATCTTGCCCAAGTACTTTCGCTTTCTACAGCATCATCAGGGGCATTTCGTCAAATTTGCTATCCAGCAAGCGCAAAATATAATAAACATGAAATTGAACAATTTATGTTTATTAAAGAGGTCTCCCAATAAGAATGTCCTGACGTTTTTTTAAAGAAAACGGTAAAAATTGCTGTAATTTAAAAAAAAAATTATTGCCAAATTTAATAGATAAAAATTATGTTCCGAATAACACATCAGTCAAATGTCCACCACGACTACGTTTGCACGAGTAAATCCGATGAACCCAATTTTCGGTCACTTTATGCAAAATATCCGCATTAATCTCACGAATGGTGTGCTCTATGTTCCTCTTTAAATCTGTAATAGATTGTGGTTTGTTCACATAGACCAATGACTTAACATGGTATCATAAAAAATGATACATCAAGACATCTAACATCAAGAGAAATCAATGTTTCCGGGAACTTTCCCTTCAATATAGGTATCAATGGTTGGGGCAGTAGTACGATATGTGGCACCATCCTGCTGGAAAAACATGCCATTCAAATCCATTTCATCCAAATTCACCGATCCTGACAGAGCCTACAGCAGTGGGAGTTACGCCTTCAACAGCACCCAGCCATTGTGATCAGTGCCGCTTTTAGTGCTCGCGTATCGGTGTATGTGCGCATCCTACCGGTACACAAGCCAAATTGTGTTGTGATGATTTGGTCACTGGACCTTACATCTGTCTGTCATGTAAAGACAAAAAATTTTACTTATTGTTTTCACTGCAAAACAGATTGTAAAAATCTTAGATGTTAATAAAAAAAATCCAAATGAGGCCACAAAGAATTCGTTATCATCGTTCGATACGTTTCACCGTTGACTGTTACACCATGTTCGAAAAAATAAGGTCCGATGATGCCACCATGCCATAAACTACACTAGACAGTGACTTTTTCTGAATGAAAAGGCTTCTTAAAAATCTCATGTGGATTATTTTTACTCTAAAAACGACAATTTTGCTTATTCACAAAGCCTTTTCACCAAAAATGACCTTCATCGGAAAAGATTATATATATATATATATATATATATATATATATATATATATATATATATATATATATATATATATATCATTTTCGAGTTTGTCTGGAGCCCATTCAGCGATCAAACGACGCTCATGATGGTCATTTGGCTTCAGTTCTTGGGTCAGAACAATCTTGTAAGGGTGTAGGCCTAAATCTTTTCTCAGAATTCGCCAAATTGTCATTCTGGTGAGTCTAAGTTCTTGAGAACGACGATTTACGAACACTTTTGCATTCTTCGCTACACTGGCTCCTACAGCAGCAATATTGTCCTGAGTTCTTGCAATTCGGCGTCTAGTTGGTGGTTTCGTATCGTGCATAATAAATTCACGTTCAAACTTTTTCACGATTCAACGAATTACACGCACATCAGGACGATGATTTGCTCCATAACTTTCACGTAATGCACGATAGGTATTCACAAAAGAACGATTCTTCTGAACGAAGGTTCAAGCGTATATCTTGCCATGATAATTTTTCGACTGTTCTAACAACCATTCAAATTTCGTCATTTTGTGTCATGTGGAACAATTTCACCCAATCATGTCAACATTAGACTGATAATTGCATTCAGTGCAATTTTCAATCCCTATGACAACACGATCGAGTTTGACAACTTCATCCAAATAAATTTCAAAATGTTACGTTTTTAATGTTAACTTAAATTTTAATAATTGTACTTTCACTAACTGTACTTTTAATAAATAAATGTTTCGTTATGTTGAGTTATGATTTTTTTTGTTGAAAAATTATCCGCCGAATATCCCTCGGACATTGATGAATGCCTCATAATTTCATGACAAATTTCTCAAGCTCGTTGCTTGGTAACAGCACGAAGCCGAAGGCGAAGGCATTCGGCTTCGTGCTGTTACCAAGGAACGAGCTTTCGATTGTCATGAAATTATCTCGTCTGTTATCAATGTCCTAGGGATAGTACTACTTATAATTTGTTAGAGTATACTAAATACAAACGCCAACAAGTGACAGTTCTACCATTTTCAAAATGGACGCTATAACATTTCAAAAACAGGACGTTTCTATTGAGAAACCTTGTACATAACACTACACTAAAACAAGAACAAACAGTTTAAAATTATTTAAAAAATATTCTACGCTCTACATTCTTGTCGGCAACAGGAGAGATAATTTCATGTTTATTATTTTCTGCGCTTGCTGGATAGCCCAGATTTGACGAAATGCCCCTGATGATGCTGTAGAAAGCGAAAAAACTTGGGCAAGATTTGTTTATTAAAATTGTGCTCGATATTTGTCTGTAATTTTTTAAAGTTCGTTTATTCGAGCATTCAACCTTATATCAATGTAAATTAAATCTTTAGAGATTAATAATTTAGTACATTTGAAATAATTTAATCTATTCTTCAACTAAAAGTACGTATAAATAAAATAGTGCACATTATATCTGTAGTTGCCGTAAATAAATTAAACCGGCTTAATTTGTCTATGCACACCTGATAAAATGTCACTGAACAGCACTGGTTTCGACTAAAACATGGCTGATTCCGTCTGCGCGAACGAGATGCGCGTACTTATTTTTTCAAGCAGAGTCGGCATTCTGGTTGTTTATTATTCTGTGTCGATAGCAACCACGTTAAAAAAGACCACCTCGGCTTATTGTGGCAGCATTAATAGAACAATGGTGTGTTATCATATGCACCCTTTATGTTTATGGACACATATGATGCCAATTTTGTGAACGAGATGGTGTTTTCAATGTCTTTATTAAGACAATAAAAAGCATATTTGGTCGATTTAAATGATTAATATTTATTATGCAAATTGGCCTTTACAAAGTGACTGTGATATATATCTACTCATGTGATGATATTTAGATATCACCATATTTTTATCACTCTGCATAATAATATGAAGATAACGGTTCATTCGATAAAAATTTTATTGAAACTTTTTGTTAATCCTCTCAGAAATATTTAGGTTATTAGTTACACTTTCTAGTTATAATATATTTTGTAACACACAGTGTACATTTTTCACATACTTGATATTTTTATTTTTTTACCGCGTACTGATCAAATTTTAAATTGCAATTTTAGGTATAAATGAATAACTTTTGAATAATCTTCTGTCAATAAAATTCATAAAGGTTTATTAACGCTGTAACCACATATTGCGTCCACCAAATGCTCTGCATCAACGATATACCGGAATTTCCGGTATGAATTGACATCGATAGGTATAGGTCAAAATAAATTGAGCAATAATATGATTTTGTGTTTACAATATATTCATAGATGATTTTGTATTCTGGAATATGTGCAAAAGCAATATGAATTTTTTATTTTTGTATAATCTGAATTGACCAATCTCATAGCAAACAGTGTGTCATATATCGATTCATTTTATTTTGTATAATGAAACATTTAAATATTAGTTTAAAGGACAATGGTTGTTTATTCAGGGAAGTAGACGATATTTGATAAGTAACTTCTGTATTTATTTATTTTGTAAATTTCTGAAAATCTGTCAAATATTCAACACTTCAGTATACCTACTAATAATAACTACAATATGTATAGTATTTACAATAACTCTCTCTACAATACAATAACTATACAATTACTACTTTTACCCCACAAAGAGTAACAAAATAAAATAGAAATTATTATATATTTAAATTTGAGCAGAGCAAATCAGATAAAAAGGAAGTAGAATTTACAGGACAAAAAATTTGAGGAAATACATATTTGTTGTCATAAAAATATAAAATTTAGAAAATTAATAAAGGAAATTAATATACTGGAAATATAACTAAAAAAAAAAGTAAATAAAAAGAACATAAATGACAAGAACAAGTGCATCATGATTAGTGGACAAATCAGAGACAGCCGCACCAAAACAGGCTCATCATACAGACATATTTGTTTTGCACATATTACGCTCCTTAATCACAAGGTTTACCGCCTTCGGCATCGTGCATAAGACGTGCATAGTACAGGTGAAAAATTGTTGCCTTCGTGATAGCCTAAAAAGAACTGGTGAATAGCTTTAGTACATTGAAGGGGTGCTGCAGTGCTTTACACTATTTCGACCCAACTCGTGAGACTTAACATAGTATTTGAGTCTCCGCCCCAAATACTGAGACAGAAGGTATTCCAAAAGACAGGAGCAGATTCTAAACTAAATATTAATAACGTTTCTCGGAAGCTCAAGGTTAAAAAAGCACCAAAAATAGATGTTTTAACATGGAACACAGCAATTACCTCGAGAAAATACCATAACGAACTCCACAGACTCTACAAAACAAAGGAATTCTAACAAGCAAATTAGGTGATATAGGAATGTCACAAAAGTAATCAGTATAAAGGTGGTGTACATACTTAATCCTGATGTTTAACTAGATCAGTAGCATAAACAAACAAATGATGAGAAACCTATTGGAAGTCAGAATGGAATTAACTGCAGTTCCATAAAATAACGTCTACCGCAAGGACCCAATGGGAAACTGTGCTAATAGGTATATAAAAATATGGACTGCCGATGTGCTGACTATGACGGGTCTGTGAGAGACATAAATCTAGTAAATTCCAATAATATGCCCATGAGTCCCAGGTCATCTCCCGTGTTTCCTAGAAAGAGGGCTCACAATTATCCAAATCCTGTCCCAAAGATTGTCCAAAGAGAGAAACAATTATCAGGGCCTCTCCAAGGAAATAATTAAAATCAAGACTTAACGATGGTGACTGTTAAAAAATCTAAAGATCAGTGAATATGCAAAAATCCTAATTTACATGACCAACGAGGTCTTCTGCAAATTATTAAGAGCTGCTAAGTTCAACCGTATTAAAGACTTGGTCTCTGGAAAGATATTCTTCAGAACTATTAAAAGTCTTGATAGCCCCTATCAGAGTCGTGCAAGCGTACCTTTAGCCAAGTAAGGCAACTTCGGTAAAAACAAAACTGTTTTTATGGGCAGATTTAATATAATTTGATAAGAGAGCACTCACTGCACAAATATCAAATAAGAGGTATATTAGGTATTTTTGAAAATATTGTATATAATTGCCCAAGGACAATATTATATTTAATAGTAAAATGACCCAATAAAACACTGTTGTTGTTAAATTTCAATTCCAGGAAATTTACGACGGTAAAATTGAAGACCATAAATGAAAAAAGTATAAAGGAGATAATTGTCGGATTAGCATACCTTTCATGTGATGATCCGGAACAACCGACACCAAATGATTTGGAACGGCTTCTAAGAGATTGCAGGAAAATGGACTAAAATATTGGCTGTAATCCATATGTGCATCATCTCACTTGAGGCAGTACAAACATGAAAGCAAAAGTTAACTCAGTCATTACTACAGTATTGTTATAAAACTTAATTTAGACATACTAAAAGTAGGACCCAAACCAACTTTCGTAACTTCATAACGAAAGGAGGAAATTATTATAAGAATAGCCACAATTCCCTTGATTACATTGTTAACTGTTAAGTGGCACGTGGAAAACTTATCATAACCCTCGTTAACTAGACTGGAAAGCAAATCAAGTAGACCTGAAATATGATTTATGTAGAGTTAAGGGGATGATAACGCATACACTGGACCTAGATATAACCACCGACAAATTTAAAGTGGTTGTTATGCCAGCGTTCGAAATAACTTTGTTGAAGATAATGTCTTCACTTTGTGACGGATAGCTCTTTTAGACAACAGACCCAGTAGTATGCAGGTTTAAATTAAAATAAAAATCTATTATTTATATCATAAAATTAACACGGCACTTACGGTGTATTAATACACACGCGGCGAAGACAGGAAAGGACAGGTCAGAGGAATAGAGATAAAATGGGCCAATCAACATTCGGTCCGGCGAGAAGGGGATAGTGACTAGTCAATGCTAAACCAAGGTAGGGAATAGGTCTGTCTCAGATAAATCCTCCAAGACCTAGTACGGAACTGTCACTAGATCAATACTTTAGCAAAATCAGTTGGCCTTTAGTCAGTACCCAGGGCCAGTGGAGTTGTTATCAGATCAAAATTCTGACAGAAGTCCCGGACGGTTAGTCACCTGTCAATATCCAGGGGCCTGGTGGTGTTCTCATTAGATCAGCACTCTCTTGAGATCTTCCATCTCCTCTAAGAGCGCGTCAATGAGAGAGGAAATATCGGTGGGAGTGCCTGTGTACGGAGCGATGATGGGACGGAGGCGAGGCACATAGTTACAACTTTAACAGGAAATTACCATGGTAGAATGAAAACCTTTGAAATTAAAAGACAGAATTCCAATTAAACTTTAATTTCGCAAAAATATCAGACGAATGGGGCGATTATCGAAAAGCTCATAATACATATAGTAAGCAGCTGAGACGGCTAAAAAGAAAATCGTGGAGAAGGCATCGCGGAGAGATAGAATATACTGCTATATATACTGATAGAATATGCGGTACTGTCAAGGCTCCATTAAATTATCTTAAAGGACCTTTAGATAATTATTCCCCCACTCTAAAAAAAAAGTTAGGTAGATACTATTAGAATGGCGAAGAGGTCATGAAAAATCTTTTTAGGGTGCAATTTACCGAGATAACAACCAAAATAATACTGCTGGACACATAGTAGCAGACTGGTCCAAATACTATAGACTAGCTTAGTACTCAAATAGATACCAAAAGCATATAAGCTCATACGATGGCTTCTATACGCAAACCTGGCAAAACTTATTAGAAAAAGTTAAGTATCTAAGACCGGTAAGTCTGATGTTATGCATATTCAAGACTTCGATACGTCAGGAATAGTATGCATATAGAACGGAAATGGTACTGCACCTTCTCGTCCGGAGTGCAAAGTATATTCTAAAATTTAAAGAGGTGATACTGAGTGCATTTTTACATATAGAGGGATTAGTCAACAATACGTCCTGTCAAGCAATTATAATAGCGATTTGTTTAAAAGAAATAAACAAATCAAATTGCTGATATATAGACTGTATGCTGAGTACACGTGTGATAAATATAACGTTACTGGGACACACAGTATCAGCATAGGTAGATAGTGGCTATTCGCAGAGGGATAATTATTCTGTCTATCTGTCTATATATCAGATACATGTCCATATATCAGGGAAAGGAGTAGCCAAGGCTGTAACAAAGTCAGAAAAACTAGTAACAAATTCGAATACAGTATTGAAAATCATGTGGGTAATATAGTAAACCCGATAGATATTACTTTGGGATTTAAGAAAATCAGATAACAAAAAGTTGCTTTTAGACTATGATAGCAACAGCTTGTTGGATAACGGGTTCATTATCTTCTTCTTCTTCAAGTGCCCTGTCCGTTGCGAACGTTGGCTATTAACATGGCAATTTTGATCTTGTTTGCGGCGCTTCTGAATAGTTCGACCGATGTGAGCCCGAACCACTTCCGCAGATTTTGGAGCCACGAGTGTCTTCTCCTGCCTGGCCCTCGCTTACTGTCTATTTTTCCCTGGACAATCAATTGTAGCAGACGGTACTTATCGTGTCTCAATATGTGGCCTAGATATTCAAGCTTTCTTTGTTTAATTGTATTCACGATTTCTTTCTCCTTTCCGATTCTTTGGAGTACCTCTATGTTGGTGACATGTTCGGTCCAGGATATACGAAGAATGCGTCGGTACACCCACATTTCGAATGCTTCTAGTTTTCTCGTAAGCGTCTCCGTCAGCGTCCAGGCCTCCACGCCATACAGCAAGATCGGAAAAATGTAGCATTTAACTATACGTAGTTTTAGGGGAAGAGACAAATCCTTGCTTATGAGGAGCTTTTTCATATTGCTAAATGCTGCTCTAGCTCGTTCTATTCTCGCCTTAATTTCTATGGTCTGTTCCCATTTTGCATTTACGTTGGTGCCAAGGTACACATAAGACTCTACATGGTCAATTAATATTTTACTTATCCGTAATTGTCGAGCAGGTTGTTGCTTTTTGCTTATCGGCATCCACTTTGTCTTCTTGAAGTTGAGGCTCAGGCCGTATTCCTCACTAACTGAATAAAGTCTTTCCATTACTTGTTGTAATTCGTCTATGGTACTGGCAAGGATCACCGTGTCGTCGGCGTATCTTATATTGTTCGTTAACTCGCCATTTATTTTAATGCCCTCATTTGCATTTTCCATACATTTGTTAAATATTTCCTCGGAATACATATTGAATAGGAGTGGGGATAATATACACCCCTGACGGACACCTCTTTTGATCTGCACGCTTTTAGTGAGTTCGTTGCCAATTTTTGCTCTTGCTGTTTGACCCCAGTATAGGTTTGCCACAATTCGAATGTCCTTGTCGTCAATACCTGTCTTTCGCAGAATACCTATCAATTGTTCATGATTGACATTGTCAAATGCTTTTCTAAAATCTACAAAGCACAGATACACGTCTTTATCAACGTCTCTACACCGTTGTATAAGCACCTGGAGAGCGAAAATTGCTTCTCTAGTTCCAAGTGCTTTCCGAAAACCAAACTGCGATCTATCAATATTTGACTCACATTTATCATATATTCTTCTGTGAATGATCTTAGTGAACGCTTTAGTGAAATGATTGATCAAGCTTATAAGCCGGTAGTCATCACAAATCTGGGCATTTGGTTTCTTCGGGATTGTAATAAATGTTGACTGTAGCCAGTTCTCCGGGATTTTACCGCTATTATATATGTTGTTAAAAAGTACAACTAGATTATCAAGGAACTGTTTGTCTGATTTACATAGGATCTTTAATATTTCGCAGGGTACATTGTCCGGACCTGCTGTTTTTTAGTGCTGCAATGGCATCTTCTATCTCCGATTTAAGAATTGAAGGTCCTGTTTCTCCTTCTCCATATAGGTGATCATCAGCCCTGTTAGATGCAAATAATTTTTCTATGTATGATTTCCATGTTTTTAAGATCGTTGATGGCTCCGAGATAAGATTTCCATCGCTATCTTTTATGCTGTTGGGTGACTTATTGAATTTTCTTTTGTTTGTCATCGATTTTATTTTTTTGTGCATATTGTAACTGTCGTATTTTCGTTCGTATTGTTCTATTTCCCTGCATTCGTTGGAAAACCATTTTTCTTTGGCTTCTCGAATTTTTGTTCTTATGGTTTTGTGGATCTGCTGGTATTTTTCTGCATTTTTATTCTTGAATTTACGTCTTTCATCCATCATATCCATTATCTCATCAGACATCCATTCTTTCTTTTTTTGTCGGTCACGCTTTAATAGAGTCGCGCATGTTGTTTGGATTGCTTCCCTCGATTTATCCCATCTCTCTATTATGTCCGACGTGTTCTCGTTAATGTCCTTTATTTTCTTTCCTAGTTGTTCTCGTACTTTTATTTCGGTTTCTGGGTTAGTGAGTTTTTTAATATCGATTGTGTTTAAATTAGATCTTTTCTCGAGCCGTTTTACTCTCATGACCATTCTGCATACTAACACATTGTGGTCCGTATGAACATCGGCACCTGGGTACGTTTTTGATGATTTTATCATGTTTTTATATCTTGTTGGTACTGCTATATAATCTATCTGATTTCTAATGATGTTGTCAGGTGAGTCAGCTGGGGATTTCCATGTGTAAAGTCGACGTTTGGGGAGCTTGAAGAGTGTATTACTTAACTGCAGGTTATATTCCTGGCAGAAGCATATAAGTCTATCACCTCTATCGTTTCTCTCCTCTAGGCCGAAGTTTCCCACGATCTCATTCACCTTGCCTCTGCCAACCTTTGCATTGAAATCTCCCATCACTATTGTTACTTCATAATTTTTCGTCATTTTCATCAGGCTTCCCAGTTGTTCGTAGAATTCTTCGCTGGTTGCCTCATCTTTATCTGCCGTTGGCGCGTATACCTGTAATATATTAATATCCACCGGTGTTGCTCGAATTTGTAAAAGCATCATTCTATCTGAATGGGGAGTGAAAGATTTTACTGCCGAATTAATATGCGGGGCAACTACTATTGCAGTGCCGTTTCTGTGATGTTTTGTGTTGTTTCCAGCATAGTAAACTTTATATCCAAGTATATCGCATTGTCCAGAGTTTTGCCAGTGTGTTTCACTAATTCCCAATATATCCATTTTTAATCTTTTCATTTCTTTTACAATATTATGAGTTTTGCCGCTCTCGTACATACTTCGTACATTCCAAGTTCCAATCTTTAGGTGTTGAGAACTTGCTTCCTTTTTTAGGCCGTAGGGATTTCGCTGGCTGACGACCAGGGAGGTTCATTATCTACGTAACAATAATTAGTATCCAACTCTCCATTAAGAAAATTTTCGGCATCCGAGTAAATATTTTTGACAAAAAAAAGCTAGTTATTTCGATCCATAAACATTTATAAAGTTCATATTTTTGGCGCTTAAACTTTACTTTCTAAACTTATTTCATTGTAAATCGAATAAAAGTAAAATTCAATTTTTACTCCAGCACTTCTCACACTATCTAAATTAAACCCACCGCAATACTGTCAGCTCTACATGAATAATTCAAAGAGTTAATATTGTTAACATGATTTTAGCTATTTACTAAGTGTTGATGAAAATTTACAGTTTTAATTTGATTTGAAAATAATTTAGTCTGCGAAAATTTAAAAGCAAGGGTTTTAAGTTTATTCTTTATGCTACTATTTGTATGGCAGTAATTTTATTCTAAATACAGTAGATTAAATTTATGATAGTAGCTTTTTCAAAGTTAAATATTAGATCTTAACCTTTTTCATTATCGTTAACTGATATTTTAGCTTACTTTTTGAAGTTATACTTCTGTACGCACGTTGAACGTTGGAAATTTGTACAGGGGTTGTATATTTAATAATTATTAATATTATTATTATTTTTCCATTTTGTTCAGATTTGTCTTGACCCTCGTTAGAAATGTTAAACTATAAATTAAAACTTGTAAATATCTCAAGAAAGTTCAAATGTGTACTTAAGTAAGTAAGTAATGTATATTGTCATTTTCAAATACTTATAAATATTGCATTTTAAATTATATTGTGTTATTATATTGAATTATGTTGCAGTGTATTCTACTGTATTTTTTTAATAATAACAAAATAAACAATAAATTTTACTGCAGAGTGTGTATGAAAAATGTTTTTTGCATTCAACTCCTTTCATACATGTATGAAAATAAAAATATATATTTTCATCAAAATATTGATTCAATCCTTCATTTACTGTACTCCTATCACAGGTCAAATATTGTTTATATACAGCAAACGATGCACCATATACTTATATACCTAATTCTTTTTCTCTTTCTGCTCTCTCTTACCTATAGCATTACTTTTGTAATGATTGTGCAAATTGACTCCCATATAAATTTGTAACAGCGAAGGCGTGTACAGAAGTATAACTTCTACTGGCAGTCATATTGGACTGCCCCACCCGTTTTTTATTATTTTGAATTTGTCAAACACCAAAAATTCATGATTTTTCTGCTGTCCTGATGTTACGGTTTACTATCGGTAATTAAATTTAAAATATGTATATTCTTCTTTTTTGTTGTCGTTCATCTATTTATAATTTATTATCAGGCATAGCAGTGTAAAAATGTAGAAGTAAGCTTAGTTTTTAATGAAGAAAGGTGGTGGTAAGAGTGATGGATTTTTTTTTACAAGGGGGTAATTGAAAATAATTCCTTTTTTACTTCTTTTTATGTAGACATGATTTTGTCTGTTTTTAGTGCACATCCAGTAGGTTGAAGTTACATATTTTAATGGTTTTCCTACTGATTGTGTTCCTATTGGGGAATCGTCTATCGCCGTCCTTATTTGTTGTCATTTAGCTTATAATATAATCGTTTAATTACACTTTTCTATTTCTTACTTAGTACTTAATATTTTCCACCTTGCATCTTGGTCGTATGTATGTACTTCTAGCTCTGTCTCATAGTATCTGACTATTAAGTTTTTTTTAAAAGATTTTATCTCTTCTGCTTCTAACATTCTTTTTGTCCTATCTGTATCAGTTTGTATTTCTGCCGCGTATGTCATTGGTCAAATCTTTTACGTTTTAAAGAAATTGGTATATCACTTTTAAAGATTTGTTTAAGTTTTTTATAGACTGTCCATGCTAGGTTTATTCGTCTTCGTAGTTCGCATGTTTGGTTGTCTCCTGTGAGCTTTATTTCGCGTTCAAGATGTATTTTTCTACCAGCTCTACTTAGTTGTCTCCAATATTAATATTTCCGCTAGATACTAGGTGTGTCATGAATTTTGTTTTGGAAATGTTTATTTTAACACCCACACTGACACACACTAACTGAAGTTTATGTAGCATTGTACAAATCTCCTTGAGCTTGTTCGAGAACAAAGCTATGTCGTCTGCGAATTTTAAATTTGTTAAATTCTCTACCGTCAATGTTCAGGCTTTTCTGTTCCAAGTTAAGTTTTTTACAAGCATATTTTAGTACTGCGGTAAACAGTTTAGGCGATAAGATATTGCCCTGTAGGTCTCCTCTGTCGATTGGGATCCATGTTCTTATATAGTTTTAGCGACATAATTGCGTTCTTGTATCTATTGTAAATTAACCTTGTGTATCGGAAGTCAACGCGGCATGCTTGTAGTATTTTAGGATTGAGTAAAATTGTACCATATCAAAGTCTTTATGGAAATCTACAAAAGCCAGAACGAGTGGTCAATTGTATTCGATAGTCTTTTCTATTACCGTTTTAATGCTCTTTATGTGGTCATTTGTTCTAAATCCGGTACGAAATCTCGCTTGCTCTATTGTCTGGTAGAAATCAAGTTTTTTCTTAAGTTGATTCGTTACTATTCTTGTAAGGAGTTTGTATAGGTGACTAAGAAGACTTATAGTTCTGTAGTTTTTGAATTCACGGGAATCTCCATTTTTATACAATTCTTAGCTTTTCTTAAGTCTAGTTTTATTTCATCTATTGTGATTTTCGGTAGTAGTTCTATCCTTGGTTTACGATGCCCTTGTGCCTTGTTAATATTTTTGGAACTTTATCTTCCTGGCTATTTGCTTTGTGTTGGCTACAGCAATTTGTAGAAGTCTTTAACTATTTGAAGAAATTCCTCTCTGTTGGTTGTAAGATAAACATTTCTATCTTTACTCTTTATAATCTGCTTTGTCCTCGTTTTTAGTCTTTTTTTTTAATACTTTCACACTTCTCTTGTTCTTAATGGGATGTTTGATTTGCTCTTGGTTGTATTTTTGAATGTCTTGTCTAACAGCTTCGCTTCTATTTCTTTATTTAATTTTTGTAGTTCGTCGGCTTTAGTGTCCGTCTTGCTTCTCAGGCACAACAACTTATGTTCTAGTATTAAAGGGGTGAAAGAAGACATCGAGAGATAGTTCATCGGCTTCACAATAGATACTCTTAGATATGCCTAGACAGAGTCGAAAGGGTATGCTATGGATAAAGATAAAGGATTCCAGAGATCTCCGTTGAAAGAAGAATCTCCTAATATTTAAAGCGAATGAGTGCTTTACATACTTCAAGGAGGGAGTTTTCATCCACACCCCAGTCATAATGAGTCAGTGTTTTCAGTATTTAGCTTTAGAATAGTTTTAATTTTTATAAATGAAATATAAATTTTTAAATTTTATCCTAGAAATGGAAATCTTTTCATTTGCTTTTATTTTTAAAATGATTGAAACTAGCTGTGTCCTTGACAAAACAAACAACTGAGTATCAAAACAGCAAAAATACAGAAGGTCAGCGTTAGAATATCAGAGTTAAAACTTTTGCAAACTCGCGGTGCAGATATCTAAAGTAAAATATGCATATTTCTCATGTAGACCATTAATAATTTTACTTTATTCTCGGAAAGTTACTTCATATTCAAATATGAATGTGAGGTTTTATTTCTATTAAAAAGTTTTAAGGTCAACGAATAATTTTGAATTGCTGCAGGTGTGTGGTTCTGAAATTATTTTCTTGTTTAATTTCGATGCTATCTACTTGATTTAAGGAAAATTAACAACAATTTAGTTGAAAGTATATTTAAAAAAAAAGAGGTTAAATCTTTGTATATGTGTATATTTAAAAAACCCTTAAAAGAGCTACATGGAATAATACAAACGTTTTCGGAATAATAATTCCATCATCAGGTTTAAAAAGTTCCTAAAATAAGTATAAACCATTTGATTACAGCAAACGTGGTTTAAAATTTTGATTAAGGTTAAATAGCAAAAAACAATATTATAAAGCTTTTAACGGCTATAGGCATAAAAGATATTTAAATTAAAATCTAGTCTGTATCATAAATTTGCATGTATAAATCTTCTTCCGTGTTAGTATGTAATTAATATTATAACCTTTCTTTGTTCTAATATGTATTTTTCATTGTTGTCGTCTATAACCTTCGGGGTTCGAACGACATTAAATAAATCAATAAAAAAAATATTATATTATGAGAAATTCCCACTTCTACAATATGTGAATTTGACACCTTACATTTATATTATATATAAATTCATATAACTATCATAAAACAATAGGTTGCTATAAAGTCATTGTTAAAAATTCTTCGAGATCTTGTAAAACGAAGTGTTAGGTTAATTTAGGCTGCCTAAGTGAAACAATGTGTAGAAATGAAAATATCGAGAAAGAAACAAAAGGCAGAATTAGCAAAACAGTTATCAAACCAATAATGACATACGCGGCAGAAACAAGACCTGACACAGAGAGGACAAGAAGGATGTTAGAGACAGCAGAGATGAAAACACTTAGAAACATTGATAGTAAGACACTATGAAACAGAGCTAGAAGTATAGATATACGACGTAGGTGCAAGGTGGAGAACATCAAATACTGGTTAAGAAGTAAAAGAATAGAATGGAATGATCTTATAAGCCAAATTACAACAAGTAGAATGGGGATACATTGATCATTTTTAAATTTTAATGTTCAACAAAACTTTTATCTAAGAGTTAAAATCGACTAAAAAAATCAGTAATAATCGGGTTTCATTTATCAAGACACACAATAAATATTAACACTAAATGTTTGATACTTTTCAAGAAAAAATTCACTTGTTATTCACTTTGAAAACTGTTATTCACCAATGTTATTCACTTTGAAAACATATTTTGACAAATCTTATTTTATTATGACTTTTTAGGGTAAAAAATTATGACACTTACAGAAAATAAGGTATTTGATGATAATGAAATGAAACTCCACTTCAACAACTTAAAAACTACGAATTTTACAGAAAAATAAGGTATGTTAACGTGTTTCAAATTAAACTAAACTTCAACTACTTTAATGTCTTTTTTAAAAATGCATTTGGTGCTTCCATCTAAACACTCTATAGAAGCGGGATTTGGTAAAAATTCAACTATATCCTCCTTACTAATTTGGGATATGTCTGCATCAATCATCTTAAATTCTGTCTTGCTGGGTTTTATGGATTTATATCTATGATATGACTATTACTTCCGGCTTTACCTCCAAAATTTTACAGACATAGATATAAGTTTTTTTTCCTCTCTGAGACAATAATTTTGCTAAAATATATCTACCTGCTTGAACCTTATCTACTTCAGACTGCACTTCGTAGTTTTTTTCATTTTCTAACAAGTCTGATTCATCTGACTGTGATATGTGGCTTTCTTTATCTGAACTATCTTCTGATTGCTGCTCAATTATTGCTGTTGACACACTAGCTCCGAGAGCTACATCTAGTTTCTTTCTTTTTGTTTTTGGTCTCTCTGGTCATCCAAATCTTTGCTCCTTTAGAAGTGCAGTTAATGCATTTTCAACGGCGTCCGTGGGATCTTGTGGAGCGTCATATGTTGGCAATTTCCACCACCTTTCGAAACTCGAGGAGTGACTTTGTCAAGAGTTTTTAATGTTTTTCTTAATATAGATGAAAACATATCTTTTGGAACTGCACTTAGTCGCAAATTTTGTAATTTCCAATCCGTTAACGTCGTCCTCCAAGCATGTTTCATTGGTCTGAAAAAGCCCACGTCCAGTGGTTGGCACAAATAGGTAGAATTTGGAACTAAGCATATGAAGTCAATTTCATGTTCAGCACACATCTGAAGAACTTCAACATCCATGTGTGACGACAAATTATCTCCTATCAAAGATTTCTAAACGTCGTGCATGGGGTAAAAAGCAAGTTGTGAACCAGTCTCTAAAAGTTATGCCATCTATCCATCCACTTTGAGTACGATTATACCTCGTCCCTTGGTTGCAGCATGGTTTATCGCAGCAAGGTTAACCATGCGGTCCATTTTCCTTCCACGTATCATACAGGTAAGTGCTTTTATAAATGATGTAGCGAGGGAGAAGAGTTCCGTCTGCAGCAGCACATACCATAATAGTGGTACAACTTTTGGAGTGATTCATCACTTTTTTGGGGTACTTAATGCCTCTTTTGTATATGCAACGTTGTTTCCCTGGATCGTCTGACAAATTAGATTCGTCATAGTTGAAAATGTTGGAACTGGGAAAATCTTTAATTACTGGCTCCAAGTTATTACAAAACTCTTCTAGTGTAACTCTTGAAACAGCAGCTCTAGCACGTTTAATATTTGTTGCTAGTCGTTGCCCAATCGAATCCTTATGCCTATTAAGTGGGCTATATGCCCAGTCAATACCAAGCAGATTATTTTGAAATATAGCCACGTTTTTTCCTTGTTGGAAAGCGGCTGCTTTTAAAATTGCTACCTCCTCTCCTTTGGTGAAAATAGTAGGACGTCCGGGAGTGCCAATATGTTTTCCTTTATATCTGTTATACCGGGTACCAAAGGGAATTTTATATTGTATTGATGCTTCTCTAATAGATAGTGTACCTTCAACTACCCGTTCAATGGCTCTTTCTAAATTTGCTGGAGGGTAATCAGCGTAACTTCTGCTGTCAAGTAGTCTTTTATGCTTACGGGGCATTTTCCTGCAAGAAAGAATACGTTTAAACAATATTTATTTGATTAATATTTTCATCTGTTCGAAAAAACGATTATACGGATCGTCTGGGGTAACATTGATCACACGATCAATGTTGCCCACTGAGTTGATCAATGTTTCCCCCAGTAATTTCACGCCGTACTCTTAATCACTCCCATAACCTGCTTACGTTATTTTCAGTGAGATTTATAATCAAAGTACTTCTAATCACTACATGAAAGAATACGTTGTATAAACAATACACTTGCCGTGATATGTACGAAGTTTTTCACTTGATGTTAAACTTAATACTCCAAAAAAATGCTTGTTCGTCTAGCACAGGCGTGTGTATCGGTATCGAATGGTCATAAATACTAAATAACAGTAACATTGCTGCCGACTAGGCAAAATTCGGTTATCGGCATTGGCTAAGCGCACACGCCTGAGGCATATAATTAATTTTTAAAGTTTTGATCAAAATAACCCCCGAGTTCAAAGTATCCCCAATCTACAGTAGTAAAAACGGCAAGAGACGGTTTCCCAATAGGAAGACTATCAGTAGGAAGACCACGAAAACGATTTAATGATAACTTAACATTGAAAAACAGAGTCATGTCTATATAGAAATAAAAAAGGTTTAATTCAATCACTGCTAAAGTTAAAAATAATAATGTTTCACTAATTCTCGACTATTTAAAATGGCTTTTTCTGCGCTTTTTAAGACCTTAATTGTTTATAACTCGAAAACTATGCATTTAAGAGAAAAGTTAGTTTAAAGCAATACATTATCTAGAAACAATATTTTTAATGGGTCTCACCCTCTCGAACTCGCTAAAACCACCCCGGTTGAAACTATACGTTATTTATTTATAAGTTACTTCATTTATATACAAGCATTCTATTTTGGTTTAATACTAACATTATATTCAAGTTTAACTGGTTTAAATGGTACAGTTTTGAAAAAATCCTTGTTTAAAGTCAAGACAAAACTTCGAAATTTCCCAAAAGATCCACTTTTTTTTAAATACCTTAACAACTAAAGAAGATACAGAATAATTGCTACAAACAAAAAAAACAGCTTGTTTTCTCAAGATCTCAGTTTTTTTATTTCTATAGACTAAACATTTCAGCCCTTTCAGCGAAACTCTTTTTAAAACAAAAGGCTTGAAAAAAATTAATATACATTACTTTGTAACATGTAAAATAAATTACAAAGTGGTGTATATTAAATTTTTTTTAAGCTCATTGTTTTAAAAAGGTTTGCGCTGAAAAGGCTTAAGATACTGCTAAACGTATGCGAATAGAACCTTAACACTATCATATCTAGTTTAATTTTCAGTCTATAGAATTATAAAATAATCAAAATTTTTGTTTAGAGAACATTTTTGTCTTAAAATTTAATAATTTAGTGACTTTCATGGTGTTTTATTATGATAAACGTTTTACTTCCGAGTTCGACTGGCAACCACCGCCAGAGAAAAAGCACATATTGTCATAAATTAGATTTTGATCTTTGAGCTATTTTTTACCTACTGTCAAAATTACAAGCAAATCCACGCATATACGAAGAAGCAGAAAACCGTCATAACTTGGACTATAAATAAAAATTGTATTTCTAACTAACCACATTTTTCACCAACTTCAAAATTTAATCATTACAATAAGTCAATTAAAAAAACCTACTGTTGGAATATTGGTAGAATATTATTTCGCTCGCATTTTACAAAAAACAATGAATTCGATCGATCTTCTAACTCTTTAATTCATTTTGTTGGGGTACGTTTGGTCCGTTATTTATTCTTTTGGCGAATTCAGTAACTCGTCATACACGAGCGCATTTATTGAAAATCGGGTCCATAGTACGAGACTATGAAAAGCCAGGTCACGTCTCAGATTAAGCCCAACGTAAAACGAATGGGCAAAATGGTATTCGACGTCATTTTAACAAAAGAATTGGCACAAAACTATGGCGACTGTGTCATATAAACTTAATTGGTAATATTCTGTAAGGACTACATAGTAATTGATTCTATATATATATATATATATATATATATATATATATATATATATATATATATATATATATATATATATATATATATACATAATAGGGATGGGAAAAACTTGCCGGTTTTAACCGATTTAACCGAAAACCGGTTTTTTTACTTCGCAATAACCGGTTTTACCGGTTGTTTTTTTGTCCCGGTTATAACCGGTTTTTTATTTTTAAAGTAAAAACCGGTCATTAGGTTTTTTAGTTTTATTAGTATTATTAGTATTATTTAGGCATTATTTTAGATTCCAAACATAATTATTATTCTCAAGTAATTATTCCAAATAAATCCATAATTCAAATTTTATTTTATTTTATAATTACAGAAGCAAACTGAAAATGCAAACTCATATCAGCCAGAAACAATTAAGTTTTGTTATAATATTTCGTTGAAAAGGTATTTGTAATCATAATATTTACAGTGATCTGGTACATTACATATTTTTCACACTTACACAGGAACACAGGAACAATACAGGGAGTATTAAAATGAGTTAATGTACCTATTAAACAAATATGCAAACGTGTTAAAAGTAATACATGATAATTTTTTTTGATGGTAAGTAGTAAAAATATGAGATGAATTGCATTATCCAATTTATTTTTAAGTAAAATATTTATGTTGATATTATTTTTTTAAATCCCATTTGAAGAGTCTGTAAAATATTTTATAAGTTGAAATGGTTGGGGAATTTTTTGGGTTTGGGAGGAGAGGAAAATTGGTGGTAGAGTGGAGAGTGTGGAGAGGTATTTTAGAGGATTAGATTTTCAAAGGGTAAATTAAATTTGCATCATTTAATTGAAAACAATAATTGCATATTATCTACTCTGATATATTCAATGACAATACAAGCTGAATTATTTCAGCGCTCTCTGTTGAGCAGTAGTATAATAATTTTGGTTTACTGTTCTCTACATCTGACTACTGAAATTCACAAATCTTTGAGATTCACACAAATCAAATGTAATTTCGATCCAAGTAATCAAGTAATTTTCATGACGACATTGAAGACCAGTTATACTTTAGGAGTGCCTAAATAAATCTAGTAATAACGCCGTTTTCTTTTCATCTTCAAGTTTCGAATTTTTTAGTTTTACCATGTCGAAATCGTGTGTGTGTGGAATTTATTTTCCAAGCGTGGCAACATGAGGCACAGTGCTTCATTTGTTTGAAAATATTAAAACCAGGAAAAGGCACGACGAATTTGAGGCAGCACCTAAAAAATAAACATCCAAAATATCTGGAAAATAAGCCAAAGGTAAGCTCATTTCATAAAAAAATTTAAATAAGGAATTAATAGAGGAAATTTGTTTTTGATTAGGATAAAGAACTGGTGGACATCGGAACTTTTTTGCATAGAGGCGATCAGAAAGCATCTTCATCTGCTTCTGAGGCGAGTGTGGTCACTGCTTCATTTTACGCATATTAAATTTAGTTGTCACAGATAGCCTAGAAGATATAAGCAATGTAGCATTAAAACATGTAATAAACGAAATAAAAGCCATAGTCACTTTCGCTAGGCACAGCAATCGCTTCATGGAAAGATTAAGGATGGAGCAGGAACGGGAGGGCAAGTCAGTGAAGTCAGGTGAAGTGAAGCTTTTGGTACAATCCGTATTAACCAGATGAAATTCTGTCTACCATATGCTTAAAGGCTTCACACTAATGTCCCCACGTTCTTCTTCTTCATGTGCCATCTCCTCTAAGAAGGTTGGCAACCATCATGACAATTCGCACTTTCGACGCCGCTGCTCTAAAGAGGTCAGCAGAAGTGCAGTTAAACCAAGCTCTCAAATTATTCAACCAGGAGATGCGTCTTCTTACGCGACTCCCTCATAATATGTCCCAGATATTGCAGTTTTCTGACTTTAACTGTATTTAAGGCCTCTTTATCTTTTCCCATTCTTCTCAACACCTCGACATTCGTGACTCTATCCAATGTCCCCATATATAGCTGAAATACTGGCAGATCCCTTGATTAAAAAAAGCACCAATGATGATTTCTGGTTCAGATATAAAACTAATCACTGAAATTGTAACAATTTTCAATCCTTGCTTTACCATGCTACAATCAAGGACCCGAGGTTCAAAAAACTATATCTAAATCCGTCTATAGTGGAGACAGTCACATCCAATTTAGGCTCGGAAGTTCGGACGTACCATACCGAAATCGGAAAACTTTCTCCTTTCTGCTCCTTCCAGAATAGCAAAGCCAAAGTGAGTTTAAAATCAAACCCTCTTTGGTCTTCACACGATCTGGAGTTGGTGAACAGTGGTTACAGTTTAAGTTCTTAAGACACACGGATTCAATGTTCTTTTTCAAATGAACTGACTCTATATCTGCAGCAGCCTTTGCTGCCGAGATTAAGTGTTCCGTTTTTATTCTGGGAGCAGAACAGAACCTTTATGTCAGGCTTGGCTTTTATAGCTAAAAAATACATATCGTTGGTCGGAAGATCGGGGGCATCAGAGAGACTTGTGTCATCATTTAATGATATTGTGTCAGATGAGAGAAGTTGCTTAACCGACGAACATATTTTCTCAAAAGGCTTCATGAAAAATACTGGCCAACATAATGTTAAATCCATTTTATATAATATAACCTATTTGTTAACTTCTAACCTATACTTTTTTACCTAAAATATTACTTCATTCTACTTATATTATACTTTAATATTACGCTATATTATATTTAATGATAAATCAATAAATATATAATAATAATAAAATAATAAATAATTATAATATTTAATATATTAAAATGGTTTTATTAAAAATTGTGTTTTATTTATATTGATATTGATGTCCTTTCGATAATACTAATTTTGATCATATTGATATCGAGTCGAATGAAGTATCGCAAACTAAAGTGCATTGTAAATGTAACTTTGTAACATATTGGATTAAAAAAACCGAAAACCGGTTTTTTCAAAAACCGGTTTAACCGAAAACCGGTGTTTTTGTCAAAAACCGCTATCCCTAATACATCTACATATATATATATATATATATATATATATATATATATATATATATATATATATTTATATATATATATATATATATATATATATATATATATGTATATATGTTTATATATATATATATATACATGTATATATAAAAGAGGCTATTGGTTAACTATTTTTTACTCGAGCTTTCAATTGCTTTTACAATTATTATCAAGAGCAAATAAAAAAAAAATGCTGCTAATATATTACAAAAAATATCAATACAAAAATATGTGTCATACATTGGCAGTTAACTTTTTTGCTCTTTAACTTACCGATGTTTGTGATAACAAATATTAAAGATACATTATTTTAAGAAAAAAGGTATACTTCTTAATATCTTCAAAACTCAACAGTTTCCGAGATAATCGCATTTTACAAATCAACTACATAATTCTGATTTAACGTAATTACTCCAGGCAACGAAAGAAAATTAAACAAAAACATCAATACTTCTGAATTTTGGTATAAAATGCATTTAATAAAGTTAATAGTTAACAAAATATTCAATAAAATAAATATATCAGCAGGACAGGTAATAGTAGGGTTTGAAAAAAATAACAGAATAATTGGATTTTACATAAAACATTTTAGGTTTTGTATTAAATTAAAGTCATAATCAAAATATTTTATTTTTAAACCAAATTAACAAATAGGTAAACTAAATAATATTAAAGTTTTTGTTTACAGTTTTGGGCAGACTCGATCATATACTAATGATTTCAAAATTAAATAAAACTATCCCAAAGGTCAGATAACAGAAAATATCGTATAAAAAATATTATGTCGCCAAACCAAGGAACAAAGGCACCGCTGCAAACTTCCAGGCAGACGTGACAGCAAAACTACTTCAACAAAGCGAAAGGTACTATCGAAATTGACTAGGGAATAATAGAAGAAGCTATGAAGGAAATAACTTAAAAGCGGTTAGGTCAAATAAAGAAAGGGAGAGATAAAGAATGGTTTGATGCCAATAGCATGAAAAGCCTTAACAAACGAAACGAGGCAACACTAAAATATATGGAAAATCCAAGAAACCAAAATAAAAAGGAAACACAGAAGTTAAAACACTTCACAAATGTGTATTTAGGTATAAAACAAGGATAAATTTAAAATAAAATAATTATTTTAAAAAAAATTTATTTTTTATTTTAAAATAAAATTTAAAATAAAAAATAATTTTTTTTTAAAATAAAAAGGAATGTGAAGCGGAGAGAAGAGAAGCGTAAAAATTGTATAGGAGGAAGAAAAGGAAGCATATAAATAAAAAACTTCAAGAGATTGAAAAAATAGATTAATAAAAATATTAAAATTTATAACAGGAGGAAAAAAGGAGCAGTGACCAAGGCGCAAGAAAACAAAATTACTACAAAAATAAAAAGGCCAACTAATAGGAGATAAATAGGAGAAGCTAGATAGGTGGCACGATCATTTCAGAGATCTCAATAAGATAAGATAAGGTCAAAGTCATAAGAACAAGACTGGAAAGGCACTTAAACGAGCAGGTTGGTGAATACAAGGGGGGTTTGAAAAAGAGCCGATCTACGATAAATCAAATATTCGTGTTAAAAATTATTCAGAGTAGTACGAACGAGAAACAGGTAAAGCTAAACCTCCTCTTTCTGGATTTCAAACAAGCTTACGATTTTGTGATAAGAAGGCGTTTGTACCATGCTCTTAGAGTACTAGGAATTCTGAAAAACATGATCATACTAGTAAAAATGACCTTAATGAAGACAGAAAATAGAGTAAGTACCACCTACCACAAAAATTTAATGGGGAATATAGCGGGGAGATCCGCTGTCCACAATATTCTTCAATTTTTTGCCGGAGGCAATAATGACAGATTGGAATGCAAATAAAAGTTATGATTTGGCTAAACAGTTTGGACTGATTATTAATGAAAAAAAACTAAGTATATGGAAATAAGACAGACTACATATGAAGGCACACAACTGAAGACTATCACAAACAACGAGAGTTAAGAGTATTGTTTCAAAAAGGTAACGGAGTCTAAATATCTATGAGTAACCCTAGTAAGTAAAGGGGAAGAAAGCCAAAGAATTGAGAAGTTGACTTCAAGAGAAAGGAAGATTGTCGAAGCTCTACACAAACCACCAAGAGCAAATAACATCCTAAGAGAGGCCAAATTGAGACTACACCGAACAGTGATCTAACTCATGGTTCTGTACGAAAGCAAAACATAGGTTATGATCAAAAATCAAAAAAATATGCTGAACATCTGGGAACGGAATGATTTAAAAAAGATATTCGATATGAAGACGTTTGGAGAAGACGAAAAAAACAAAGAGACTTAGATAATTAGGCCATCTTGAGAGAATGAGAGATGGAAGATGAGCAAAGGACTCGCTGCTGAGAGAAAAAATTAAAAAAGAAAAGATTACGGTCCCAAAAAAAGAACTGCGTCCGTGGACGGAACAAAACAGAGGCCAATAACCGATATGCAGATGATACCGTAGACGACATTTACTCTCATTAAATGCAGAGTGTTAACAATGTAGACTTGATATCTCTGTATTAGGAGTCTGCGAAACAAGGTCAGTACAATTCTTAAGAGTATTAGATATATTTCTCTGGAACAAACGATAAGTCACATCGAAACGGCGTAGCAGTCATACTAAAGAAATCGCTTGCAAAGTCTATAAGAAAGTTTGTTCCCTTATCAGATCAGTATTCAATTAGCTGCATTCCCAGTGAACATAAATGTAATACAATTATACGCACCAAGCGGAGATAAAAAAAATACCGTGACTGAAACATTTTACAAACTTGTATCAGAGTCCTATAAAAAAAGAACATAAACTTACTCTTATTATTGGGGAATTTAATGCAGAAATACGATCAGAAGGTACTCTCAATATTACCAGAAAGTTTAGTCTAGGACAATGAAATGAAAGAGAAGAACAGTCGGTGTAGTTCTGCCAAGAGGAGAAGGTTTTATGTAATTATGTACTTGATAGTCTAGAAGGGATCGAATAGACAATATTGTAAGAAATCAAATTTATTTTATACTAGTCAATAAACAATCTAAAAACTGCATAAAATCGGTCAAGACTTACACATTTGCCAATATTCGATCGGACTATACTCCACTGTGCTCTACACAGTACCATAGTCAAGCTAAAGAGAGTATGTAAAAATCAGAAATCCTCCAAAATATCACTAAATGCACTCCAAAACCCATGCACTCTAAATAAGGTTTCTCAAGCAATTAACAAGTTCTACGAAATAGACTACAAGATACCAACAAAATAGATAATTACTGGAAACTAATGAAAACAGCGATAATTATTGTGTCTAGAGAAAATCTTTCAAAACATGAACAGTTAAAAATTGCTGGATGATACAAGACATTTTAGATCTAATGGACGTTAGAAGGCGGCACAAATGTATAAACAACGAAAAATGCAATATACATAATGAAAAATATATAAAGAAATCTGAAAAATATTTAAAGTAGCAAATTAATCTCGTTTAGAAATAAAACAACTGGAGCAACGACACGACAGCTTTCATTTGCATAAAAATTAAAAAGAGTTGACACTGGCAAAAGCAGAATTTTCATGCAAAATATATTACAAGACTCTGGTGGTGGAATTTTAAATGATGTTAAAGATCGCTTTACAGAATAAAAAATTACGTAATAGATTTATTTAAAAATGACCAAAGAATCTACCAAGAAATATCATCTAACTGAGATACTTCCCCACCAATTCTAATCTCAGCAGTTCAGAAGACCATCGACCAAGCGAAATTAAGGAAGGCTTCATCTGATCCTGACCAAATATCTGCAGAATTGTAACAACTATTACACGATGAAAATGTTATGATTATCACCTTCTTCTTTAACAAGATATACGGTAGCGGTAAATTACCAGACACCAGTAATATACCAGCGACATCAATATTTATGACTATTCCCACGAAAAGAAATGCCAGACAGTATAGCGACTATTGACTTATTAGTTTAGTGAGCAACGCACTTAATTTTTGTAGTGAAAATATGACATGTCGCATATATAAACGTTGTGAGGGAATAACTGGTGATGAGCAGTTTGGTTTACGGAACGGTATGGGTTTTCGGAAGTAGTTTTCAAGTGCAAATACTCTTACAAAGGAGCATTGAGTTTAGAAAAAATATTTACGTATGTTTTATAGATTTTAAAAAAGTCTTTGATCTTCTTCTAAATATGCCTATCTTCTAGAGATGTTGGCGACCATATTGACCCATCTGATTCTATTCACAGCAGCTCAAAATAGATCAGTTGACATTAGACCAGTCCACTTCCTAAGATTGGCTAGCTAGGATATAGGTCTACGTCCAGGGCCTCTCTTACCCTCAATCTTGCCTTGCAGAATCAGCTGTAGAAGTCGGTATTTATTATTAAACATGATGTGGCCGAAGAAAGCCAATTTTCTGTTTTTTTATGGTGTTAATAATTTCTTACTTTTCTTAGCCTATGGAGAATAGTTATGTTACTTGTGTGGTGTATATATAAGCCCCTTAATATACGTCAGTAGCACCACATTTCAAATCCCTCTAATTGTTTAATGGCATGTTCTGTAAGGCTCCAGCGTTCTACTCCATAGAGGAGGACACTAAAGACGTAACATCTAACAATTCCTATGAGTAAATTGATATAGATAAGTTGCAGAGAATCTTCCCGAAGGCTATTGAAAGAGCTTCTGGCTTTTTTAATACGAGGTTTTATTTTGTAGCTGTGATCCCAAGTATCCTTAATATTGCAGCCCAAATAGCATATTTCTTTCACTCTTTCTAACGGTGTATCGCCTATTGTAATGTTTGTGTTCTTACTATGATTATTATTTTCTTCTTGCAATTTAGTTTTAGGCCTTATTTGTTACATGCATCTACAACGTTATCAATCGTCTGCCAGCAACATCGTATCATCTGCATATCTAATATTGTTTGTAAGTTGGCCATTTACAGCAATTCCATCTTTTGATTTATCTAAGGCCTCTGTAAAGATGTTTTCAGAGTATGTTAAATAATGCCGGTAACAATATGCAACCCTGTCTAACTCATTTTTCGACTGTGAAGATCAAGCCTTTAATAAAGTACCACATATACTACTATTTCAATGCTTGAACTCATTTGGTCTGGACATGGTCTGGTAAGATATTAAATTGCTTAAAAATCTTAACTACAATTAAACCGCTTAAGGTGGATCAAGAGGTTTTAGTTAAAAGTTTTATTAAGCACGGTGTAAAAAGTGATGTGTTATGCAACACATTGGTGTTTAATGTCTACACTGAACAAGTTTTTGAGATAGCGTTAAATAATCATTGCGAAGGTGTTAAGATCAGTGATGAAATTATATACATTAGATAATCAGATGATACCACCATAATGACAGAGGGTCTAGTATACCTTTAAACCCTGTTGAAAGCTGTAAACAACGAATGCAATGAAAAGGGCTTAATAATCAACGTAAAGAAAACAAAATGAATGGTTGTCTGAAAAATGAATATAGAAGACTTAGTACTAAAATTACATAACAAAATCCTGCAAAAATACTTTAGATATCTGGGTAGTTGGATTGACTGCAGGGTAGAAATTTCAACCAGAATCGAAATTGCACGAAAAAGCTATATTACTAGGCGTTCTTTATTGTGTAGTAGGAGTCTGTCATTAACCCACGTCTAAGAATATTAAAGTGCTATATCTAGATGCTTTTTTCTATGGATGTGAAACCTGGACAACAAAAATAAAAATCAAAAGTGTTCGAGTTGTGGTGTTACCGTCGCATGCTCAAAGTCCAGTGAATATTACACATATCTAACAAACATGTGCTACAGACCATGCACAAAAAGCGAGAATTTATTAACATTAAAATGAGAAATGTCCAATACTTGAGTCATATAATAAGAGGACATAAGTATCGCTTTCTACGGTGGATCATTAAGGGCAAAATCGAAGAAAAGCCGTGGGTCGGAAGAAAACAACTGTCCTGACTGAGTTACATTAAATAATGGATAAGTTAAACGGTCTAGGAATTTTTTATCTAGCTGCCGACCAAGAAACATTTCATCAGCTTGTTAATAGGACGATAGCCAACGTTTGAAAATAAGCACGGCAAACAAAGACAAAGAAGAAGAAGTTATCAAAAAGAATCAAAGAACTTGTCATATCACAAAATATATAGAAAACTCTATTTATTATAATCGTAAAGAATTACATCTCGCATGTTGTTAATATAGGTAGGTGGGTATACCAAATATCATTTTCATGGTATTTACATTCCTGGAGGATCAATTGACTTTCTTTTTTGACTCTTCCGATTTATTTGTCGCGGGGAGTCAGTCCGTATTAACTTTTTGGTTTACAATTTTTTTGTGTGACTTGTCTTTCTCCATAATATTTATTTATTGTTTTCTCTTTTTGCACATAGATGTCCATTCTGTAACTCCTACCTTCCTAATGTCCTCTATTATTTGGTTTTCCAATGGAGTTTTCAGTCTTCTTTATGGTCTACCTATTACTGGTCTCCAGTTGGTGATTTTCTTGATAACTTCTTCTGGATCTCTCCTTTCTAGATGTTTGATTTGTCTGAGTCTTGATGTACAAATATAGCATGTACAAAACTAAACTAAAATAAGTCTATAACTAATACTAAGAAAATTGCAATTATTTACTATTTTTAATGGAAATTAACCACAATTTCAATTTCAAACACGTTTATTTTAACATTTCGGTTTCCAAATCGGAAATCGTTCTTGAAATACAAATTTGTTTTATTAAGGTTAAAATAAACAGGCATAAATGCCTGTAGAAAACAGTAAGAGGAAAAATAAGACCAACATTCGGGAAATCCAGTCAATAGGTAGAATTTTTTTTTAAAATCTCTTTTCATATCTATAATAGATCATTTTCTAATATCACGCCTTTAATGTAAATTTCACAATATTCGTATGTCGCAGTATACAGCAATTATTACTTCGATCTTAAGCAATTATGACATTGTTAAAGTAAAACGTTTACTTCTTCTTCTTCAAGTTCCACTCCTATCGGAGATTGGAAATCATTCTGGCAATTATAATTTTATTGGTTACTCGCCTGAATAGTTCAATTGAACTGCATCCAAACCACTCACGGAGATTGCGTAGCCACGAGATTTTACGTCTTCCTACGCTTCTTCTACCTTTGATTTTACCCTGCAAAACGTTTACTACAGAATTGTATAATACCTCATTAATTGATTTTTGTTTTAATAATAATTCCGAGTTGAAGAATACATTCCATTGCCATTAGCGCCACCTCTTGACGACAGGACGAAAAATGAGATTTCAGAGTAGAAATGTTAAAGAAAAGCAGTAAACACTGTTTCATTATCGATCGTCTACATGTAACAACTCTAATGTAGGCTTCTGCTCTAAATATTGTAGGTACTAGAGAGAAAAATTTAAAAACAAAACCAAATTTTCACTTTTCACAATTTAGTATGTAAGAGATAATGAAACTAAAATCACATTATTTTATACTTCTTATAAAGTAGAAAGCTGCAAAGTATTTTTACATGACGAGCGTTTGTAGATATTTTAGTGAAATTATCAAGCGCCATCTACTGTTTTTTGAAGATAGGGATAGACAATGACATGGTATTAAATTTGCTTGCGTGAAAGTGTACTTCAATTACATACATATTTTTTCATGTGTTTCTCGCCATTTTGAATTTTGATATTTAAATTTTCTTGTCTAGCACTTATTATATTAGTTAAAATAATAATGTCATTATAAAAGTTTTTTTTTCATTCGATTGCAAACCATAGATGACTTTCTTCTAATTTTAAATTATCAGTATAGTTAAAAATAACGATATCAATATTTGGTAGAAAATTAAATAGCTGAGAAAAATAATTTGAGGAAATTTTGAAGTTCATTTCACCCATTTGAAAATCCTTGTAGAGATACCTATTTACTGACGGCTTGTAATATTTCTATCCAACCATATAGGGTGATTGGGGGCAACTGGATCCAGGGGGTGTCTCGGCCATAACTTTTTCATTCTTATACTGTAAATGTGTTCAAGTTTTTTGCTGTTGGCTCTACCTGCAAGAATGTACCTTCCCTCCAAAACATTGTAACCTTCATAGTACGTTTGGTTGCTGTAAGAAGTCCAATTTAAATTCGTAAATATTTTTTATGAAATCAACGTGGCGTGCTTGTGATTTACATTATTGTTTTGATTACTGAGGTAAGTGTTTTTACCATGTATTTTAGTGTCTTGATTAATATTCTATTAACAATTTTTAAATTAGTTTTGCATGCTTATTTTATTAGTTTTGAGGTTAGAATGAGTGGTACAGTTGCCCCGAGAGCTTTTGCTTTTTCGGGGTAACTAGGACTCATATCGGAAGTAACTGGGTCAGTGCCTGGTCCAGTTACTCCTCAGGACCTCAGGACCTAAAATGTTTTTCCATCCTTTACTTTTTCAAAGCCTAGGTTATATAAGAGTGTTTTTTGTTTCAGAAAATGGTACGAATATACGTAAGAAAAACTCCTCATGTGATGGCTCTTCATATACTACGGAAGACCTTGATAGGGCAATTGAGAATATTAGAAATGGCATTAAGAGGAAACAAGTTGCATTATTATTTCACAATATTCCACGATCTACACTGAAGCATCAAGCCAAAGAAACGCGTGGGACTGAACTGACTCCAAAATAAGGTACAGGTGGTGAAGGAGTTTAGTCATATTTGTCCTCTCTTGAGGAAAAAGAAATTGCAGATTGCATAGAAATTATGGACAAAATGGGTTTAGCCTATCCAGAGAGGAAGTATAAGACTTAGTACAATTGTATATAAGATAGAATATTATCAAGAGTAGATTTAAAAACCAGACGCCAGACTCTGACTGGTTTCGATCAGTACATGTAAAATTAGGCACCATCTTTCAATAAAGAAACCTAGGAGTATTGAACAGGTTTGATGCGATCAGGTAAACCGTTGAGCCATCCATAATCTTTTTGAAGTATTAACAATAACTGTGAAAGAACTAAACATTAAGGGAAAACCAGAAAAGATATTTAACTATGACGAAACGTCATTTTGCCATGACCCTAGTAAAATAGAGGTCGTTAGTGAAATTGGTACAAAAAGCATACGGAAGGCCAGTTAGTCTGGCCGAGAAAACACATCTGTTTTGTTGTGTTGTTCTACTGATAGTCAAATAATACCTTTCCTATGTATATTTAAAGGTAAATACGCAATGGATAATTGAAATAATGAGAATACAACATCCCAAACTGCAGCTTCTACAACTTCTTGAGGTTAGATGGAAACTACTTTATTTTGTAACTGGTTTAAAGATGTCTATTTACCTAATAATAGAAAGGAGTGACCAGTTTTATTAATTTATTATGGTCATGGTACCCATGTATCCACAGTATTGATTAAGTTAGCACAAAAACATGAAATTACTATTATAAAGTTACCTTCATACATGACACATTTATTACAATCATTAGATGTGTCTGTCTTTAGAGGTCTAAAAAATAGTCGGAACAAATCTCTTAGGAAGTGGCAGAGGGAAAATCCACGCAAAAAATTCCTAAAGAAATATTGTTGTACAAATGATAACCAACCTAGCACATGAAATACCTAGTATTAATAATATTAACGAATTTAAAGCCACAAGAATTTATGTTGGCGATAAACAAATTTCTAATATAGATGCAATTCCTACATCAATATTAAAAAAAGGTAATTTGCTGAGGTATAAAAATAATCTTCCCAATTGCGCTACAGTATACTTGGAAGCCACTTCTTCTTTGAATGTCCAACATTCAGTAACTATCCCTTCCTCAATCACAATATAATTAGAAGACAGTAGGCCTACATCTTCAGCAGCACTATAACCAGATGTGAGTCCTGTTATCGCCACTAATAAATCAAGAAAACTACAATTATTCAAAAGTAAAGCAACAAGCATCCCATACTTCTCATACGGTACAATCAGATGTCTCGAACGCTTTAAAATTAACAGAACAGCCAGAAACCTCTATATCTTCCTTTGCGATGGTTGAAAGAACAGAAGTTGGTTCTGCAAACGAAGTTCGCGAATTGGACCTTCTTTACATACACGTAAATCATTTTGAGGAATTGTTGTTAGAAATGATGAAAAAATATAAAAGACCACAAAATTCAGGGAAGAAATGAAAAAGACTGTTCACTAACTGTAAAATTGTCACCTGCAAAGATTACCTAATAAAAAAAACAAGAGGAGAACGAAAAAATAAAAGAAATTAAAAAATATATGAAAAGAAAAGCCATACTAAAGCTAAACGAGGTAGGCCTTCTTCTTTTCATGGCGCCGTCTCCTTTCGAAGGTTGGCGATCCAAATGGCAATTGTGGTTTTGGAAACTGCTGCGCGAAAGATTTCTGACGAAGACATCTCCTCAGGTCTTTCAGCCATGAAGTAGGCCTACACTAAGCTTTTGAAAATATAAGAAAAATATTAGTTTTAATTGTATATCAGAAAGTAGTGGTTATGGTGATTTGCAAGATATTGTAGAAGATAATAAAAGATATTTAGATAGGGAGAAGAAATTTGAAATTTTCTGTAATATAATTGATGATCAGAATTGTGGAAATTTTCAGCAACTAGGCTTTAACCAATTTGTCAAAAAACTTCGTGAATATGTAATCTTTAAGTATGAAGAAGTTTTTTCCAGGAAAAATCTTAAGCTTTACAGATGACCAGGTTAAAATTTTATCGATACAGAAATTAAAGAACCAAAAATTATTTCTAAAAGAGAGTTTTTTTATGTAAAAAAATTGCAGCATTTGTGGGACGGCATATGAAATTATAAACGCTTCTTTACTAATCTTATTTTCCAATTTGTAGTTTCTGTTTTATGAAGAATTTTGTTTAGGAATATATTAAGATATTAATTTTGATTTGTTCAGGTTTTTTTTTTTTAGAAAAAGATGTCGCATCCACCAAAAGGTTATTAGCGACGCGACGGAACAAAATATAAAAAACACCTACAGATTGTACAAAATGTTTATGGATCTAAGATAATTCACTATATTGTTGTAGGAACAGTTTTGACCTATAGCCTGTAGTAGAGCGTTTGGGATCTTGTAGCGCTGTCTTTCTTGGTCATATTTACTCAAAATTGTTAAAAAATGTTCGACTGTTAATCGGACGTTACACTGATCACATATAGGTGGATTTTTCTTTGTGAAATGGTAGGAGTACGTTAATCTGGTATGTCCTAGGCGTAAACGCGCAACCGTAATTTGTTCTCGTCTATTGAGCGACGATGGAAACCACTGAGACACATTATTTTTGATTTTATTTAGATTGGGATTATTTTGAGACCACTCATTTTGCCACAAACACCACACTTTATTTTTAAAATAAGGTTCTAAGTCACTGGAAACACACTTGTCTATCGGCTTTGACAAATCACTTAAAATTGCCTCTCGTGCAGTCATGTCAGCTTCTTCATTTCCTGTTATTCCGACGTGTGAGGGAACCCATAAAAATTGGACGCTTCTTCCATATTCATAAGAAATAATAATATCTAGAGGATATTCAGATAAAAGAAGCTGTAGCATAGAGAGGCGATGAAAAAATCCATCAATGTTCCATTGAAGTATCGAGTTGAATGTTGTTAACAGATTCGGAGTTAGATGATACTGAACAATTGTCTACAGAAGAGTCACTATCTAAGTCAGAAATCTCTTTCTCTAAATGGTTGTGTAGTTTCTTTTGAAGTTTTGTAAACTTGCTTTTTTTAGATCTATCATTTGCATATTGATAGCTGTTTTGTAAAAGATGGAGTAAACCATCCATATCAGTTGTAAATTCTTTGACGACGCTAATAGTGTCGGAGGAGCCTTGGACATTATCAATCAGTAAGGACAATTGGTGGTAATTTAAAACGAATGGTGGGGTATGATTATCAATGAAATTTTTGAGAGTTTTCCGTGTAGATGGGACTTTAGATGAGCGCGGTTTTTTTGGTTTAGAGGGTTTGGGTTTTGCAAACAGATTTTCTGATGAAATTACTGAGTCTGAAGGAGGCGTGACGATCTCATCAATACTGCGTTTTATGGAAGAACTTGCGTTTTCATAATTGCTATTAGAGTTTTCACTTAGATGCTGTGGCTTTATTACATTTGGAAGTACTGGAGCAAACTCATTGGTAGTGACAGAACTCGAGCTTGAAGTTTTATTTGTAAGATTGGTTGAAATGGTTGTTTCAGAAAATTGTCTTGACGTGTCAGTTTTATTAGAATTTTCTGCAGTTGTATCTAATGAAAAAGGAGCTAATAGATTGGATGATATTGCTTCTGAAGTTTGTGAAAACGGTATTGCTACTGAATGAGGTTGATTGAAAGTGTTGTTATGAATAGGAGAGTTAGTAATTTCTTTGTCATGGAGATTTGTAGGTGTAGGTGATGGGGCTATTCATTTTATTATTATACTGATACATCATGATGCTTTATTGAAAGAAGTAAAAAATTCTTGCCTGCAAAAAATTTCTTGGATGTGATAATGGATAACTTGATGACTGCTAGGTGTTTGGTACCTTGTGTAGTATACTTGTTGAAGCTGTTTGATTTGGTACTTCATTGTTTGACTTAATATGAGTTGATTTCTTTACTGAACTGTTATTGCATTGGGATGATATATGTCCTGTATTTTTGCAAATAAAGCAGGTAAGTGTACCTTGTGACAAAAATATGCGGTAAGGTGTTTGATCGAAATTTATTAGAATAGAATCTGGAATTGGTGATGCTATAGGGCTTATATAAACTTGCCTTCGAAAGCTCAATATGTGACTATATTGGGGGAGAGTCGAGCTAATTTTTAGAAATGATTTTGGGGAAATAAGCTTTAAACCGATATTCTGTAATTCTTCAACTAATACTTGATGAGGAATTGACGGGCAGACTCCAGACAAGACCAGTCTTTCTGATGGAGGGACAAGTCTTCGTGCTGTTACAACTTCGCCGAGTACTTCTATAGAGCCATATTGTGTCATGAAGTTATCTACTACGGTTTTGTTTGCAGATTCTATTATGAGATAACCTAGATGAAAAAATAATATTTTTTGGGTTGATGATTGTGCCCAAAGGAATGAGATAATCCTGCAGTTTAGCATTATCGATACAACTAAATACAATTGCTTGGGTCTTACTCGGAAAAGAGTGTGAAGCTGCTGATGCATAACTGTTTGTGATATTCAAACGTTGATTTACTGGACTGGTTAGATCGGAAGGTGTGTTTACATTCGGTGAAGTCATTTTAAGCTGTGGCGGCGAAGGCCTTACTCCGACTCTGGTAAGTGAAAAACTAACCGCATGCTACTATAAGGTACTTATAACAGCTAACCTCACAAAATGATTGTACGGTAGTATATATTTATTATTGACGTTTTTTTTCACACTAATAAAATAATAATTACGTATAGATAACTTACGTAGTAGTATCTAGTAGATAAACACTTTAATTTTAAAAAACTATTTAATAAAACCACTTGTTTTTATTAAAAACTAGGAGTACGATATCAGTACAATTTAACCATACCTTGCCAGGGCGGGTCTCCCTTGTTCAGTTTTAATAAACTCTTTAATGTAATGACATTCAGTACAAGTCGTTAGCTGCAAACTGTGTATAATTTGTTTATAAATTCATACAAAATATACTTTTTTAGCAATAGGGCTACCAAAAATAAAAAAAATTATTTTAAATTCGATAATCCAGAAGATGTCGAATAACTTACAAATATGATTATAGGTAATGATTCGGGTGATATAAAAAAATTATAGACCACAGTGACATCGATAAAGTTCAGGCTATACAAGAATGTAAAGTTGATTCTGAGTCAGAACAAAATAGAATTTAGGGACGAAGATGAACTTGATAATTTACAATCTTGGCTTTATAAAGCAATTACGAGAAAAAAGGGGTAATGCATTTTTTTACGTGGAAATGGCACAAAACGCAATTATACGAATGCAATGACAAAATGGAATATCAATTTTTATTTTTAAGCTACCTAAATTAAATTTATATTAATATTACTAAATTAGAAATCTACCAGTGTGACTGCATTATCGGTGTACGTTATTATTAAAGTGTGGTATGTGAAAACTGCAAGCTTTTAAAAATTGCCAAAGGCAATTCGTTCGTTTGCTTTGTTAATATTCGTTTTATAAATGCTAAAAACAGCATTATATTTGTCTTAAGATTCGAAACATTTCTAAACGAAAAAAAAAATGTACCGGGCTTTGGAAGCTTGGGTGCGAGACCGGTCCTACGGGACCAGCGCATATTTATATATGCATGCTTACGCAGTCAATTGACGACGTTTTATATCACTTGTATGCCAATAGCAAGTGTGTATGTCTGTCTTTTACTAGTATAAAAATGCTAAAAGGATGTTGTTTTTAGCATAAACAGCTGTTACAAACAAAACAAAAACTGTAGAATGTAAAGAACCGAGTATTTCAGTCAAAAATAAAAAATATAACAAAGATAACCCAACTATTGTAAATGTGCCCCAAAGTCCAACTAAATTAAAAGACCATGTGCTTGCAGAGTTGTAAAATAGTGACCGTGAAAATTAACGGGACGATTCTTTTGATTCAGACGATACTGTAATCGACAAAAACTATGATCCGTCTTTAGATGAAATTGACAGTGATGTAAGTGCGCGTAATTTATTCGAAGATGATAATGAGACAGAAATTAAAAGCGAGAAAATGTCAGAATCCAAAAATGATGATGAAAACGAGTGGCATGATATGAGAGCCATAATGAAGCTGTAATGTATTATATGCCAATGACTCGTATCTGTACGTAATCTGTAATGTGAGAAACTCTTTGTATGACAATACCTTCTAAATGTATCCGTACTTTTCAAAGAAGCAACAACTTCTATTTTCCGTATAACCTATAATAAAATTGTGACAGACACGTGTTGCTGCAAACAATTCCAAACAAAATGTAAGTTTTATTGTATATTTTAGCATGTTTGTTGTGAATAGTATTTGATATAAATAGTTTACTAGTAACTCGCGTTAAAATATATAATTTTATGATGCCATACTATTTTTTTAGCCATATTTTATAGATAGGAGGTATTGGTATTCTTGTAAATGTAAAGTAAATTAATTTTTATTTAATAGGGCATATTTAAGATAGTAGGTATTTCCATATTTAACAGTAGTTGGGCTAATTAAAAGTAATAGTATTTTGACTGTCATGACGATAAGATAAGATTTATGATGTTAGTGTTTTATATTTTTAATGAAATACGTATTTTAAGTCGTATAGATTAATAACTGTTAATATCCGGTCAATAATTATTATACTAACGATTAAGTTACTAAGCTTCGCAAAATATCAGTTAGTAGATATTGTTTTTCCATTACAGATAGACATGTTGTCTAGAACTCGCAAGATTCTAGAACGTTATAATGCACAGTTGCCGCTGTTATATAAAGCTTCACTGACCTCACCACCATTAAATACGCCTCCAATTACTACATCATTTGAGCAACCCATATCTTCACGAAATAAGGAGTGTGACTTTACACTAAATACACCTACACCTACTGAGTTATCAAGAACACTTTCAAACGTTGAACCATGTTCAACACAAACATTTCCATTGACACAAAAAGAAGCTTCCTTGGTTTCAGCAGATTCAAGTTCTAATTTGAGTGACTTTTCAGAATATTATACAAGTAGTAGTTACCAACCATCCGAAGATGCAGTATCTCCTTGTTCTTCTCCAGTTGAGCTGCTAACTGACGCAGATGATGTAACATACACCCAAGAAATTTTCCATGGAGACTTACGAGAAGGAAATTCACGTAAAAGAAAAGAACACAAAGGGCAATGGAAAAAAAATTATAACAAACTACTCAGGATGCAAGGTAAAAAATACTTGGGTTACAAAAATCCAAAACATAAAAAAACAAAACAAAATAAAATGCGACCGGAAAGAATATTGGGTGTAAGCTGTGAATCAAACTTCTGCAAAAGAAGCAAGAAAAGTTTATGTAAACAGATAAATGACGAAGACAGAAAAAAATTATTCCACCATTTTTGGTCCGACCTAACATGGGACCAGACAAAAATTTTTGTATCTACTAACGTCCATAAAACAGGTACAAAACGACATACTACAGAAAATACGTCTAGACGCAGTAATAGTCTCCAATTTTCACTAACAGGAAATGATGAGCATGGGAACACACTTCGACGGCCTGTATGTCGAACCATGTTCCTCAACACCCTTTGTTTGGGTTCATTTACGGTTCAATTATGGGTTAAAAATGTTCGATACGGTAAGCATCTATCACAAAATAATGCCAACTTGAATAGAACAAAAACTAGTAAAATTAATGTTGAGATGCAGGCTAGACATCTCGATAAATTTTTGGATGCATTACCCAAAATTCCATCCCACTACAATCAAAAAAATACTAATTAACTTTTCCTAGAACCACTTTATATATCGCAAGCCAATCTATATAATATCTATAAAGAATACTGTTCATCAAAAAATACCTCCGAATTCTCGATGAAAAAGTTTAATGAACTATTTCATAGCAAGAATTTGTCCATTCACCAGTTAAAAAAGTACATGTGTGACACCTGTGTAGCACACTCCGTTGGTAATTTATGTGAAGAACTTTACGAGCAACACATAAAAAATAAGGACAAAGCTAGAAATGAAAAAATGTGTGACAAAGGAAGGGCAGTAAGAAATGAATGTATTTTATTGACCGCTGAAGTACAAGCTGTTAAAATTAGTCCCTGTATAACTGCCCGTGCGATCTATTTTAAAACCAAGTTCGCATGCCATAAATTTTCAGTATACGACACGATTACTCATCACGCCACCTGCTACTGGTTTTCCGAAATCGACAGTGATGTTACAGCTTCCACTTTTGCCTCATTATTAATAGATTACCTGGAAAGACTATGTTTACTTAAGCGCTTACCAATTATTCTTTTTACAGACGGATGCACAAGCCAAAATCGGAATGCAATTCTTGCCAATTGCAATGTTAAATTTTTGTATGCATCATGGCGTCACCATAACTCAAAAGTTCCTCGAGGTTGGACATACGCAAATAGAAGGAGACGCGGTGCACAGTGCTATAGAACGTTTGTTGAAAAAAAAGAAATATTCATTTACCAAGCGATTACTTGACAGCGACAAAAGAAGCTACAATCCGTCCCTTTCCATACGAAGCTCTGATGATTCCACACATTTTTTTCAAAAATTACGCAGATCAGTCAACCTGGAGATACACAACTATACAACCTGGGCGTAAGGTTCGTGACCCGAGGGTATTGGACATTACAGCAATTATGTACAAACCTACTGGGAACATCCAAGTTAAACTCAACTTTAATGATGATTGGACAGACTTACCAATACGACCACGGCAAATACGTCATTACGGAATACAAACCTATGCACAACACACCAATACCTATAACGGCCACCAAATTTAAACACCTACAGGAACTTAAAACGGTCATACCATCTGACTGTCATGGCTTCTATGATTCCTTGACACATAAATAAGTGGACTTAACACTTTTATTTTAGTTAGAATTAAAACTTTAGTTGTGAATATATGCATTTTTAATTCCATTTACTACTAACTTCCTTTTAGTTTCAAGTTTATACTACCAATTTCTCCTGAGTCAAATATGTAAACTTATATTACTTACAAACACATAGTAACTGTATTAAAATAAAAAAAAAACAATAGTATTTTACCTTATAGAAGCAGGGTTGTATAATATAAAAAATAAAAAAAATAATTAGTTTTTTCTCCCTCCTACACAATTTTTATTTATGTATATAGGAGGTATGGGCGGTAAGCGGTCGAAATAGTATGTCACTGTTAGTTGATCTTTTGAAACCTGATCAAAAAACGGATGAGAATGGTAGGTTTTTACGTAACAATAAAACACTGAAAACTTTGTTTTCAAACTTTGACAAAATTTATTTTATCCTCTTATCACTACACCTGTTTCGGCTGATAGCCTTTCTCAAGTGATCTATTTTTGGCATGCGTTTGCACTTTATAGTCTCTAATGAAATAGGTTAAGGAGGGGAGAATTGTTTGTCTCAAGTTGGTCATTCAGAATTATATCTGTGTTTTTTAATTTGTTGATTTCCATAGATTCTAAGATAGCTTAAGGCCTTTATTTTAAATGTGAAGAATTTTAAATTTGTCATTAAAAGAATGATTGTGATCTAGAAGGTGAAGTGCGTATGTAGAATCTGTTTATTGTGTATTACTGAATTGACTATTACTGAAAGCCATTTTTATGTTCTGCTATTTGTTTATTAAAGTTTCTACCAGTATTGTTACATAAAATGAATTTCCATCAAGTTACGGTCGAATCCATCAATTATTTAAAAGTTTTTACTTTTATTAATTGATCTTAAGACTCGTATAATTTATATTATAGAACTATAAAAATATAAAAACAAATTACGTCATGACCGGTCCCCGACAGTCAGTCATGCATGGTAGTTGCACCAAACTACCGGTCCTGGGGGTCCCGTAATGCAGAGTTCCATGGTTTACATATTATGGTAATTCAGTCAACCTGTTAAGTTAGAGTTCTTGAATACGTTAATACAACAGAAATATCAAGATTCTTACTCCTATAATATATTTTTTTCAAGAATAGATCTATGTAGATTTAAGTAAATATTATATATTAATTTTATTTTCAATTATTGCTTAAAATATTATAATTATATGTATGCGCCTCTATCTGGGCGTATGTCGGAGATACTTACTATTACTTTGTACACGCTCCTATCGAAAGGTAAATAAAAAGAATTAATTGTTAGTCGAAGGATATTTTTCTGAAGTTATTTACTTCTTTTCATTAGCTTGGCCCAAGTTATTAAAAGAAATAAGAAAGCAAGAAAATAAGAAAAAAAGAAAGCAAGACCCAATTTGAGCCAGTTGTTAGTTGTATGTAGAAATTCATTCTGATGTTAATATAACATCCTACCAAAATACCTACCTTTTTTATAAAATATTTTTGGTTGTGTGTGTATGCGAGTATAAACCTTGGGGCCACAAAAAAGTAATCACACAAATTATGCTGTAACTGCCCCTTACTACGACCACAAAAAAAATTAAGTAAGAATTGCTATGCTAGTAGCCAACATCCGTAACGGATAGGCACCACAAGAAGAAGACGACCGAATGAACAGCAGGTTTAACGATTATTTTCTTTTAATAAAACGTTTTAGTTTTAATCAGAAATGCTGGCAGAATACAAATAAAGGAAATTTAACAAACTATTTTCTCAGTCACTTAAAACAATGTCTAAACACTCCTGTGACACAGATGGGTTAAAAATGGTGAATTAGCGGTAAGAGTGACATGTATTTTACTTAGGGGATTATACATATATCTGTTTCGTACAAATGCTTCTAAAAGATTAAACACAATAAGGAGAATTTTACAAATAGTGTATAAACCTTTGTACGTGGAATCTGAACTAAAAAAGATTTTTAATTGTTATTTAGGATATCTAGAATATACGAGGGACATTCGTAAAAGGGTTACCATGCATTTTAAAAATAGACAGCTTTTTTTTTGTTCTTAGTGTTATCTATCATTTTAAAACTTAAAACCTACGCTAATGTTTTACATAATCGCCGTTTTTATCCAAACAATTTTGCAGACCATGCTTTAACTTTTCTATCTCCATGTTATAGAATTATATCGCCATTTAATTGAGGAATCGGTTTAACTCTTCCTTGACTGCATCATTTTTACTGAAGCGTAAAACTCACAAGTATTTCTTTAATTTTGAGAATAATTGATAATTATTTGGTGCTACAGGGGGGGGGGGGTGAGGAATAAAAGTCCAGCCAAAATCTCTTAGAACTTGTAAGGTTTAATGTTAGAGATGAGTTCAAGCGTTGTCATGGGGAAGCCTTACACCACCGGACATAAATTGTGGTGTAAAATAAACCTCTGATCTTTTAGCAATATTCGTTCAACTTTTTCGACAATTTCGTCTGAAACTGAAAGTCCACCGCTCCGGTCTTTATAGTACATTTTCGTTATGCCTTAACTTCATTCTATACACATTTTGCGAACATGTTGAACAAATATGCACTTTTGCCCAATAACTTTGATTAACTCACGATTAATGTCAATAGGTAATATTCGTTGTGCATTTACAAAACCTATCACAGCACGAAGTTTGCATCTGGCGGTAACAACGATCGAAAGCTCCATTTTCGAAGGCTGCTAAGCCGGCACTAAGCAATGCCTGAGACATTAGGGGTGGGGCGAGAGAGCACAGTTAATGCGTAAAGCAAATTTGTCAGATTCCTCCCAGTGCGTTGCATTCTTTCACATTGGCATATGAAATATTTTTTTTTACGAACGACGAATTTTTTAATATCTACATTAATATATATTTTATATCACAAAACACTTTTTTGACTTTTAAAAAAATTAATTTATTACAAAAATACAATTATTAAAGTTACGTGTTACAAATACTTAAATGTAATGAAGTATAAAAATATAATGAATGAAATGTAAAAATATAATGAACTACAAAAATAATGAACGAAAATAAAGATGGACAAGTGGTTTTATAATATTAGTAAATGCTGACTCAGTGGGAACGTGTAAAAAGCTTGGGTCCCGCTGACTCTGCTGGTACTGTATGTGCAGGGATCCTTATCGGCTCTGGTTGTTGGAAGTTGAAACTTGATACCCTGGGAATCTTCATGACAAGGAACATCATTTGGTACAATGTATATAACATATATATATATATATATATATATATATATATATATATATATATATATATATATATATATATATATATATATATATCTATATATATATATATATATATATATATATATATATATATATATATATAAAACAAACGTATACTGATATAAATATAAGTACTTTTTACTTCATTATAAAAATAGCTGTCCTCTAATTATACTTGCAACCTTTTTTTAGAACTGTTTAGAATTGTATATAATTCGGTGCATTTCCTTTGACATTTTCATTAATAAAGTGTTCAGGTATCAGCATTTATTTATGTAAATGTTTGCGAAAGCAATAAAGTCTTAACCAAGAAAAATACCCACAAGTAAATTGTCGTAAAGCGTCGCCCAGAAGTCTATACACGCGATGTCGTTTCTAAAATTCCAAACTTGTTCCAGTGAAAACATTGAAAGCATCCAGAAAAAGCCGGAGGAAATAATAAAGCCGTAAATTAATTTTATGTGAATTCAATAACGTCGGAATGCTGCTATTGCCATAGGCGTTCGATCTGAACGATGATAATAGGATTTTATGGCCTATATTATCATTACTAAATATTTCCTTTTAATATATATAATGGTGGTAAATTTTTGTTTTTTTTTTAATAGTCAATTTAGTAGAATTTACAGTACAATGTTAAGGCTCGGGTACACAGGACGCAGCGGGCAGCGGCATCTGACTTAGACGACGGGCGATCTACTTGTATTACACAGTAGGGGAGACTGGTGTCAATTGTAACAGGTATACTTTGTAACGATAGTTATATTTGCGCCATCTTTTGAAATAAATCAAAACGCACTAATATGCATAGATGGATATCTACCTCAAACCACCGACTGTAGTTTCAGAGTTAGCCGGAACCTATTGCACAAGATCCAGGCACAAAGTACATTTTAGTTGCGTCACAAATTGTTGATTTCGCCGTCAAAACTCAACTTGAAAATATTTTAGGGTAAGGCCAATCTTTTTTAACATCTTTAATGTCGTTTACTGTAGCTCTACGAAGGGCATAATGTATACAAAAATCATCTTTCTTATTTATAGGTTAACTTGGTGTCGATTGTAACACACACTGCGATGTTGTTTGTAACATGTTACAATTGACACCTATTATATTCTTTTTTAATAGAGTTCTTTATTTTCTAGATCGACAAAAAATGGTAAAGTCAAGGCCAAGAAAAACGCAAAGGAGGTTAACGCCAAAAGTTATTTCTGACAAAGCCGCTAGGAAGGTAATAGATACTAACCAATCTATTAGAAAAGTGGCTAAAGATTATGGTATGTGTCACGTTTCTTTATATCGCTATGTTAAATCGTTACGTAAAAACTCACAACCTCGGGTTTGATGCAATCCTCACAACATAGTATTTAATGGTGAAATGGAGTTACAGCTTGCTAAATACTGCGAAACTACTGTAGATTTGTATTTTGGACTTACCACAAAAGATTTACGCAAGTTAGCTTTTTAATTTACAAAGTGTAATAGACTGTCCTACCCAGAAAAATGGAACACAGCTAAACATGCAAGTGAATACTGGCTTATTACTACAAAATTCAAAATCAAGTCTTCGTACACCTCAAGCTACTAGCCTTTCACGAGCCGTGAATTGTAATAGAGAAAATGTAAACAACTTTTTTGATAAATTGTCAACAGTTTTAGACAGATATAATTTTGAGCCTTACAATATATATATATATATATATATATATATATATATATATATATATATATATATATATATATATATATAACATTGACAAGACGGGTGTTTCGACCGTCCAGAAGCCATTCAAAGTCAGTTATGAGCTAGAAAAGAAACTAAGCAAGTAGGATCCATATCATCCCAGTAACAGTATCTCTAGTAACACTATTTGTAACCATAATGCAGTGGATAATACTGTACTCTTAATGTTTGTCTTCCCACGATTACGTTTTCAGGACCACTTTATTAGAGATGGACCAGTTAGGTATATAGGAACTGGAAATAAGTCTGGATGGATGCAAGATAATGAATTTCTTGTTTTTATGAAACATTTTGTTAAACACGTAAAGCCTAGTGTAGCCAATAAAGTGTTTGTATTGCTAGACAACCATTCGTCTCATATTTCGATATTTTTGATAGAATTTTGCAGAACTAATTTCATTACTCTACTTTCGTTTCCGCCGCACACTTTACATAGGCTTCAACCTTTAAATCGTGAGGTATATGGTCATATATATTTGAATTGTATCAGCTCTTTGATAAGCCAGATATCATAACGTTCATTAATACACAGCGACTTAGATGGGCTGGACACATAATACGAATGCCAGAAAATACGATTGCTAAAAAGCTAACCACAGGAACACCTGTAGGAAAAAGAAGCAAAGGCCGACCGCGAATTAGGTGGTTAGATGGAGTGGAAACCGACTTACGAATATTAAAAATCAGAAGATGGCAACATGTTGCCAAAAACCGAACAGAATGGCGACGAATCTTAGAGCAGGCCAAGATCCACAGAGGATTGTCGAGCCAAAGATGATGATGATGGTATGTGGTCCGTTTAAGAAATATTTTAATAATGCCGGTGATCAGTGGATGAGAAATAATCCTAAAAAAAAGAATGACTATATACGATTTGCCTCAATTGCCAGAACATCACTTCCTTTGGCCACTACGACTGTCAATATTCTTGCTCATTTCTCCTGCACTGGTATTTGGCCTTTTACTCGAGAGATTTTTAACGATAGTAATTTTAATGCATTCTCTGTAACTGATATATAAAGAAAACATAGAAAATAATCAACCAGAATCACCTACAGTTTAACACAGTTACTTGGAAAGTCAACCAGGTCCATCCACTACATTGTCAGCAAAATATACACTACTCCATCACCCAAGCCTAATAATCCAGCAATATTTATTTCTCGTTAAGATATTAAGCCATTGCTGAAAGCAAACCCGACCAAACCCAAAAAAGGAGGAAGAATGAGACGAAAGACAGCTACTCTGACTGATACACCAGAGAAAATGTTGATTGAAAAAGAAAATTTGAAGAAAAGGGACACCGTCAAGCGTAAAGTTTAGCTTGAACATAATCCAAAAAAAAAATCTTTGCCAGCTTTGCCATTGAAAAAATATCAAAAAGAGAAGAGCGCTCCTAAAAGCAACCAAAAAAGATTCTTTTGAGTCTTCCTAAGAGGAAGCTTTGTGCTTGGTATACGGTGGTCCATATTCAGCAAGCTCCGAAGATTAATTAAAATGTCGAGAATGTAAGCACTGGGCACATTTAAACTGTATAAACAAAAGCCCATTCTACATTTGCTTCAATTGTAAATACGACAGTAATTAGTTTTTAAAAAAAAATCCACAAGGAAAATAAATTCCTGCAGCTGGCTGTATACCATGTATCACAAAAAAGAGGTTAAATCTTTGTAAACCAGTCACAAATTACACTTTCAAGACCACACTCCATACGACAAAGAGTAACATAGGCTGCCTAATCCATACGTCGTTCTCTTAAACATTACCTTTAACTCCATCGGTAATTTTACATCTTTTATATCTAAAATTCAATAATAAAAAACTTTTTAAACCCCAACACCTGGATTGCTGTTATCATTTTTAACATCACTAAAGTTTTTAAATCGTTTGGCTAAAGTAATATTATGTATAACTAACACTGTTTCATGGTACATTGAGATTTTGTTTTCGACACCTTTCATAGGTATCTTGTCAATCAGTTACCAGCTCCGTTTGACGAGGTCTACTCTCCGGACGCTGGTACTCACGTAAGGCGTGGGTGTATGTTTCCTGAAGTAAAATATAATAAAATATTAAACATCAATAAGTTTTAACAACAATATGTACAATCTTTGGTAACCCTATTCACTTTAAAAGTTTTAGAGTTCACAAACTGATACATGCTCTTTACAGAGTGGATTTCCTTTTAAGGTTAAAGAATGTTTTTAACAAAACTCATATCTTTTTGTTGGTCTGTGTCGTTTCAACTGACAAGTGCCACGAGCTAATATTCGAGCAGGGAGACATGTAGTCCCTAAAGTAATTTTAAAAATATATTCATTGTCATCGACCTGGAGCCAAAACATTATTAAATGTAAAATTTGGAATACTGTAAATCCATACATGGAGGTTTTATAGACAACTTTATTGTTAGCAACAAATACACAAGGCACTGAGGATGATCTGTTCAGATTGAAAACGTTCTGCTAGAATTTAAATGTTGACGACACTTTTATAAAGTTTTAAATATTTGTTTGTTTTTATACCACAATACACATGTGTGAAGTGTTGTAACATCTGTGTTTTTTTTTAACGATGATGGTATACTTACAGTAAATTACGGGATTTTTTCCCATTAATTTTATATATTTTTGTCTCATTTTACTGTTTCATATCAGAGATATACATCAACATTGGATGATGTTGAAGAATCAGATGCTTTATCATTTTATTCTAGTATTCCACCTATCAGGGTCTATCTCTTGAAGTTCTCCCATTATATCTAACATTTATTGCTCTTGGGCTTTTTTCATTAAATTTACTTACATGTTGAGGATTCTACGGATTATAAATGTCAAGATTGGGATAAAGAAGGTCAGGTCCATGGAGAAAACATTATGACTCCCTTATCTTAACAAGATAAAACCAATATAGTCTATAGAGTCCCTTGTCAGGATTGTGAATTGTCCTACATTGGACAAACTGGCCGTTCCTTAAAATAACGCCTTATTTCTCACCGAAGTTATATAAATTGTTCAAAACACACGTGTGCCTTATCCACATACGTTTTATCGAAAAGCCATTAGACTGATTTTGAGAGTAAAAAGATGTTAGTTTGAAATCATATCACCACTTTTTCTTACTTAGATGTTTTTAACACTGAAAATAGTCTCATTTCCTCAAACCAGACAGCATAAAAAACCTTTTTGTTATTTTTTTGAGTACAGTACCTAAATTGATAAAAAATTCTTTCACACTTTATATATGTGGGTAGTAAGTATATTTTGTGGTTTGCTGAGGAGTGAGAGGGGAATTATTCATCTGTATTTTGTTAGAAATGGACGCTAATGTTAGCTTGTTGGATGTTTCTGTAATGGACTGCCCATAGCTCATAATCGCCAACATCCGCACCTGATAAGGCACTGAAGAAAATGATTCAATACAAGTTATTCACATAGACTAAGGTAATATGATCTCAATGATGATGAAAGACAATTAAATATATCAGTTATATAAAGAAACTCTAAGGCTTGATTGTAATTTTAAATACGTAATATGAAAAAGTAATTAGAACATAATTATAAATTTGCTATGATGAATAATCGTGGCCATAAGTATGGTCCCTATATAGATATGGGGAACATAAACAGAAGTTTATCAAATTGTACTAGATTTAATAATAACTATTTATTATGATTGACTTTACCTAGATTGCTTCCAAGAAAACAAAAATAGATAAAAAAATGAGAACTTAATTCCATATGGTTAGATTTGTTGTTTATATAATTTGCCAGTGCAAAAGCTATTCTCAAATTTCGTAAAACGAAGTCTGGTATTACCATTGCTTCTTTGATGTGTCTACGCTCAGCCATAATTATAATGTGTACTTTCCTCCGAAACTAAAAATTAGAAGTGATCCCAAAAAAATCTAGTTATCTGCAGCTATGCCTGCCTGCGGCTAGAAGCGGAGATTGATAATAGGGGTTTTCCTTTAGTCTGAATTTCTGACACCATATTCTCTGGCCATTTTTTGTGAGAACGTTCAAGAGGTGAGTTATATATACCTTTTTTGGGAAATTAGAAATGTAATCACGTTTGCTTTTTCCCGGTCAGAGATGAAAAGTGGCTCAGACACACGTACAAGCGACGTTGATTTCTTTTAGGAAGAGGGTGAATATTAATCGCCTTGGTGTGTACATTGAATGATTGTGAATAGAAAACAACTAGTATATTTTACAATTTTTAAGCTCACATAATACTTTTTCATTTTATGTTTTAATTTTTTAATCTATTTGACTAATGCTTACTGCCAAACACTGAAATGAAATCTTCTAATAAAAACTGACCTATCGTGGAAATTATTATATTTTTTTAAATATTTTTAATTTTACGAAGAACGACGAGAAGCTCTCTTCGGTTTGAATGAATGAGATGATTGAACGAGATGCATTTTGTCACCGCTGCTATCTAATTTTAACAGTGAGAGCATCTGCCAGGAAACTCTTTTGCAAGCCAACAAAGGATCGTAATCAATGAAGAGGTTGTAAATAATATTTGATACGCAAACGACACTGTACTAGTTGCAAGAACAATAGAAGAATTACAACGATTACTTACAAATATAAATATTGCCTGCATACAATTATGGCATAAATATCAATATCAAAAAAACCAAGTATATATTCTTCAGTAAAAACATGACACAACCAGCACAAGTTAGTATATACGGCATTCAAATTGAAAAAGTATCAAGTTACAAATACTTGAGGACTTCAATAAATGAAACTGGAGACCAAAACAATGAAATAAAAAGACGTATCGAAATTGCCAGGGCCACCTTCATAAAGATGAAGAAATTCTTCTGCAACAGAGAGATAAGCATCCCTCTACGATTAAGAATGCTAAAGGGGCATGTATTTAACACGCTATTATACGATTTAGAGACCTGGAATCTCAAACAAAACAACATAAGAAATATTGAAAATTTTAAGATATTGTGCTACCGTCAGTAATACGAAGGAATGTCATGGTTGAGTAATTTGAGAGAGTGGTTTGGCTGTACTACTAATAAACACTTTAGGTCAGCTGTAAACAAGGTCAGGGTAGCATTGATGATTTTCAGTCTCCGATAGGAGTGGCACAAGAAAAAGAAGAATTTGACAAACCGAGATTACAATCTTATTTAAACTTTTTAAGAATAATTAAATATCGTGAGCGTAGCAAGACGTACCTGTTGTATGTTTATTTGAGTTCCAACTCTGTGTATATGGAAAAATATGATATTCTAGATGTTTAAAATTTTAGTTTACATATCGAGTGCATTGTCGTCAAGGCTAAAGTTTACTTTATTCAATTCACTTGGGTTTTTTTTTCTTTTGAAGAAAATTTTTTTATTTTTTTATTGCTAAATACTCTTTAAAACATTATGCCCAGAAAACACTACTGTATTAACCTTTTAACAGGTCTTCTTTTTGTATAGTATTATTGGGGAAAATTTTGACCTTCTGTTTATTTTCAAAGTCATTTCAAGACTTTCATTCGTGGCTCTGTCCAAAACTTCCACTTTTCTCACCATCAAGCTGTTTTTAATAATATCTAAAAGGTCATTTTTTATTTATAAAATAGAGATAGATTTCAATGTATTGAAGTTGAGAAATATTATTCAAACGAGTACAATAACAGAATCCAAACAAGGAAAAATCTAGACGCTTATGGGATGAAAGATCTATCCAGAATCCAGAAACAGCATCCAAATCCAATCCAAATTTTTAGAATAATATATAAAATGCAGACCTTTCAAACTAACGAACTATTATTCTCGAAATTATTGTTAACAATACAGAATTACGGATTGAGTAATGGGATACAGTTTGACATGTATTTTTTTTTTAAATTGTTGAGTCCAAATGACATTACATTTTGCATGAAATGTTTAGTTCTAAGAATTCCGTGTTTGATAAAGTGTAAAAATGCAAAAATGGCTTGTTTTTAAAAGTACAAATTCTTAAACTAATTTTTTGTTAAAATTTACATTTGTTGGGAATATTTTGTGATCCAGTTTATAAGAGCCGAGATATCGAAACTAACATTTAATATATAAGGATGAGTTTCGAGATGCGAACTAACGATACCAGATTTGGTTTGGTTTGAATATATTATTTTAGGTTAGGTTGGATTTATTTAATGTAGGTTTAGTAAGAATGAGCGGAGTGATGCCTTTTCTCACAATGAAGTATCCAATGCTGCTATAGTCGTTTTGCCACGTAGGACTTTCGGTAGAGACGGTATCTGTAACCCTTTGGATACCAGGCTACCTCCAGTTGTAAAAAGTCTTATTTGCTTAAGCAGAACTCTAAGCGAGTGGAAATTTATTTTGTAGGTACTTGTGGAAGTATTATGGAACCAATAGTAAGGAAAATGGATGTTCAGAAAACCAGTAAAAATACCCTAAAAAAGACGTCTCTAAAGTAGGAGGAATACAAATGCTGAAATTTCCTCAAAATAAAATCGAGCGTCAAAGCAAGACCAAGTGGGGAGGCTTGAAAGCAGTTTTATCGTCGTCTTAAATCTAAAATACCCTATGAAAAAGCTTTAGAAGAGATGTTACAAACAAGAAAGCCTTTAAATAAGAAAGAAGCAGATAAATCCTCTTCTTTCAAATATCCTGGAAAAAGACTCAGATCAGATAAAAGTACACCCGAGTGTTCACAAATAAAACAATTACAAATCGAGATAAATAACAAAACTGGAACTAGCGGAATTATGGTAGGATTAATCCACTCTAGGTACCCAGTACAGGAAATAGATTTTAATAACCTTAGAAGGCTGCAGAAAGCCACCCTACAAGCCATCGAGGATGGCTTCAGGTAATCTGTGCTGACAACACAAGCTCCAAATGGCTAACCGAGGAGATTTAAAGACTCGACCCATGGGGTTGATTTACCCAAAACTCAGATATGTACTACATACATACCTAATGGAAAAAAGATACCCCAATAACTGCTGAAAATAAATTTCAACAGACTATGGAAGATGAATCGGAGACTGAAGATGCTGGATTGAAAAGTACTTAATAGTGAGAAATCGGGTCCCGGAAATAACTACATTTTCTTAATAGACGATCCATCTATGCAGGCCTTAAGGAGTTTAGTGAAAATATCATCAGGCCAAAAAAAGCCAGAAGAAAGGAGAAGTGTTCTTCCTCGGAGCAGTCAAGGAAGAAAAACGGAAGCAGAAAGAGTACAGTCAAAATCTACTGAACGTTTAGGCGGACCTAAAGACCAAATAAGCTGCCTAGGATCTCTATCGACTAAGTTACTGTATTGTTCAAATGAGATAAGACCCAGAGCGTGTGTTGTACTTAGCGAACATATTAATTACATCCTACTTTCAGGTTTCAGCACGAAATGTAACTGCAGCTTAATTAACCATAAGTAAAAAAGCGGGCAGACGTATTCGTATGCTTAACATATTTTCCAGGAGAAAGGGCAGCAATATTCGTCTCCTACAGCGATTCGGGAAATAATCGAAGACTTTTAATTAAATTAACTACAAGCCATTATCGGGTGCGATGCCAACTCACACCATATGGTATGGGCTATCAAATAAATCCATAAACGAAGTGATTACCTTTTTAACCACATTGTAAGAGAAGGGCTCAAATTAAAAAATAAACGCAATAAACCTACTTTTTCAACAAGAAAAGTCAGAATGTAACTATTACGTACTGAACAAATTGGCAACTTCTTTTTCTTAGGGTGACTGTCCGTTTCGAACGTTGGCCGTTATTCTAGCTATGATAACTTTGTTGGTTGCTCGCAGTTCTTCTTCATTGGTGAGTTTGTCTGTCCATGGTATCTTTAGGATGTTTCTGTACAACCATAGCTGAAAAGCCTAAAGTTTTAATAATAGAGTTTTTGCTTTCAATGTCCACGTTTCTACTTTGTCAGAAGCACTGAGTACACGTAACATTTAAGGAGCCTTACTTTTATTTCAAGGGTGAGGTCATGGCTTTTGAATACAAAACTCATAGTCAAGAATGCACTTTTTGCCTTTCTAATGCAACATTTAAGATCTTGGGTATTGTACCACGACTCATTGATTATATTTCCTAAGTAGTTGTACTGTGAGACCCGTTCAATTCTCATTTGGTTTACATACAGATTTGCTCTAGTTATGTTTTCCTTGATGATGATTATTAACTTGGTTTTGCTGGTGTTTATATTTAGTCCATATATTCATTAAAACAAATTAGCAACAAAAATGTTAACTGGAATGTGTCGAGAGAGGGATCAAGCTCGGATAACCCACACATTGCTTAACTTACGTACAAGTAAACCAACCTTAATCAGGATATCGAAATACACAAATTGGGAAGAATATAAAGAACTGAGAAACATACAGAAAAATTTTTACCTAATACAATAAGGAGATAACAAGAAAAAATAACGAGTAAAAAGAAAATCTTGAAGAAGATTCTGTCAGAGTATTTCAGGTATACCTGTCAGCAGTATAATCCACAAGAGTTTTTTCCCAAAACCGACACAGGCATCAGGCCTTCTTAAAAGATCTGATGGCACCTTTGATAAATCTTAAATAGAAACGATAGAGCTAGAGCTCTTTTTACAGATACACTTTTTAGATTTAGCAATTATTGATTAAATCAGGCTGAAAACATAGAACGATCTAAACGTCCTAAGAAAGCAGACTGGCAATTCTCTAAAATAGAGATCAAACCAAAAAACGTACAGTGGGCCATAAACCACTGCTACTAAAAGGACTTGCATTAGGTTATATACCCAAGACTTATACAACTGTAAGGGTAGTGTAGATACACAAAATAAGTCGACAAGACAAAGTCCTACCTAAATCCTACAGGCTGATCAGTCTTACATCATTTCTCTTAAACACAATCGAAAAAATTCTTAATAAACAAAACGAGAAGGGGTCATTCAGGGATTAACTGATTAGTCACTTCATTAATAAAGAAGAGATTGCATTTACCTGCTTCCTAGATATAGAAGGCGCATTTAATAATATAGTACCAAATTATTTTGATGATGCAGAATAATTAAAAGGAATATTCGCTACCGTATGCCACTGTATCAGAGCACTGATGAAAAATAGGCTAATTCTAACCAAACTGCAAAAACAGGAGATTCTAGCCAAGTCAGCGAAGGAGTATTAAACAACTGAATACAGAAGACTATAATCTGTATACTTATTTTTTACACCTTAACAAAAATATAAACATTGAAGCACTAAATTCTAAAAAAATTTTGAAAAAAAAAATTGTTTGTGAGACTCTTAACACACTCCTCGTAGGTGGAGACTGCTCTAAATGAGAAAGGTTTTTTGAGGTGCTTTATACCTACTCAAGTCTCTAAATCTACTCCATAGCTGGAATAGCTCCAACTAAGCTCAGAAATCTTGTGGTCGCAGAAGCCGAAAAAGACAAACGTCTTTTCAATCAAAATTACCCTGAATGATCACGTTGAACAACTCGCCCGTCAAAAGTCACGTCGCAGTTTCTTCGTCACACCAAACAGCTGGAGATCTCATCAAGCAGACGGGAGATAGAAATTTAAAGCTAGCATAATCAACAACCTCTACTCGACCATAAGGAGGAACTCTGCGGGGTCAACTTTGCCTTTCTCCATTAGAAACTTCTAAATCGACTGCAGCATGGAGTGACCCGCACAAACTAAATATTACTAGTGTAAATAATCTATTTTCAATAAATCAATAGTATTTAATTAAAAAAAATTTAACGTAAGTGGCCCAGTAAATTATTATTGATTTTTAAATCAGTGAGTATAATTTTTTTTTAGTTTCGTATTTACCCATGCAATCATTAATCCACTGGTGTCGTACGCCTTTTATTTTAATGACAAAACATTAATTTTACTGACAAACAGAAATAAATTCGCTGAGCTTTTATTTCTAATTGCGATTTTAATTTATAGCATCAGGTATTGTTTTACTCTGCGTTGGATTTTAGACGAAATAATTAAATTAATTCAATTCAATGCAAATAATAAATTCATATTATTTAGTAGACTTTAAGTTATACAATCGACACATATTATAAGTTTTCTACTATAATCAATATTATTGTTGTTTGTTTGTGTTTAAATGACTGCGGACACTAAATCCATTCGCCAATCTTACAATTTGAGGTGTAGTGTGTGTATGTGTAGAGTAATTGTCTTGATACTTAGCAAAGTCGACGTCATTGTCTTTGCTAAGAGACGCTAATTGTATCCGAACGTCTGCGGTCCCTCCGGTGTGTACCGATCACACAAGGATAGAAATTATTTTCACTTATTAATTTTTTTAATAAACGAAAATTTCCACCCAGGTGGGATTCGAACTCACGACCTTTAGGTTTAAAGGCAGGCGCTCTTACCACTGAGCCACAGAGGGGGTTATAATCAATATTAAATAAGGATTTAAAATAACGGATAAAATTTAAAAGAAATTTTTAAATTTTATCCTTAATTTTAAACAATGTTTGTAGAATATTACTTATTTATTTTGTAACGTTAAAAACTAATTCTCATTTACCTAACGCTTATTTATATCGCGTTTATGTCTTGACACATAATTTTAAATGGACGCTATGTTTAGTGGTTAGTGGACGCCATTTCTTGTGAGATAATATTACATTACAAACAATTTAAAAAAAAAGGTAACCCCGTCTCTAGGGTAGGTAAAAAACTGAAAAATAATTGGGGTTTGCTTAGTAAAAAATTTTTGTAACGCCACCCGTTTTCAAGATACAGGGCGTTGATGAAAAAAAATTACGCATTTTTTACGATTTTGCCGAAACTACGGGCAACATTGTAATGAAATTTTATACGAATATGTTTTGGAAGCTGATACATCCCATGAATTTGTTTTTATATCTGATTCTCATAGAGGGTGCTAGTTACACGGATCGTACTAAGTATTAGTCAATATAACTTTTTTAATAGTATATTAATCTGAAATCTGAAATCTAAAAAACCCACAAAAACCGCAACTTCATGTTAAAGGTAGAAAAGAAGAATTATTTTTCTTTTTTGATGACAATGTTTCTGATTTCTGTCAATATCCCGATGTCATATGTAACAAGGTTATATTTATATACAACGTAACAAGGTTATATATCTAACAACATGATGTCCGATTTCCTGAGACTACAGGACAAAAGATATAAAAGAATCTTCAACTGTATAAAAAGAAGCAACATCTCAAAACTTAACCAACTAAAAGACCCTTTAGCTTCACTCACAACTACAAATGACAATGCATGGTTGGTAAATCAATCCAAGGTGTCTTTGCCTCAAGACATAAAATCTTTTCTATCACTAGGTCCAAAATTTTCACTACCAATCTCAGTGAAAGATATTGACATGTACACATACCTAGCAGACATTGAATACTGTATTAAGAAACTTCCTAAAACTGGCAACGTTTAAAAATCACGAATATCATTACTAACCACATCAAAACCAACCGTCATTACATCAGTCCATCTTTGGACATTGAAACAAAAACGAGAAAATTTCTGAAAGACAACCCTGATATTATAGTAACAAGAACAGACCAGGGTAACACTACAGTCATAATGGACAGAAACGACTACATCACCAAATCTTTTGAGCTTCTCAATGACCCACATTCCTATAAAAAATCCCCAAAGATCTGACTCCATCAGTAGAAAGAAACACTAACTTACTAATAAAACAACTACATGACGAAGGGTATATCACCTCCAAAACAAAAAAGGAATTAACTAACTATACTGGTACCACCCCAACATACTATGGACTTTCAAAAATTCACAAAGAAGGGTGCTTACTAGGTCCTATAATTGCATGTAAGAATGCCCCCACTCAATCCTTGGCTAAATATCTGGCAGGTATTATTGACACTTTATTTTCTTCTCATAATATCTACAAAATTAAAGATTCTTTTGAATTTGCAAATAAGATCAATGGGTTTTTACTACTTTCAGGATATATATTGGTGAGTTTTGATGTTACTTCCTTGTTTACCAACATCCCTCTCGAATTGGTAGTTTTTATTCTAACAACTAATTACCATCTTATTGAACAGAACTGTACAATTCCCAAAGTATTGTTCCTGAAACTGATTACCTTTTTATACAACAATACATATTTCACTTTCCAAAATGAATTCTACATCCAAATGAAAGGAGCACCCATGGGTGGAGCTATATCCCCATCCTTCGCAGAAATTTTAATGAACTCCCTACTTCACTACTATACTTAAGAAGATGATTTCCAGTTCCCCTTCATTTACAATATGTAGACGACCTCATATGTGCAGTCCCTACTGACAAAGTCAACTACACTCTTAACGTTTTCAACTCATATAACAGTCACCTACAATTTACTGTCGAAACAGAAGAAAATAATAGTGTGCCATTCCTCGACACTAATGTATCCAGACATGAGGACAATACAGTAAGGTTAAACTGGTACAGAAAGAAAACATTCTCAGGTAGACATGTGCCTTTTCACTTGTATCATCCAGACGAGCAGAAGATTAACATCATCAAAGGTCTGAAAAATAGAACAAAAAGAATTTGTCACTCTTCTAACTACAATAAGAACATCAAGTTACTTTATGAGATTCTTAGAAAAAATCACTATCCTAAGATGCTTCTTAATAAACTGCTCTTCCAAGATAAGCCAACAGCAAGAATACACCAAAGACAAACATTAGAAGGAGAAACAGTAGAGCTTTTCTATGAGAGATTGCCTTACATCAGGGGTTTATCAACACAGATCACAAACCTTTTCAGACAGTTCAACATAGTGATAGCAAATTTAGTGTACAAAAGATTAGGGACATACTTTACTCACCTGACAGAAAGAGTTAAAATAACTGGATAACTTCAATGTAGTGTATTCTATTCCATGTGGTTCGTATTCGGAAGTGTATGTCGGTCAAACCAGCCAGAAACTCTCAAAAATAATAGCTTTGCACAAGAGTGATGTTGTCAGGACGCTTACTAGTACAGCTTTAGGCAACATATTAGGAATACTGGACACATTGCTAACTATGAAAATGTACAAGTAGTAAAAAGGGTTGACAACCAATTTAAGAGAAATTTTCTAGAAATGTGCTACATTCATAACTGTAGTTCTTCTATGAACTCTAAGAAAGATGTTGAAAATTTAAGTTGTATTTACACCTTTTTGCTTCAGCAGGACTTGAGAAGATGTAACAGATTGGAGAATGCAGAGAACTTATCATAACATACACAAATGACCTACGTGCTCTCGAGAAAAGACTTCATTTCCCTGCTGATTTTGGTTCTTAAAAAGACTCCTTCCAACTTCCCTGAGGTGCAGATGTAAATATAACCTTGTTACATATGACATGGGGATATTGACAGAAATCAGAAACATTGTCATCAAAAAAGAAGAATAATTCTTCTTTTCTACCTTTAACATGAAGTTGCGGTTTTTGGTGGATTTTTTAGATTTTAGATTTGTTTGTTGTGTTGTATTTGAAAAACTACCCTTTTGTGTTGTAATGTTTTTATTTAAAATTTTAAATGTATTTTTTAATATTTTTAACATGTTTGTGACAGTGTTCTTCACCATAAGGACCAACTGAACATTTTCAATGTAAGTTTTTAAATGTTGATTTCCACCACTTGTACTAAATATGTTTTCCATTTAGGTGCTGATAAAGGTGACAGCTTATCACCGAAAATTATATATAGGTCCCGTTCTATATGAGCATATCATGTTTAATAAATTACTTGGTTTGTATTTAGTGTTGTGTATAGTAATCAACACTCCGGTAAGATGTATGTATGTATTACATACCTTCTTTTGAAGAACCAAGTGTATCAATAATGTTGATGGATATAAAAATAAAAGTTGAAACTTGTTCAACGAAAGGGAAGTAATACATCCGTGCAGATGTTAGTATATCTCAAATATGTCGTTGTTGTCTTTTACATTCAATTATGTTAGTAGTATAAACACAATATGTCCCGCTTGCTAAGTCGTTCACTTGTGTGGCCTATGTATATTTTGCCATATTCACAGGGTATACCGTAGATTACGATGCAGTTCTTCTCTAGTGGAACGGGATCTTTTAATTTAGAGTAGAACAAATTGAGTTTTTTGTTATTATAATTGGCTATTTTTATGTTAAATTGACTAAATAGTCTAGAGATTGCGTTAAACCTTGAATGTAAGTTAATGATCCATACTTCACCTGTACGACGCTATCAGATGCCGACCGATCATGAACAGATATATCGCCACTTGCACTGCGTTCTGTGTGTGAATACAAAAGTTTATTAAGCAAATTTTTAGGATAATAATTGCATATTAATGTGTCAAACAACAGTTTTAAATTCTTTTCGGTAAAAGTAGGATGTTAGATTTGTAATATTCTACTTTTTATTGCTAGAACGGTGTTAACTTTCTGTTTCATGGGATGATATGAGTTAAAAGGTATGTATACTCGGTTCGCTATTCCCAGTCCGAACTGTCTAGTGAATTTAGTAGTAATTTTTTGCGAAGTAAGTTACTTTTGACCGACTTAAAGTGGCTGGAAATTACTATACAACCAAGCACACGTACTCATAGCCAATATTAATAGTAAACAAATAAATAGTAAATAAAATAGAACTTTACGAATTACCAACAATCAATATTTATTTATCTGCACCATATAATAAATAGTTATGTTAAATTATAACAACAAAAATATATTTTTTAAATATATACTACCCAAAATTTGACGGGTTTAGTATACACTTCCACTATAAAAGTGTCTTTCCAATTTTTCTTTTTTCAAAGAAAGAAGTCTGCAGTAGTAGTATACTTGAGCTATTAATACTGAGAAGTAGGAATTGTTGTGTTGTAGGTTTCCGACATTAAATATGTCAAAATATTCCCGAGCTAAGCGAATAGAGTATATCTACCGGAGTTGGTAGTTTTTCTATACCGATCTAAACAGATGGTGTTATCTTCCGTTCTAACAACTCTTGTATCAAGAAAGGGTACCGAAGAGTTTAACTTGTAGCGTTTACGCTATTGATTAACCCCTTTAGAAATTTTTATTACCCGCCTACGATCGATTTTAAATCGACATTCCTTCACCTACGCGCTGTTATCGCTTTGAAAGGAAGATCGATTTTGTGCGGAAGCGAAGCGGTCAGTTTTGGTCAGAACTCAACGCAGCTACGTCAATCGGTGAAATTTTTCACCTTCAAAGTGACGGAAGTGGAGCAAGGAAGATAATTTGGGGAAGAATATAATTCATTAATAATAATATAAATAAGTAATTTGTATAATAAAATCAATATTCATTTATAAGAGTTCCACATAAAAGGAAGATTTTTTTTGGCGTGCTGCGAGCTCCATATTCCGTCACGTGAAAATATTAATTTCACTTCACTTGAGGATATTCTCTTCAGAATATTCCCTCAAGGACTAGTAACTAAATCCTTAAACAGTTAGCAACTTTCCTGGATTTTGCCGTCACTCCAGATAGACCAGTGCCTGGTTTGACTAAATTAGACTCCCCTGGGTTTGTCCTTACAGCCACAAACTGATGTAACCGTGCCAAGAGGAATTTTCCTATGGACTTATGGGGGTGTAAAGATAAGTTGTTTAACTATTTGACTTTTTGTGTTACTATCTATTTTGTTACTATGTATTATTTGTTACTATATATCTAACTTTTCATATGCATATGATAAGGTGAATACCTTTTCTTGTGATCATTTAATTTTTTTGATATCATCTAATTATAAAATATTTGGGGAGGGAAAAGGACACTTCATGTGTTATTAGGTTTTAGTTAGGATTTCAAGAGTCTGACCGAACTCACTTGTTGATTTAATATATATATTTTTTTTAATAGAATACATTTTTGATATAATACAATTTTGATTTTGGGAAGGGAAATAAATTTCATGTGGTTTTTTTTTAAACATTATATAAAGAGTATTGAAGACTCATTTTTTGGATATAATATAATAATTGTAACAGAGTTATCATTGTTGATATCTGTACAATACGGTAATTATTTCTCATATTAGTGGAACTAGCTAAATTTAAATTACTACCTTTTTGTGTTAAGACTTTGGCTACAATACGGACTATTCTTGTTGTTTACTGACATTTTATACTTTATTTGGCCAGTGGTAGTGATTATTCGTTTGTTGAGGGGCTATTAGGTCCCACTGTATGTGTACATCATCCACTACCACTGTTATTCGGCTTTGCATTATATGTAAATTGTTTATACACATATACCTATATACATTTTTTATAAATATATTTATTGTTGCTATTTTGAGTTTTATTTCAGTTCTACTAACCAGTATATAACATAGCAAAACAAGATTATTATTTAGTATTTTTGTATTTCAGAGTATTATCTCCAGATTCATTTGTTACTTCAAAATCTCAACTATCGTTGAGTTGGCGCCCTTCTTTTCTCTTCTTTTTGTGGTTTTTCTATAAATTTATTCCCAGTGACCTTCTTCAGTTGTATCACGTTTGATATTACCAGGTCTCATTTCTTTCTTGTCTCATTAGCTCATTATCTCTTGTTATTGTTGTTTATATCTTTAAAGCCACAATCCAGTGCATTGAAGCTAGCCCGAACACTCACTTGAGATTAAGTGTCTCTTTGGCCATTTAACTTTGTTCCTCTGAGCTTAGCCCTATTTTTAGTATTTTTTTTTTTTCATCAGTTCTCTTTCAGTTCTTCTGAAATTTGGAAGTTCTACACTTCCTAAAATCCAATACTCCCGGAGTATTGAGCGTTTCAATTGGCTAGACCCAACGTGTGGCTTCTTTTCCACTTCTGCCTTTAAAAAAAATATATATATATCTCCTTTAACTTTTGATTTTGATCTTGGGTTGTTGTGGTTTTCACTGGTTGTGCTTTTAGATTTTCATTTTAACTTTTAGTTTTGTTTTTTTCAATTTTTTTTGGACATTACCTTATATCTATATCTTAAATTGACTTGTTTTGCTATATACTGTGTAGACTGAATAAATTGTTTTGTTTTTGATTGATTAAATAACAATTTTAGATTAATAATAAATTAATTAAAAATTTAAATAACTAAAGTTAACTATTTCACATATTTTACAAGTCCGGAGTAGTCAATAAGTTGAGTCACTACCTCGAAATAACAGTTTTGATATTTTAGGTTCCTTAGGGTGTTGTAGCAGTATATGTCATTGGATTTCATAACTGGACCAAAACAATTAAACATTACTGGTATAGGTATCCCTTCAGAATAATAATTTGGAGTCAGAGAGTAAGTTAAACTTTGCCTACTTTTACTCATTCTCTTGTATATTTCTCAGTTGTATAATATGTCTGCGTTCAAGGTAGAGCATCTGTTAGCTCCTGAATTAGAGTATGAGTTGAGAGTCCGTCATCTAATCAGTCCACTGTTAAAAAAATGTTGTATAATGTACAAAATGTACCAGGTAAATTTCCTGATTTTAAAGTTGAACATGGTGTTTTGTATAAACATGTCTTAAGTTCCATAGATTCCCTTACTGGAATGTCGGATTGGAAGATAGTCGTTCCAACTCCTAATAGAGCAGAGGTTTTGGCCACTTTTCATGACCATTCTACTGCAGCTCATTTTGGTTTCTACAAAACTTTCCGTCGAATATATGAACTTTATTACTGGCCGAAGATGCGTCAAACTGTACGTGGCTATATCGCTAAATGCAAAATCTGTGCTACATGCAAACCGACAAATCTTCCCCAACCAGCTTTAATGGGTAGTTATCGACGGATTGATTTTCCATTTCAACTTATATCGTTAGATCTCATTGGTCCCTTATCACTTCCCTACCAGTTTGGTTTTTAAGATCTGTTTATCTATTTTGTTTACCTGGCAAAAACCCATAAGATGTTGTGCTATTTTGCCTTCTATTTTTTTTTTATCTTATCTTAATGTTGGTTATTATCTTAGTTTATGGACTTGCTAATTTTGTTGTTTGTTTTCTCTCAAAAGTTCAACTGCATATCATAGGAGTACAGGATGGATATATGGAATTTCCCCATCTTGAGTTCTGAGTTAAATAGATGTTTACAGAGATAATTAGGAAACACTTTAACATTTTCTTTTATTGATGTTTGCATAGGCTCGTACGTAGACTATGGCCATAAAGCTTATGCATTCATATTCACTTACTGTGTCGGTGTTTTAGCGTGGGTTCAGGATTGATCACCCTGGATGTGTGCCCTCACTTGGCTCAGAAATATATCAATACATATTAGTTGTTCCTTGAGTGTCTCTTAGGTTGAAATTAGAATGTGTCATTTAGAATTGGATCATTCTGATATTCAGCAGCGTGTAAGTCTGTTTAACTTGGTTTGTTATCTCCTATGTTATTACCTTCTCAAAGTATTTGAGTTTTAACATATCTTATTGTATACTGTTTGTTTACCTGTCTCTCTACTAGTGATATGGATTGGTAGATGTGAGTTATCTTTATCTGTATCTTAATTGAGTTTATCTTTACCTTGATGGAGTTTATCTCGTACCTTTACCTTGAGCGTATGTGTATCTTTACCTTAATTGAGTTTATCTCGTACCTTTACCTGAAGTTAATTATCTTTACCTTTACCTGGATAAGTTATTTCTTATTTATATCTTATGAATATATATATATATATATCTTATCTTTATCTTGATTATAGAGTCCTAAAAATCTGTCCTTTACTGTTCTTGTCGTGAGTAAAGAATTGGAACACGTCAATAGTACAGTTTAAGTATTACAGTTAGGATCTCTTTTATCTTTCCTTCTACCAAGTGTGTAGCTGGTAGAAGTGAGTTTTGTGCATATCCTCTACCATGAGTAGATCTGGACGTGCAATTATCTTTTCCCTTTTGTGCATATCCTTTACTATGAGTTGGGATTGCAGTTATCTTACTTACCTTTTTTTAGCATACCCTATACCATGAGTATAAAGGGCTTGCTAGTATCTAGGCTTACTTGTGCCTTTACCGATTGTGTGTTTCCCTACCGCTGCAAAAGCAAGTAGGTGTATTGAATTATCTTTTACCTTGTTGTTGATATCCCGAACCATATATATATATATATATATATATATATATATATATATATATATATATATGTTTAGGTTTGTAGTTTCAACTAGTCCTGAATAATTAGGCCCTCATTGAACTCTATGGTGACGAATAGAATCTGGTCGCTCTAGTATCAACGTTGGGTAAAGTTCATAGGACTTTGTTTGAAGTTCGTTGTTATGAATGGTTCTTGGAGATATTGTGTTAGGGGTTGTTAATACACATCTATAATGTAGTTTTAACGAATGGTTGTTTTTACAAATACTTGAGAATGTAGATAAGTAGTGTTAAAAGTTAACTTGATTTGTAAGGTTATAGAATTAAACTTAAAATGTATATTTTTTTTTATCTTTGGTTTATACTAAATTAACATACATTATCTCATTAAAAAAAAATGTATGACTTCGTCTCATATTCTTCGTTCCATATTTTTATTTCGTCCTTGATTTTGTTCCAATTCCTGAGCAAATGGTTGACTGGTGACGAAAATGTTCAATTTTAACGTATCAACGTTCATTGTCAGTGTTAGATCGTTCTGCCACAAAAAAAAAAAAAAAAAGTTCTCAAAGTTCCTTTTTTTTTTGCTGGAGATGAGGGAGAAAGTAGCGTTTACGCTATTGATTAACCCCTTTAGAAATTTTTATTACCCGCCTACGATCGATTTTAAATCGACATTCCTTCACCTACGCGCTGTTATCGCTTTGAAAGGAAGATCGATTTTGTGCGGAAGCGAAGCGGTCAGTTTTGGTCAGAACTCAACGCAGCTACGTCAATCGGTGAAATTTTTCACCTTCAAAGTGACGGAATTGGAGCAAGGAAGATAATTTGGGGAAGAATATAATTCATTAATAATAATATAAATAAGTAATTTGTATAATAAAATCAATATTCATTTATAAGAGTTCCACATAAAAGGAAGATTTTTTTTGGCGTGCTGCGAGCTCCATATTCCGTCACGTGAAAATATTAATTTCACTTCACTTGAGGATATTCTCTTCAGAATATTCCCTCAAGGACTAGTAACTAAATCCTTAAACAGTTAGCAACTCTCCTGGATTTTGCCGTCACTCCAGATAGACCAGTGCCTGGTTTGACTAAATTAGACTCCCCTGGGTTTGTCCTTACAGCCACAAACTGATGTAACCGTGCCAAGAGGAATTTTCCTATGGACTTATGGGGGTGTAAAGATAAGTTGTTTAACTATTTGACTTTTTGTGTTACTATCTATTTTGTTACTATGTATTATTTGTTACTATATATCTAACTTTTCATATGCATATGATAAGGTGAATACCTTTTCTTGGGATCATTTAATTTTTTTGATATCATCTAATTATAAAATATTTGGGGAGGGAAAAGGACACTTCATGTGTTATTAGGTTTTAGTTAGGATTTTAAGAGTCTGACCGAACTCACTTGTTGATTTAATATATATATATATATATATATATATATTTTTTTTTAATAGAATACATTTTTGATATAATACAATTTTGATTTTGGGAAGGGAAATAAATTTCATGTGGTTTTTTTTTAAACATTATATAAAGAGTATTGAAGACTCATTTTTTGGATATAATATAATAATTGTAACAGAGTTATCATTGTTGATATCTGTACAATACGGTAATTATTTCTTATTTTAGTGGAACTAGCTAAATTTAAATTACTACCTTTTTGTGTTAAGACTTTGGCTACAATACGGACTATTCTTGTTGTTTACTGACATTTTATACTTTATTTGGCCAGTGGTAGTGATTATTCGTTTGTTGAGGGGCTATTAGGTCCCACTGTATGTGTACATCATCCACTACCACTGTTATTCGGCTTTGCATTATATGTAAATTGTTTATACACATATACCTATATACATTTTTTATAAATATATTTATTGTTGCTATTTTGAGTTTTATTTCAGTTCTACTAACCAGTATATAACATAGCAAAACAAGATTATTATTTAGTATTTTTGTATTTCAGAGTATTATCTCCAGATTCATTTGTTACTTCAAAATCTCAACTATCGTTGAGTTGGCGCCCTTCTTTTCTCTTCTTTTTGTGGTTTTTCTATAAATTTATTCCCAGTGACCTTCTTCAGTTGTATCACGTTTGATATTACCAGGTCTCATTTCTTTCTTGTCTCATTAGCTCATTATCTCTTGTTATTGTTGTTTATATCTTTAAATCCACAATCCAGTGCATTGAAGCTAGCCCGAACACTCACTTGAGATTAAGTGTCTCTTTGGCCATTTAACTTTGTTCCTCTGAGCTTAGCCCTATTTTTAGTATTTTTTTTTTTCATCACTTCTCTTTCAGTTCTTCTGAAATTTGGAAGTTCTACACTTCCTAAAATCCAATACTCCCGGAGTATTGAGCGTTTCAGACTCCTCGTCAAATGTGAATTGCAAATGAGTATTAAATTAATTAAAAATTGTGAGTGCCTTTGTATCTTACCTTGTGGTACTGATGTTATTAAATCATCAACATATTGATAGAGAAAACGAAATTGGAAATGTACGTGTTGATGTACAAAATACAAGAATTTATTCATAACGATTTCAGCTAACATTGGTGAGGCTGCTCCACCCATCGGTAGTCCTAATTTTTGTTTGTAAAATTTACTGTCAAATGAGAAATAAGTATGATTATACCAAAAGGTAATAATCTCTACAAATACTATTTTTGGAATATTGCAATTCGGTTGTATTAGGTCAAAATGTTCTTCCATAATTGAGGTTATCAAGTCAAAAGGTATATTGGTGAATAGTAAGATAACATCAAAAGACACCACTACGAAGTTGTGTGGTATAGCTGCGTTATTTATTTTTTGTGCAAAATCAAAAGTATCTTTTATTGTAAATTTGTATTAAATTTTCAAACAATATTATTGCATCATCTATACGATCGGCTATAATGACGATGTCATCTGCAAATCTCAAATTACTGAGCTTCTCTTTATTTATGTTGATAACATGCTCGTTCAGATGTGTCTTTTTACAAGTACGCTGTAAAAGCATCGTGAATAGCTTTGGAGAGACGGTATCTTTTTGCCGTACTCCTCGCTGTATTTATACAGAATTTATTTATTGCTTGTTTAGATAGTCTTACGCTAACTGTAGCATTTTTGTAGATATATCTGATTATGTTAGTGTAGCGATTGTATAATCGACATTCTGTCAACGCTCTTCTAATGGCTTATGGTATTAAATGCTTTCTTATAGTCCACAAATATCAGTGTTAATGGTTTAGAACCTTTATTATGCCATTATTTGCTTGATCTACATCTTGTCTTGTATATGTCTGGTTAGTGTATTGTATATAGAAACATCGTTGTTTTTTGGGGGAATCCGTTTCTTTTTTCTTGTTTTTAGGATCATCTTTGGTCTTTCCAATTTGACGTTTAATAGTTTCTTTCCTTGGATTAATCGGTGGTCGCTTTCTGTTAAAAATTTGTTAAGTACTATTTGTTAAGTAATATTTTTGATTATTTCTTTAAAATTAATTATTTGCATATTAATATCAAAATATTTTTAAAATATGTAGGTCAAAAGCTTTTCAATGCACTTGTCAACTCGAGTTTATGAATATCGAATCTTGTAATTGTTAAAAAAAACGGAAACAGCGTTAAATTTTTACAACGGTAGAAGATAAAATTCTAAACATTGTCAGACAGAAACTCGCTATGGAAAAAAAAAGAATATTAGGTTAATAAAATATTTCTATTAAAGCTTTAAATTTTAATATTGACGAAAAATAAGAACAAACAAAATTAATATGGCATTTTTCATTAAGAAATTTTCCAATACAGACTATTCTAAAGTTCGCTCCTGTCTGCTACATACGACTAAATTCCACAAATAAAAAGAGCTCTTTTATTTTTTCAGCTGACCGTAGAATTCGTCTGGCATATTATTCTTACGTATTATTCTCTGGATTTCTTATAAAATTGTCAAGTGGCCAAGTGGAAAATGAAGTCTTTTTCTTTTCGTATGAGTCGGAATAGGACGAGAGTCGTTTATTTGGGATTTATTTTTATTCCACAAGACACTGCCGGACTGACCAAGGTGTAGAGAACATCTTTTTAAATTTATCAACCTCTAAGTGTTGAGGACAGCGAAATTTTAAAAAAGTATTACATAATTCAAATCATGAATGTGTTGCTTGTGTGAGTCCATTTCAAATAGGTAAAGAAATAATAAATAAGACTAACTTACAATCATTTTAATTTAACTATTCAGACGACCGTTTTCGCTTTCTACAGTATGCAAAGCATCTTCCGGTCTCGATACAAAGTTAAATAAATGCTGAAATGATAAAAACCCATATTAGGGTGTTGTCTAATAAAGATAAACAAATTAGATGTTATAAATTACAATAATTATGCCAATATTACATGTCTGTGGTTTTTTTTTCAAAATGAATAAAATGAATAAAAAGGTATGAAAAGTTTTAAAAAGTTTAAACAGACAAGGTAAGACCCACAGATTGTTATAAAATAGTCTATTGATTGTAATAAATTAATAAATGAGCAAATAAATAATTATTACTTACATGCCGGTACTCTATTAATTGATGGATGGTAGAACATGGTTGAAGCTATCATGTATTGTTGAATGGAGAACTTAAGTCTGCTATTGTAGTTGTTTGACAGTAAACGGGAAGTACTCATTTGATCCAATGAAGTAGAGATAGGTGTGTTATTGTTTGTTAAATGAAAGTGATGTTATATACCATTGTATTATTTAAAAGTTATTTATACTTATTCGAGGAATATATTTATGAAATATGTGGTATTTATTGAGTATTTGTTTTATGAAGGTGACAGTTTTATGGCAATGAATAAGCTCAGATGTACAAATTGTGTGGGTGTGCAATTCTTTCAACTTGTAATTATCAAATGTATTTGATAAAGTTCTAAAAAGAAATTTGATAATTACAAGTTGAAAGAATTGCACACCCACACAATTTGTACATCTAAGCTTATTCATTGTCATAAAACTGTCACCTTCATAAATCAAATACTCAATAAATAACACACATTTCATAAATATATCTTTCGAATAAGTATAAATAAATTTTAAATAATACAATGGTATATAACATCACTTTCATTTAACAAACAATCACATACCTATCTTTACTTCATTGGATCACATCTATCTCCTCCAGAACTTCTCCGTTACTTTCAAACAACTACAATAGCAGACTTAAATTCTCCATTCAACAATACATGATAGTTTCAACCATGTTCTACCATCCATCAATTAATAGAGTACCGGCATGTAAGTATTGTTTATTTATTTGCTTATTTATTAATTTATTACAATTAATAGAAGATTTTATAACAATTTGTGGGTCTTACCTTGTCTGTTTAAACTTTTTATACCTTTTTATCCATTTTATTCATTTTGAAAAAAAAAACCACAGACATGTAATATTGGCATAATTATTGTAATTTATAACATCTAATTTGTTTATCTTTATTAGACAACACCCTAATATGGGTTTTTATCATTTCAGCATTTATTTAAATTTGTATCGAGACCCGAAGATGCTTTGAATATTGTAGAAAGCGAAACCGGTCATCTGAATAGTTAAAATAAATTGATTGCGAGTAAGTCTTATTTATTATTTCGTTACCTATTTTTTATTACATAATTGTAAAAGATTACAAAAGTATCATGAGTAATAACACGATAACTAAATATTTATTAATTTTTGCATTTCCTAATAAGAAAGTTTTAATAAAATAACCATTTCCATTTATCAAACCTTAGTAAATTTATGTTAGAAGAAAATACTAAACGGTTAAGTGATAAATTCAGGATTAAATAGTTAAAAGTCTTAATAGGTGTCTTAAAGGTATATGTGAAAGTGATAATGCATTCATCTGGTAGCTTAAATTTAAGTTTTTTTTATAGAGCTGAAGCTATAAGGCTTGCTATAATGAAGAAAAAAGTGAAACCAGAATATCGACCAATATGCTTTCTAAACGTAATAACAAAAGTGTTTAATGGCTTTTTATGCAAAACACTAAAAAATTCCGGAAAGTTCCAGAATGTACCATGAAGTATTTTGTTCTGGTACGACTAAAAGTTAACCAACTTTTGTTAACCAAGACGAAATCACCACAAACAATGATTATGGAAAAAAAAAGAAAGAGATTGTATGATCTTTGCAAAGAAAACGGTATGATCATCGCAAACACCTGGTATAAACTACCCAAGCGACTATTATACACTTGGAAAGCCCCATTTGAGGACAGCAATAACCCTATGTCCTCAAGAAATCAAATGAACTATATAAGTTCTTCATTTGTGATAATTTTTGGTCTTTTTGGTTCTAGCATCGTTTGATTTTTCTCTGCATAAAGCTTTTTTACTTTTTTAATCCATGTATTCTTTTCTATGTGGCGTGGTTCTATTAGTTCCTTTAACTCCGTTCTTTGACTTCTTATAAAGCGTCATATTTCCTTTTGCAGACCATAAAAATCATATTCCATTTCATTCGAAAAGCGTTCTTAGTGATTATTTTTTTACTTTTTTTACAATTGCATGTATTTCGTTTCTTATCTCTATTCGTCTAAAAATATGGTATGCCTCTTGTGTTTTGGTTCGTATTTCGGGTTGGTATTTTAGGTAAGCTATTTTCTTTTCTTAAAATTTTTCTTTACATCTGTTTAAATTCATTGAGTTCTTCACCTTGGAAAGATATTAGATTTTTTCTCGACTTTCTTTAACTCCATCACTTTCTGTGATGTATGTGTTTCTGCTTTTTTGGTTTTTTTTGGAATAGGTAACTTGTAGTGTCGTCCTTTGAGCTTTCGATTTTTATCTTTGTGATGTATTCTGGGGTTTTTTATCACATATATATTTTTATTCGGATTTTGCACAATACTTTAATCGCTTCCTATTTATACTGATATTAGTGCTCTTACACCCAAGATTTGAAAGGAGTGCAACTCTCTATTCTACAGAATATATACTATTATAGATCTTTGTTATCTAGTGTTTTTAAAAGTGTATTTGTATTTTTCTTTGTGAGGGAAAAATGTATTAATAATACATATTTCATTTATTCTGCAGATGTCCGCCAGAAGATCCGTTTGCAGATGTCCGTTTTTATTTTTGATATTTTCATTATATTGCTCTTTTATTCCTGGAACTATATTATTGCCACCACGGACGTTATAATCAGCCGTAACGATTATTTATTAACTATTTGGGGTCTCATTTGTTGCAGTCTGAAGGTGTTTGTAGAAGTTTTCCCTTGTGGTGGTATCTCTATTTTTCTCTGGTAAATATAGGTTTGTAATAGGTGACCGTCTTAACGAATGCAGCGGCAGAGTTGACTATGTGCCAACAATAGATATTTGCATAACGAAATCGGAAGAGGAAAAGAGTAATAAATTCAGGCAGAATAGATATACGGACTAGATGAGGGAGGCTAATCCGAGTCACCTAACTTATCTCAATATGTGGATCGGCCGTAAACATACAGTGGCAAACTCTAACCTGAGCCAGGTATGCCTAAAACGGATTGATAAAGGTGAGATTGATCTATATGCACATTTTCAAGGGCAGTCTGAAGTAATTGCGAAACATACTATATGTATATGTGGGAGTTGGATGAGAGAAATATGGTAGTGTGAGAAGTGCGTAGGTGAGAAGGTCACACTGGAGATGCTGTGATCTTGTTGAGCTTATGCTGCGTAGCGAGAAATATTTGAACCTCATCGACGTTATGACTGCTTTAAAGTAGTATGCGGCAGTTGCGATGGAGACCGGAAAAGAGTAAAAGAAGCAAAAAAAAAGAGGTTTTTAACTATGCGCTCCTCAAGACGTAAAGCCTACATTATAAACATTAGTTAAGATGTCAGGGCGGAGTAGTGCTGTTGGTCCATTATGAGGGGATAAAGAAGAAACTATTGGTCTTATAGACAAAGTTAGTTTATGTGTTTTAGATAGAGCATAAAAACTAAGAATTATAGGAGCCATAGAATTATATAAGTCGACTTAATCAAACATGAAAAATAGAGTAATTAAACTATCAGAACCTTCTTTTTATACAAAAAACCCACAAATTAATACTACAGAAACTTTTCATTTCAAACGCTTATCCAACATAACGAAAGTACTTCACCTTCTTTCGCGACTAGCAAGGCTGATCCTGATGTCTTAAGTGGGAACCCAGTTTCGGATACTCCTATCAACAAACATTTTTCATTACCATATATTAGAGATATCACTTCGGGGTTAACACGGATTATGAAAGTGTTGAAAATAGCTTTGGTAATAATGATAACAACATTAAACGTAATGTGGCTTGTAGATCTGCCCTACCAATTAACAATATTTAGTAGCATTGTCTAGAGACTCTCATAGATAGGCTTAGTAGCATTGTCTGGAACATTCCATGCCTCTCTTGCAACAATTCCTACACCGACCAAACATCTTAATTATTGAAATCACGTATTACACTACACAAAAGTGATTCTCGACTTCCCCTGACTGCTGTGCATTAGCCAAACATTTCCATTCCACTGGTTATCTCATGGACTATGCAAACACTACAACTCTCTACCGTGAGAACAATAAATCCAAAAGGGAGTTTATTGAAATATCTTATATTATCCTTAATGATTTTTCCATCAATGTTAAGAGTGACATTAAGAATCTAAGCGGTATGTACCACTTCTGTCTTAAATCAGATACCAAGAACAATAAAATATCACAGATAACTAACTTGACTGATATATCCATTGACAACTAACCTACTTCAATAATAATTTTCATTAATTAAAAAAGATAACATCTTCTTGATTTTCTTTGATACATCTCAATAAGATATTATAATAATAATACATGAACAATATAATATAATAAAAAAATTTTCAACTAAGAAAATCTACAATAATAATATTTCCCTAAACTGGGATTTAACTTCATTCTGTTTTACCAATGAACCTTAACGACATAAAGATTCAAAAGCACTACTTTGAATTGTCAGCGCATGCGTTCTAATAAAACACGTTTATCACACTCACATTTAAACTTTCAAACAATCAAAAATTTAGTTATTGCCGACAATTCAAAGAATTACTTTCTTTTAAATGTAGTTACATTGGGTTTTCGATTAACCTTGGGTACACCTTTGCGTTTCAAGTTGAAAGCTACCATACATTTCCCACGGTAATTTTTTTTTTTTCACATAGTAACAAAAAAACCACTGTGTTGTTACTAGCTAAGTTTTTTAATTCTAACTCTACAATTCTAATTCTAACTCTACAATTCTAGTGTTTTTTAATAGATAATATATGGTAGGTAATTATAATGTCTTCCCTTTCAGCCCTGAAGAAGCCAAATTAATTATCTTTGGCAAAAAACGTTCGGCGAAACAATTGATACTCATTAGAGTGTTTGTTGCAGAATTTCCCAATATTTAAGAGTTTACTATTTAACTTATCTGCAAAGATTAAATTTCTTTTCAATATATATATATATATATATGTATATATATATATATATATATATATATATATATATATATATATATATATATATATATATATATATATATATATATATATATATATATAGTGTTTCTGTATTCTATAAAGTTACGATCTCTTACGATATTTTAATGTTTATTAAGTAAATCGTTCAAGTTAGACCGGACTACATTGTTTCAGTTCATTAAGTAGGTTTGGGTTAAAAGGGTTGATGTGAGACACAAAGCAGACATGAACTTCTGCTTCCTGCCCGAACAGTTTATAAGGAGAATTTTGTTGTTTGTGGAGCCCCAAATGGAAACCACACAAAAAGAGTAAATAAAAGAGTTCATTTCAAAAAAGGAAATAAGATTGTGTCTTTTGGCGAATGGTCTAAAAATGGCCATCAGAATCAATTTCAAAGCAGAATAGGTGAATCTATTGATTATATAACTGTCCATTCAGAAGTGTTTTATTTTTTTTTGTGAAACATATAAGATAAATTATAGGAAATAAATGCCTACATGGGGGGTCGATGGATTATTGAACTAATATAATGCAATTTTAGAAAGAGCATAAGTTTATGGCCATTTTCACAAAAGTGAAATTTACCATATAAGCCATAAGGGACTATTGTAAATAAGTATTGTTTATAATAGCCATTATATGCGAGTAGAATTATAATAAATATTATTTATAGATGTATATTTAGTTATTTAAGGTAATAAACTTTTATTTAGAAAGCCAAAAGAAACATTGTCCTAAAATAAGAAACTCAGAGAAACTCAGAGAAACTGGTGAAACCAAAACCCTAATAAAAAATATAAGATAGAATATAAACGCAAGTAAAGAAGAAATAAGAAGTGCACAAAGCAATCCAAAAAGATTTAAAAATATATAATAACGAAAAAATCGAAACCATACAGGCAAATAAAACCTGAAGGTACTTCAAAGAAAATTAAAAACTGGAAATAGTCAAATAATTAAATCAAACAACAAACAAGGTGAAATAGTAACCAACAGGACTATGTTGTTAAAATCTGTGGACGATTTCTATCAAGAACTATATAATAAGAGACGATACACCCAAATAAAGATAAAAAACACAACTAAAAAACATATTAAATCAAGGTTCTAAAGTAATACCAGGTATAATGCTTATCAAAATCAGACAAGCAAGGGATAAGTTAATAAATCACCAGGAATAAAGCACCAAAAATGGGGCGAGACTCTGATCCTTAACAAGAAATTTCAAATGTAAGATAGATTTTGAGATAAATTAGGTAATTGAAAAAGGCGATGACATACATACCTCCAGACCTGCTAAAGTTAAAAATGCCGCTTGCTGATTTGGTCACGCGTTCTTCTTCGTGGTACAAATTCAGATTTTTTTTCTGAGACTTGGGGTAGCAGAAACAAAGCTTATTATTAATGATATAAAGGAGAATTTTACTTGAATGTAATATTAGAGCTGTTCTTTTGTAATTAATACAATCAGTACTACTTCGCTTCTGGGAATATTTGGATTATTGTTCAAATCTGCGATTTCTTCAATTTCTTCATTAGGGTTGATATTTGAGTATAGACATTCACAACAGTTTTTCTATGTTTCCGATATTTCTTTCATATTGGTTACGATGTTGCCTTTTTTAACTAATTTTATCTGTGTTTGTCTCTTAACCTTCGTAAGCCAGTACAGGGTGCAGCTGCAACCCAGATTTTTTTCACCTATATTGTTTCATTTTATTTGGATTTTTGCTAATATTTTTATTTATATTAAATTTAATTCTAAATGCATTCTATCCATTACATCATTTAAAACTCATTGAATTTACGTGTTTTCTTTTAAGTGACTGTACGGGGTAAATTCACCCCACGATTTGTGAACGGTACATTTTGATGATAAAGTTGGTAAAAAAGACGCCTATAAATTTGAAATGATACTCTAATAGAATAAAACAAAAGACGTAGTGGACCAAATGGCACAACAATATACAACATAGCGACAAACACACAGATGGCCTATGGTAATGTTTTATCACCTATTAGAGATTTCGGACATAAACGCTTTTTAAAATTTGGAAAATAAAAAGTCCAAATTACGATAGAAAACATTTGGATGCAAGATGAAGTTTTTTATTACACTTTATAGGGAATATAGTCCCGACATTACTGCATTGTGTGTATAAACCTTATTTTTGTTGCTTACTTCATGAAAAATTTCATGTGTTTGATTTGCAATGATAATTAATTTTTTAATAAAGAAATAAGTACTTTGTTGGTAAAATTATGTTTCGAAGTATAATAAACAAGTTCTAATTATCTTTCAAATCAATTTCTCTGTCGTTTACATATAAAAAAATGGATATGCGGATGGGCTGCCAATGCACTCCGCACAGTTGTTTATATCCTAAGGATCTAGGCACCATCTTACGAGTATTAAACTCTCTAACTAGACACTTTACTTTCTTAAGTAGTTCTTTAGGTTCCTGACAATTATTGTGTTTTCGTGTTTTAGGGCATATTGCATTGATGTATTAATTTTTTCTCTTGTATTTTCCGTTTTTCTACTAGCTCCATCGTTTTGTCTGGCATCCAGTGTTGCTGTATTAGTAATTTTTTTTGTTCTGATTTAGGATATTGATTATGCCCAAAATTATTATTCAAAAAACTGGGGCTAAAGAAACTACAACGTTAAAAGTTTTGTATTATTTCATATGGTTAGTAAGCCCCAAATAAGAAAACTGCGAAGTGACGCGAATTAGTTCATTTTTTAGTTTTTTATTTTTAACTTGAATTCTTTGCACCTTTTGTACATATATATTTACCGAAATAATATTTGAAATTAAATTTTCTATCAAAGTGTCACCTACTAAAGTCTAAATAATTTTATTGTCAAAAAAATATTCAAAAAACAAAACAAACAAAAAAAAACAAAACAAAATATTCTGAAGAGAGAAAAACCAAAGAAACAGAAAGAACGGATGAGTGTCGAAATTTAGTTATGATGAACTCTCGAAGACTATCTAAAGGTAAAAGTGAAGAACAGTATAAGCAAATTGACACAGAGATCAAAAGAAAAATCCGCGATGCTAAAAAACAATGGTTACAAGACAAATGTAAGGAAATTGAAAACTTGGAAGCCAAATATGATTCGTTCTCATCTTCACAAGATAGTTAAAGAAATGATTCACAATAGAAATAGGAAGCAGACAGTACTTATAGATTAACAAGGAAACATTATAATGAAAATAACGGAGAAACTAAAACATTGGTAGACATACATAGAAGAACTGTTTGACGATCAAAGGCAGCCTCCTTGTGATAATTTTCCAGAGGAGACAGGTCCAGAAATAAGCAAAGAAGAAGTAATGCAAGCGGTGAACCCATCAAAGAATAGCAAAGCTGCAGAGCTACCAGCGGATATACTAAAGTTGATAGATGAAGATCGAATCCATTTGTTAGTAGACTTATTTAACAAGATTTATGAAAACAGTATGATTCCTGAAGACTGGCTAAGATCAACCTTTGTTTCTCTTCCCAATAAGTCACATGCTAAGCAGTGCAGTGATCATCCCACAATCAGTCTGATGTGCCATACCTTAAAAATATTCCTTAAAATAATTCACAATAGAATTTACAGAAACCTGGAAGAAGATATTGGAGAAACTTAGTTTGAATTCCGGGAGGGATATGGAACTCGCGAAACATTATTTGCCTGTTACATCTTGACATAGAGGTGTTTGGATGTAAATCAAGATGTATTTGCTTGTTTCGTTGATTGCAACAGGGGGCTTGATAACGTCAAGCATGACCAACTTTTAGAGATCTTGAAAGCTAAAAAGTTAGACACTCGCGATATAAGAATAATATCTACTCTGTATTATAATCAGAAGGTAGTTGCACGCATCGAAAATGGCTTCTTCTTCTTCTAGTTCCATGACCGCTATCGATCGTTGGATATCATGTTGGCTACCATATTCGCTATCGTGACTTTATTGACAGCAGCTCTAAATAACGATGTAGTTGATTTTCCATACCATTGCCTTAGATTTTTCAGCCATGATGTTCTTCTTCTACCAGGACCACGATTACCTTGGATCTTTCCCTGAATGATCAGATGTAAAAGATCATATTTTTCAGGGTGTCTCATAATATGACCTTGACGAAGTATTCCAGCTTGCGTTTCTTTATTATATTGACCAGTTGTGTTGTTTGGTTCAGCCGTCTAAGGACCTCCTCATTTCTAACTCTGTCGACCCAGCTTATTTTCAGTAGTCGTCTGTATACCCACATCTCAAAGGCTGTCAAGCGTTTAAGCATAGCCTCAGTTAGGGTCCACGCTTCTACTCCATACAGCAGGACAGGAAAGATGTAGCAAGATATCATACGAACTCTAAGGTCAATGCTAAGATCATGACTGCAAAGTACGTTTCTTATTTTTACAAAGGCAGCTCGGGCTTGTTCTATTCGGCTTTTAATTTCTGCGGTTGGATCCCAGCTTTCATTGATATTACTGCCGAGATACACGAGTTTCTCTACTCTGTCCAGTGTGGCATCTCCGACTTTTATACCGTCATCATGTATATAATTTTGTTTGCTAACTATCATATATTTAGTTTTCTTAACGTTGAGTTTTAATCTATACTGATCACAAGTCTGTTTTATTTTGTTCATTAGATTTTGAAGGTCTTCTCCGCAATTGGCAAGGACTAAGGTATCGTCGGCATATCTAATATTGTTGACGGTTACTCCATTCACAATAATACCTTCGGTTGTCTCCATTAAGGCTTCCTTAAATATTTCCTCCGAATATAAGTTAAAAAGTAAAGGCGACAATATACAGCCTTGTCTCACTCCTCTTTTTATATTTATTTCATCCGACAGTTCTTGTTCAACCTTTATTCTTGCCACTTGATGCCAGTATAGATTTGTAATTATTCGTAGATCTTTATCGTCCAATCCAGCTGTTTCCAATATTTCTAGCATTTTGTTATGTCGGACTTTGTCAAAAGCTTTTTCAAAATCGATTGCACAAATATACACATTTTGATTTATATCTCTGCATCTCTGTACTAGCACCTGTATACTAAACAAGGCTTCTCTTGTGCCCAAGCCACTCCTAAACCCAAATTGAGTATTGCTAATTCTGTCCTCTAACAGCGTATAAATTCTGCTGTGTATTACTCGCAGAAAGATTTTCAAAACGTGACTCATCAGACTTACTGTCCGATAATCACCGCATGTCTTTGGACGATGTTTCTTAGGTATTGTGACAAATGTCGACTTTAACCAATCAGTTGGTAATATCCCAGTGTCATAAATTCTGTTAAAGAGATTACACAGAGCTTTAATTCCATTTTCATCGAAAATGGCACAACAAATGAAATTAAAATTAAAAAAGGAGTTAGACAAGGTGACAATTGCTGTCACCAATGCTATTTAATATCTATTCGGAAGAAATTATAAAGAAAGCATTAGAGGAAGAAGAGATTGGGATTAAAGTTAACGGCCAACCAATTAATAATATTAGATACGCAGATGATACGGTTTTAATGGCGGAGACAGTAGAAGACCTGCAAGCCATTTTAAACAAGGTAGTCACAGCTAGTGAAGAGAAAGGGTTAACAATGAATGTCAAGAAGACGAAATTCATGATTATTTAAAAAGAAAAACAAAGATTGAATGCAAACCTGTACATTCACAATAACGAAATCAAACGGGTGCACAAATATAAATACTTGGGAACAAGTGTTAATAAGAACAATGACATCACAGAAGAAATAAAAACTAGAATTGAAAAGGCCGGAGCTGCTTTTGTTAATATGAAGGACATTCTGGAAAGTCACGACATTACCTAAACCTGAAAATAAGCTGGGTTAGATGCTACATCTTTTCGATACTACTGTACGGAGTATAGACTTGGCCTTTAAACAAGAGCAATACAGATAAACTAGAGGCCTTCGAAATGTGCATATATAGAAGAATTTTAAAAATACCTTGCACAGACAACATAGTAAATAGTTTAGTTCTTTGAAGAATGAACAAAGAACGGGAGCTGTTGATCACCATCAGGAGAAGAAAGCTGGAATATCTTGGTCATGTGATGAGAGAGAAAAAATACTGATTTCTCCAGTTAATTATCCAAGGAAAGATTCAGGGCAAACGAAGCATGGGGAGACGACGTATATCTTAGCTGCGCAATTTAAGAGACTGGTTCCAGTGCCCATCTAACCAATTATTTAAAGCAACAGCTTTAAAGATACGAATGGCAATGATGATTGCCAAACTTCGTAGCGGAGAGGGCACTTGAAGAAGAAGAACTATCGTTGGTGTTTTCGAATAATGTATAGTGAAGATACGTTATGACTTTAAGAGGGTTTTATGATGTTAAATTTATTATTATTTAAATCAGATTGAAATATATTTTATTTAGGTTATGTGTATCTTTTTTGTCATTGATTGCGTTGGTATTTATTTTTATTTCTATTTATTTGTATATCTCCCTTTTCTGTTTGATTTGTTCGGTTTTCAAAATTTTGATGTTTTCGAATTCAAATTTATGCTTCTTGTCATTTATATGTTTTCTAAGCGCGGCCATGTTGATCTTGTCATATTTGTGAAAACGAATTCTGGATTGAAGCAGTTGACTGGTTTGCCCGATATAAACACCTTCATTGTTAGTACATGGTATGTCGTCAACAAATTGTGATTTTTTGGGTTTTGCCGTTTATTTTTATAGTTTAGTAAAATATTTACTTAAAAGGGTGTTACCTTTGTGTAAAACTATTATGTTATGTTTGGCTAAAAGATTTGTTGGTTGTTCGGATAAACCTTTTATATATGGAAGAGTTGTATACGTGCTTGATACTGTGTCGGACGACATAATACAATGAATTTTCAATGTGTTAGATTCGGCGAATTAGGCTATTATGTATTTTTTTCAGTTTTTTATTTTAACTTAAATCTATGCATACTTTGTACATATATATCTAAAAAAAATAATTATTCATCTCTTGCTCAAAAACGCACCCCTTAAAATGGTAGCAATCCGTGGTTGTTTCATATTTAAGGTGCATTGGCCATATGAAATAAAACATTTTTAACGTTGTATTCTCTTTAGCCCTCTTTTTTGGGCATAATTAATAACCTTACTTAAAAAAAAACTGATACCGAAACATTGAATGGCAGACAAAAAGATGAAGCTCATAGAAAAACAGAGGGTAGAAGAGATCACAATACAAAAGTTTTGTGTATTGAGAACGGTTTCTAAAGTGGAAAAGGAAACGTCAAAAATACTCTTATATTAAATTTAAATTGCGGCTTATTTGCATCAGAAATGGTAAATTGCACTGATGCCACAAGAAAAATAGATTAATATTATGGATTAATATGTATATGTATAAGTCATAGGAGTAAACCTACTTGCGTTAAGATAACCAATAAAAGAAAATTGTAATATATCGGTCACGTTATGAGAAATATAAGAAATAAAAAAATGGATTATTTTTACTGGTAATTGAATTTTTATGAACGTTTAAAGTGGGTCAATAAAAAGTACAGTCAGTATATCAAACTAAAAACACGAATTCCTGTCGAACAGCAAAAAACGACAAAGGATATATTTTCAAGTATAAACCAAAAACACAAAGGTTGTGATGACATTCTTAAGTGATTGACAAAATCTCAAACGAAGTTATTTCGCCCGAATATCAAATTACTTCGAAAAAAACCAAGGAAAACTCTGTTTTTTGTTCTAGAGAAAATAAGCCAGTTTGTAAAAATATCTACCTGGTATAAGCAGGAATAGAAGCGACCTAAATATTATTTAGTGTTATAAGGATAAAACCTATTTATCTTTACCAGTATTTAGTATTTTATCGGGAAATAATAAGCCAATATTTGATAATAATTAAAACATAATTTTATAAAATAATTAAAAAAAAACACTTACTTTCCCTTTCAGCTTGTTTGTACATTGAAAAAGAACGAACTTGTGAATATTTTAGTTAATTTCAAGTTATCGGTGACAATGCCAAACTTTCAGTTAATAAATTATGTAAATAATCTAAGTGATAAAGCTACGAACTTAATAGACAGTGACAAAGAAGACAAATTTCATGAGCTGAGTGAAAATTGATCTTGTGATTGTGGAAGACCTGGGAAAGATTATGACGCTATTAAAAAAGAACTTGAAATCGTAAGTAGACTTTCTTCTCAACTTGAAAAAAGAACTCAAGAACAAGAATATTCAATATTATTGTTAAAACTACAAAATACTCATTCAGTTTTGCAACATGTACCGCCATCTACCATTAAAATATCAGATTCTACTAAAACATCAACAACAAATACAAATTCTGGAAAAAGTAAATATAAAATAAACGAGCAAAAAATTGGGCCAGCTAGTGGACCTGAACAAAAACCTATTGAGCAAAATATTGGTTCAAATACAAAACCGGTAGAAGATTGCAAAAGGAATTCCCCGACACAAAATTAAATAAACAAATACAACCAAACGACTTTCGGTAGCAAAATTTCTTCTAATTTTAAAACACTTCGTCGACGGAGACATCTGCACGTTTTACGTGTCGGTTCAGATATGAATTTAAATGCTTTTAAAGGATTTTTTAAAAGGAACAGCGCCTGAAATATGTTTTAATTGTGAGGAATGGAGTAGAACTAAAATAACGCAGTCAGCAGACAATTCATTACTTTGACTAGAGCTACAAATGTGCCTGCAGCAGAGACACAAAGAAAACAATCTAGATCGAGACGTAGAAAGTTTAGAAGTTCCTAAAAAACTCATTCATTTTGAATAGCGAAAGGTTGGTAAATATCATCATCATTTTGGCTTTTCAACCTGTGTGGGTCCTAGCCTCCCCAATAATTTTTTTCCAGTCGTCCGTACCCATCGCCTTCCTCCGCCAAGCACGTATTTCCGTATTTCTCATATCTTGGTCTATGTTATCTAGGAATCTTCTTCTTTGGCCAATAGGTCTATCAAGGTCTATCTAGCACGGTCGGTTTGCTCCATACGCATTACATGGCCTACCCACCTCAGACGTCCTATCTTGTCTAAATGTGTTTTACGATATCTGGTTTCTGGTATATTTTATAGGGTTCGAAGTTGTATCGTACTCTCCAGATACCATTTTCATTTACCGCTCCATAGATTCACCTTAGTATTTTTCTTTCGAAACATTCTAACATGTTTTCTTTGCCTTTTGTTAAAGTCCAGGTTTCTGAACCATATGTTAGGACTGGGCCTATTATTGTTTTGTAGAGTTTAACTTTTGTATTTCTTAATATAACGGTATATTTAAAAAGGAGATTAAGCCCAAAATAGCATTTATTAGCCGTGCAAATTCTGCGGTGTATCAGTTAACAAATTTGTTAACTGCTTCGATGACGTCATTTTCTATAACAATTGGTCATAGTATTTGTGGTTGCGTACCTATTTTCATATATTTCGTTTTATTAGTGTTAATTATTAAACCCATTTTTGTAGCTGCTTCCTTTAGTGCTACGTACGCCTCTCGTGCTGCGTTTTCCGTTTTCCCAATATTAATATCATCAACATATGCTAGGATTTGCACAAATTTGTTATACAGTCCTCTTTATCTATAACGATATGCAAGGGACTGGGAATTTTTATTGTTATAAGGAGAGATCGTTATACAAAGAGAGACAACATTCCGTACTGTAATATATGTATTAGTAATACTATATTGAAAATAACCTATTTTAATTTAAAAAAATTATAAAACGAATATATATATATATATATATCAGAAAAAGGAGTACGACCGTCAATCCAATATATATATATATATATATATATATATATATATATATATATATATATATATATATATATATATATATATAAGGATCACTCAGACGAGTGGTGGGTTCTTATATCGGTCTCTAGGTGGAGAAATAAAAGACAAAGTTGATAGGCTACTTTATCTATTTTGAAGACGTTTCGCTTTCGAGTTTTGAAAGCATCATCAGTTCATCTAAAAAATTTTACAATATGAGAACCACACAATCATGGAAACGATGTTAATTGTTACCTTAAAAAGATATCTAGCAGTCAATGTTATTAACAAACATGTGAATGAAACTAAGTAAATGGACATAATACGCTGATCTTGTATAAACAGTTAAGCAACTAACAACATATATGAACTTGTAAAAAATTAGCACAGCAAATGACCATGTGGTCTAAAGTAAATTCAATGTTATTTAATGTTAATAAGTGAGTAAGAACCAAGAAAATCATAAATAACTTCCAACTATTTAATGGATATTAAGCTTTGATTTTAACTTTAGGTAGCATTATAAGTGATATTAATAAAATTTTAAAAAGTAGTAAAAATGAAGTTACCCTTGTCCACTTTGGAACAAGTGAACACAATTTATAAAATTCCATGCGCTAATTGCGATTTATGTTACATTGGTCAATCTGATAGATCATTAAAAGGTCGTCTCACTTCACATCGTAGCGACATTAATTTATCGAAACACACTTGTGCCCTAGCACAACATGCGATAAATACAAAACATGAATTGGATTTCAATGAAGTTAAGATCCTTGCCACTGAACGCAATCTAGCTAAAAGACAGTTTTTGGAAATGTGTTCAATATTAAAACACCCTAATGCGTTGAATAAGAGAACTGACATAAGTAACTTGAGCCAAATATATCATGCTTTAATTTTGCAGAATTAGGCTACTTGATCTTTTCACTACATTAATGTCATATTAGGTGTACTAGTTGAACCTTTTTCCATTTTTCATAAAATAATTTATATACATAAATAGAAATAAAATAAATAAATATATCAATAAAATAACTTAATAGTCTTTACTTAATTTTACTATTACATATGCAACCTACATTGCATTTCAATACACTAATTACTTTAGTTAGTGTTACCAATTTTATATTAAAATAATACAAATATTGTAATTGATTCATAGAATCCTTTGCAAATCACAGTTCCAAGTATATTGAACCTTGGGCTGTTTGGAAATTATCAAATCGTTAACCACCTGTGGCTGTTTAACTAGCCATAATGATTAACGTCATTACATACTTATGAGGTTGAATGAAAATCTCCTGTTTGTAAATTTGGGCTGATTAGTGAGGGGAGTTGTTTTTACACTACCAACTTTTTTCACTGTGTTGTCTTTTGAAACCGGGTAGTCATCCAAACTCATTTAAACTTAAATTAACCGCCCAAAATTTGGGTTGGTATCTACACCTTGTTGATCTGTCAAAAGTATTTTTGACCTCAAGGTTGGCTGTCTTTTTGCGGTTTAGTTCGTTCCTGTTTCATTAAACGCCATTTTCTTGGCGACATTCATAGGGCTTTGATCGGTAACTTCATTTTTACTACTTTTTAAAATTTTATTAATATCACTTATAATGCTACCTAAAGTTAAAACCAAAGCTTAATATCCATTAAATAGTTGGAAGTTATTTATGATTTTCTTGGTTCTTACTCACTTATTAACATTAAATAACATTGAATTTACTTTAGACCACATGGTCATTTGCTGTGCTAATTTTTTACAAGTTCATATATGTTGTTAGTTGCTTAACTGTTTATACAAGATCAGCGTATTATGTCCATTTACTTAGTTTCATTCACATGTTTGTTAATAACATTGACTGCTACATATCTTTTTAAGGTAACAATTAACATCGTTTCCATGATTGTGTGGTTCTCATATTGTAAAATTTTTTAGATGAACTGATGATGCTTTCAAAACTCGAAAGCGAAACGTCTTCAAAATAGATAAAGTAGCCTATCAACTTTGTCTTTTATTTCTCCACCTAGAGACCGATATAAGAACCCACCACTCGTCTGAGTGATCCTTATATATATATATATATATATATATATATATATATATATATATATATATATATGAATGACCACTGTATTGTACACTACATAGATTTATTAAAGACAATACAGTATAAAAAAATGACTGTATAATTAAAACATGTGCACTGTACAATTACAAAATAATATGCAACTATAAAATATATTTAGCCTACATTATCAAAAAAGTGTATCACCTTGGTCTGTTTCCTTTTCCCTTTCCACAGAACTGACCTGACCTTGTCCTTAAGATGCATAGAATCTTCCACAGCACTCATATTGTCTTCCTGGTGGATGAAGAAGCAATGCAGTACTTTTGCCGCATCCAATGCCTGCTGAGGGGTCGGAGCTGGTTCTGGCTCTGCTTCCAGTTCCGGGTCACTGTTTTTTCCTTCTTCACGAACTGCTAGTAGGATGTCCTCGTTAGAAATTCCAGATATTGTAGCTACATTTTCATTAAATTCTTCAAAATCTGTTAGCTCTTCCGGTCTGTAGGTGATGGTAAGTTCAAACTGTCTGGCTCAAACATCTAATGGCAGGTTGTCTTCATCATCAGTCAATCCTTGATCTTAAAGCAATTCTGCGTGTTTGAAGAAATGTTTTATTTTATTGCTCGTCACCTTGTCCCAAGATTTACTAATCATTAAGATGGCATCAAGAATGTTTAGATCGCCATTGTTCTCAAACAATTCCATAGGGAGTCTTCTCCTGTAATAGCTTTTCAAACTCTTGATGACATTTTAGTCAATCGGCTGAAGGAAACTCGTTGTTTGCTGGCAGAAAACAAAGTTCAATGTTTTGAAGGTCGCACAGTACAGTATGAGCAGGACAATTGTCTACAAGCAGAAGAATTTTTTTTTCTTTAAGCTCGATATCCCATTTTCTTATCGCTTCTTAAAAAATTTCAGAAGTCATTCACCCACTCTTGTTTGCTTTGTAGTTCACCAGTAGATTTTTTATGTTTTTAAAGCAACGTGGGTTTTTCGACTTCCCTTACACTAAAAATTTTGGTTCACCGAACCTGTCATATTGGCGGCCACTAAAACTGTAATGCGTTACTTAGAGAGCTTTCCAACAAAGCACTTTTTCCTATTTAAATTTTAAAGTTCTGTTTGGGGTCATTTTAAGAAACAATCCAGTCTCATCAGCATTGAAAATATCGCCTGACGCATATGGTGCCATCAGTCCAGGCCACACGTTTTCTAGGCAATCATCCGTTACGTTTTTGTTAACATCGCGAACTTCTCCGCTGATTTGCTCGTAGGTGATCTTGTGTCGCAGCTTCCACTTGCTCATCTAACCCTCAGATGCTTTAAAATTCTCAATTCAAAGCTCAGTTGTCAGAAACTAAGCTTTTGTCCTAACCACAGAGGCCCAGAAAGTGAAATATGGTTCATACGCTGTTGCTGGAACCACTGAATCATAGCGCAATCTAAATCTTCGTGCAAAGGTTTCCGCAATTTCTTCCTGCTACCGCCCTCTATCTTCGCTTAAAGCCACTTTTTTTGTCCTTCCGTATCGTAGCAACAGTTGACTGAGACAGCCTTGTACGACGAAGGACATGCGATTGCTTTTCACCTTTCTCTATTGCTAGAGTTATCGATAACTTTTCCAGTCACCTTATGCTTTTTCGAAAACATGTTGACTGTTGACATACTGAGACACAACTCAAACTGGAAAGGAATAGTCGTCAATAGATATCAACATCTGTGTGATAACGTTAGGCACGCTGCCCGAACAATAAAAGTGAGTCACTTAACCCTCTGATAGCAATGAGTAGAATGGGTGGCCACATTCCTTCAGCGCAAAACAAAACAACCGCTGGACAATGACCTTGCCACTCGTGACTCAGGTAGTCTGAACTTAAACACAATAACACATTTGTTATCGACTATTGCACGCCGAAAAGTCATCGCTATAAAGAGAAAACGATATCGGTATAGAGAAAGAATTAATACATTGTGCTTGTGACGAACCAACCAACGTTTACTATTTTCATCGTTATAGAGGAATTATCGTTAAATAGGGAATCGTTATAAAGAGAGACTACTGTATATTAAACCGGTAGTTGTGATTTGTGACGTACATATTACTTTTTTCGGAGCTATATTGAATAGTATACAGGAGAGTGGGGCTCCCTGACGTAGCCCGTTATTTATTTTACAGGGTTCGGAGAGTTCTTCCTGGATTCGTACTATGCATTTAACTTTTTCAAGGGATAGTTTAGTTAGGCTTACCAACTGATTTGGTACTCCTAGGTCTGTCATTGCTCTAAACAATTCTCTTCTATTTACAGAGTTGTAGGCTGCCTTGTAATGTATAAATATATGGTACGTGTCTACACGGTAATCCAGTGTTTTCTCTAGAATTTGTGTCAGGGTTGAAATCTGATGAATTGTTGATTTACCACCTTTAAAACCGGCCTGGTATTGTTCTATTATTCGCTCTGCATATGGTGCCATACGATGGCATTGGAGAATATTTTATACGCTGCATTTAGGAGCGTAATTCCTAGATAGTTAGAGCATTTAAAGATATCTCCCTTTTTGTATATGGTGCAAAGTATTCAAATACTCCAATCACTGAGAAGGGACTTCTGTATCCTTATTTCTTTTATAAGCTACTGTAGCGCTATTATGATATCGTGGCCACCTTTTTTATATAATATCGCTGGGAGATTATCTATTCCGGGTGATTTGTTTCTGGCTAGTTTGTTTACAGCGTCTTTAACTTCCAGGATCGTTGGTGGATTCTCCTCCCTCTTGTCTGTTCTGGTAACCTAACAGCTTTCGTCTTCAGGATTTTCTTCTTCTTCCTCTATATTAAGTGTCTGGTTAAAATATTCCATCCATCGATTTAGTACGTTTGTTGTTGTTGTTGATAGATCGCCATTCAAATTTCTACATTGTTTTGTGTTTGCCTTGAATTATTTTCTGTTGATGTTAACTTTCTTATAGAATGTTCTAAATTATTTCTCTCTGTTGGGGTTTTCTATATATTGAAGTTCCTTTTTTAAGTGGTTTCGTTTCTTCATTCTGTGTATTTTCTGTTCTTCTCTTTTCTTTGTCTGGTAATTCTCTACACTTGTTCTAGTTCGGCGGGTAAGCATTTTTGCATAGGCTTTTTCTTTTTCTGTATTGCATCTTTGCATTCATGGTCAAACCAGTGATTTTTTCGGATACAAGTTTCTGTTTCTATTTCATCTTGTGCTGCTGACTCAATATCTTCCTTTATCCTGTTCCAGTAAGAGTCTATATCTCTCTGGTCTGCTTCGCTTAGACTTTGATTCCTTAACCTATTGGTAATATTTTCCCAATACTGTTTTGCAACAGTTGCATCTCTCAGCTTCTGTACATTTCAGTTCTTTCTATCTTTTTTTTTCTTTGTTGGGATTTGAAATTCTAGCCCTTAGTGTTGAGATTACTAAACAGTGGTCTGAGTCTATGTTTGCGCCTCTATAACTTTTGCAGTTCAATATGTCCGCTCCGTGTTTTGAATCTATTAAGATGGTAAGACATTCAGCCTGGTGAGTATGTTCCATGTTAATGTTAAATGTTATTCAAATAAAGTACAAATGATAGATTTATTTTTATTGGAATTTACCCTTGATGTTGCTTGCTTCTCAGAGTGAAGCAGATTTCCGATACATAAACATTGATCGGTATTTACTTGGTAGCAGTTTCTGTAGGAAAAATAGAAGGAACGTTGGTACTGTATTATATGTTAAAAATACTTTAAAATTCGAAGCTATTAACTGTGGTTAATTTAATATAGCACAAACATCTGAATTTTGTGGAATTGTTCTACAAGATATTAACACGGTTGTATTGGCAGTCTATAGAACGGCAAATACTAGTGAGCTGACTTCTATAAGATCATCATTTGGAATAAAACAAACTATCCATGACTATAGTAGAATTACTAATACATCTCCCACTTGTATAGACAATATTATGACTAATGTTAAAGAAGATGACTTTCGGAAATGTTCTTGAACCTTGTTTCTCTGGTCATCGCGGCCAGTATATTAGTATAAGCTAACATCACGTAGCCTTCACGCAGAAGGGTACGTTAAAAATGCGGTACTTTTTATCCGTTTTACACTAAAACATTTTTAACGATAATCCTGATGTAAATTACCTAGCAAAGTTTCTAATAGATAATTTTAATCTTGCAGTATCGCAATATTTTCCACTAAAAGACACTGGTTATGAAAGACAGAAGATGTCCGATAAACTGATTCAATGACAACTTAAAAAATATGAGAAATCATTTGCAAACATATAAAATACGTGCTGATTCTACTAAAAATTCAGTACATTACAGCGAATATAAAAGATATAAAAATAACTACAATTCTGAGTTAAAAATAACAAAAAAGCTGGCATATGATCAATTGATATTAACTTTAAAGAGTATATCCAAGACATGTTGGAAGGTAATTAACTATGAGCGAAATAAAACAAATGGTTTACATAATTCAACAACCAACATATTTTGTGACTTTTTTAATATTTTTTTTTTGTTTAAATTGCTGAGAATATTATAAAATCCCTTCTAAATAGACCAGACGACACAATTTTGAACTATCAAAAAAATCCAGCTCTAACGAATTTATTTTTTCTGTCTCCAACCAAACAACAAGAAGTATCCACAGGTATAAATATATTAAAAAAATTAAATTAATTGGATATTAATGAGCTAAATGCATCTTTTATCAAAAGCAATATTGAAATAATTACCAAACCTGTAACACATCTCATTAATAGCATTTTTCAATCGAAATATACCCAACTTCATTTAAATACTCCAAGATTGTTCCTATTTTTAAAAAGGGCGATCGTGACCTCGTAAACAATGATAGACCAATTTCCATCGTTTCGATATTTAGTAAAATAATTAAAAAATTGTGAAAAAGCGTTATTTATAGTACTTCGAAACAAATAACTTTTTTGTCGCTTGACGCTCTGTGATCTTTCAAAGGCTTTCGAGTGTGGTTCTCATGATATTATGCTAAAAAACTATATTTTTACGGTATCTCTCTCTTCAATCCTGACCCCCCAGGGGGAATGTAGTGGTCGACGTTATGTCGTGTATTGTCCGTCTCCAGAAATCTCTGTCTCTGGTCATTTCTTTTAATTCATGCATAGGTCTTTGGCATATTCCTGTAATTTGATCTATCCATCTTGTTGGGGATCTTCCTCGTGATCTTCGGTCTTCTACCTTTCCTTGTATTATGAGTCTTTTCATGTTCTCTGTGTTTGGTCTCATAACATGCCCAAAATATTTTAATTGTTGGAAATGGACTTTACTAGAGAGTCGTTGGCTAGCTTTTAGCTCTCTTAAAATTAAATTATTTGTTCTACGGTCGGTCCAAGGAATTCGTAACATTCGTCTCCAACAAAATATTTCAGTGGCGTCTATCTTTCTTCTCTCCGAGTATCTTCTCACCTTTAGTTAGTTTTTCTCTCCTTTAGTACCTTTTACGGTATAAAAGGTACTAAAGGATAGATACCAAGCAGTCCAGTACGTAAATTGTCTCTCTGACTTTAAGCAGATAAAGCATGGGGTTCCTCAAGGATGAGTTGTTGGCCCTCTATTATTTATAATATACGTTAATGACTTATCCAGTTTCATGGACCCATTTAAAACAGTTTTTTTTGCAGCTGACACTACCTTTTTTTTTCTGATAAAAATCAGTCAGTTTAAGAAACCACGTCTGAGTATGTAAATTCCAACGGTCAATCATGGTTCTTAGCAAACAAACACAAACTAAATCATAACAAAATTCAAAAATTAATTTTTTCGTTTACCTTCGATGTGAGTGTTGAAAAAAATAATGTCAAACTGTTGGCCATAACAGTTGACAACATATTGACTTGGTATAACCATATTGACAATCTCAAAGGTAATCTTTCTAGTACCTTATATTTACTCAGACAATTAAAACTTATAAGTGTTGATAGCTTGAAAATAACGCACTTTTCTCTTTTCCAATCATTTTTAAGCTATGGCGTTCTTCTGTGGGGAAACTCTTGCAATGCTCTAACAATATTTAAATTGCAAAAAAAATCAATAAGAATAATTGCAAAAGTTAGCTACCTGAAATCTTGCTAACCGTTGATTATTAAATATAATTTAATGCCCTTGCCGACGTTATGACTATACAGCGATAATGTGGAAATACATAAAAACGCTGATACTTTAGTTAAACACTGACGTACATAACTATAACACAAGAGGTGCAAATAACATCAGAACAGTTAAGTATCGTTTGAGTAAATCACAAAGGATTTAAAACAACTTTCGATGAATAAATTTAAAGTAAGTCTGAAAAGATACCTTTTGAGATTGGCTTTTTACTGTTTCACTATTAGTGAATACTTTGATCACTTCAAGGCAGTTACATAAACATGGATGTACTCACTATGTTGATATATGTCTTATTTTGTATAGTTTATGTTTTATTTTATGTTATGCGCATTAATGTATTTTTATCTCCTATTGAACTTTGTGTATGTTATATATTATCTTTTTTACTTATACATATAATTGACTTGCTACAAATGAATGCAAAATTTGTAAACGTAGTTAAATAAATCTTGAATCTTGAATCTTAAACTGTAATATGCTTTTTCAGCGACTGTTTAATTTATTTAACCAGTTCACGCACGATACAGTCCTTTGATATTATTTGGTGTAGAAAAATCAAAAAGACACAGAGAAAAGGAATAATAACCAAAAATTATAATAATTGGTTATTTCTACATGTAGATTCATATAAACGAATGAATTATATTCCCAGATGATTTTTTTGTATGTGTTAAAAATCATATTGACTCATTAACTCTTATACGATTGTTAAGTTTTGGATAGGATTGGATTTAAAAATATGTATAATAAACAATTTTGTTTCGTTAGCAAAAATCGTGGGAATTCAGTTGTCTTAATATTTCGGCATAAGCGAATCTCATATCCTAGATATTTATGAGCTGTTACTTTGTCAACGCTATGATCTTCAATTTGAATTTTGTCGCTTACTACAAGACACTTCTTATGTTAAGGTGGTTTCAGTTAAATTGGCTGAAAGCAGAAAGTTAGCTTTGGTCATGCTAATAAAAATTTTGCATTGCTTTAAGACTCAGATTTCGATTTTTTTAAGTTTCCAAATAATGACACTGAGTCCAGAAAAATTAAAATATTTATAAAATAGATATGTAATTAAAAACCCAAATTGGGCTATATCACAAAACATTTTCGAAATCCATATTCTATCATCAGTGTCTAGGTGTACATGTGATTTCGAGCCAGTAAATATCTTGGTAAAAACCCGTTTAAAGTTATTGGTTTCATTTCTTTTTGGTAAATAAATTTAAACCAATTAATTTAAACGGTTTTGAACCAGATATTTAGTGGCTCAAAATTGCGTGTCTACCTAGACACTGATGATAGAATACGGATTCCGAAAACGTTTTGTGATATAGTCCAATTGGGTTTTTTAATTATATACCTTTTATAAAGGATTTTAATAATTTTTCTTTAAAAATAAAACGTTTTAACCAAATAATGCTTCAAAAATAATGGGCACAATAATTATTTTGAATTCGGTTCCGCTAATGAACTTACTTTTTTTGTCCTTGAAAGTAAAAAAAATAAATTAATTTCTCTTGCTAAATATTTATTATCCAATAATTTTAACTGTACTATTATGCAAGTGTTTACTTATTTTGTAGAGTTTTAAATTTTCATATTAATATCTATATAATAATATAGGTTTTGTTTACATACAAGTTCCCTAATATTCCGGTTAAAAAAAGAGGTTTAGTTGTGGTTCGTCGTTTAGAACGAGGGTTAAGAGGAATATTGTTTGTTTAGATTTCGTAGACGACAAACTAGCTGTGAAGAGGTGAAGGGGAATTTATTTGGCGTTTGAATTTGTAAAAATCTAAAGCGACAGTGAAGCAAGAGAAGTCAAGCTAAATCAACCGAATGATGAAGTCAAGCTGGGGCAGTTGAATTGAGAAGACGTAATGGGGCGACTTTGAACCGAAAGTCGATTCAATTTTTTTTTGTTATGTTTTGAGACCAGTCAATGTGATAATGCTCTTTGCATTGAAAGCAGTTTAGACAGAGTGATTACGATGGGATTTGTGCAGTGTGCAGGAAACTAATGAAATTTTTGAAGATTGATATATAGGATGTTCCCACCGGCCTATTTTTGTTCGCCTGCTTGATTCGATCCCATTCAAGTCTTAGATCGTCGTTCCTGAGTATAGAAATGGTTTATTGTGTTCCAGTTTAAGAATTTTTTCAAGTATTTTCTCCAGAGATGTAGCAAGTTTTTTCTTTTTAAAAGTTTAGTGGCGAAATATGTGAAAAATAAGGTAACAATTAATATATTAATTTTTCCAAGTGAAATAGACATTCTTAATAATTGCTTTCATTAAAATAAAAGGATTTGTAATAAATAAAGTTTAATATTATGTTATGAATCGTAGCTAAAAAATGTCATATTTTATTCTGATTTAAAATGTTATGTTGACATAATTATGACATTTGCTCTAATCCATTGTTGTTGTAAAACAATTTCAATTTGATTATTATATATAAATGATATTTTATATATAAGGGTAAATTATACAGTATTTTCATAAAAAGGATATCCTTAAATTTTGATAATCTAATTTGGCCATATTATATCCTAGGAACCATTTCAAAAACTTTTGTAGCAATCTCTTTTGTAAACAAATAACACGTAAGTTTTTGTTAATTTGTTATATAGTATGCTCTTGTGTAATCTGTATTTTTGAAAACTGTTTGTTTGAGACAAAAATGAACGTTTGATTTGTTTGTCTGATCCATTTTGTGTTTTAATTTAGTCTCCTACTTTAATTTAAGTAAGTAATTTAAGTCTCCTACTCCTTGTATGTATTTTTGATTGTAGGGAAGAAGAATTTTTCTTTCTCCCAGCAGGAAGTTTTCTTCAAAGCGGCGTCCAAATTTAAATAGCTAGAGGTAAATTTGTCTGCCATATCTTGTTTGTTTTTGACCCATGAGATTTATGTTAGTATCCCTTTGTTTTCATTTAGTAGATACCCCAATCCGACCCAAATTTATTTCAACTTATCCACAACCCAGCACTCCAACAAACCTCTGAGTGCCGTACGCACTAGTTCCGATTATTCTGTTTGCTCAATCTTCTCCCCCATGTTCTTACCCTGAGGTAAGCAAAATATATCGTTACAACTTTAAGTTTATAAGATGTAGAAATTAAGATGAGTAATATGATTGTTAAAATACCGGCAAGTGATTATCTTAAAAGGAACTGGACTGTTAGTCCAGTCCTTTTTAAGATAATCACAGACAATTTTATTAATTAATTTTATTAATTTTTATCTTTGCAACAATGCTGTTTATAGATGCAAATTTCGTTCTTTTGGTATCGTCGTTATAATTGTTGTAATATTTTTTTGTTATTTGTTTTTTGAAACTGTCTATCCGTATATAAAAAACGGATAAACAGTTATATATAAAAAATGTTTAGACCATGGAAAGAATCACCTACAATGTTTTGTTCGTGGAAACAAGAGAACCCAAGTAATAGTAGATAAAGTGTAATAGTCGACAATTATTTAAATGATCTAAAAATACACGCCAATAAGACTGGAACTGTAGAAAACTGTTAAACTTTCAAATAAGAGGATTGTTTTAAATGAACAATCCAGAAAAATGTTTTTAAAGTTTTATAAAAATTTGCAAAATAATCCATTTAATAGTTGTAAAGGCAGCATCATACGAAAAGCGGCCCTTCTAACAGGAATTCCGTACACTACCATACGCGACGTTGTGAAGAATGGTATTAAAGAGAGAAAAACAAGATTGGATGCTGGAAAACCTTAAGATCTTAATATCGTTACTGTTAAATCTTTAAAGAATTTGGTTAAGGAGAAATACGAAATGTACTACCAACAATTGATATTACCAAGTTTGTTGTGATGGCAAGAACCTGCCATAAAACATCTTTATGCAGAGGGCTGAAAAAACTTGGATTTGAATACAAAGTCATTTTAAATTTAAACACAAAAGCAAACAATCTATTATTTAAATAAGATATGTTAAAGGAACTACAAGCTTTTCCCTTGGATAATGAATTTTATTTTAAAGATAACTAGATTAAAAAACAATTACTTGAAGTGCTTCGTACTAAAACTTAAACGACAAACATATATTTATACTGGACATGATTGCTACAGCATGTTGAATCTCATATAACTTATTTAGGGACAAATAATTTGGAGAAAAAATATTTTTTCAAAATTTGACGCTAAGGTTATTGATATAATTCGATATTAACTATCGGAGATAGTTAATGTGTGTAGTTAAACTAGTGAAAGAGCATAACTTAGAAGTATTGGCAGATTTATTCAACAGAGTGTACGATACAGGAATAATACCACAAGAGTGGCTGAAGTCAGCATTTTAACGTTGATTTACACTTGGGCTTTGTTGACTACAAAAAAGCTTTCGATAAAGTAAAACATGAAAAACTAATATCAATACTTATGAACAAGCGCATTGACAGTAAAATCATAAGTATAGTGCAAACATTATAGTGGACAAAAAATTCATAGTTTAAATTGATGGGCAGTTTAAACATAGTTTAAACACTCAGAAGAAATGAAGATCTGTAGAAGAGTTAGACAGGGATGAGCTTTATCGCCACTTTTGTTTAACTTATATTCTGAGGAAATTTTCCAAAACACGCTCAATAATATCAAAGCGGGAGTTACCGATAACGGAAAATTAATTAACAACTTACGATAGGCAGACGACATTGTGATCATAGCAATGAGTATAGAAGATCTACAACATCTTATCAAGAGGTTAAGTAAAAATAGTGTTAAGATAGGAATTACTATAAACGCTAAAAAACGAAGTACATGTTAATTACAAAAAGACCACAAAATGTACATCACCTATTGACAATCAACGGTAACGAGATAGAAAAAGTAGAAAAATATCAGTACTTATGAACTTTGATCAATGAAACCAAAGATCATACTGCAAAAATAAACAGGCGAATAGGGATTGCTAGATCAGCCTCTATACGAATGAAGCCACTCCTAACGTGCAAAAATCTAAATTTGGAGATCAAACTACGTACCATTCGCTGTTATATATTTTCAATATTATTATATGAAGCTGAGACTTAAACATTAAAAAATTCAATTTAAAAAGAATCTAGGCATTCGAACTCTGGTTATAGCGCAAAGTATTAAAACTATCATGGACTAATAGAATTACAAATAAAAAGAACTGGAGAGGGTTGGTAAAGAAACAAATCTAATCACCACTATACAAACCACAAAAAATATGAAATTTTGAGACTCATAATAATGTAAAAAACTTTTTACCTATATCGGAAAGAATACTCCTCCTCTAACATTATCCAGGTATATGCTTCTACAGGTGAAAAACCGGACGAGATAAGTGAGGCATTTTATAACGAACTAGCAAACACCTTAAAACGCCTCCCTAGAAAGGATTTAACTTTGGTTATGGGTGATCTAAATGCCAACATTGGTAGGGGACAATCGGGAGAATTCATAGGACAATTTGGACTTGAAATGAGCGAGGAGACCGACTGGGTGAATTTGTAGCAGAAGAAGAGTTTGTAATTACTAACACTTACTTCAAACTGCCACACAGAATATTATACACATGGAAATCACCTCAAGATACTACAGGCCGCATAGTGAGAAATCAAATAGATTACATTCTGATTAATAAAAGATTCCAGAACAGCGTAACGTCAGTCAAGACATACCCAGGAGCTGATATCAAATCAGACCATAACCCACTGATTGGCAAAATTAAACTCAGCTAAGCTAAAGAAGGTTAGACGTAGTGTCAATCCAAAATTCGACATCAAGCTATTAAAAGACCAACACACAGAACATAGTGTAAAGCGGTATATACAGAACAATTTGAATACCGTTATTCAATCGGATGTAATGGACCAGGAGCTAGAACAGTTACATACAATTTCAAAAGACATACGAGAGAAATTTCTCAAACCACCAAAAATTAAGAAGAAATCGTGGATGACAAATGAGATTTTAAATATGATGGAAGAGAGGCAAAAGTTCAAAATCAAGACAATTCATTATACAAAAGAATCGATAAAAAGATCAAAAAAGCTATTAGAATAGCTAAGGATACACACACACATCTAAGAAAACAGTGTTCGGAAATACAGCAATTGCAACATAAACACGATACACTTAATATGCACAAAAAAGTTAAAGAAGCCGCAGGTTTATACAAACCTACAAAAACTAGACACTTGGAATTATGTGAAAGTAACTTTTGCAGATGAAAGGCAGACTACCATTGAAGACACTAAATGCCAAACAGGACCCCCGATTACCATTTAAGAAGTCACGTCAGCTATTAAAAAAACTAAAGACGGTAAAGCAGTAGGGCCTGACGAGTTTTGTGCAGAATTCCTTAAACTTATGGATGAACAGGGAATAAAATGAATAACAACTGTATTCAACAACATATACGTTACTGGAAAAATACCCCAAAGCGGGTTAAAGTCGACCTTCGTGACCATACCAAAAATAGTAAATTCCAAGACATGCGAAGACTACAGAACAATTAGCCTAATGAGCCACTTACTTATAATGTTCTTGAAAGTGATACACAGCAGAATATATAAAAAATGCGAAGAACAAATATCATGGACGCAGTTTGGATTCCGCGATTCCTTAGGCACCCGATAGCCTCTATTCGCTGTCCAAGTGCTTATGCAAAGATGCAAGGATGTTAACTGCGATGTGTATATTTTGTTTTGTCGACTACAAAACGGCATTTGATAGAGTAAAACATGATAAACTTATAAACATCTTAAAAGAAGTGGGGTTAGATGATAGGGACTTGAGAATCATCTATAATTTATATTACAACCAAACAGCCAATATTAAAGTAGATTATCAATTGACAGAGGCAATCTCCATAGATAGAGAAGTAAGGTAAGGATGCATTCTGTCTCCGGTGTTATTTAATATATACTCTAAATATATCTTCGAACAAGCGCTGGGAGAACTACAAGAAGGCGTATTAGTCAACGGAATGCGTCTAAACAATATTAGATATGCCGACGACGCAGTAGTTTTTGCAGATAGTCTGGACGGTTTGCAAAGAATAATGTCGCGTATATCACATATAAGTAGAGAACACGGACTTGATCTTAATACGAAGAAAACAAAGTACATGGTAGTCAGTAAGCGCGAAATATTAAATACACAGCTTTTGGTTAACCAACATCCAATTGATAGAGTGGACAGCTACACATACTTTGGTACCAACATTAACAGCTAATGGGATCACTCCAGTGAAATAAAACAACGCATAGGAAAAGCGAAATCAGCATTCATAATGATGAAGTCTCCTTTCAGAAGTCATGATTTCCCACTTGCTACCAAAATCTCTCTCATTAGATGCTACGTATTTTCTACCTTATTATACGGAGTAGAGGCCTTGACACTTTTCGAAGCTTCCTTAAGAAAACTCGAGGCATTCGAGATGTGGTGTTACAGACGTATCAGAAGAATTTCATGGGTGGATCGTGTGACTAATGTTGAGGTCCTACGTAGAATAGCCAGGAATAGCAAGGAATGCGAGATTATGAACACCATCAAAGAGCGCAAACTAAAATATCTTGGCCATGTAATGAGGAATGAACAGAGATACGGCTTGTTGCAACTCATTCTTCAGGGCAAGGTATTTGAAAAGAGAGGACCAGGGAGAAGAAGAATATCTTGGCTTCAAAACCTAAGAAAGTGGTTTAGTACATCGATAACCGGACTATTCAGAATAGCAGCAAGCAAAGTTAGGATAGCAATGTTGATCGCCAACATCCGGAACGGATAGGCACCGTAAGAAGAAGAAGAAGAGATTCATAATACAGAAATGGTTCAGAATACAGAAGGCAGAACTTATGGTTGAAGAATCTACGTTATTGGTATCAATGCAGATCGATTGATTTGTTTAGAGCAGCAAGTTCCAAAATAAAAATAGCCATTATTAATGCCAACCTTCGCAGGGAGACGGCACTCTAAGAAGAAAAAAATGGTCAATATCGGTCAAAGCAGCAATCGTATACCTCATGAGGAAAAAGAAGAAGATTTAATCCAAAAAAATGCTACCTAAAAATTGAGAATAAAAGGTAACCAATGAATGAAGCGAATTATCGAATGATGAATATGATGATTAAGGACACACAGGGGAGGCCATAGCTCAGTGATAAGGTACTGGCTTACCAAGCCGGACAACCAGGATTCGATTTCGGTAGCCACCAAAAATTTTTCCATTTATAATTTAGCTAAGCCGTCACCGTGCTTTGGAAGGATCCGTTGGTCCCAGTACAAATATAATTTATTAGAATAACAAAACAAAAAGTTCAACACTGATTTCAGAATTAAATACCAAGTAGTTAGTGCAGCCATTCTAAAACAATTTTTCTAATAAATTTGATATGTAGATTTAATAAAACGTTATTTTAATATCGCTATACTGAAAATGTAAACAGCCAAGGGTGCATGCTAATTACTGGATATAACTCACCTGGATTAATCGGAATACTAGTTTAATAACTCCGAACGTACCTGTAAACAAAAACAAATCAATAATTTAATAAACTAAAAAGCAATCAAATATTCATATTGTGACATTACCTAATGTTTATTTAATTAAATCAACATGTTAGTAGAATAACTAATATATTGGGCCTTGTAGGAAGGATACAAAACCTGTAATTTTTGTATATCCAAGGAAAGACAAAATATATGGTTATATAAGATATATAATAAACAACCGAAACTTACTTAAAATAAATCTAAGTACAATTACTGTCTACACTTTTTACAAGATAAGGGTGTTTACGTATTTGGAAGTTAAAATAGACCATAATAGACATAGAGAACAAATAAAAAGACCCGAATTACAAAAGGAAACTAAAAACTTACGAGCAAAAATAATAATGAGATTTAATTGTAGCAGAAATAATAATTGACAAGACAACAAAGAAATAAACAGGGACATTCGAATAGAAGTTCTCTTCGAGATGTATACTACTACAGAACTCCTATCCCAGAGGGCTTTTAAATAAACTCATATTCGGTTCTCCTTTTGCTTCGTAATTTTCTGACAAACAAAATTTTCATAACAGTGAGGTCCAACAATTGACATTGACATACAACACATCAATAATACCATCTAAAATAACTGTTGGTTCCTTACCCTACATTTAATTTCTGACTAATTAAATCTCATCTAAGCTAATTAACATTTTCAAAAATGTTAATGGCTTAAAAATTACAACTAAGAATGTGAAAACTGTATCTAAAATATACACAAAAACAAAAAATCCTTTCACAATACAGAAGTCATCAAATGTTGTTTATTTTATACCGTGTACCAACAGTATTTCCACAGTAGGGTGATCTCACATCGCAGTGACATAAAAACCAATAAAATAATTGCATGTGCACTTACAGAACATACATTAACTTTAAAACAAGTTAAATTTCGAAGATTTCTGTATTTTGGCAAAATAAAATCTAGTACGTCTTGCATAAATAAAAAGTCTGACAATGATAAACAAAGCAACATTTATTGTAATTTACTGGAAAAACATCAAAAATAAAATAAATATTTACCTATCCATATATACGTCACAATATACTTGTGTGCATAACATGTTGCATACCATTAAGACACGTTAAAAATTAAAAATTACCCAGTATGGGCCTCTTGGTTTTTGAAAAGAAATACAATATTAAGAACACCTAATTACATTTTAATCATATTGTTTTTTCTTTCTGTTCTCTATGTATCACATACTACCCATTAAACTCATATGTATCACATTTAACTCATGAGTTAAAACACACCATCAAAAGATGTCATCGAATAAACTAAGTTTTAGTATCCTTACAAAAATTTTAGAATGTATTTTGTACATTATTTTATGTTTGTGTTGTTATTGTTAAGCGTCAAAGCGTATTGTAAATAATCTTAACGACTAGTAACGACGAATTGTGATATTTTTACATATTCTTTTTATCTATATTACAGCTTCTTGAAAAAGGAATACAACAATTTCGAAAGCTAGACAGAGCAAGTCAAAAGAGTCTTTCTTTAACATCCCGGCCAACCCTCTGATATATATATATATATATATATATATATATATATATATATATATATATATATATACGTATATATATATATACATTTATATATATATATATATATATATATATATATATATATATATATATATATATATATGTATATATATATATATACATTTATATATATATATATATATATATATATATATATATATATATATATATATATATATATATATATATATTCTATATAACATGTAGCTTCTCCTTTTAAAAATTTTAAAGTGTTTGTCTTTGTGTATTGTATTGTTATGTCCATTTTTACATTTATGATATTCTACTCATGTCCGATAGGCCACAACTGACACAATGCCCCTGAAGATGATCTATTGATCGAAAGTACTTGGGCAAGATTTAATTAATCACTGTGTTCGATAGTTGCCTTGTATACTATCAAAGTTTAATTATTCGAACATTCAACCTTATATTGACTTAACAATAATAGACACCCAATTTCTTTCCTATCAAGCCATTCACTTATTTCTCCTTTTCGCTAACTTGTTGTTGGAAGCCTTTCTATTTGACGACTTCGATAGGAAGCATTATCTAAAATGATAATTGAGCCAGGTTAAATTTTTGTCAATATGAACAAAAATCAAATTTCAAATTTCTCAGCATCCATGTCCTCGTGATAATGTCCAGATTTTTTGAATTCAAAAACTGAGAGTCCCCCAGGAACAAAACATGTTCATAATAATAACAGTATTACAAGACACTTTAAAAACCTTATACTATTTTATTAGAAACTTTGAAAGATTCATTGCTAGGTATAATGTAAGACTTATTTTACAGAAAGTTTTTTTCGGTAAAAGAAAAATTGACAGTGGATTGAATTGGCGGGAGTAATATATGTGTTTTAACGATAGATTTAGTTTTCTCTAAATTTAAAGATAAAATATGAAAATATAATATATCTAACATAGACATAGTCTACATATATATCAAAATATATCAAATAAACTAAATGTACCGCTCTATTGCACGAGAAGTTGGTAACTGCCTTGCTGTTCTGTCAAAAAAATTTGACCTCAGGGCCACTGTTACTTCACGTTGTTTGCGTGGGTGTTAAACCTGTTACTTTTTATTTTCCTAGAGCACCTTATAAGCTAAATACTGGTCACTTTATTTTACTTTTAAATGTTATATTTCAATCGTAATTTATTAATAATGTTACCTAAGGTTAAAATTAAATTTAGCTAATAATAGACTGTTGGAAGTTCATCTTACGATCTTTCTAGTTCTCTTGCATACTAATTTTAATGTTTTTTACTTAAATTTTTTTTACATAATTTTTTATATACATGTACAATTACCACATGTTCTTTTGGCTGTGCTAACTTTGTTAATTTGTAAACTGTATCTAGTTTAAATTAATTGTTTATACAACACGATCTCAGAATGTTCATTGGAGAAAGCTTTTTTACACATTTAAGATCATTGACTGCTACATGTCTTTTTGAGGTAACACACATGTAATAACTTTTCTATGGATGTTTGGTTTTTCATACTGTTTGTTTTAGATGAACTGATAATGCTGTCCGATTAGAAAGCGAAACGTCTTCAATAACTAGATAAAGTAGCCACCTTCTTTACCTTTTTTCTGTACCTTTTAACCGAAAAACCCACCACTCTTTCAGTGATCCTTATTGTATATATATATATATATATATATATATATATATATATATATATATATATATATATATATATATATAAGAAATACTGGATATTATTGACTGTCGATATAAACAAAAAACACAGTTTATTAGGGTTGCAGTCAGAAAATTGGCCGGGATGTTAAATAAAAAACACTCTTTTAACTTTTTGTCGAGCTTTCGGAATGATTTTATTCCTTTTTCAAGACATAGTCGTTGAGATTATTTTTGTAAGCATTGAACACTCAACATTTATACAACACATTAAAATATACAATTATGGACATATACATCATAAAATTTTTAAAATTTGTTGTAAAAATAGTAAAACATGATTGATGGCATGTTTTATTGGTGTATATTAACTCATACACACATATATATATATATATATATATATATATATATATATATATATATATATATATATGTATATATATATATATATATATATATATATATATATATATATATATGTACCATATATAAACTCTTTTCCTCCAGATATGCTACATAGGATGCTTTTTTCTAATTTATTAAATATAAATAACTTAACACCATTTTTTGCTAAATCTCAAAACACTGTATCCAACAATCAAAACATATATTATCATTCACTACCTTTTATACCATCATTAACTCCTAAATTAATACAAACACTAAAGGTTACTGGCAATATAAAAATAGCAACAAAGAACATCAAAACCATTTCATCTTTATATTCCAAAACTAAATATCCTATAGGCAAATTAGATCAAACAAATGTGGTATACAGCATTGTTTGTATTCAGTGTGAAGCTGAGTACAAACTCATTATTTCTCACAAGAGTGATTGCAGAATTAAGAAACCATCTTGTGCTTTGGCAGAGCATGTAATAGACAAAGACCATATTTTGGATTTTGGTAGTATTAAAATTATATGTAGTGAAAGTATTAAATTTAAAAGAACTTTTTTGGAAATGGTTTGTATTATCAAAAGTGATAATAATTTAAACAAAAGGTCAGAAATTCAAAATCTAAGCAAAATTTATAATTATATTATTTCTATGTAATTTATATATGCAGTCAGTAAAATATCACATTTTGAATTTTCCATGTATTTGTTACATTTTTTCGGGCATCTATCAATGGTGAATAAATCTTCTTCTTTTTTGTTACTAAACAAAGAAGAATTTTTTAAACAAAATTTTATGTTTGACAATATGTTAAAAATAAAAATTTTCAAGTTAGTATTTATGACATTTAGGCTGGTTTGTAGCTATTCAATTTTTGTTTACAAATTCAATTGTTTTTGTTAAGAAACTTTCAAATTTTTCAGAGAAACATTTATTAGAATAGGACATTTTTTTAATAATATTTTTTGTAATTAATATGTAAGCAGCAGTTATATATAAAAAACTAATTTTATTTGGTGAGTTAACATAAAATTTTTTATTTCTAGTCCAACTTTGTAAGATATTTTGTATTTTTTAGAAGCTGTTAATAATAATTGTAATCACAATTGAAAGTTCGAGTAAAAAATAGTCAACAAATAGCTCCTTTTATTGACTCCAACCCATCCAAAACAGTTTTATATTTTTTCCAAACGAGTCACAAGTACTTCTTTTTTCTTACTCTTATATATATATATATATATATATATATATATATATATATATAAGATATATATATATATATATATATATATATATATATATATATAAGATATATATATATATATATATATATATATATATATATATATATTTACAAACTCGTTGACTATATATCATCCTGTGATTCGGTGTTAATTTCTGTTTTATTGGCTATTCAGATTTTGTTTTAACGTTAATTGAAACATTTAATTACTATCTTTATTTCCAAGTTAACTAGAATAATTTGTACAAGGGTAATAGATAATCGAACATCCACCACAAAATACTCATCCCCTGACAGATCGTACAAAATGTCGGTCTCAGCTGAAGTTAACATGTTGGTGGCCTGCCAAATGAAATTGCCCAATGCATGCTCATTTCACTGATGCACATGAGCTGCCAAGAATAAAATTTCAGTTAAAAATAATTTAAACGTTAAATCTAAAATATTATTTGTCTCTTCTGCATTTGGGTCAGACTTTTTTCATTTTAATCGCTTTTATAAAAACCCAAAAAATATTTAAAAATACTCAAATATCAAGTTATTAAAAGTATCAATGCTAACGGGTTTTTGAAAATTTCATTACACTGTTAGATTATATCAACATGTATGTTATTATGTTGGTTTAAGAACAGTTTATAGTAAGGGTAATGAAGAATGTGTTTTCATATAATTCTCATATAATGTAGAATGGAAATCTTTACAGACCGAAGAAACGCCATAAGCTGGATATCAAAAATATTAGGAAACTGAATTTTATGTATATTGTATTATTGGATATTTTATGATCGTGGTTATAATCAAATACTAAAATTTAAACCTGTACCTTTTATAAGTCTGACCTGTGTAGCAAAGGAGAAAATCTTAAACTTCCCTTCTCGTCTTTGTCTAAAGTAGAGGACTTTTTAGTAGAGTTTAATAAAAGGAAGGAATTTATGTAAGGGTGTTAAAATCAAGTGCTAGGAACAAAAAGTCCCATCTGACTTAAAACAAAGAATGAAAGAAGGAGAAGCATATTGGAGTGATTTAAATTCCATACAAAACATTTTTGTTTGCATCCCTAAATCAAAGATAATTTAGTCATTTGTTCATTAAGCTTTCAAATCCCTAGAAATTATAGCTATCGCCATGGCGTTTAAAATCCTATTCTTGAGTGAGGTGGATTATTCCTCTATGTCATATATAGCTTGATGTGTATCTTTGTTGTTGTCGTGATTTTTTTTTTATTTCTTCCTACTCTTGCACGTAATTTTCCAGTCTTTAACATATATTGTTCTAATATCATCTTATACATACCAGCTATCTTCTTCTAGACTTTCCTCTACGTCTGGTCCATAGTGGTGTCCAGTTAGTTATTATTTTCAAAATATCTGAGTGTGGGCGTTTTTGTGTCCTATTTTACTCACAAAAAGCTACTGGATGAGCAACTGTACAAAGCCAATTAAAACTAAACGACTACATGAGTTACTTTTAATTAATTTTTTTATGTTATAAAAATATCCCCAGACTTTTCCGATGTGTGTACATATTTTTATGGATATTTGTTCAAAACTGAGATTAATACTAATAATAGTAATAAAAGATTACAAAAAAAAACTTGTAATCTTTTTCCATAAAAACTGTGCAATGCATAAATAAAGTTTCAAATTGGCTATGTTCCATTATAATCATGTACTAAGTTTTCTACTTACATCGTTCTCCATATGATTAATATATATTCCAATACATTGTTTGCAAAATACACTACTATTCAGTTTAACACTTCAAAAACAAAAGCAATCTGTTTCTTAAAGAGAAATCAAATCCAAACAAAAGAATTATATCTACATGAACAAAAACTAGATTATGTAGAAGAAATCCGATTCTTGGGTATGACGTTTGATAAAAAATTAACTTGGAAGTCACATATTCAACAGCTGAAAAAATCCTGTCTACCTGGTATAAATTTACTACGATCACTTGCCTTTAAAAACTGGGGTGCTGACTATTCAAGTTTAATTATTATTTACAAATCCATAATTTGATCAAAACTTGAATATGGAGCTATCGTCTACAACTTTTCCAAAAAAAAACACATTTAAAGTCACTGGATATTATTCAAAATAGATGTCTACGTATTTCTTTAGGTGCTCACTACACAAGCCCCATTCAAAGTCTCTATGGGAAAAGTGAAGAACTTTCTGTTGCTTTCAGAAGACAATATCTAAGCATAACATATGCAGCAGCAGTGTCATCAAACCGACATAATTCAGTACTGAATAACGTTTTTGCTGATCGATTTACAAATAAATTTCAACAAACACATCAAATTGATCATCCTTTTTACTTTCGTATACAATCATAATTATCCAAATTAAATTTTCAAGTTCCAAAAACCTATGATACCTCTTCAATATACAACCCTAAACCATGGACAATATCTATTCCTGCTATCCACATCAGTCTAACAAACCTAAGAAAATCAGAGACATCATCAGCCGTCATTAAACAAAAGTTTCATACACTATTAAACAGATATGGCAATACCTACAACGTATACTCAAACCTAACAAGTCAACTCAAATCTAACGAAAGAGGGAGAAGAAATCTTAACATCAGAAGATGTCAATGAAAAGTGAAGCAATATTCAGAAAGCATTACTAAGGGCTGCAGAAGAAAAAATTCAGCCTAAAAAGACAAATAAAAACAGAAGTGGATGATTTCAGAAATTCTAGCATTAATGGAAGAGAGGAGAAAAGCCAAAGGGAGAAATGAGCCAGAATACCAAGAAATACAAAGTAGAATTAAAGTAAAGATAAAGAAGGCCAAGAAAAAGTGGTTAACAGATCAATGCATAGAAATAGAAGAGTATGATAGAAAATACGACAGCTTTATTATGCATAAAAAAATAAAAGAACTAACAAATACCAAAAAGCGAGCACACTATGGGATACTCAAAGATGATAATGGTAAACTCATTACAGGCATCAAAGATAAACTAAGATTTTGGCAAGAACACATAATGAAACTATTCGACGATGATAGAATGATACAAGAAGTACCACATCTGTTCATCAAAGTATATATAACAGGAGTAATACCCCTAGATTGGTTGCTGTCTACGTTTGTAACACTACCAAAGTCAGTACATGCGACAGAAATCTCCCAGTACAGAACAATTTCCTTAATAAGCCACACACTTAAGATATTTTTCAAAATAATACATGGAAGACTATACAAAAAATACAAGAAGATATAGATGACACCCAGTTTGGATTCAGAGGAGGACTAGGAACGAGAGAGGCTCAGTTCGCTTTTAACGTTCCCGCGCAAAGACGACTAGATATGAACCAGTAACTCTATGTCTGCTTTATAGATTATCAAAAGGCTTTTGATAGAGTACGACATCAGAAACTCGTCAAACTGTTAAAAGAAAATGATGTAGATAGTCGAGATATACGGGTTATTGTCAATCTATACTGGAATCAAAAAGCAAAGGTTAGCATCGAAAATGTCGATATGGAAACAATAGAAATCAAAAGAGGTGTTAGACATGGTTGCGTTCTGTCCCCATTATCATTTAATCTGTACAGCGAAGCTATTTTTAAGGAAGCAATATCAGAGGAACAACAGGGTATATCAATAAACGGAAAAATCCTAAACAACAAAATAAGATTCGCAGACGACACCGCTGTTTTTGCAGACATTCTAGAAGCATTGCAACGCTTAGTAAATAGATTACATCAAGTCAGTATCAAATATGAACTACAAATAAACGTTAAGAAAACCAAGTTCATAATTATTTCCAAGCAACATACAGAAGGAAGGCTAGATATCGAGGGAAAACAAGTAGAAAGAGTGAATAACTACAAATATCTGGGAACCTGGGTAAATGAAAACATTGACCAAGGTAGAAAAATAAGGACACGCATTGAAATTGCAAGACAAGAATTTACAAAAATGAAAACAATGTTTGTCAATCGAGACCTTACTCTGGATCTGAGGATAAGAGCCTTAGGATGCTACGTGTTCTCTACTGTGTTTTATGGAATGGAAAGCTGGAAACTAAAGATGGATAATATAAAGAAGTTGGAATAATTTGAGATGTGGAACGATTTTGAAAATACCATGGACCCAATGAGTTACAAATGCAGAAGTGTTAAGAAGGCTACAAAAGGATTGCGAGGTCATAAAGCACATCAAAACAAGAATGCTAAAATATTTAGGCCACATTACCAGAGGTGCGAAATATGAGATATTAAGGCTCATAGTGCAAGTTAAAATCAAGGGTAGAAGATCCATAGGAAGACGAAGAATTTCCTGGCTGAGAAACCTAAGAGAGTAGTATAGTTGCAGCTCAGTAGATCTTTTTAGAGCAGCCGCCAATAAGGTACGGATAGCTGTGATAATAGCCTACCTCCAAAAGGGAAAGGAACAACAAGAAGAAGACAACGTATACACTGATGCGTCAAAAAATAAAGACAGAGTTGGAGCAGCAATTTATTCGGAAGACTTTTCAGATTAAAATTGCCCTCAATTACAACCATCTTTTTGGCTAAATTATTCGCAATTATAAAAGCACTATGGTTAATACAAAACAAAAACAAAGAAAGATGTACAATAATCACAGATTCTTTAAGTTCATTATCCTCACTAACTTAATTGTACTGTGACAACTCCCTTCTACTTCTTATTAAAAAAGAACTAAAAACCTTTCAAATAAGAACATCCAAGTTCACGTTTTATGGGTGCCTTTTCACGTCAGAATTAAAGGTAACGAAGATGTAGATAAACTGGCTAAAAACGCACCAACTAACCCGATGTCCAAAAAAAAATAACATATTGATACAAAACTATTTAAAACCATACTTAAAACAAAAAATAATTCATGAATGGCAACAAACTTGGAACAACATTCCATCAAGCCTATACGAAGTCAACAAATATCCATATCTTTGGACACCAAAAATAAAAGACCGAAGAGAGCAAGTGATACTTACCCGTCTTCGTATCGGCCATACACGACTTACACGTGACTATTTATTACAGCGCAAAAATAAACTAGTGTGTGAAGTTTGCAACAGTGTTCTAACGGTAAAACATTTTTTAATACAGTGTCCCAAATATAACAGTGAACGACTCAAATATAGCATACTCAACTCCCTAAGAGATGCCCTAGAAGAAAATAGAGATACCCAAAAAATATTTTCTTATCTTAAAGACTTCTTCAAAAGATCTAAAATATCCATTGTAATACACATACATATTAATATATTATTATAAACTAATTTATATACGCTAATTGTGTTAACTGTCACATTATTATAAAAATTATGCTAATGACCCTGCGTGGTTGATGCGTTATTACAATAAAAAAATACACAACTATATAAATTAGTGAAAAAAATATGTTTCATCACAAAATTACTAGTATATTTTTAATATGTAGAATGCTAGTATCGTAATTACTAGTATATTTTTAAGATTGTAAATTAATGTTGATCAACTTATAAAAATTGTTATATATTTATTTAATTTGTTATTCCTTCCATAAATATTTTTGTTTTCTAGTTCCGCAAATTGCCCCTGTACGTTGCACCCGATTAGATTTATTTTTTCTTCTTTTCTTCTTCTAACTTTTCGTTGATTCTTATTTAATCTTAATTTATATTCTTTTCATGCCCCGACTTTGCAGTGTAGCATAAATTAAAAACAAAAGCTCGTTAATTACATCTTTATACTCGACCATTCTACATCTCTGGTCCACTTTAATCTCGTTTTTGATTTAAAAATTATTAGTTTAACGAACCCTCCTCGCGCTCGGTACAATAAAGACTCGCATTTATTAAAAATACCATGACTGGCTAACATTTGTGACCACCAGGGTAGGAATGACCCAAAATAAAATTAAAAACGTTTCTATATCCAAATAGTTTCTTTAGTACTCATTACCATTTTTTCTTCTGTTTCTTTTATTACAGCTGTGATTCTTTCCTTTTTAAAGAATGTTCTTCTACGACCAAAATTATCTGGTATTTCTCCATTTCTTTTTCATATTTTCGACATTATATACATTTACTACTGGTCAAATATTATATACATCTTCACACAAGCTGAGCTATATTTTATAACTTTTCTTTATAAACTCTGCGTGCCATACGTGATACGCAATAAGTATTTACTCACAACTTGTATGTTCATATATGGGTACAGAATATGCAATGATCCTATCTGGACCTTATGAACATAACTACATGAAATTTAAATGCTTATATTCTAGTCAATTCTGGCGGAACAGTTTAACACTTCACCAAAAGATGCACGCAATTTTCTGTACTTTTATGAAAATGTTCGTTTAAGGGTTTTATCTTATCCAACGGAAATCATTACTTGAATTGCGTGCGTTTGTGTTTGAATAGCATATAATCAAAATGCAAAATTGTAGAAAAAAGTGTTACCTGACGAACTTAGGAAATTATAGATAATATGAGTGATATTGGGTACGAATTTACTGACGATAATGATGATTCTCTCATGGACCTAAATTGATAGTGAACCAACTTTAAATTGACGGGATTATAATGAATCATATTTAAAAATAGTTTTTAATTTACAAAATGATAATGAATTGTGATGAATGATAATGAATTTGTGTCTTCACTGAAAAACATTATTTGGAGTATATGCACAGGTAAATTTCAATGGACACAGGAACGTATCTGCACAGGTATTTTCAAGATTTTTGGAGTATATGCACAGGTAGTTTTAAGATTTTTATTTTAGTTTATTTTTTCACATGATTCTTTTAAATATAACTAGGATGAGTGGTTTTAAAAAGTCAAAAAGGAGAATTTATAATTATTAAACAAATGTAAATTGTCTTAAACTAGAAGAACAGTTCCACAAAGGTAAATTGTATTGGCAATAATAATCAGTTATATTATTTATATTGCGTACATTAATGTGGAAACACATTCTGCTAGTGTGTTTTATTAGCAGCTGCAATTATTTTAGGTAATCTTCCTAATTTTTTTTTACGAAAAGCCCAGGATTCATTATGGAGGTGATTCAAAAAAGTGCATTGAACGATCAATTTGACTTTTACAGACTGTTTGTCGAGAACGAAATATTATCACTTGTAGTTTAAAAATCAAATAAATATTTCGAATAGAATATAATATATCATTCCTGCCGTGGAAATATCTCCTATGTGTTGAAACCTAAAATTTTCAAGAGACAAAGAAAACACGCTTTTGTAAAAAAATACAACTTAATACCATTTTAGAGTTTTATAATTATATTTTTTTTTGCTTTTAATAACGACGTAACACAATAACAAAACAAGCAAATGTAATTTTGAAAGAAAACTTTATTATTTAAAGTAAAACATACACATACGAGTTTTTAATATACTTGAAAATGACACATAGGAGATTTAACTAATTTTAATGTTTATTTTTTCATTTCCTTATCCAGCTGGTAGGGTAGGTTATCGTAAAAACTATGATGAATTTTTTCTAACACGAGTTTAAGGTCTTGTAGGCATTTCCATTTCGATTCGGTTCTTGAAATAGGACGTAAATATAGCTGGGTTGGTCTTTGAATAACGTTAAGTTTTAGTCTTCGTTATGGTAGTAGCCTATATGCATCGGAATGCCGTAGTTTGAATAAAATTTCTCCGTCACGACAATATTCTAAAGCTCCGAGATCAGTCACGGTTGGATCTCCCGCCATCGTTCCGGGTCGCAGTGACTGATTATTACTTGGGAATTTTTCAAAATAAAAAAAAAAGATCTCCTCCAAAACTTTAATATTGCAAGGTTGTTTTAGCAGCGCATTTCTCATTTGAGCTGTGTACTCACTAGGAGAATTTATTGGAGGTACATAATATTTTTTAAGTGTAGCATGAACGCTGTCTCATTCTATCATTGTATGGTCTTTCTCAAGAAACAGCTGTTGGATTAAAGTATTTTTCTAAATTGGCAAATCGCTTAAAGCACTAGCTAGTACCTTATTGCGATTTTGACAATTACATTCATCGGATATAATTGTAAATTTTTTGTATATATCTAATTTTGATGAAATAAAATTCACAATACATAATATAAACTAACTCGTTAAAAGAGACGCCGCCATTAGATTCATGCCACACATATAATGAAAGATCTTCGTTATTCTATACAAAAATTGTAAAATTGTGAAGCTAAAGTCATTTAGTTTCATCACTAAAGAATCATCAGTTTCAGATTTACCTGCATTTTTCGCCTCTCCTCCTTCATTTTTCATCACGATATGGTTCTGATATACATCTAGAGCAACTGCTTTTACTTTATACCCGTAACATACATAGCACTGGTCTTTGCGAGGCTTGTGCATTTAAATATTTTTTAGTACATTCAAGAAAAACATTCTTAAAACGCTTTTAATTGTATTTTGTTTGCCCCACTCTTCATACAGACTGGGCATGTGTGATAAAGACCTAAAGGTCGATTCAACGTATGTATAACTACTAGAGCTTAGTATATTAATGGCTTGGAACCTTGAGAATTTGACCCACCTTGAAACATTTTCAGTAATTTCTTTTGAGTATTCTCCTATCTTCCTTCTAGTCTGGGCTTTTTCTTCGATCGAGAAGATGAAACACCTTTATTGCCAATACTTCCTTCTGAATCCTCACTAGCTGCAGTAATCAACTTCGCTTCTTTGTACCCATCTTCTAAATGTGTCTTCCCCTAAATTTAATGTATTGATGAAGAACAGCCTACAAACCTTCACTTTTTCCTCATTAGATCTTGGCAAAAATATGTCATGACCTACATTTTTCTTTAGCTCTTTCGCATTATTTTCTGTCTTTTTTTTTCTTCTGCGAATATGTCTGGTACTTACTAAACCTTTCACAAACGCTTTCTTTTCGGGCCAAGTACTGCAATTCCAGAATGTCTTGAAAGCTGACTTTTTTCGTTTTCAGATATTAGATTATAAAGCAATGATCTATCTGATTTTTTTTAGTGGTAGTGTGACCACAACGCTGTTTAACCGATCTGCAATTTTTTTTGCAGTCTTGCACTATTTTGCCATTTTCTACCTTTTTGTAGCCAGTGTAAGATAAACCAGAAACTCGTCTCTTTTTGGCTTTAAGTCGTTTCTTACTGATGCGTGAAATGGGTTTATCAAAAAAACTTAGGGACCCATCACTGTCAGAGCTGGTGACAGATTTACGGTTACTAATTTCTGTCCCTTCTTCTTGCAACAATTTATTTCTATGGTGATGAGAAAAAAGAAGAGAAAACACATAGAAAATAAGCTAAAAGAAATGGAAGAGAATTACAGAAATAAAAAAAAAACCTATATCAAGGTGCTAGAAATGAAAAAAAAAGGTTTCAAACAAAAACCCATATTCGGTAAAAAGAAAGCAGGAAATAATATAAGCGGGGAAGCAGAAATAGTCGAAAGATGGAAAGAGTATTTTAATGAATTACTAAATGGCAGTAATAAGTCAAACCAAAGAGAATATATGGAAGCAGAAGCAAGAATCAAACACTTAGTAGACATCGAAGATAATTCACCCAGCAAAGCACAAATCGAAGAAATCATAAAAAATCTGAAAAACAACAAATCCCCTGGAAGCGATAACATAACAGCAAAGATGATTAAATATGGTGAAAAACTGCTAAATAATTTACAAGCGGAAAGCTATGAACACAACTTACCAACGATAGCGCTATTCATCGACTTCCAGCAAGCATACGATAGAATAAAAAGGAAAGAATTGAAAGAGACCCTTGAGGAACTGGGAGTTAACAGAAAGTTGCGTAACATAATACGTCTTACTTTAGAGAAAACAGAAAACAGAGTCAAAGTATACAATTATGCATCGGACAAATTTATAGTAAACCAAGGATTAACGCAGGGCGATCCTTTGTCATCATTACTCTTTAATTTATGCCTAGAAAAAATAATGTGAGAAGCGAAAATCAATAGAGAAGAACTCCTATATCATAAAAGACACCAAGTTTTGGCATTTGCGGATGATATAGTGTTGCTGGAAAGAGGAAAAGAAGAGATACAGGAGATAGTACAGAGAATAGTAAGGGCCGCAAAGAAAATGGGACTTTAAATAAATGAAACTAAAACAAAATGTATGCAGTGGACAGATGATCAGTTTAGGGTGGACAAAAGTTTAAAGTAAAAGTAGAAGAAAGATCATCATACGAATTCGAAATGGTAGAAAGATTTACATACCTAGGTACAATAATATCACGTAAACCTAACATTAAAGAAGAAATACAAGCTAGAATAATGGCAGGCAATAGAAGTGTACATGCTCTTAGTGGAATGTTGAAAAGCAAGTTTTTATCAAGAAAGGCAAAAATACAGTTACACAAAACAACTATACAACCAATAGTAACATAATGCAGTGAGACGTGGACAAAGAGAAAAAATGAACAAAATTTACTGGAGATATGGGAAAGGAAAATCCTGAGGGAAGATATATGGAGGAATAATAAGGGATGGTTTATGGATAAGAAGATGAAATGACGAGTTAAAGAAATTATATAATCAACCTAACATACTAGGAGTCATAAAGGCACAGATACTAAGATGGCGAGGTCACCTAGAAAGGATGCCGAACACGAGGACTTCAAAAAGGGTACTAAACTACCCTAGAACTTAAAAAAGAGAAAAAGAAAGCCAAAAGATAGATGGAATCAGGAGGTAGAAAAAGATGTGGAAGAAATTGGACTAGACAGCCAGAAAAGAAAAATGAATAAAAAGAAGGAATGGAGAAAAGTCACATATCGAGCCAGAGAAGATCTCAGTACATAAAGGAAAGCAAAAATAAGGAAAGAACAAAATTTTTAAGCCATGGGCCTCTAAGGCCTTTAGTACTATTGTATATATAGTTAAAAAAATTGTCTGGCTAATTGGTCTTTATCAAAGCCATCTAAATTTTAAAAAAAGTTGCAATTATAATTATATACCTTTTTATTACATACCAATTTATTCCAATACCAAAAGGATTTTAGAAAAAAAATTGTGATACATGGTATACAGTCAGTTACAGGAACGTAGTTTCCTTGTGGATAATAAAAATGTGTTGGAACACAAAACCACGACCATATTTACTAGTTTTTGTTAATATAAGCGTTTTTCAAAGCTGATATTTGAATTGAAACTTACATCTCAAACATCACGATCTGCGATCCGGCAATGCCTGGGAAAGCGTTCATGTTCTCAGTCACCATTTTGTTAAAAAGCAACTTTATTATCCAATTCGACACCAATCGTACCTATTCAATAATTTTTTATAAGAAGGTTTATAAGTCATTTTAAAGTGACAGAAAAGCAAGTATTTTAGTTAGACAATACTTATTTAGACAAAGAAAAACAGACCCGTCTGTGAAATTCAGATAAGGAAATGTTTTTATGAAAACTGCACAATATATTCGAATACTAAAACATACTTTCCTACTACGAATAAGGCCTCCTGTTAGCCGAGTAATTTTCGAATACAATGCGTGGATAAATGTTATATCTCCTCCTATAGATCGTTCCCTTACTTGAAATTTTTCATTCGCTCATATTGAAGTGAAACAAAATTCGTATGTGTAGAATATTCTTAAAGAATAACAAATCATACGAATTATTTTTTTTTTCAGGGCCCTCTCGACGTATTTCTACCTTGCTGTGGTGTGAGGGCTTGAGTGTTTTAATGACTCCTGGAGCTCTGCTGGCGGTAGCGTAGCTACTGGTAGGGCCTCCCTTGCCGGACAGATCTGGGATGAAAAACGAGACTAAGAGAGATACATCGGTCCTCCTAAGAGGGGGGTTGTGCAGTAGGCCAGCAACCTACTCATGTAAAAATTGAAAGATACGCTAAAAACCCTAGAAATAGGCCTCGGATGTTAGATCAGATTTTTGGACAACGAAAATTGCAAAGAAAAAGGTACATGAATATTGGAACATGGAATGTTCAAGGCTTCAGAAATAAGCAACAAGAAGTGTTACTTGAAATCGAAGAAAGAAAGCTGGACGTAACAATACTCTCGGAAACCAAAAAGAAGGGCAACGGATGTGAAAAGTTGAAAAGGTATATCCACTGCTACAGCGGGGTAGATAATTCATCCCACGCAAAAGCAGGAGTATCGATTATTATTCACGAAAAACTGAAACAACAAATAAAGTCATGGGAGAGTATTAATGACCGTATAATCAAAATGATCCTTTAAATTAAAGGACGAACTATAGTGGTTATAGGAATTTATGCTCCAAATGAAGACGAAAGAGTAGCGGTAAAAGACAATTTTGACGCAATTTTAAGAGATGTGTTAGATCAAATCCCTAACCGATGCGAAATCATTATGGCAGGTGAATTTAACAGTAGAGTAGGCCAAGAAGAAAACAGTGCAGTAGTAGGACGACATGGAGAACCTACAAGAAATAATAATGGCGAAAGACTGATAGATCTGTGCGAACAATACAATTTAAGAATCACAAACACCTTCTATTCACACAAAGATATACACAAATATATCTGGAAACACCGCTCTAGAGACCAGAAATCTATCATCGACTATATTATAATGAGACAAAAACCAACACTAACAGTTTTAGACGTTAGGATAAAAAAAGGAGCTGACTATGGAAGTGATCATTACCTAGTAATCGGAAATATGACTATACCGAGATTGGGAAAATACGAAACAGCAAATGTAAATAAGAACGTAACAACAAATAAAGAGCACTATAATCTACAAAGTCTAGAAGATAATAGCGTGCAGTATTTATACCAAAGAAGGTTAGATGGAAAACTGGTAAAAGAAAATAGAACAATAGAAAAAGAATACAAGCACATAGTACACAGTATTAAAGAAGCAGCAGAAGAGGCAATAGGCACTCAAAGACGCGCAAAACAAAAACCATATTAGTGGGATGAGGGAATAGATGAAATGATAAAGAAGAAAAAAGAAGCATACCTAACATATCTAGATAAAAAAGACAATCCCTCATAAGAAATATATAAAAACCTAAATAAACTGGTGAAGACGGAAGTAACAAAAAGGAAAAATAGATCTTGGGAAAAGAAATGCGAATACATAGAACAAATGATTGGAGGATCGAAAAGTTCAGAAGCCTGGAGAACGCTAAAATCTATGAAAAAGTCAACCAATAATAAATTAGATTTAAGTAACATAACAGAAAAAGACTGGGTGGACTACTTTAAACAGTTAATACAAGAAGGACGACAAAATTTTTAATACGAAAATGCAAACAGAGACATGCGATCAGAATTCATTGAATTGAACATGATAAATATCGTAGAAGCGATAGGATCTTTAAACTTAAAAAAGCGCCAGGCCCAGGAAACATCTCACCAGAATGGCGATGTTCCAACGATGCCTGAATGGAGAAGAGACCCCGTTAGAATGGCGTGAGGCCTATATAACCCCAATATACAAAAAAGGAGCACGAAACAATGTCAGAAACTATAGAGGAATAATGTCATCCCCACTATAGGACGACTGTACTCCCAAATACTTAGAAACCTCATAGAAGAAGACATTCTTATGAAACAACCAGAAGAACAATGCGGATTCAGAGCTGGAAGATCGACCATAGATAATCTATTTACACTTAAAATATTAATCGAAAAGCGACAACAAAGAAACAAAAAAACACATATAGCCCTGATAGATCTTGAAAAGGCATATGATAACGTGCCGATAAATAATTTATGGAGTGAAATGCAAAACATGGAAATAAAATCTTCGTTAATAATAGCAACTCAAAAGTGGTATGTAAACAACACCGCATCAATTAAAATAGGTGGCAAACTTGGTGAGAAATTCAACACTACGAAAGGGCTACGACAGAGATGTTGTTTATCACCTACGCTGTTTAAAATATATCTAGATCGATCTCTACAAAAGTGGCAAAGACAATGCAGAAATATGGGAATACAAATAAACGAGGATATTCTCTATACACTATTCTTCGCTGATGACCAACTGGTGGTAGCAGAAGATATAGACGATCTCAGCTATATGGTTAGGAAACTACAAACAGCGTACGAAGAATGTGGACTGACAATGAACTCACAAAAATGCGAACATCTCTCAGTGGGGAAAAATACAGTCGAAGACCTGACATTGGAGAGTGACAAAATCAAAGAAACAAATTGAGTAAAATACCTAGCAGTAGTGTTTACAAGCCATAAAGAAATAAATACAAAAATAAACAAAGGCAGAAACATTACCAAATGCCTAAACTCCATTCTCTGGGATAAAAAAATCACAAGAACGACAAAAAACGGATATATAAGACGATGGTTGTGCCGGTGGTAACATACTAAGCAGAGATATGGGACACTAGTAAAAGAAACAGGAAAAAATTACAAGCTACCGAGATGGATTTTATGAGAAGAAGCTGTAGATTGACAAGGATGGACAGAATCCGCAATGAAGAAATAAAACGTAGAATGGAGCAAGAAAAAGACATTATAGATGAAGTCGAGAAAAAACAACTAACTTGGTTCGGTCATTTAAACAGAATGGCAGACGAGAGGTAGCCAAAGAAAATATTAAAATGGATCTCAACGGAAAGAAGGAAAAGAGGGCGTCCAAGAAGAAGCTGGCGAGATGACGTGAATGAAGCCATGAAAGGAAGACAGCTAAATGAAGCCGAGATAGAAAACGATGGAAACTAGGGACAGGAAAACAACGACAGTTGTAAACAACCTGTACTATATATATATATATATATATATATATATATATATATATATATATATATATATATATATATATATATATATATATATATATATATATAAACAGACCTGTCTGTGAAATTCAGATAAGGAAATGTTTTTATAAAAACTGCACAATATATTCGAATAGGTACTAAAACATACTTTTCTACTACGAATAAGGCCTCCTGTAAGCCGAGTAATTTTCGAATACAATGCGTGGATAAATGTTATATCTCCTCGTATAGATCGTTCTCTTACTTGAAATTTTTCACTCGCTCATATTGAAGTGAAACAAAATTGGTATGTGTAGAATATTCTTAAAGAATAACAAATCATACGAATTATTTTTTTTCAGAAGTTTTTTTTACCAAACGACTATAACAAAAGTAATAAAAACTTTCTAACTTATTATCATTCAACATCAAACTTTTGTCAAGTTAAGTTTATTTACAAGGCAGCTTATTTCGGTCCTGGCGGTGACTGTATGCACAGACAAAATAAAACTGCCAAGAGAACAACAACAAAGAGGACAAAATGGTGGTACAACCGAAATTGAGGGAGATAGCGAGACCGAACGACAAAGGTGTCATTACAAATTCGGCGAAATTCACGGACTCTCAAAGTTGGAAATGTAAGTTGTTCGATCGTTTATACCAGGTAGAGGGTTAAGACTTTACTTAAGTGTAGCATGCTGATTTAAAAAGAAAGGAAAAAGTAGAGAAAAAAGAATTTCTCTGAAACTATTATTATATCTTTAGAAACTAATAGATACTGACAATTAACAAAATTGGGTTTTAAGTACGGTTCGACTTGCACATTATATATAATTTTAAGCTTGTGGGGGTTTATAATATGACTGACCTTACGGTAGTATTAACATTTGGATTTAAAACGGAACACCCTATATATTTTTTCGTTTCCTTAAAATACTAAATATTTTAAAGGTGAAATCATTTATACCTAAATGGCATAACTTGACAGTTATAGCTAAATTTATATTATCCATCCAAGTTAAAATAATACATTAAGCTGGCTATACATATAGTGGTAGCCAAAGGTCCCCTTCCCCTTCTTATCTTTAGAACGGTTATACTTATAATATTGAAATGGGAGGAAGGAAATAAATGGACGTAGGCATCTCAAGAAACACCAGTTCTTATATTAAGTGTTTCAATGTACTCCATCTAGTTCCTGATAGTAATAGTAATTTAATTCCTCATCTGGGTAATCCGCTGATCTTAATGTCCACTCCAAAGTCTCTATACCATATTCTTGTATGAACCCCATTGTTTCAGGGGAAATATAAGATTTTGTATTCTCCTATTAAAATATCGCATTTATAACGGTTTGTGGTGATCTAGACGTGATCTGCTTCCCAAATTCATCACTGCAGCAGACAAAATTTTATTGGCCAGCTTGAGAAATATTATTAATACTAGATACACTTAGTTTTAAGACTACTGGAACACACTAACATACACAAGAAAACATTTTAAGACAAAATTATATATTCTTAATTTTTAACCTACATATTTTAAAGTATTTAATAGTAAAAGCGTTCCCTCATTATTTTTTGTTCAAAATAATCTATTAAAGCTAATCAGCTTTCTATAGACTATTCACAACAATCATTAGTTTTTAAAGCCATTAAACTAAATACAGGGTGACACTTAAGTCACCATCATCATCTTGGTGCTACAGGTCTTACAGAGCCTTGACCTTCTCAAGCTTTCTACGCCATTCTGTTATGTCCCTTGCTTACATTTTCCAGTTGCCGACTTCGATCTTCTCCGCATCTTGTGTTACCCCATCCATTCACCTCAGCTTTGGTCTACCCCGTCTTCTCATTCCCACGGGTTGTGCTGTTAGAATCTTTTTTATCATGTTCGATTCAGGGGCTCGGGCTACATGTACTGCCCACTGCAGGCGGTTTCGCTTAATTCTAGTGGTTATATATTTACCACCAAACATACGCTTGTAGATATTCTGCAGTTCAAAGTTATATCTACGAATCCATATTCCGTTCTCACAGACCGCTCCAAATATCTTGTGTAGCACCTTTCTTTAAAAAATCGATAGAGCGGATTCATCTGTTTTGGTTAGCGTCCATGCCTTTGATCCATATGTGAGAACGGGGAGTATCAGTGTTCTATACATCCTTATACGAGTTTTTTGAGACAGACGTTTGTTAGTTAAGTACTTTAATAGACCATGATAACACCTGTTTGAAATTATTTTTCGCCTTTTTATATCCTCAGATGTGTTATTATTGGGGTTAACCGATGTCCCTAGATATATGAACTCTTTGACTACTTTGGAGTTTTGGTCATTGATGAATAAAATTGCGGCAACATTTCCAGCTCTTGTTGTTAGTCGCCATGAATTTGGTTTTATTTTGATTAATATTTAACTCCATTCGTTCTGCTTCTGCTACTAGCTCGATTAGGATTTCCGCAGTTCTCGCCCTGGTTCTTGTTATAATGTCCACGTCGTCTGCATATGCTAAAATTTGGACTGATCTATTAAATATTGTTCCCCTGCTATCTAAAGTAGCGTCTCGTACAACTGTTTCTAAGGCGACATTAAAAAGCTGACACGCCAGCGCAGCTCCCTGCTTTAAGCCGCTAAGTATTTCAAATGGGGTTGATAAGTCGTTTTGAAGTTTTACTGCTGATAGCATCTTCGCCATGGTCACTTTTATCAAACATAGAAGTTTTTTTGAAATTCCTAACTCATTAATAGCGTTGTAAAGATTTGTTCTTAAGACACTGTCATATGCCGCTTTAAAATCGACAAAAATATCATACATATCTATATTAAACTCTTGAGATTTTTAGATTCTCTGTCGTAGTGTAAAGATCTGGTTAATGCTTGAATGTCCACGTCTGAATCCTGCCTGATATTCTCCTAAAAACATTTTGGTATAAGGCTTTAATCTCTCGTGCAAAATGTTTGACAATATCTTGTATGCTGTATTTAGGAGAGTTGTTTCGCAGTAATTATTGCAATATAGTTGGTTTCATTTCTTGTGAAACGGGCAAATTAAGCATAAGCTTCATTCTTTAGGCCTATGCTCCTTAGACCAAATTTTACAAACAATTTCTGGCATCACCTTGATGAGCTGCTCTCCACCGTGCTTAAATAACTCTGCTGGGATGCCATCGCTACCTGGGGATTTGTGGTTCCTTGTTTTTTTATAGATATTTGCACTTCATCTACTGAGGGGGGTTCCACGAGTTCCTGATTTCGGTATTTCAGCTCTATATTGTTAGTAGGTTCCCCTTCCAGCAACTCTCGAAAGTGCTCTACCCATCGTAAAAAGATATCCCCTTTGTTGGTAAGTAAGTTACCTTCCTTATCACTACAATAGTTTATTTTTGGTTGTAATTCTTTTCCAATAATATTTATTTGATAATAGAACTTTCTTGTTTCTCTGTGACTCATATGGCTTTCGAGCCATTCTAATATGTCATTTTCTGAGTCTCGTTTCTTTTTTCGGCGAATGCGTTTTTCCTTTCTCCTTAAGATTTTATATCTATCTATTGTTATTCTAGTTTGTCGTTGTTGCATGGTCCTACATGCCTCGTTCTTCTCATCTGTCATTTTTTTACAGTCTTGGTCGAACCAGTCGTTTCTTTCTTGGATTCGGGATATTCCCAATGTGTTTTCGGCTGCTAATTTTAGAGCCTCCTTGCAGTTGTTTCACATTTCCGTGCTTGACTGGTCGACTGCCCAGATGTGTTCTAGGGTTTCTTTTATATGTAACTGGAACTGTTTCTCTTTGTTTTTATTTTTTAGCATATGTAAATTATATTTTACTTGTCTAGTGCCCCATTCTTTCTTGGCATTGGAAATTCTTTGTCGTAACTTGGCCCCTACCATGAAATGGTCTGAGTCAATATTTGCGCTTCTGTAACTTCTGACGTCCATTAGGTTTGTAAAGTGCCTTCTGTCAATTGTAACATGGTCAATTTGATTTGTGGTATGTCCATTTGGTGATATCCAAGTTACTTTTTGGATATTCATAATATTCTTATAAATAAAACATGTACTTCCCACAATTAAATCTTTGGAAGCTGCCATACTAATAAACCTTAAACCACTGTCATTAGTAACATCGTGAATGCTGTGTTTACCAATATAATCTTGGTAGCATATCTCTTTTCCTATCTGGGCGTTTTTATGTCTCGAATGATTATTTTAATATTGTTTTTGGCACAGGTATCATAAGCTCTTTCGAGGTCTCCTAAGAATAGATCTTTAATTTCTTCATCTTTTTCCTCGGTTGGAGCGTGCACGTTACTCAAGCATATGTTAAAAAAATTTTCTTTTATTCGAAGGATGCAGAACCGATCATTTATGGCTTTAAAACCAATAATAAAATTTTTGATTTTCTTCTTGATTTCTGTGTTCTCTTCTTGATTCTCTTGAATTTCTCTGATCATGTTCTTTTAAAGCATAATGCCGGTTTCTGTCTATCTCATATTTCGAAGGGATGCAATGTCTATTGTATATTTTAGGAGTTGATCTTGCAGCAGCTTCAGTCCCGCTGTCCTATACAGCGTTCTTACATTCCAAGTACTGATCTTTAAATCATTGTCCTTAGTTAGGTGCGTAGGTCGTCGTCTTAAATTCAGTCCGGCATTTCTATTTTGAGATTTCATAGCAATAAGTTTTTATGGGATGGGGTAGTTAGCCTCATGCCCAACCCCATTTTTCGGAGGACCATTTCTCCTTTCCTCGTCACTGGGGTTGGTTACCCAGTCTCCAGTTGGGTTGCTCAGGTTTACCGGGGTTCATTCGTTTGATCCGGATTACACTTCTCGGAGGTGAGAATAGGAATTGGGTAGGAGAGGCTAGAGGTGTTATCTGGAAGCAACACCTTCGGATGCGCATCACTACTGCATTTAAACCCCGTGGCACTTCAGTAATTATACAAATAAACCGTAAATTCTGCACTTTAAAATCTTACGATTTAAGCCAACTTGCTTTAATAAAATGTTAATATTCAGAAAGATAAAGGGTGTTAGTGGAAATTTAAAATTATATTTTTGGTATAACTTTTACGTTTATAAATATTTGTGAACAAAAATTTACAATTGGATGCTTTTAAGTAGGAGAAATTATAATTCTTGACATACTTTAATGTAGCTGATAGAGGCCGCCACATATGCCTTGCGCTTAAATTTTGTGCTCTTTAAGCTAGTGCTACTTATGTTAAAAAATATTAAAGATACAATATTTTCACAAAGAAAATGTATACTAGTTAATAACTTCAAAATTCAACCGTTTTCTAGATAATCTCATTTTATAAGTAAGCTGCATAATAATTCTTAGTTGTGATATTTGTAAGGTAAAACACAGAATACCTAAGGGTAAACAAAATTAATAATTTGTTTTTATTAAAACAACTTGAAGATAATACCTAATGCAATATCACAAAATGCTTTGTTATGGCTGCTAAACGACTTATTAGATAGAAGATTATATTTTCTTCTTTAGATGACGTGTCCGTATTCAGACATTGGCCACCATAGTGTTTACAGTTTTCTTTTCTATCATTTCTACAAGTTTCTATTCTGGCGATGTATTAGTTTTTCTCTATTGTAAAATGCTAAGGCGAGCATCACGAAAGAAGACGTCAAATATTTTTTAAAGTTAGTTGTTAATAAATTCCTTATAAACTATAATCAAATTTTACTTTTAAACATTTTGTTTATTTTATATAGTAATTAAATGTACCATAAAATTACTGATCAAATATTAAATTTATATTTTATTAATAACTTAATACTTAGTCTGACTTTAACATGTGTGTATTTTGTTTATACGTTAGCAAGTGTCGCTACTAGTAAACAATATTACTAATTATTTTAGTATAATGTGTTATTTTTTCTCAAATATAAATAATACATAAATATTAAAATTAATTTAATAAATTTTAAAAATATTAAAAAAAACAAAAAGAGAAATCAGACGATTTCTGCCTGGCGAAATAGAATTCAAATTTTGACCACCGTGCTTTCTAAAACTTGCAAAGCAAACAGCTTGATAAATAACTTGACAAATGAATTCAAGATTGCATTCCACATGTCGTTTATCATTTCTGATACTCCAAAGTGAGTAAAGAAATACAATATAAAGACGGTATTAGATTTTTGTTTCAATACAGAGCGATGACAAGCCGCTTATACGTATTTCGATCTCTTTAGATCTCGTCAGAGTGGAATAGCAACCTTTCTAGATCGAAACAAAATATGTTCCCGTCTTAAACAATAGTTATACAGTAACTATATATGGACGTAACTACGCCATATAATAACAAAATGAGAAATCAAACGATTTCTACCTAGCGAAATCGAATTCAAATTTTGACCACCGTGCTTTCTAAAACTTGCAAAGCAAACAGCTTGACAAATAACTTGACAAGGGAAAATAAGATTGCATTTCACACGTCATTTATCATGGTCAAAATTCGTACTGAATTCAATTTCTGGTACTCGAAACGGAGTAAAGAAATAAAATATAAAGACGATACTAGATTTTTGTTTTAATACAGAGCGACGGCAAGCCGCTTATACGAGATCTAAAGAGATCAAAATACGTATATTCACGTTTTAGAGTTTCAGTGTCGAATGATCCACGCTGTGATTAGGAGGAAATTAGGAGTGGAAATCAGATGTACTCTTACGCATGATCATATCAAGTTATAGTATTAACTCCAAAAATTGCATATAGGTATGAGTGGCTGGATACTTTAAAGTTTATATTATGTTTTATTTACCTTTATACGTTAAAACTATTTTCTAGTATGTGGATGGTTAATTTTTTCATTATAGTTTAAACGAGTTAATATATTCTGAAATATTTTAGTTTCTAACGTGAATATTTTCAAATGCAATTTAATGTAAACACATGTTTACATTAAATTACAAATAATTATTTAACAGCCGTTTGTCAAATTACCATATGTTATCACCATGGTATCTTCTTCTTGGGTGATCTTGTGTGACTCTAAAGAGTGCATATGCATCGAGGTTTGTCCGATTTCTTTTGTTGTTAAGCCATGAGTATTTCTTTATTCCGTTGCCTCGTTTTCCTTTTATCTTCCCTTCCATAATAAGCTTTAAGAACTAGTAGTTGGAATTTCGAAATATATGACCATGGTATTCGCTGTGAGTTTCGCCGGTAGCGCTCTCTCGCGGTTTGAAACTTGTACTTTTCTTGTAAAATCGGTGTAAGTTAAATATAACAAAACGAGAAAAATAGATATTTATCCAAAAATAGAAAATTATGAACTCGAATATTATTGTAAACTAATTACTGAACGAAAACACAGAATTAATAGTAAAAGTGATTACGCCTTTTTATTTTATTCGTTTTAATTATAATATTTAAGATATAAGTTCCTGCAACTGGATGACTACCTACGCGGGTCAAGAGGCCATTGACAAAAAGAAGAGAGTCTTTCCTTGTTTAATAAATCAAATTGATCGGTACTCACCGGAGGGACCGCAGACGTTCGGATACAATTAGTGTCTCTTAGCAAAGACAATGACGTCGACTTTGCTAAGTATCAAGACAATTACTCTACACACACAAACACACACACACACACACACACACACACACACACACACACACACACACACACACACACTACATTAATAAACTTATTTTGTTTAGAGACTGGCTGAATGACCATTGTCCAAGCCAAAACACACAAAAAAATAAATCAAATTTAGTAGGGCTATGTTAAGCCGTGTTTTCACGATGACAATTGGCGAGACAATTGTCATTGGACAATTGTCATCACGTGGTTTCGGATTGTCGGAGCCCAGTCCAGTTGAACGAGAAGATGTTTATGCCAACTATTGCCATGACAGCTAAAACATGACAACTATATGTTTGTGCGTCACAGTGTTGCCACATTTTTTTGTATAAAGTATAGGAGTTTTTAAAATAGAAAGATACTTTGACGAAATTGTATATAATGTTTTAAAAACTTATACAGAAGTAAAATGCTTCACACTTGTATTTAGGTATATACTTAGGTAAACGTGAAGTGTTTTACTTCTGTATAAGTTTTTTAAACGATGGTATACAGCCAACTATTGGGATTTTCCCATTAATTTTTATATAATGTTTTGTTATGAGAAGCCACAATTTTTGAATTCAAATTAAAAAGCATTCATAAAATAGTATTTTTTACTTTAAATACAGCTAAGTATTTAGTGTATTCTTATGTTTAACCTAATTTTTTTAATTTTTATTTAACTTTACTTTATTCTGTACTTTTTAAAGTTTCTAAACTATCAATTTTTACCTTAAGCATAATTTTAATGGTTTTTATTATATAAGTATTTTAAATGTAAGATATAATTTTATTTTATAATATTTATAGGTATAATTTTAAGGCTTTTAATTATATATGTATTTTTCACGTTTTTGTTTAATTATATATGTATTTTTCAATTTTAAATTTTCATTTCATATATATATATATAGATATATATATATATATATAAATCTTGCCCATAATTTTATATATGAGAGTGTGAAATAATTGAGTACCGTAAAACGAGGTGGCTTTAGGACAGCCAGGTGAATTTGTGACAGCATGTAGTACCCCCACTAAATCCAATACAAAGTCCATACTTACCGACTGAACGCGCCGCAGTTGTTTTCAATGGCCTTGTAAGGATTGTGTGTGTTGATTATTGGCCATATTAAAGCTTTTGAAACAAGTAACTGCATCGTGTGTGTAATTAAAATAAAAGTAAGTATTTTAGCATTTTTACTTTATTGGTATACTTTCATTTGTGGAGCTCTAACAGTTTCATGTAGCCAGAATTTAAGATATGTACAGAATACGTTATAGTTTAGGTTATGTTGTCGTTCATAAATGACCTCAAAATTACCTCTGGTAAGCCAGTGGCGTCACCTTAAATACAATTTCGACAAAACATGAGATGACTTTGTGACACAATTTATTAACAGATTGACAAAAATGAGGTGAGATTGTGACACTGTTTTTTACGTTTTATTATTACTTTTTAGGAAAGTAGTCATGCCCCGAAAATACCAGAGGCTACCGGGAACTCGTCAATACAAAAATTATTCTGACGCCACGTTGCAAGAAGCTCTTCGCAGTATAAGAGCAAAAACACTTAGCATACGGGATGCTGCGGAAAGGTATGAATATGTCTTAACAAAAATGTTTTCCTAAAAATTACCTGTTAAACTTTTTAGATATGGAATTCACCGCAATACGCTCTTTCTCAAACTCCATAACCGACATAGCCGTCCTTCTGGTGGACAAACAGCTCTAGAGAGGGAAGAAGAAGAGTCAATTATTGCACACGTAATTGCTGTATCAACTTTTGGTTTCCCTGTGACAGCCCATGATCTGCGATGTATTGTAAAGACATACCTAGATAAGAGGGGCAAGAATGTAAAATGTTTCAAAGATAATTTTCCAGGAAAAGAATGGGTAACATCATTTCTGTCTAGACATAACGATATATTGGTTAATCGCGTTGCTAGAAACATAAGCCTTTCAAGAGCTTCAGTAGACCGTGAAACTATAAATAGTTTTTTCGATAATCTTGAAAGAGAGTTAGAGAATGTCCCTCCATCAAATCTCTGGAACTATGACGAAACGAATCTTGCTGACGATCCTGGTGCATCTAAAGTTATTATACGACGAGGGACAAAGTATCCTGAGCAAATACGCAACGCAACAAAGGCGTGCACTTCATTAATGGTAGCTGGAAATGCAGCTGGAAAAGTTGCACCAGTTTATGTCGTATACAAGTCTGAAAAACTGTGGCAAACTTGGACGGAGAATGGACCTGAAAATGCCAGGTACAACAGAAGCAGATCCGGCTGGTTTGATTACCAATGCTTCGAAGATTGGTTTGTCAACCTGATGCTGCCAATACTTAAAAGACAAGAAGGCAAAAAAGTACTGCTAGGTGACAATTTGAGTTCACATTTAAATATTGAAGTGATACGACAGTGTGAAAACAACAATATATCCTTTATAGCATTGCCTCCAAATACAACACACCTTTTGCAACCATTAGACGTTGCTTTCTTTCGGCCAATGAAAGGTAGGTGGAGAGCAATTCTACATGAATGGAAAGATACTGTGATTGGTAGCAGATGTGGAACAATACCAAAAGACCAATTTCCAAATTTGTTACAGAAATTGATGGTCGCCATGAATGACAGGGGAACTGAGATCCTTCCAGCTGGTTTTAGAAAATGTGGCATTCATCCGCTAAACCGTACAGAAGTGTTGAGTCGTATGCCAGAACAAATTATGAATCAACAAAGTGAGAATATAAAAAAGTCATTAGGTGACAGTTTTTTGGAACAACTCCAACGGAAAAGGGAGTCCACAACTGCACTACGTCAAGTCCAAAGACGTAAGAAAGTAAATGTACCTCCTGGACAGAGTATAAGTGCTGCTGATCTTGCCGCTAAACCGTTAAGTTCCAATTCATCACAACCAGACAAAGTAAATCGAAAGCGCAAAATAAAACCTGCTTCTGAACAAAATACTATAATCGACGACCTCCAATCAATGCCATCAACCTCAAAAGGATATCAAGGGAAGAGCTCTACAAAGAAGAAGCTCCAGCGGCATAAGACTTACTCTGAAACGAGCGAAGACTCAGATGCCCTTTCTTACAGGGAAAGTGATAATTCGCCTATTTGTGAGTTCGATAATAATTTATCCGAATCCAATTACGAAATGTTAGAACAAACCTCTTCCATTATGAAAAAAAAAGATGCCAACAAAATGTCGAAGAAAGTTGTCAACTCTGTGGGAGAAAAAGATGCCGCCGCTGTGGAAGAAGAATATGCCACGATTGTGGAAGAAGAAGAAGACACCACTGAGGGAGAGAAAGTTGTCGCCGCTGTGGAAGAAGAAGATACCACGAGTGTGGAAGAAGAAAATGCGATCACTGTGGGAGAGAAAGATGCCACCGTTGTGGCAAAGGAAGAAGTAGATAAGCCAAATATAGGGGAATACGTCATTATCCAGTACGAGGGGTCTCAGTTTCCAGGAGTGGTCACTGGAGTGGAAAAGCAAGGTGTGAATGTCAGTGCCATGGAGAAATGTGGAAGATTTTGGAAGTGGCCAGACCGGGAAGACCAGCTTATGTACGAATTTGCTGATGTAATACAAGCCAAAATAAATGCACCCGTCCAAATTTCTCGAAGAGCAATTTTTCAAGTGCCTGAGATGGACATTTATGTGAATAATTACAACTACTGATTCAAAATAATTTATCTAACTTCTTTTATGTATCATTTGTGGATAATAACGTTTGTTTTTATTATTAATAAAGCTTTCTGGTTCAATTGTTGGGGTGATTTTATGACAGACCAATTACATATGCTCACATGTGTATGGGCGGCTTTGTGACAGATCTAATATTCAGATCATAATTACAGGCGATTTCTGTTACAATTCCGACCCGTTAAAACGACGACTTTAGACTTGTATGCAGAATTTACGTTGTCACAAAGTCGCCCCAATGAGAGGGGCGAAATTGTGACAAATATTTTTGTAAATTGCTGTATTTTTTGTAAATTTTTCCCAGTAATATACATCTAATTTAGAAGTTAAAAGTTATAAGTTTCTTCAGGAAATTTTGGAATATAATCATTCCATCAAAAACATCTTAAAATTGACAAAAACTGCTGAATCTGTCACAAAGTGACCTCGTTTTACGGTATATGTCAACACTGACGTATATTAAACTTACATTTAACGTCAAACCTATAGGTTATGTTCATTGTACGAAAATTAAATTTAACCCAAATATCACAAATTACTACTGGTAGCACTACTGGCCTACACCGTTCACACGGCACCAATTGTCGCGACAATTGAGATTTCGAGTGGTGGAGGGGCTAACTGGGCGCAGCTCATTATCCTCAGTCTACTCTCGGAGACAACTGAATTTTGGACCAATTGTGAGGGCAGTTGGCAATGCAATTGGCCTGAAGTGTTTACACGAAGACAATAATTTCATGGCAGTCAGTTGTCTTCTGACAATTGTCTCGCCAATTGGCATCGTGAAAACGCGGCTTTATTGTTTGTCCCAACTGTCACATGAAAGCTTATTTATATTAAGTTTTTTAACAATTGTGTCACATTTTAGACTGTTATCGTTAATATTTATTTAAATTTTCTCGTCTAAGACATATTCTGAAAACTATTTTATAGCTACTGTTCAGTGTCGGAAAATTTAAATTTGGCGCATTCGCATTTCCGGATATGTCCGCCATCAGAGGCCACTTTTTTGATCTCCTTTTCATAACGATTAGATTCCCTCTTTTGTCTTTTTGCTCGATGCCTTTACCTCTGTAACATTGTAATTCTTGTTTTCATTTAGCATTTTCATTATGTTCCGTTATTGCTCCGTTATTTTTTGTATGCTTAGTCCGTAGTGCTTAGATATCAATTTTTATTAATTTTATCAAAATGGATAAACGTTATACTGGTTTTAAGTCTATATCATATGATATCCCATTTCAACCAGCTACACCAAAAAAGAGGAAAGATTTAGTTGATACAGGGCATGTACACAATGTTTCGGAATATAATAGCTTTTTTATTTTACACCATAGAAATATCATGTTTGTATTATAGGTTATTTACTCATTTTTCTTATTGATAGCAATAATCCATTTTTCCCTTTGAAATGAATAAAATTTACAATCACTGTTATACCCAGTATTTTACATGTACCTATCATATCTTTTTCTTTTTGACTAATCCATATTCGCCATTATTTGAATGTTTACAAGTTAAATACACAAAACTGCCACTAACAGCGTTGGTGAAAACTGTCAAATCCCCTCTACTCATCGGCTCACAGCAAATAGCAGATAATATTTTTAGATGTTTGCAAACACCATGACAACCAACCGTTTATCTTAATTGCTGTAGCTGCTAAGCAATTAAAGTACCTTACATCCAATCTAAGGAATATTTTTTTCTACTTTTTAAAATTATTCATCAATGTGTATTTTCTTAAACCAAGTACCAGTACAAGACTGCTACCAGGATAGCTGTTTTAACCACTGTTATTTGTTAAATTTTAAACATATAGTATTTCTAGAAATTATTTTTAGAAATTTATAGTTTGTGTTGATTACTTTACTTCATATAGTTTCTAAGCTATCTTGTTAATCTTAAGAATATTTTAAAATACTCTAAAACCATTGTTTTTAAATTTCAAACGTCATGATTGACAAATATTTCGTTATTTGAATTTCATAACTGTATGTTTCTTACAAACAAAAATAAGAAATATAGATGTTGACGTCTAAAATTTATTTATTATCAAATGAGTTGTTGGGTATATATGTAGTTAAGTCTTATTAATTAACTAAATTCAAAAAGATCATATTTTTATTAAGAGATCATTAACAAAAAAATAACAAATTATTTAAATATATACATGTATAAATCATAATTTGTATTAAAAATTAATTTTTCGTTGATAATTTACTTTATTTCAGTTTTTACAATCTTCTTTAATTACCTCTAATTACCATTGGCGATTTGTATAACGCAAATATTTAAATGCCCTGTGGAAACCGTGTAGAATTACACCTGGCAAATTAATGAACGAATTGCTCATCCCACACTAAAGGTGAAAAACCTTTTGCCGTAACCCCTTGTAGTTTAGAAAGTTGGAAGTGAAAGTGTCTGTTCCCTCTGTTCCTGATCGATACGCTCAGCCTCAGGAAAGTCGAAATTTCAGCATTCGGACCGATTGCAACCTATCGAGACAGAGCAAGACTACGATGGACAAAAACCAAAGAATGACACGGGATTATACAATGCATTATTTTAATGAATGCATTGTAAAAGTAGACAAGTAAAATGAGTTTACTTTTTTTATAATAGTTTATATAAAGATCAATAAATTTTTTATTGTTTTTGAACTATTTTTTCAGGGACGTTTTCCATTCCAAACACAGTAATTCGAAAATATACAATCTAAATGTATTAGCTGATAAGTTAGACTTCCAAAAAAGTTAATTAAGACATTTCTTTGAATATACGATAATAAAATTTGACTAATAGAAACTAATATATTTTTTTACTAAGCATACCTCTATTCTACGTTAAAATAAAAGAAAAGTATATGTTACGGTTAACGTCCGAAAAGTTACGTCCCTGGATTATTCAATGTGTAACGACATATAGAAAGACTATGTTTATATATATATATATATATATATATATATATATATATATATATATATATATATATATATATATATATATATATATCAGTGATTATTTAGATTAAGAACTTTTTGTTTTGTAGTTGTTTCCGTACCTGTACGTTCTCTATAAAAAAATTTTGTTACTAAAATAAAATTTTTTAAAAACCCGTTTTAGGTCTTGAATTTCGTAACTGAAATCACGGTAATCTCAATATTATTCAGTTAATATCAAGATTCACCAGTGTAGTTGGTTAATATCCGAAGATAAACGATCTTTAGGCTTCAATCTTCAATCAGAATATTTAACATCTCACCTGACAAGACGATGTACGGTGGACGCCTACGCAGAAATGCACGGCACCTTAAGAAGAAGAAGGCTTCAATCGGACATTAACCGGCTAATCTTGACATTAACACAAGTATCTTGTTAAAGTCCACAATGTTTTGATGTGTAATCGGCATTCCTACAATTAGTATTATTTGAAAGTGAAAATGTAAATATTTATTATGTCCAAAAAATTTAAAGACCAGTTTGACGAAAATCTTGATAAAATTATTTTCACAAAAAGGGATAACAACATTGCTGATTTATCTTGTAAAAAATGTTATTTAATTTGTAATCAAGTGAACGAAACAAAACGACAAGCTAAGAAAACAGCGTGGTCATATCGACGTTTGGCCAAATACGGTGTAGTGAATGTGGGAAATGATTTCAAACTGATTGTTCCTTTGCAAGAAGGGGAAATTTTTATGTTATGTAAAAAATTATTTAATATTCTGTATAAAATTCTATGTTAAATTTTTTTAACGATAAATACAAAACTGTAACACAAGAAATAGTACCACTGTTTACATAGGGTAACGGGCACAGTTGTTAGCCGGTCACTAGTGATTGCTCACTTTCACAAAAATCCGAAATATTAAGATTTTCAGAAACTATAACGAAATAAATTTAATTACATTTAAATTTGGCAACATGACTGTATATTTAGTCTAGCTATAATCTCTCTCAGTTGATATTATCTAGTTGTTACGGCGTGTGTTTGAACCTTAACAGGTGCATCCAGTTGTAAGAGTTTTTAAAGAATTTGTTAAGGAAAGCTATTCACGAGGTGAGTTATGTTGGCTAATAGTATTATGTATCTGGGTATATTAATGTTTTATGGTGATTAAGTGGGGTACATCTTACATTATCAGTGGTGTTAATAGTTAAGTTATGCATTTTTGGCGGTAAATTTGAGTGGCAAAGCACTGTATCTTAAATATGTCCCTGTTATAATGATTGGCCTACCGGCCAATTACTGTACCTACTTCGAATTAAAATATTTATTATAATTTAGACTTTTTTAGCCTAGTTTGGTCCAAGATAAGATATTTTAAACTTTTTTTCTTATTTTGAAAGGAAATAACCAGTGGTTGATTGACTGTCAATCACGAAACCACAGGGTGATCAATAACTGTAATGTGTAATAAAAATATATTTTTTGTCCGTATTTGTATTTATAAAATTACATTTGTTTTAGTTGATATAAAATTAGTGTTAATGTGGGCATGTTAAATTAAATTTGGAACGTCCGTATTGTAGCTAACATTATTATTAATAAATGATTTTTATTTTAAAAATCAAAAATGCAAAATATCCGGAAAGATAAAACATATCACATACAATAATCAGAACAAGACCTTCAGTCTGCTTTTCAGGCCATAGAAAATGGCATGAGCCAACAAAAAGCAGCTGAATAATTTAATGTGCCAAAAGCAACATTGCAGTTTAGAGCAAGTAAAAAATTTAATGAAAAAACTACGCTTGATCCCAATCCTTTTCTTTGTTTGGAGGAAGAGAATCGTCTAAAGCATTGGATCATAACATGCCAAGACAAAAGTTTTCTAGTAATAGTGGGAAATATACAAGACTCGGTTAAAGGTTTTCTTGACGCAAATCCACGTGAGAATCTTTTTACTGATAATCGGCCCGGAATAGGTTGGTAGATATCCTTTTTAAGCAGTAACGGCAGCAAGTTCAGTTGTGTGTGAAAAAGATGTAAAAAAATGTTCGATCAAGATTCCATATTCAAGAATACTTGCATCGTAAAGGTTACATTGATATTCTTCAAGACCCTTCACATGTTTTAAATGGCGAACTCACTTAACCATCCAAACCAGTGAATTTATGTTTAAAGTTACAAATTATTTTAGTAGCCTAGTGCAACCAGAATTATACAACCTGCAGATATTGCTGCATTTAAACCATTAAAGGCAAATTAGAACCGGGCAGTATTAAAGTTTAGACGCGAAAACCCGAACTCAGTAGTTGCCAAAGAGAATTTTGCATTGGTACTAAACACAGCCATTAACCAATTAAAATCAGATTCCATAATTAATGGTTTTAAAGAATCTAGATTATATCCATGGAACTCTGAGGCAATAGACTATTCCAAATGTTTAGAAATGATCAAAGACCCGCATAAAGGTATTAATCACACTATTTTTATGACAAAATTAATAACGTATGAAGATTTTGTAGACACAGTTGGAGTCGCAAAAATATTAGAATTTCAAAGTTTGGATAATTGTGAAGAACTAAGTGGAGATTTAAAAGTGCTCTTTAATATATTTAATTTATTTTACAATACCGTAGATCTACCCACGATTGAGACTACAGAGATAGGTGGAATCACAAATGATATACAAGATACCTCTATCATCACAGAAACCCATATATCTTCAGATATTACACTTAACCCTGTAGGTGGCAATAAAATCATATGCAACTTACAAGATGTTCCTGTTATTACAGAAGAAAATCTACTTTCGAATTTTCGAATTCAATTTCCAGAAAACGTTGATATTACAGATAAAATAAAAGAGGTTACAGAAGATACAATGACAGAAGATATTCAATCGACATCCCATAATCTGCCTTTAATTAATCAAGACAACTCATTATCTAAAGAAATTGACACATCAATCAACAAATTCTTTTTTTGGCAAAAAAATTCGATAAAGTAAATCATCGTTATTTAATCGGTAAATTAGGAGCCATTAGTGTAACTGGCAAATGGCTTAATCGCTTTGATAGTTTTCTTGTGGGTAACACCCAGAGGATTAAGATAAATGATGTGTTGTCTCAATCTGTTGACGTCCTCTCTAGAGTACCACAGGGGTCACATTGTGGTCCTCTACTTTTTGTCCTCTTTGTTAACAATGTTGAGAAAGTCATTAAGTATTCAAAATTTCTTAACTTTGCTGATGATAAAAAAATTTATAAAGTTATTACTTGTCAGTATGATCAAATTCAGCTACAAGAGGATCTCAGCAGATTTAGCGATTGGTGCAAACTAAATGAATCAAACTTGAACATTGATATGTGTTGTGTTATTACTTTTCACAGGAAGCAAACCATTTTAAATTACGATTATAGCATTGATAACACTCAGCTGTCTAAACAGGACTGACCAGATGGTAAAAGATCGACAGGAAGGCCTAGAAAAAGGTGGAAAGACGCTGTCAGGGAAGACCTGGAGAAGATGGAAGTAAGGCCATGGGAAATAATAGCACAGGATTGGAATCAATGGAAGGCAATAGTAAACGCGGCAAAAACTCACGAAGAGTTGTAAAAGCCAATGATGATGATGATGAATTCTTTTTAATAGTCTCATTCGCTCCAAACTAGAATATGCAATAGTTGTATGGAGACCTTATTATCAAACATCTATAGAAAAGCTGGATCGTGTTCAGCATAAATTTGGTAAACACTAGCCATACCTCTGTCCCATACAGTTATAGTATGATAGCTGATTACTTGAAAATGGTTTCTATGAATCGGCGAAAAGATTATTTTTGCCTAATATTCCTTTACAAAATTTCTAATAATTTGATAAATTGCCCTGAACTTTTAAATCGATTAGGTCTTAACACTCTTCATGGAACATTATTTCATTATTTCATCTACCATTTCATCAATTTAATTATGAATACTTCAAGCCTCTTACTCAAATGGTGAGACTATATAATAGGTACCAAAGTGATCTGGACTTATTTTTCTAGTCCTTAGAATAATTTAAAAAATGTGATAAAGAGAGTGCTATTTGTGTGATATTAGTTTGTATTCAAGTTAGTTATTAGTTTTTGTTAAATTTTACTAATTATTATCCAATGTTATGCTTACTTTGTAAAATTTTATACAGGGTGTTTCAAAAAAAGGTAACCCCGTCTCTAGGGTAGGTAAAAAACTGTAAAATAATTGGGGTTGGCTTAGTAAAAAATTTTTGTAACGCCATCCGTTTTCAAGATACAGGGCGTTGAAGAAAAAAAAATTACGCATTTCTTACGATTCTGCCGAAACTACTGGCAACATTGTAATGAAATTTTATACGAATATGTTTTGGAAGCTGATACATCTCATGAATTTGTTTTTATATCTGATTCTCATAGAGGGCGCTAGTTACACGGATCATACTAAGTATTAGTTATTATAACTTTTTTAAGAGTATAATTATTAATCAAAATTTCAAGTAAACTTAAACATCATTCAATTTTACACGAAAAAGGTACTCTAGGTAAAACTCGATACTGTGTACCGTTTTCGGAATATTTTGATTTAAAAATTATGAAGTAATAATTGATGCTGGTAGTAATCATAAAGTTCTAATAGAAATACCTCTATTTTCTCCAAGTGTGCCATAGAAATTTGACATTTATTGATTATTATGACGATAAATCAACAATAATTGGAGTTTTGCAACCTTGTTATTTGTAAAATCAAATCAAAATGTATCCAAATGTTGAATACACTGACATGTTATTAACCTTAGGTGAATGTTCTAGTGCAGTTGTGACACGTTAAGCAGAAAAGTTACCAAGTAAAAAACATTTAGAGCCGTTGAACGATGTTGTCGAGAAACTGGGAATGTGAGACCAAATAAAATAAATTTTGGTAGACCAAGAACAATAAGAACAATTAATAAAGAAAATAATATTTTAAATTTACTTGACCAAGATCCAACAGTTAGCGAAAGGAATATAGCAAGACAAACAAATACTTCTTCTTCAAGTACTTATCGGATACTGAAAGAACAGTAATTACTAGTGATGTTTGAATTCGAATTAAAATATTCGTTGAATCCGAATATTCAATTACTCGGATTAATCCGATTATTTTTTGATGATACGAATACGAATGCGAATACTACTCGGATGTCTTGTGTTGAATTCACAGTCGATATAGATTTCGGTTACAGATCCGAATGAGAATACTACTCACCCACTGTTGAATTCACATTCACAATACGATCTACTGTTTTCGGCATCTCGTTTAGGATTCGGAATATTGGGAGAGCGACTCCGTCAAGTCAATACAAAGTACAAGTAACGGAAACGGTTATATTTTCTTGAACTATTATACGAATTTTATTCATGATCATAATACAGAGATGAAAATACTCCGACGAATATCAGGGAGAAGTCTGTTGGATAGGGAGAGAAGCGAAAATATAATAAAAGCATGCAATATAGAAGTCATAAATGGATGGGTGACAAAACGAAAACAGGAGTGAAACGAACACATCAGTAGAATGGCAGAGGATAGAATAGTACGAATAGCACGATATAAGTCACCAAATGGACGAAGAAGTATTGGCAGACCAAGAAAAAGATGATGCGACAATTTATACAATTTAGGAGGCTAATATTCAAGAAGAAACGGGCTTTAAAGCCTACATACTAGAAGGAAGAAGAAGAATGATCATAATATATCCTAAATAGATTCACTGTTACACCAAAACGGTTATCCCATCTTTAACTGTTTCCTTTTTCGCCTTTACCAACTGCAATGTTCATAGTAAGCACCGAATATGCACGCTCTACTCTGACTTCACCCATATCACACACTTCTCTCGTTCTCTCTGAATTAATTCGGAATCGAATAATTAATCCGAGTATTTAGATCATCCGAATACGTTGAATCCGAGTATTGAAATCATCCGAATATCTACATCATTAGTAATTACATCCTTATCATTACAGACAAGTCCAAGAGCTCTTGCCAGATGATCTACCGGTTAGAGTGGATTTTTGTGAAACATTGCAACAAAGGACAGTCCACAATCCAAATTTTTTAAAATGCATTCTTTTTACGGACGAGGCCACTTTTACGCGACAAGGTATGTTTAACTCGGACTACGCAGTTTGTTCGTATATTAAGAAAAAAGTCTATGCTACAGAGGTAAATTCACGCCAAGAATTGAAAGAAAGAATTCAACGTCAATTTAATGACATCATAGATGATCCTTTACCGTTTAGAAGGTTAATGGAATCTTTAGAAAAAAGAATAGACTTGTATATTCGCGAAAACGGAGGGCATTTTGAACACTTACTGTAATTGAATTTTATTTTATATTCTTCTTCATTAATTTAATTTTCTTCTTGTGAATTTTGTTTAATTACTAACTATTTTATACCAGCATCAATTATTACTTCATAATTTTCAAATCAAAATATTTCGAAAACTGTACACAGTATCGAGTTTTACCAAGAGTACCTTTTTCGTGTAAAATTGAATGATGTTTAAGTTTACTTGAAATTTTGATTAATAATTATACTCTTAAAAAAGTTATATTGAATAATACTTAGTACGATCCGTGTAACTAGCGCCCTCTATGAGAATAAGATATAAAAACAAATTCATGGGATGTATCAGCTTCCAAAACATATTCGTATAAAATTTCATTACAATGTTGCCAGTAGTTTCGGCAAAATCGTAAAAAATACGTAAATTTTTTTTTACTTTAACGCCCTGTATCTTGAAAACGGATGGCGTTACAAACATTTTTTACTAAGCAAACCCCAATTATTTTTCAGTGTTTTACCTACCCTAGAGACGAGGTTACCTTTTTTTGAAACACCCTGTATATTATATTTTGTTTCAATGTAAATGGTATATCCGTTAATAAATAAATAAATAAATAAATAAATTATGCAGGACCTGTTCATAGACATTCGTTCATTAGAACAATTTTAATTATATTGTTGATTTTGTGTAGAAATTGAATGGTTAAAATTATGAATTTAAGAATGAAATATAGTTTAAGGTTGGCATTTAGATTTGTCAAATTTAACTCCTAATTTATTGTCTAATACTCGTGCATTTGTATTTGAACTACATTCACAAGGCACCTCCTCGTTAATTTCACTGAAGGATGAACTAATTTTAAATGATGAATTAGATTACCGGTCACATCTTCTTACAACAGATATTATCTTACAACAAAATTTACATTTTGCCTTATTTAATTATCTCTGATAAAAAAATTCCGCATAATACTTCTTTCTTATTTTTTTCCATTTTATTTAAAACTGTAACGAGACTAAAGAATTTTAATCTTTAAACTAAACAGAACAGACTACGGGACCATTGATTCAACAATTCGAATGTATATAATTTTACAGTTTTGTGGCGTAGGGGCTTCCCCGTTCCAAATAATATAGGAGCGCCATGAATTGACCGATTAGCGTGTCGCTATCGCATAATTCATTTATTAAACACTATATAGCGTTATTCATAGGGTCATTTGAATTATAAGGTCTCGGAACGTGATTGTATCCATAAAGAGTCTTCGAAAGGATTCGATCTTTGTGAACGGATCGTTCGTGACTTTCTCATCACTAGTAAATAATCGAAACTAGTTAATATACACTGCGATTATTCATGATTATTTTTCTGTTTTCAATAAAGAAAATCGGCAAAAGTGTAAGTAAATTTGGACTATTTATAAGAATCGTTTGTACTTTTAAATAAAAAAAAACAATAAAATTCTTTCAAACTTAAACTAAAAAAATAGTACCTAATTAAGAACTTACAAACTTTGTAAAATGTACCTAACACAAAAAAAAAATTAGGAAAGCAGGTTAAAGAATTAAGGGTTTAAATATTCCACCTCCTTGTGCTAAACAGTAACCAAATCTGTCATGCAGATGTCTTTCTGTTTTTGCAGTAGAGCTGGTGTAATGCTTACAGAGAAATGAAGTAGGTTTGCCCTTAATTCGACTGGGTTTGTGGTTTTTTCAGACTTATACCTATAAATGTTTTCTTAGAAAAAAAACCTCCGGAAAATTAGCGGGAGGGCGTCGAACTGCCGGAATGATTCCATTCTGTAAAAGTTGTAAATATTTGAGCCCGTTAAGGTTTCCATTGATAAAAAATGGACCAAAAATATGGTGGCCTAACATCCGAGTTAAAACATTTAACTTTTGCCAATGCTGCGTTCGCACTGCAACACTGAGCTGCTTATTTTTCCGAGAATACTACCTTGCAAACGATGGAATGTGTTTTTTATGTAATAAAAATGAAGATTCGTCAGAAAATAAAATATTTTTTAAAAAGTGTACATTTTAATTTTGTTTAAATAACATTAATTCATAAAACTCCTTTCGCCCAAAGTTATATTCCAGAAACAGTTCTTGTGTTGGTTGTATCTTAAGACAGTGATACCCATTCCTTTTGAGAACTCGCTGGACAGTTCGAGCATTCACGTTAACTTCCCTAGCAATTTGTACACTATTGCAGGATTCAAGTAGCTTTTAGAGAAGCGCAACTATCAATGTCCCTGTTTCGCATATCAAATGACCCTGAAAGTACCAGTCCAAGTTGCACTTTTTCTTGGACGGTATACAACGTAATAGGCATTTTAGTAATTATTTGTTTATTCTTTCAGAACTTCGTTTCGTACCTACTGTAAAATAAATATAGAGGTGGAAACGTGTAACATGTCACAGCGATTGTCATTGTGTTGTATGGTGCGATTGTCATTGTGTTGTATGGTCAATAAAATAATGTCGTGATCTATAATAAACTGAGTAATAATAAATCTGTATAATAAACTGAGTAATACAAAAGTAGCAGGACACTAGGTATATTTTGTTAGGTTGGGGTTACTTAATGATTTACCACTATTATTGGCTTTTGCCGCAATTTTATTTACATGGTACAGGCTTATATTTAACGCCGCGCTACTCTCTAAAAATTTGAACTTCAATATAACCTCACTTTCTACTAAAAATAAAATATGATTTTTTAATATGTAAAATTAAATATTGCTCACAACATTTTATATCACTATTTAAGAAGAAATAGTACAAATAATTACTTATATCCATAACTGCTTTAAACGGAAGTAATATAGAATAATTAGATTGATGGTCACGTTCTGTCTCAAAATAGATCATTAAAATATTGACTATTTTCTGGGAACAACTTCCTAAAACTTGAGGCATTTTTAATAATTTATAACGGTTTATTAGTTCTCAAAGTAACTTTTTTAGTTTAATTTGCAGTAAAAATATAAACGACAAAGTAAATAACCAACACGACCCAACATCTAATATACAAACACAATAACAAGAAGCTGCGAGAAATGAACTGGCAATACTGTAGTATTTTACAGTTCACTTAAAGTCATCATATTATGTCAAAATCTATGCAAAAGGAGTTTACTGTATAACCCGACATTAAAAGTTACTAGGGTTATATCATTTCATTCTTATCGTAAAAAAAAAAACTTTAAAATAAACATATCATGCATATACCACTGAAAAATTAGAATTTATGCGATTGTGCTGCAGCAAGCTGGCCCATTGTACGCTTCCATTTCTTCATGGCAGTCATTTTAGAATTTTGAGATATCAAGACTATACCAGCTTGTTTAGTCGAGTGGTCAAGTGGATGGGTACTATATGTTTTCGGAGTCTATTGGTAGTCTCCATAACGTGTTTGTTGCCTGACATCTACTGCTTCACGCTAAATTAAGATATGAGTGACTTTTTAGGTTTTTTGCATCCAATCTTTATCTTAAATCTCCAGGAAACAGTCTTCTTATATGCAGATGTCCTTTGACTAACGCATATCCAATAAGAATGCCTTGTATGACTTTAAGCTTATTCCTACGTATTTTTCGCAGTATTTTAGCCTTATTAGCATATATCCGTCCAATGTATATTTTGCCACATGTTTAACCAGGTGAACTATTTTGTTACATGGTACAGGATACTATAAGTGTCGCTCTACTTATGACCCGTATATATTTGCAAAGGTGATCAACACTTGAATAACTTAATGTATCAACCATGGAGAAATGTAATTAGGAAAACAAATCCAGTATAAAAACAACAAGGTAAAATAATAATTTAACAAAATAAATATCTAGAACATTTACTCAATGTCAAACTTTTACAAAGATGATCGATAAACATAAAATTCTTTGGAAATATACATCTCTTAGAAATTATTGACAATATTTTTTTATATAACTTATTTATAATATTCATCGAGCTTTATTATAATGCATTCGCTGATAATAACTAAGTTGTCTGTTTAAAAACCATACCAACTCTGTATACATCGACGTTTTTATTCAAATGGTCACGCAACTTGGAAGTTAAAGGTTGATATTTATAACAAAAATCCATACTGATGGTTAAACTAATACGACTGGAATTGTTGAAAATTGTAGGTTAATTTGCATGCCATATCTTTCTACGAGACTTTAAAAAATATGTTATAAACTACAAAATTGTAATAACCACTAAAATTACATTTATATACTTACATATATGTATATATATATATATATATATATATATATATATATATATATATATATATATATATATATTTATTATATAAATATATATTATATTAATATATATTATATATATGTAGTATAAATAATTACAAACATAAATTATTAAAAATTTATTTATACCGAGCGAAAATGTAGTCTAAAAGTAATAATATAGTCTAATAGTCAATGAATTTAGCATCATCATAACTAGATTAATTAAAATAGTAGATTTTATATATACAATCTCTTGGACTCCAAGTAAAAAACCACAGAAAAACTTCGTATTGGTGGGACGAAGAAATAGAACAAAGGATTAAAAATAAAAGAGAGAAGTATAAAAAATTTCTGAACAAAAGAACCGACGCTGATAAGGTAGAATACAAGAAGACCCAAGCTAAAGTGCGAAAAATGATATGCTAAAAGAAAAATGAGGCTTGGGAGCAAAAGTGTAACATGATTAACACACATTTAGGAGGACGGAGAAGTACAGAAAGTTGGAAAGTATTAAAATCGCTACGACAGGAAAAGAAAAGAGATATAATATCATCAATCACACCGGATCAATGGGACGAATATTTTAAAAAACTCCTAAATGAGGACAGAGCGGAATTTTTAAATAACAGTGATACCAGCAACGTAAATATCTTAGCCTCACCATTACGAATAACAACAAAAGAAGTAGAAGAAGTATGTAAGTCTTTAAAAAATAACAAAGCACCAGGACCAGGGAACATACCAGCTGAACTAATAAAATATGGCACAACAAAATTATATGAAAACCTGGCTAAACTCTTTCAAAGATACATCAACGGAGCGGAAATCCCAGAAGAATGGAAGACATCATGGATATCCACCATACATAAAAAAGGCAGACGGGATCAATGTGACAACTACAGAGGCATCGCTGTAACGAACTCGATCAGCCAAATATACGGAAAACTGATTAAAAATAAAATCGAAAACGAATATAAAGATATAGAAGCTGAAGAACAGGCAGGATTCCGGGCAGGGAGATCAACGGTAGACCATCTGTTTTGTATTACACAGATTATTGAGAAGAAACTGGCCGTCAACCAGGAGGTGCATCTGTTATATGTGGACTTGAGAAAAGCGTATGATAGCATCCCACAAAACAAACTATGGGAAGCATTAGAGAAAACCAATATAAGCGCAAATTTAATAACAGCGACGAAACAATTGTATATAAAAACTGCAGCAAGGGTGAAAGTTGGAAGCGGACTATCGAGAGGATTCCAAATTAACAAAGGCCTAAAACAAGGGTGCTGCCTTTCACCGACATTATTTAAGATCTACCTCGAGCAAACTCTAAAACTTTGGAAACGCAAATGCAAAAACATGGGATTACCGATTAACAACAATACAATATACACTTTGCCATTTGCAGATGACCAACTTGTACTAGCGCAAGACTACGATGATATAGAATATATGACAAGGAAATTAATAGAGGAGTACAAAAAAGGTGATTTGGAAATAAACATAAAAAAGACCGAATATATGTGTATCGGTGGGACACAGCAGGACCTTACACTGGGGAATGGCGAAATTATTAAACATTGCGACGCATATAAATACCTGGGTATGACCATCAAACAAGAAGGAAACGTAGACCGGACGATAGAAGAAAGAAACAACCAGGGAAGAAAAGCAATTACCCTTCTCAATAGCATACTGTGGGACCAGGCAATATCAAACAACAACAAACATAGAATATACAATACAATTGTTAAGAGTATAATCACTTACAGCAGTGAAGTATGGCAAATAAAAGAAAGATACAAGAGAAAACTTGAAGCAACAGAAATGGATTTCTGGAGGCGCTCAGCAGGAAAATCAAGTGTGATATTTTGATAATTAACGTCTTGGTGCGCCAAGCAATAATTAGCTAATTAATTTTTTTTATTAATTAAAATTATTTAAATGATATGATTATGACTCTATCACAATTTTTAATTCTTTTATCTCAGGGTTAAATTCGTGCTTCAATATCTATGCTATTACATGTGAAAGGTAAGGTCCAAAGAATACCGGAATAATAAAAAACACATATGATCTAACACTATATATTGAAATAAAAATAATGAAATAATTCACACTCAAAAGTTTTCAATAAACAAAATCTCATATAGTGATTCTCAAAATTTTGTTCTACGTACGTGAACAATCAAAATTAATGGTACAAACAATATTAATTGAAATCTCAAAATTCCAAACTATTCTAACTCTCCTAATCAAAATATTTATATCCTTTCTAAATTAAGTGTAAAAATTGTGTTATCAATAAAAGGAAAAACTGTAGAAAACAAAAATATCTCTCTCTGATGATGAGTGGTCCAAATCCTTGTTCCTTGTAGACTATATTATCTCCTCTCAACCGCTCCCTATGTTATCAGCAATCTTACAACAAATTGTTGCAAGTATATCGTCCTTAATGATCTCCTTCAAAAGCACAAATCATTCAAATTATGATAGCCTTTCTCCTCTCGATAAACTGAATCTCTCGTTGGCCCGAGTGAAAAATGACTCTTGGAATATCTTTTCTTTACGATAAACTGAATCTCTCGTTGGCCTGAACAGTGACTCTTGGAATATAAGTAGAAAAATATGACTTACAATATTTTGCTGCTTCAGCTTCTGTCAGACACACTAACTCCACCAAAAACTCACTAACATTCAACACTACTGCTTGCTACTTCTCAGGAACCGCCAGAGAACAATCACTGTTCGTCATACAGACTTGGAAAACCAACTAACTATCTTTTTTCACTCCGAAATCTAGCTAAACTTTCATTCCTACATACCTCCCACCTTTTTTAATCTCCGCCAATCAAAACTCGTCACAATTCCCCATTCTTTCATTCCGAAAACAAACAAATTTTTACCTATAATTATAAAATTTCCTAAAACTTATTTACAAATAATATTTTTCTATAATTCTTAAAAACTAACAAAAACCTCTTTCTAAAACCTCTTCTATTGTCTTTAATCGCTGCGTTAATGTATTTGGAAAAACCCGGTTCAATTGTCTTTGGGATTTCACTTAAAATTATGCGGGTCACTCAAGTATAGTATAACAAAGGAAATAATTTTATGCTTAGCTTACATTTTGTTTAATACAGGTAATCCAAAAATTTAAATATTTTCCTTCTTCGAAATGTTTGTTGGGTATTATCCTACTTATCTAAATTATTTTAATGTTTTTGAATTTTGAAATATTTTAAACAACAAATATTTTTCTCGATTTTACATATCATAACAATATATATAATATAAAATTAATGTTTCTTGGGTTTAGGTTCAATAAATATATGTTACATGTGGAACTAGATTTTATTTTCCATTGCAATCAATCAACGTTTAGGCAGGAAACCTTGATTGAAACGTTGATTGATTGCAATGGAAAATAAAATCTAGTTCCACATGTAACATATATTTATTGAACCTAAACCCAAGAAACATTAATTTTATATTAAATATAATACGGTTCAAGAAACTCAAAACTGCTATATATATATATATATATATATATATATATATATATATATATAATCTTCTTTTTCTTCTTGTGTCATGCTTAATTATCGTGCGTTGGCTATCAAATTGTTTAAACTAATTTGGTTGACTGTAGCTCGGAAAAGGCGTGCAGAGAATATGTTAAACAATTACTTCAGGTCTCTAAGCCATTACGTTATTTTTTGATTTGTTTTCTTAATTTTTTTGATCTATCCTTTTATTATTAAATTAAGGATATAATATCCCCCTGAGTGTATCCGTTAAAGTGGAACCTTCGATACTATAGAAAAGAATAAAGAGCACGTAACATTTGACAAACCTTATTTTCTTTGCTCATATCCCAATTCTTATTTAGATTAAAACCAACGAAAGTGATACTGTTGGTTCTTTATAAGCTGTTGCCCCTTCTTACTGTATTGGCATTCTACTGAAAACCATCACCTTTGTCTTTGTGGTGCTAAGCTTCAGTTAATATTCAGTACATGTTGTGGTAATCCTATTAGTTAGATTTTTTTTATAATTTTTATCTATATTGACGATATATTAAAGTTGATATTACGTTGAAACTGGTTAATGCTTATAACAATAAAACACTAAAAACTTTTGTTTTCACTTAACATATTATCACTACAGCTGTTTCGACAGAATGTCTTTTTAAGTGCCCGTTTCGGAAAACTGCCCTTTCACTTGAGAAATGTACTCTGCTAAAACAATTGAAGTGATAAAATATAATAAATTATGTGGAAGTATCGAAAACAAAGTTTTCAGTGTTTTATCGTTATATAAAATGAATTTCCATCAAGTAACGGTCGACTCTATCACTTATTCAATGTTTTATTGAAAACAAACGTCAATATTAAATATTAGTGGGGAAAAAATGTAGCCCTGTCTTGTCGTGTCTTATTTAAAGCTATTTAGAATTATCCTTGAAAATATTGCACGTTAATGTTTTAAAAAGATTTTTAACGATACGTAAGTCTTTATCATCAATATCTAGCTGCTAAAGAATGGCTATCATGTCAGCATGTTTTAGTCAAATAAAGAGCTTTTTAAAGTCAATAAAACACATATAAACTAGATGGACTTGGCATTTTTGCATTTCTGTACCATAATCTGAATACAAAATAGTGCTTCTCTGGTTCCATTCACACTCGATATCCCTCCTAGAGTGAAAAAACAACAACGAAGTATTGTTGGCCTGATGAATAATGGCTGGCCAAAAATTATCACAAATAAAGAACTTAATATAAATATACAGGAAGTTTATAAAAAACTTGTAAAGCTAAAGAACAAAAAAGCAGGAGGTAAAGACGGGATATTAAACGAATTACTGAAATATTGTAAGCAACAATAACATAACAATTAATATAATCAATTAATAAAATTATAAAACACAATAAAATACCGGAAGAATGAAGAATAATCCAACTAATTTTTCTATTCAAAAAAGAAGATAAAAACAGCCAGATAAGTAAGTATAACAGATAAACGGCAGGTTTTTCGTATTGGAAGATCATAAACACAGGCAATATTCGTTTTAAATATATTGTTAAAAAATTACTATAATATAATAGGCCAGCATTTCTGTGTCTAATTGCCCTATAACAAATATTCTTATGCTCACAGATTAAAATCGCAAAAGCTGTATATGAAGCATTGGGAAAAGATGAGTGAACCTACCGACAAACAAATAAGAACACATTACAAAGAGTATACGGTAAAGCCAATATTACAATAGACAAAGAATTTTTAAAAAGTCCATCATCATCAGTGACATTACAGTTATTCAAGAGTATTTACCACATTTACTATTGCCTTTCATATTTATTGCTTTTATGACACTAGTTTTCATTGTATCACCTCCATTTTCTCCAGATCCTCTCTAACTGAATCTTTTCAGATTTTTTTAGGCGGTGGTACAGATCTTTACCCGTCTTGTCTTTCCTAAAACGCATTGTTTATAAGGCAATAAGTATTACTGATCATCTTAGTCTTGGTCCTGGGCCTCACATATATCTCACTAGATTCTCCTTCTAAAGAAAGACTCTTTGCCCGTTGTGTCTGCGGCGCCTTCATTTGTTTATCACGTTATCTCGGCAAGGCCCTTATAATACTTGAAAAATTTTACGTTCCTGTACCAGCAAATTATTTACGTTTATTTTTGTTAAAGTTTGCTTTTATACCGGTCATACTATGGTTTTATATATCTTGATTTTTCAACCTCGTGAGAACGCTTTTGGCATTATTAGATGTTGCATTACAAATAATAAAGATCATGTTTTCCATAATTTTGCCATGATCATTTTTCATTAGGTCTTTCTCATAATTTAGCAATGTTATTAAATAGCGAATAAACTAGGTTTGATACGATAAGGCGGTTGCTAACTAATTTTTTTGTCAAAATGGGCCTCGATCTAAGGAAGTAGGGAAACGCTTGTTCTATTACACTCCTACCATTACACACTGTTTAAAATTTTGGTGAATGTAAATTTAAAAAATGGTGAATGTAAATTTAAAAAATGGTGAATGTAAATTTAAATTTTTGGTGAATGAACTGTAAAATTATTCTTTGCGTATTTACTTTTCTTCTACCCTTATTTCTTTTCTTGTTAATCACCTCAAAAGTCTTTTTCCAATTACTGTCAGATAATGGTATTTTTATTCTTGAATGGTAACTGGCATTGTAATCAGCTACGGCAGGATTCTAACAAACCTTGATCAACAAATTCTATACTCACCAGTATAAGTAGTATTTGAACGACATCCTTTCCCGGTTAAAAATTTTCATCCAGTCGACAAACCTTCAATAAACACCCAACGAGCATTTGTAGAATGTATTTGTCCTAACTGTCTTTACAAACTGTCCTTCATTAATCCATAGTCAATTCAAAGTAAAATATTAGTGCCTTTTGGTGTCAGTTTTTGATTTTTTTTTTAAATGTCACCTTCTCGAACCGATTATTTATTCTTTCTCTATGATCACCGATTTGATACCTTGCTTCTCCCAAACGAAGTCCAATTCGTGCAAAATTTTCCACAATTTGTATCTTGGTATATTACGCAAAACTTCGTTTTTATTGATGTTGGCTAAACATTTTTCCAAAGCAGGTATCTTATTTGTAATTCACTTTTGTTTAAATTGTTTTTAAAAAATTCTAAGATAATTGTGAAAATGATCTTTAACCTGTAAGAGTTTATCTTTTGTTGTGATACTTTGATTTCCAATGTTCTATTTTGTTAACTTCCCTTTTGAATTGTTTATAGGAACGGTAACCCGTTATAAATCCCGTTAAAAAGCAAGTTGTGCTTGTGCAAGCATTCTTGGCACTCATATTTAAATAGTTTTAGCTACCAAATCTAGCAATATTATATTATATATATACTACAAATAATTATTTATTTTTGAAATTTTTCCATTCACTTAAATGTAGCACTAGCCCCCTTCTTTACACTATCGCCGCTCCAGCAACAAACCAAACAAACAGGTAAAATTATGTAAACACATTTAAGGTCACCCAATCTCTATCCTTTTCCTCTTTTATATGTCTCCATAGTCAAAACTGGCCATAATTTGTTATTTTTATTTTTGCTATTTTTATAATTTTTTGTACAGAAAACGTAATAAACATCTAACGAATGCGATGAAGCATATAAAAAGCTTAAAAAAGATACACCCTACAACAAAAACTGCTGCTGAATAGAAATTTGATTAAAAATAATATGTAATTGTAAAGAAAGGAGTCAAAAATAGACAAACAATTCTGTTGATTAATATCAAGCTTCGCGCTAGTCTTAAGTATCGTCTATCAAAACCTTTTTTTTTCTTAAACCTAGTAAATTAGCTCAATCCGTTTATCTATTTACAAGTAAATCAACTATCAAAATTAGCACAATTTTTGATGGTGCAAAACTTTTGCCGTCAAGTTTAATTTACTTAAAGTTAATTATATAAAAAAAGTAAATTATTATTAGCAAATTCTTTACTAGTGTAATATACCTGTAAAATACTTGTGGTTTTATAAGAAAAACAAGACTTAATTTTTCGGTTAACCTTTAAGGCATCTGTCAAATTTATCAAAAAAAAATATTTACTGAAATTACGATGCTCGTTGAAATAATTACCATAAAGAGATATTTCAAAAATAAACGATGTCACGCCACGCTTAATTCTATTGATCTGCTGATGTTTGGTACTGACACACACTAATTATTAAAAAAATTGATTTTCAAGATCAATTCTGAAATAGTAAATAAAAAGTAATTATTAATTTTTCTTGCCTGTAGTTAATTATAGCTGTAAAAGTTGGTCAAGGTTAAAAAAGTACAGAAATATTTCTAAGACGAAAAATTATTCGTTGAAGTTAACTCAGTTTTGATGAAACTTTATGTTATAGAAATTGCTTTTATTATTTTTTAACCAATACAATTTATTACATCGTCTAAAACCAACTTTTTTATATATCATAGGCATGTTTTCAAGTTATTCTTGCAATAGATTTTCCAACCAGATACCAATTAATAATCCTCTCTCTAATATAAAATTAACGGATAATTAATAGAAGGAAATACGATAAAGAATAAACTTGCTTCTCTTTAGAGGCCAATGAAGCCGTTTTTGGTAAACGAACAAAACTGGACAATGAATAAGGTGTTATACCATTTAGAAAAACGAAAAATGCAAATCTAAACTTTAAATCCACACGATCATAAACAGCTTCATGCTCGCATACAAGTCTTATAGAACTGTGCATGTGTCTGTCAAGAAATCTGTTATTTTATTGTACATTTGTTGTGAGTCTGTAGACAGAGACTGGATATTAAATAGTGTATAGGTACCTAATAAATTTAAATAAACTTTTGTAGGAGTTTGAATAGTGTTAAAACTAAGTTTCAAAAAATTTTAAAAATATATGATCACCCACATCCCCGACTGTATCTTCTTTAATTACATTCATTTTAAATAAATGACTTAAGTAGCACTCATGTCCAAAAGATACTCGATTTATGTTATATATTTACGTGAAGCTTTAAAAGTGTTAAACAAAGTAGTTTATGAAATAACTGGTTGTAAATTGGTTTATTTTGTATATTTTGTAAAATCGTAAATATTCCATTTTTTTATATAAGGTTGAATGCTCGAATAAATGAACTTTGAAAATGAAAGGCAATTATCAAGCATAATGTTAACAATTAAATCTTGCCCAAGTACTTTCGCTTAAAATAGCATATTCATGGGCAACTCGTCAAGTTAGGGCTATTCAGCAAGCGTAGAATGTGATAAACATAAATTTTAACATAAAATTGTACAAACACTACACTAAAACAAGGACAAACAGTTTAAAATTAATTAAAATGGTTCTACGCTCTACATTCTTTGTCAGGAATAGGAGAGAGAATGTAGACATTCTCTCTGTAACATTTTCTCTCCTGTTACTGACAAAGAATGTAGAGCGTAGAACCATTTTAATTAATTTTAAACTGTTTGTTTTTATTTTAGTTTAGTATTTTGTAAAATTGTATGCTAAAATTCATGTTTATCATATTCTACGCTTGCTGGATAGCCCTAACTTGACAAAATGCCCCTAAAGATGCTATTTTTAACGAAAGTACTTGAGCAAGATTCAATTGTTAAAATTGTGCTCGATATTTGCCTTTCATTTTCAAAGTTTATTGCATTTTTGTTTTCATGTCGATATCTAGTATTTTTCTAAAATCATAATGACATCTGATGTAACACTGGTCTTAGTTAACTAGATTACATGTACATTAGCTTTGAGCCAATATGTACCTTAACCCAAATAAATTTTATAATAAAGCCAGAGTTTGCTTAATGCTTTATCTGATCTTTTATTACAAGTATACAAGGATTACTAAATTTTTTAGCAAAAAAGTATTTTTTATCTTCTATAAAACTTAAAGGCAGTCTGAAAGAATTAACATTTTCTTAATATAAGAATTTTTAACATTTATTAACGCTTCTAGTATGGCCAATAATTTTGTGGATATTATTACTTTAGTTTTATAAAAGACACCAAATAAGTCTAAGTTTTTGTGTACTGGGGTCAATGCTTCTGTGAAAAAATAAAATTTTTCTGTAAGGCAGTACACAGAGGCAAAGATAGCTTTGAATCCAATATTTGTGAGTGATATTTGATTCGTTAAGATGATGTCTACTGAAAAATAATTTGGATTTTATTGAATTCACTTTGAATACCTATGTTTTACTTAATAAATTTCTTCTTATCCTAAGAAAAGGCTCAGATGCTTTAACATATAGTGGTTGTATAGGGGTAGATCTCGTAGCATACAAACAGAACCTAAAAGACAGAATTTAGAATAATGTAAATTTTTTAGAAGAGTATGGTATAAAAGCTTTATAAAACAATAAAGGATATTTTTAGGTTAGTTTGTTATCAGGACAACGCTAAACAGTTAACATGATTTTTAAACGTAACAGATTGATTATTAAGAAATTTATTTTGAGGTTGTGTCTTGTAAAGACAAATCCAGTAAAACTTTTGTTAACGGATATTTCTTCGCAACAAAAACATCTGCTTAACGGACAGTTTTTAGGTCCCCGAAACATTTCATATATGGGTAGAAAGACCTAGATAGAGTAGATACTCTAAATAGAAAACACAACCAAATACAAACCGAACAATGGATCCTCTTCACAATGACTTCAAAAAGTGACCACAATTTTTCTAAGCAATTTTAAGAAAACCATGGACAATCAGGCAATTAAGAGATTAAAATTGGGGCTCCGGAAATCCAAACATGTACATAGCTTATTGTTATATATAAAATTAATCATATAAGTAGGTACTTATGTCATAAAACTAGGTACTTTGTGTACATCGAGTTTGATTTGAAAAAAAAACAATTTTAGAATTTATTCACCCTTTGCATACATTTCTAATCTAGTTGTTGCGATAATTTAATCTGAGAGTAACAACGTATTCGACTAAAAGAAAGTTTTTAATTTGGAAAAATAAATATCGGTGATAGAAGTATCTGCAAAAAATAATTATAGTGTTCGAGTTTTGGCCAAAAAGTTAATAGAGAAAACTTAAATTAGTAGTATTTTAAAGAAAAAGGTTAATTTAAAAAAGTGGTATAGTGAAAGTGAAAATGTTCAACAAAAAAAAAAGGATTAAAACTAAAGGTGTTTCCAACGATACTATAGTGTGCGATTGGTTTTTTAAAGTAAGAAGTAAGAAAATTATCTTATTACTAATAATAAAGAGCTTCAGACTTCAACTCGACTGGTACTACAATAAGAAGGCGTAGATGAACAGAAATATAATGACAGATAGCTGCACAAATTTGACAGAAAATGCAAAGTCGAAAAAGACAAAATTCTTGTATTCCTAGATAACGCAACACCCCATCTGGAGATTCAGTTATCTAACAGATCGATAATATTTTTGTCACGTAATACTACAACACATTGTCAACCTTTGGACCGAGGTTTATTTTAATTTATATATAGAAAGATTTTAATGGAAAGAATGTTATCATCTATAGAATGTTCTTTATCAACGACTGAACTGGAGAAGTCCATAACAAATGCTAACGCCTTAATTTGGATTGTGGCAGCATGGAGAGACGTTTCAGCCAAAACAATTAAAAAGTGTTTCATTAGGTGTGGTTTTTTAAAACAAGAGTGATGGAGAAAAAATTGTAGAAAATCTGAAGATCTGGAAGAGGATTTGCCTTTGTCAACCTTTTGCGAAAGTCATGGAGTCAGAAACTTTTTAAACTACCTAGAGATTGATGTAGCCCTATTGACGGTTAATTCTGAAGTAAACTAAGTTAATTGTGTTAGTGATTTTAAAGAAAACAAACAGGTGTTAACGTTTCCGACATTGAGAGTATGATGAACTAGAACTTACTACAACTGCAGTATTTTACAAAAGTATGTTAAATAATGTTTACCCAAAACTACGAGACTTTTTTTATTTAAATAAAATTATTTTTTATATATAAAAGTAATGTAGGAATAAGTCAAAAAATGTCTACATAATGTAATTGTACATGTACATAATGTAATGTTGAGTCGGAAATTGTAAAATATAATGTTCAAAACAAAAAACTAATAAAAATTGATATTTTGTTTAAGAAGTAATACCTACCATTTTTACATTAGTATTTTATTTGTTTTATTTGTAAAAATGCTTATGCAAATATATACAAAAATGTATAATTAAAGATCAATCAAATCAAACTCTACACAACGGCCAAATATTTCCCCATTGGTGTCCGTTATGGAGAAGTTTCACTGTACTACTAATATATTATATTATACTTTAATATATATGTTTTATTTTGTGATATTGACGATTTATGTTATTTTAGTAAATTGTAATTGTTATTGTTATATTTTTGACTTTTTGTAAGCTATGTCCATAAAATTGTACAATTTTCATTGACAATAAAGCATATTTCTATCCTATTCTGTTATTTATTACTCCTATACGTTACTTAAATTTTGAATACCGTCTTCATGTTTCTTGCTTTCCGTGTAGACACAAAAGTCATCTAAATATTGTATGATTATGTTTGTGATGTTTATTTTCATATTATATATGTCAAAGATGTACCGAGTAAACAAGATTGGCGATAATACTGAGCCTTGTGGTATACCGTGATAGTGATATCGAGAACCTATGTCTTATGTTAATATTATTATCTGTGACGTAGATTATTCTGTCTAATTCAAACATTTCTAACAAATATATTCATATTGTTACGATAATAAATATTATGACGTATAAAACTGTAAATACATTATGACTAATTCTTTTCTATTTCTAGTAATTTCGGCGCTCAGAACTGTTTACCTGCCGGCAGAAATTACTAGTCTTACGGAGACCAGTCCATGAGTCATATAATGGATGGAAGGTCATCGATGCATCGCCAGGCCTTCTTTAGTTTTATTGTGTTCGTACAAAAATGTCGAGATCAATAAAAAGATACACATTTATGTTTGATATAGTATAAAAAGGTATTTATTTAATAAATTATAATAAAACACGAATCAATATATGGATACTGCGATAATGGAAAATTTCAAAATTATTAGAATTTTTAAGATGTATGTTTAAATAAATGTATAAATCTAAATGTGACTGACTGATCGAGAATGCTCGATATTATTTTAGTTTTTAGTCTTGGGGTATTTTATCTGTATCATAAATGCGATTAAATAAAAGGACAAATAATTCGATATTTTCTTCGCTGATTAATTTGAACGTTTCTTGTTATATTTCGTCTGAACCTGGGCTTTTATATGTTTTAAGATGATTAATTGCATTTATGATTTTAGATTTCAGAATTGTTGGCCCTTCGTTGTTATTTTCCAATCTTGGTTCTTCTCGTATGTCGTGAAAAAGAATTTTAATATAGTTTTCCCATTTTTTCAGTTTATCTTCCGTTAATTCTAGCAGTTTGTCATCCGTGTTCAGCATGGTGTGAAAAGTCGTTCTTTTGGTAGTCGATGTAAACTCTTTTACCTTTTTATGTAAATTAAAAAAATCGTGCCTTTGTTGCAGTTCTTCTCTTTCAACGCATTTTGTTTCCAGCCATTTCTCTTTTGCTTCGGTTATTTTTTTTTCGAATTATTCTATTTAGTCTTTTGTGTTCTCCGTCCTTGTCATTTTTTCCTTTAGATTAGTTTGTTTCATTAATTGTAAAATCTCTTCTGTCATCCATTCCTGTTTGTTATTTCTAGGTGTTACTTTTAGATGTTTTTCCGTTACATTGTTCATTTTTTCTTTAATAGTTTTCCACAGAACGTTTATGTCATCGTACTCGCTAATTCTATTGTGGTCAATATTTCTTAAATTTTTGTTTAATTGTTGTCTAATAGTTGGTGTTGAGGTTTTTGTTTCTTTATTAGTTTCCATCTTGCGCGAACTTTTGCTATATTCGAATATTATTCGATATTCGATATATTCGAATACTATTTCTACTATATTCTCTTGTAGCATCACAGCAATATTTAAATAAATAAAATAGCAATTATTTACAATTTTATTTTATATTTGAAAATAATTTTTGGATTTGAGATATCAAAACATCAAAATAAAACAAAAAATAGATTTTTTATTAAAATTTTTCGCGATTTATTCCTATGTATAAATTACTTTATGAAATATAGTTACATAATAAATGACCCCGTTATATAAATTAAAGAGAAACGCTCCTGACTTCTAGAATCATTTTCATTTTTGATGTCGCTTCAGAGCTACTTGTGTGTGAATAAAGATTTAATATCGCAATTATTCGGACCTTTTTAATTTACCGTCCCACATTTTTCGCTATTTTCGTGGCCACATCAATAGCCGCGCCTCTATTTTGCGTTAATTTTAAGTAATGTATTCGAAAACAAATGTTAGCTTAACATGAACAAAGGTCTGTTTGAAGAGCACGTTTTGTAGGCGAACTATCTACTCTCTGTGGGTGTAATTAGTTTTATGTATGCCTTGTATTTGTTTGTTAGTTAAATAAAAGCCATAGTGTATAAAGTTTCGTTATTAATGATATTTGTAACAATTTTGTCGAGAAACAACATTTATGTTTTTATTGATTATATTTGAGCGGTATAATTTCAAAGTGTACAATCTCCATGTCTACTAAATTTTCAGTAATCGAAAAAAGCGAATGACCTGCTCATAGGAACAATTAAAATAATTTTTCTTTTTTAATAAATTGATAATAACATGACAACTACGAGTTAATTTACACATTTTTTCCTTAAATTTTTCAAAAATAAATAAATTAATAAATAAAAATAATAAAATAATTTTCAATAATAAATAATTCTGGATAACATAGCACATGAAGTTTGCCCACAATAGAAATAACTAACGAACATTATTAATTAAGCTTCAAACTTCACAAAGGAGATAAAATAATGAAGTGAGATGACAAAAAATTAAAAAGTAACACTAAAAGTAATTATTTAAAAGTAGTTAATTAAATTGAACTACAAATTGCTGTACACATGCCAACACAAAGTAAATAGCAGAGAAGATCAAGTATCAGAAATATTAACAAAGAGAATGGGCATTGTCAACCAAGGATCAGAACTACTACCGGAAATCACAATGGACGAAATAAAACTAGCCCTAAGAAAAGCTAAGAATAACAAATCTCCACGCGAATATTGCGTAGTTACTGATGTAATTAAAATCGGAGGCACTTGCCTACTTAATGAAATAAAAAACCTTTTTAACATGTGCCTTTTGGACCGTAATATACTCGACAAATGGCACAATGCTGAGGTAATTCTATTGTACAACAAAGGAGATCCCCATGAATTAAAAACTACAGACTTATAAGTCTTCTTAGTCACCTATACAAACTTTTTACAAGAATAGTAACGAATCGCCTTGAGAAAAAACTTGATTTCTACCAGCCGAGCCTACCAGAGAAAGCGGGATTTCGTACCGGATTTGGAACAAATGATCACCTACAAAGCATTAAAACGGTAATAGAAAAGACTATCGAATACAATCAACCACCCGTTCTAGCTTTTGTAGAATTCCATAAAGCCTTTGGCCAAAGGTCATTTATTTTCGTTGTACTTTATTTATTGTCATCAGTAATCTGTGCGAAAAAACTTGGTGGCTCGGTAACTAAAACAAGAAAATGTGTCTTGGGAGCAAAGCTGATTAAAAATTTTAGAATGTGGTATATATTTTTATGCGGTATTTGGTACAATCATATCTCTTAGAATATCTTTTGACTTAAGTTGTTCTTTTCGATTAAGCAGAATATACCCACTATTTTCTATGAATCTAAAATTTCGTATCTATAGGAGATATTAAAAAAGTGTTCTTAACACGTTGCGTATGGCTGTACAAATAAAAATAGTTTTTTTTTATGTATCTAGATTTATTTTTATCTAATTAATATGCCACAGTAATTTTTCTTGTTTGATTTTCGATATATCATAAGTTTTTTTAGAATATACTTGGCACAACGTTTGTTTCACGACGGCCAAGGATTAATTTGTTTATTCCAGCCGGCGTGGTTTGTTACGCGTACCACACGCAATATTTCGCGCCAAATGCATATTCATGGTTCTTGGAACAGTAGTGGGGTGGTAGAGGACGCCTAAAATTTAGGCAATATATAAAGAACAAACGGCACAAGTTTGGCCTAAAACTGTACAAATTATGTACTATAGGTGGGTACACATACAATTTCAAAGTGTATTCTGGTAATGGTAAGACTGATTATTGTAGTGCTTCCGCAGGAGTTGTGTTGCATTTGATGGATAATCTACTTGACTGTGGGCATACTTTATACACCGACAACTATTACACAAGTATGAGTTTTGCATCGAAGTTATTAGAAAGAAATACACACCTAGTTGGCACTGTAAGAAGCTAACTCAATTCTCCCAAAGTGGTTAATACTAAATTTAAAAAAAACGAAATTGTTGCTGAAAAAAGTTCTACTGGTATAGTGGAAAGACAAACGTGACGTGATGATGATTACGACAAAACATCAAGCAGACACCACTAAAATAAAGAACAGATGCGGTGAAATAGAGAAACCAACTGCTGTCGTTAGTTACAACAGGTGCAAGAGCTACATTGATTTATCAGATCAACTCAAGTATTACTCTCATTGACTTAGACGAGGTAATAAGTGGTACTGAAAATTAGCAGTTGAACTGATTTTTGAATGTGCATTAGTAAATTCCTTTCTAATATATAAGGAGGTAACACCGAAAACAATTCAAATAACGGAATACAGAGAGCTGTTAGCTGCAAGGTTATTGTTCGATAAATATCGTGTGGACCACATGAAGAACGAAAAAGCAGATGATGTAGAACAACTAGAACACGTTTTGGTACACCATAAACGAAACCGTTGTGTTGTGTGTTATAAGGCCTTAAAAGAATTTAATGACAGGAACACTACAGTGAATACTTGTTCCCGATCAGTCTGGCAATGCAATGGGTGTAAAAAGAATTATTGTATTCCTTGTTTTTTTCAGGAACATAAGATGAACAAGAAATAATGTTTTTTTCGTATTTTTACGTTTTGTTATAATTTACTAATATTTCGATGTTTCATATGCTTATTACAGCTTTGCACTAAAACAGAATGTTTAATATTTACATTTTTTTATTCACCTTACTAAAAATAGGTTCATCAAATCAAAACAAACGTCCGGCGCCTCTCACTAGGACGGCTCTTTTTGTATTCCTGCTTAAATAGCACAGTTGCATGAATCGTTTTGTAATACACGCCGTCTAAGTGAAAGTATACCATGTGGTACACCATTTGTGCTACTCCGTCCAATGGTCAAATCGAGTGTGAGACACGTATTGTCTCGTCGTGTCACGTCGTACGCAACGTGTTAAACCACATAATGTGCCAGCATATTTAATTATTTTTGTATTTATCACATCTATTCCTTTAATTTCCTTCTTTTCGATATGGTTAATTGTGGTTTGTAGTGTATTCATTATTATTTCATGAACCCATTCGATTTTAACAAAAAAAATATATATATAATTAGTAATATAAATATTTAACAAGGTCAAGCACATAGCGCAGTTTTACCTTGAAGTTCTTTAATAAATAATTACATTGTTGGAAGTTTTGTAGAAGTAGAGAAAAAACAAAGATTATTTAAAACCTATTAGAATATTTTTTATTTTATATATAAAATATTAATTGGTATTGATAATTAGAGTTCTGGCTTTTATGTGCTAAAAAAATTATCAATCAAATCATAATCAAATTATAATATAGTAGGGACATTATGCATATAAATCAGGATTCTTCATGGTCACAATTTCATACAGAGGATACACTACGTTCTGGAAAACCTAAAGGTAACGATGGGTGAGTTTTTCGATATATACGGACCTGTCGACAGTACTTCTTACAAAGAAATCATACGGGCGATTCGTCTAAAGGGAATAGAGAAAACAAGCTGAAGATGGGTAAACTAGGATAGCTAATTGGACTAATTGATAGCTAGACCCAGTCACGATAATCATACCCTGGGATATGCAGATAACCTGGTCATCTTAGTCTGCGGCACATTTAATTTCACAGTCAAAAATAGAATTCAACAGGTTCTGAGTGTAGTTACAGAATGGACTTCATATGTATGGCTTACATAAACCCCACTAGTAGTGAAAATTTAAAGATTTCTATTCTACTAACAGAATATATTCCGTATTCCAGGCAGAAATTAAGTGGTCATAGAACCTTATAGAAGCCATAAGATAAAAACTAGGCTGGTATGGAAATGTCGAAAAAACCTTAACAAACTGACTGAATATAACAGTATCTCACTGATGCATGTTTTAGATTACAGAAAGAAAAACAAGGCAATAAAAGAGCTAACGAATTTGTCAGAATTAACGAGATAACATAACTAAAATGAACTGTCATTTGTTGTCAAAAATACGTAAATCATATTTGAATCCTCCAATTCCTACAGAGAATCCTCGACAAAATCCCTACGTAGTTATCCCGTTCCTGCTGGATAAACGCAAAATTATTTTACGTTACAAGCTTCAATCAGGTTTAATTATAAGTGCTAGAAAGTGTGAGGCCAAAATTTAAAATTTATTATGAAATAATCATTATACAATAAATTAAATTAAGTATAATATACGAAATTATATTGCAGTAAACAGTTCAGTTGTTGCAAGTTGGCAGATGATGGATTAAATGTTTCCTTTACGATGACGAATTGGTTAGTCCACGTTCGTTTGCTAACTAAAATGTTATGCAACTTGGTACGAATGTTTTCCAAGAAATATAAGACGCCAACTTGGTGGCTGTTTTCTGCTTCACTTCTTTTTCTTTCTAGTATCGTTTCATCGTATTATCGAACGTTGGTGATAACATTAGCTATATGTTTAACTTTTGTTAAAATCAAACATCGCGTCGCTTAAGATGCAAAAGCTCGTAACCCACACTTTTATCGATATGGCGATTTATTAGCCATTGAGTTTATTGCTTACGTATCTATGCACCTGCAAAATATGGTAAGCCACAATTGCGTCGTTTCAGTGAATTTTATCGAAAACAAAAAACTCGCATCCCACATATTTTACTGCAACACCTCGTAAACCACGTACCCATCTAGTCTATGTGGGATATGAAGTATTGCAGTTTTAAGCAAAACCGGATAACCCCCATACACATGGTGCGCATTTGGCTTACAAGCTTTTGAATCGCATACTTGTATTACTTAACCCAAATGTTTCTAACCTTAAAATTATTTCTTAAGCAGTACTGATAAGCAAACTTTGTGCAAATTAAAATGAATATGGACAATATTAAGGTTTCTAAATGTGTTAAATTCTTAATGCAAGAATGTTTAAAAACAACAGGTGAGCTTACATAATATTGATTACTATTATAATATCACATATCCAAGACGTTTATTATCAATTATGTTTTTGTTAAAGACTTTTAACTATTTAAAACGATTTAGTCATGCATCATGTTTAGTTTTACATTGTGCCCATATCCATACATTGAACGTGGTCTTTGGTTTTTACCTATTCTATTGTTTTAAATTCACGATGATATGCATTTCTCTACAAATACATATATTCAAACGATTTTAAGCAGCGTGTTTGTTTCAGATGAAACGGCTGCTTCTAATGTAAATGTTAAGCAAAAGGGAAACTGTTCCGCCTGCCAACCAAGCTATAATATTATTAGCTTGTAGCTAATAATAATAAGCCATAAAGCACAGTAAAAACAGTAAAAATCGAAGACCTCGGTCACATCATGAAGAACAGCGAAAGATATAGATTGCTGCAGTTAATTATACAAGGAAAAGTAAAAGGAAAAGTAAAAGGAAAACGATGACCAGGAAGGCGAAGGATTTCCTGACTGAACAATCTACGTATGTAGTTCAACACAACAACCACAAATCTTTTCAAAGCAGCAGTGAAAAAATACATAGATTGCTATAATAGTCGCCAACACCCGAAACAAATAGTCACTAGCAGAAAAAGAAGGTTTACCAGTTGTTGCGATAGAATTATCCACTAAGGGGAAACCTTTTGACTTAACTACTATAGGTTTATTTTGTTGTCGCTATTATTATGCATTTTGTATGGTGGTATACTTATAAATATTTTTCGTAAAGGTGTACTTTATATTAGGCAGTTTTTCTTGTCCTGTGGACACATAACTTAGTCCCTTTAGAATCTTGTAATGAAGGTGTTAAACAATTTCCAGCTATAACCCTTAGCTTACTTGTCTGTGTGGGTTGGTTTGCGGTATACAATGTGTTTTAGAGATCTGACCTTACGTTACGTGATCACGAGCTAAAGCTAAAGCGAGTATAAATGGGGAATTCACAGAACCCATTAAAGTCTACAGTAGAATCGAACAAAGTGGTTCACTAAGCCCATCATTATTTAACATGAATATGGATGAGGTAATAACGGAAATGCATCTATATTATAGAGAAATGGTATCATGTGGGAAATGCGGAGGTGAAAATTCTACGTTATGCAGGTGATGCTGTTTGGATAGTGGAAAATGAAGATGATCTTCAAAGGCTGTTGCATCGTTTTAACACAAAGGGAAAATGTCTAAATAAGACAATAGAAACTAAAAAACCAAATGCATGACCACCTGTAAAGAACCTATACGATGTGGTTCGGGACGTAGTCCTAGCTAAACGTCTTCCAAGCTCGAAGTGTCGTATTATTAAAATACAACTTGGTTTTCATGAGATTTATAGTTTGATTGTAGTCGCTTCGATAGCGCTAGTAGTAAGTTGGAATATCTGTTTGAGTTAATTCACAACTATAACTATTAATCTTAAACTAAAACGCATAAAATTTGCAGTTTTTTAAATGTGGGATATGGAGTCTGTATTGGAAAAAAGCGCGAGAGTGTCTTGAGTCTTGAAAAATGTTAGGTCTTTTGTTAACGTATAAAGTTTTAAGCATTTTAAATCTAAAGGGAGGCTTTATGTAACGTTAAGTTATTTTGTAAACAGTTTTGTAAAATAAAAAGAAACAAAGTAATTTCATGTTAGAGATATTACAGCATTCTCCCCTTGCGAAAAAAAAACGATGAACACAACAAAAAAAAACGAGATGAGGAAAATACAGAAAATAAAAACAATTCTTACTTTAAGAGGGTAAGATATTAAAATAACTAAACAATAGGAGGTAAAGGACAAATTTTTCCGAGGTTTGTAGTTTTACAAGTCTTACCTTACCATCACGAACAGGGATAACTTCTATTATCCGAGCACGGTACCATTTTATGGGAGACAGGTTATCATCCTTAAATTTAAATAAATCAGTAATCTTTAAGTTTTTGTTAGGTGACATCCATTTTGGCCTATTTTGGAGTCTATGGAGGTACTCAATCGACCACCGTTTCCAAAAGTGTTGCTGAATGAAGAAAAGACGTGGCCAGGAAGAAAGTCGACTTAGGGTAAGCTGTTTCTACTACTTCCAATTAGGACGTGTCCGGGAGTTAAACACTAAAGATCATAGGGATCACTAGATAAGGGGCATAAATGCCTTGAATTCAAAATAGCTTATATTTGTACTAATACAGTAGCCAGCTCTTCAAAGGTAAATCTAGTACTATTCATAAGTCGAAAGATATGATATTTTGTCGGTTTCACTGCAGCTTCGTATAGTGCACTCCAATGGAGACTATAGGGGGAATAAATGAACATTTTATTTTTGTTTTAAAATCAAAATTCTCAATCGGAGTAAAATGGTCTGTATTTTGAAATAAATCATACAATTCTTTTAATTGGATGCAAGCACCAAGCAAATTTGTAGCATTGTCACTAAAAATATTTAAAGGATTTCTCTTCTTGGAATAAATCGATTAAGGTTAAGTAAAAATTCTTCTGATGATAAAAAAGAAACTAATTCTATATGAACAGCCTTTGGTAGCCATACAGACAAAGTAAGGTAGGTTTGTTTGGTAATTCTGACTTAATTATAACGGAGTAGTTATAACAGGAAATTTATTTTAATTATTCTGATTTTTACATTTAAATTTAATTATTTAATGACTGTAAAAAGTATGCCAATATTATACATATTAACTTACAGTTTCCATTTAAGAGAATTTCATTAACATCTGTTTACTTTAAAAAACTGGTTAACTTTACTTGTAGTAATAAGAAATAGAAGAAGAACTGTCACACTTTAATCTACATTAGCTTGTCAAATTTACCTCTTAAAATCTAATAGACAACAAAAAAACTCATTTTCTCCAATTCAAAGACGTAGTGCTATTAAGTCCCCCATTTTAAATTTAATGCCTGTTTTGTCCTTTTAAGTAAGTTCTGTTTGTCCCTAAGTGTCCTTAATTGTTTTAGTTTTAATAATTATAGCATATTTGACATTACAATCATCTGCCAAACAACAGTAATCTAATTAAACTTTATCAAAGAAACTTGATAATTACAAGTTAAAGGAGTTGCACACCCACACAATTGTACATCTAATTTTATTCATTGTCATGCAACTACTACCTTAATAAAAAAAATTCAATAAATTAATACACATTTCAAAAATATATCTCTTGAATAAATATAAATAACTTTTATTGATTTAAATAATACACATCACTTTTATTTAACAAACAATCACATTACACCTTTTTTCTACTTCATATCATAAAATCTATCTCCTCAAGAAACTTTCATGTTGATTGTCAAACAGTTACAATAGTAAAAACTGAAGATCCCCATCATCAGCAATTACAGGATAGTTTGAACTATGCTCTCCCAACCATTAATAAATGGTGTACCAGCATGTAAGTAATGTTTTGTTTATTTACTAATTTATTACAATTCAATAGACTATTTTATACCAATTTGTGGAACTTACTTTGTCTGCTTAACCAGTTTATTCATATTGAAAATCCACAGACATGTAATATTGACATGATTACTGGAGTTTATATTATTTTATCTTTATGTTTATCTTTATAAGACAGCACCCTAATATGGGTTTTATTATTTTGGTATTTAATTAACTTTGTATCGACAGACCTGAAGATGCTTTGCAAATTGTAGAAAGCGAAACCGGTCGTCTAGGTAATTAAATTAAACTGATTGTGGGTAAGTGTTATTTATTTCTTTTTTACCTATTTGAAATGGACTCATACAAGCAACCCATGTCATCCATATACGTATGATTTAATATTATGTTTTTCGCCATAAGGTAGTTTTTACTACCTCTAATAACAATTTCATTGAAAAGCCGATTAGCTTCATAGGGAGCTCAATTAGTGCCATAGGTAACAGTCAAAAGCTCTATGCAACTAAGAGGTTTGTCGGGAGAGTCTTGCTAGAGAATATTTTGCAAAAATGTTTGTGCAGGGATTATCATAATCTGCCTATGCATTTGTTGTATATCTGCAGTAAGCACATACTTGTACTGCCAATATCTAACCTGAATAGCAAACAGTTCAGCCTGTACAGTGTAGCGTTTAAGGGTTAGGTCATTGTGGAAGTAACCAGTACTAGTTTTACTAGAAGCATTAAAAACTACTTTTAGTTTTGTTGAAGCACTATTGCCTTTAACACACAATTGTGTGGTAGAAAATATTTGGGCGTTTGTTTCTAAAGAGAAAGGTATGTATTGAGCATGTCTCAGTTGCACATATTCATCTATGAATTCTTTTCACTTCCAACACGATGTAAGTTGGAAGATAATGGAAACAATAAGTTAATTTACAATACAGCGTTATGCTTTATTATAACGAACACTGCAGAAACAAGGCCTGGCATGACAGGAAAATGAGTAAAGACATTCGAGGACAGTGTTAAATGGTTTCAGTTAACACATGGGTGCAATAAAGAAGAATATAATAAAATAATAATATTAATAGAATGGCGCAAACAGAATAGTAAGAACATCTCTAGACAATTCGCCAATAGGTTGAAGAAGCATTAGACGATCTAAAAAACGATAGAAGGATTGTATAGAAGATACCAAAGTTTGAACAGTCATTTTGCCTATTAAAAAAAAAAAAAGAATAATAAAGGGAAGATTAAGAAGTTATAGTCGCTGTAATATCTTCTACGTATATGACATAGTTTTGATTTAAACTTGGTATTTTAGCTTCGTTTTTAAAACAGTTTAAGTACAGGTTTGCCACAGTCATTTTTCCACTTTGTCAAGTACACAAAATCAATAATAACCCCAATGAATATTATAGGTAATTTGCTCCTTGAATATATACTACTTAGGAATTTCAAGCTTACATTTGTTTTCGAATATATTTATTTATTATCGATTTTAAAATACCGGGAAAAACTAAAAACTAAATATCTACAATAAATAATGTATACAAAGGATAATACACAGATTAAACTTCTATAAAAAATAGATAAAACATTCGAATTATGTAAGCACTAGGTAAACTAGTAGTGTGTAACTAATGCCTTTGGTGGGATATATTAGACTCGAAACTTACCTGGAACCAGCAGTTACAAAAAGTAATTAGCAGTGCAGTTACAACATTTATGAGGGTCAGGCGCATGTACAGGAAGGCATATGGATTAAAACCGGACATAATGCACTGGCTATACACCATAGTGATCAAACTCTCAATAACTTGCAGCGACAATGTGGTGGACTAAGACAGACTTACGTGTATGGGGATAAGTGGTACCATGCATTCTACTTTAACAGCAGCTATGTGGGCTCTACTAGGTCTGCCTCTCTTGCATTTGATAATACAAGAAGAAGCAATTTTGGGAGCCTTCAGAATAAAACAATCACTAAAACTTTGCAATAAAGGGACAGAGCAGATTGAAACTACCTCGTTATTAATTTGTGTTGGTTTCGTTCTTATGTCCATGAAAAGGTCTTTAATATATTTAGTCCATACTTGTTTTATTTCCATTGGGTAACTAATAGGTTTATTGTTTTTGTCAATTAATCGGTTAGGTATATCTGTTCGTATTTTTCAGATAATTTTCTTACTTTTTTGTGTAAATTATATTGATTATGCTTTTTCTACAAGTCTTCCACTTCATTGCATGTTTCTATCATGCACTTTTCCTTACCCTGTTTTGTTTTGTTCCTTATTAATTTATGTTTTTCTCTGTATTTATTTGGGTTTTTCTTTCTAAATTTTGTTTCTTTGTTCCGTGATTTTCAGTATTTCTTGAGTCATCCAAGATATTCTGCTTTCTGTTTTCTTTTGTAAATTTCTTTCTGTGTTTTTATAACAGAATCTTTGATTTTCCTCCACATGATTTTCACATTCTCAGTGTCAGATAATAACTTATTTATTTTTTAATTGATACAAGTTAAAACCTTAGCCGGCTTTTATTTACCTTAAAACTTTTGGATTTTATTATCTTTTTACCCTCAGTTTCATTTTTAAGACAAGTTGGGTATGGTCTGAGGAGACATCTGCTCTAGGAAAAGTCTTAACGCTTACAATGGAATTTCTAAATCTTAGAGTAGTTACAATAAAGTCAATCTGATTTCTAATGCAATTTTGTTCATTATCCTAAGGTGACCTCCAGGTATACAGTCTACAACGTGGTGACTGAAACCATGTGTTTATAATAGCCAGGTTTTCGTTTTGAGAAAATTGAGCCAATCTGTCACCTCTAGCATTCCTTATTTCTAAACCATAATCACCTATTATATTGTGACCTCGGCCTTTTTCTACCGTTGCATTTAAATCACCTATTACTATAGTAATTTCTTCCTTTTTTGTGTATAGTAGAAGTTGTTTAAGTTATTCATAAAAATGTTCTATTTCAGCTTCCGATTTATCTGCAGCAGTAGCATACACTTGTTCTACATTAATGATCACTGGCTTACCCTGTATTTGTAGTAATAGCATTATATCCGTAAAGGGAACAAAATTTACAACTGCTTAGATTCTCCTAAAAATAATTATTCCAAACATATAGACAATCTGGGGTGTTATTTCCGAAGTAGTATATCGTTTCATCTATGACCAATGTTTTACCGGTGCCAGGTCAGCGAATTTGGGCCATTTCCTCAATCGTGTTGTGCATCTTTCCTTGTTCGAACAAACTCCTCACATTCCATGTCCCGAAATTTAAAAAGGATTTGTTCACTATATAGTTAGTTGCCACATTTTGGTGGCTCCTCTTCGCGGAAATTCTTAGCACCCCTTGACCATTAAAGATATGCCCCGGACTAGGGGCCATGTAATTGACCGTACTTTGCATGGTTATTGTTATAGGGAAATCTGATGATCTTTAATGCAGTGGTTTCCCATTGCCTCCTACATCCTTACGCCGTTGACCACTAATAGGTTCATCCGCCTTTGGAGCCAATTTCTCAACCCCAGGACAAAAAAGTGCCCTACTACTTACTATCTCATCCGCTTGAAGCAATTGGTCAGTTAGTGAAGGATTCCTTGTACTGATAATCACTCGGTGAATGAGAATGTAGGAGAAAGAAATATAGTGAGTGTAGGAGAAATATAGAAATATAGTCTGCATTCGGAAGCCTCATAGCCGTTCGGGGTCAGAAGAGACAAGAGTTAGCCAAGAGAAGCTGATAGAAAAGATTAAAGACATTTTACTCAAGACAAGTTGCGTATCATAATGCACCAGGTGCGTTTCATAAGCGTATGAGTATTAATAAACTTTGTGTTTCCGCTTATACCTCGGGGTGTTGACTACAGACTGTATGGCTCGTCCAGCATACCACAGCATGGAGGGTAGTGTGCACGTCATTTTTTTTTAACGTAGACACCCACTTCCATGACCTGACCATAGTCTCTCGAACTGTTTTCTTGTAGCATAAGAGATAATATTACAAGTGATTGCAATGAAAATTATATTTTTAACTATTGTTTGACGTTTCAATTTCTACTCCGGAAATCATTTTCACAAAAAAACATTTAAGAAAAGTTGTGCGAAAAATGTATAACCAAAAGGTTGATAGCGGATGATTCTTTTTTTAAACTGACAGTTGACTTACTCGATCTTGTAGGCCACAGCCATACTTTTAGTTAAAAAAATCTGAGTGTGGTGTTTTTACCATAGGTATATCAAATTCTAACTACGCTGTGTATTGCTGTATTATTTGTTTGTTAATTATGCGTTTGTGCCTTGTCTATGTAATTATTATATGTTTTTGTATTGTGTGTTACATTTATTAGGTATAATTGTAAATTAATGTTTTTGACCTTCTATTAATCTACTCTTGTTGGTAAATTATTGTTGACTTATTCTTTTAGTATTGGCAACCAAAACCTGGTACATTCTTCAGATAGGTTTGCTACATATTTTTCTGCATTCATCTGAACTGGATAGTAGTACAGGGATTCCTCAAGGTAGTGTGTATTAGGCCCCCTTTCATTTATTATGTACATTAACGATATCAATATTTTTGTAATTTGTGAATTTATTAATCTTTTTGCCGATGATACTCTAATCTGTTGTAGTAATGAAAATGTTGATTTAGCTATTCAAATAATGAACACTATTTAAGATATGGTTAATATATATTTAAAAATGAATAAACTGAAGTTGAATGTGAAAAAAACAAAGGCAATCATTTTCACTACCAAACATAAATATAGCTTGCTTGATTCTGAAATCATTAATTTAAATATTAATAATGAAAAAATTGAAATTGGCACAACAGTTAAATATTTGGGATTCCAGCTTGACAATATTCTGAATTTTGAGAGTCACTTCGGGTACGTTCATAAAAAAATATCAAGAAAACTTTACTTTCTGAGTAGAATATCTCAAAATTTTTCTAACAATAAAACACTGAAAACTTTGTTTTCAAACTTCCACAAAATTTATTTTAACTATTATCACTACAGCTGTTTCGGCTGATAGCCTTTCTCAAAATAGAATATAATAACAAAACAATAGAATTCTTAAATAATCAAAATATTGAAACTTTACACAAAGATCCGACAGAAAAATATCAAAAACAAATTAAGCTAGCGTTAGAAAATTCAAAAGCAATACTAAATCCAATAGAACAGAAATACCTCAATATCATGAACCCACAGCCTCCTAAATTATACTCTTTCATTAAACTACACAAACCGGATCACCCAATAAGACCTGTAGTTTCTTTTTATACAGCTCCGTCATATAAACTTTCCAAAAAACTGTTAGACATTATTTTAGAACACACTAAATTTTCACCTAAATTCACCATAAAAAATACAATAGAACTAGTTAATAAAATACAACATTTTCAATTACCTAACAACTCCAGATTAATTTCATTTGACGTAAAAAATCTTTTTCCTAGTATCCCTCCTACAGAAACTTTTATTCTAGTAAAAAACCTTTTAGACCAAAATAGTACAAATCCAGTAATTACATCTGAAATATTACATCTTCTTAAAGTTTGCATAAACCAGGACTACTTTGAATTTAATAATAAAATATATACAAATAACAGTGCAGGACTTATAATGGGTAATCCTCTAAGCCCATTGCTATCAGATATTTTTATGGATCATCTAGAGACAAAGATTTCAAAACATCCCGTATTAAAACAGTTTTTATATTGGTGGAGATACGTAGACGACGTACTGGTATGTTTCACAGGAACTAACAGGCAACTCGACCAATTTTCATCGTATATTAATTCACTTCATAGTCATATTGAATTTACAATAGAAACAGAACAAAATCAATGCATAAATTTTTTAGATTTAAAAATTAGCAGACTTCAAAACAAACATGACTTCTCTATATTTCACAAACCTACGCATACTGACACGACTATACACAATTCATCATCCCATCCAACACAACATAAACTGGCAGCTTATCATAGTATGTTACATAGATTAACAGAAATTCCGATGTCAAAAGACAACTTTGAGACAGAATTAAATATAATTAAGCAAATAGCAGTAAACAACGGATACAACGAACAAACAATTAATAAAATGTTAAATCAAAAACTACACAAGAAAGCCCTGAAAATAGTATTTCCACCACCAGAGAAAAAACCCAGTACCTTCTGCTCGATTACATATACAGGCAAAATAACAACAAAAATTGCCAAACATATAAAAAAGAAAGGAATAACACCAGCTTTCCGAACAAATAACAACCTAGGTAAATATATTAAAAATAACAAGAGCCAAAACAAAAAACACTTAAATAGTGGTGTGTATAAAATTCAATGTGGCGACTGCCCAAAAACTTACATCGGTCAAACTGGTAGAAACTTTGAGAAACGAATAGCAGAACATAAAAGGGCTTTCAAGAATAGAAAAACAGATTCGACATACGCACTTCACCTTCTAGATCATAATCATTCTTTTAATGACAAATTTAAAATTCTTCACGTTCAAAATAAAGGCCTTAAGCTATCTTTGTTAGAATCTATGGAAATCAATAAATTAAAAAACACAGATATAATTCTGAATGACCAACTTGAGACAAACAGTTCTCCCCTCCTCAACCTATTTCATTAGAGACTATAAATTGTAAACGCATGCCAAAAATAGATCACTTGAGAAAGGCTATCAGCCGAAACAGCTGTAGTGATAATAGTTAAAATAAATTTTGTGGAAGTTTGAAAACAAAGTTTTCAGTGTTTTATTGTTACATAAAATGAATTTCCATCAAGTAACGGTCGAATCCATCAATTATTCAAAATTTATCAATGGAAACAAAAATAACAGTATATAACACAATTATTCAACCTCATTTTGACTATTTCTCATCAATTTTATATTTATTTAACCTTAACAAACTTAACATGCTACAAAAATTACAAAACCGTGAAAAGAGAATAATTCTTAAAACAAATCGCCGCCGTACCCCAATTGGGACGATGTTAAATACTATAAATTGGTTCTCTGTTGAAAATAGACTGTTTTATTTCACCATTATTTTGGTCTTCAAAATAGTAAATGGCTTAACACCTGAATATTTTCAAGAATTCATTTCTTTCAACAAAAGTATTCATTCCCATAAGACCCGAGGTTTAGATGACATATATGTACCTAGAACTATTGTATAAAAGTACGATAAATTCGCTCTTTTTTAAAAGCTTCGTTAAATTTAATCAGTTACCAACATATGTAAAAAAAAATGTACTAGTCTCAATAATTTAAAATTGTTACTTTAACAATATATCAAAAATTTATAGTGTACTTTCTTTATATTGTATGTATATTAGGGTATCAAGTCTTTGTTTTTTACGTATGTTTTATGCTTATTTATCCTAAAACTTAGTGGCCTTACAGTTCCTTCTAAATAGAAATTGTTGCATTCACAGGGTATTTTATATATGCAGTTTTTATCCTTCAGATTTGAACAGGATAGATCTCAATATATTGGTTGTTTTGAATATAGTTGTGATATTGTATTTATATTTTTATGTAAACAAAACATTTCACAACATTGAAAAAAAGAAACAACAAAACACCACAATAATTCTAGTAACACTTACAAGAAGGGATTTAAAAATGACGAAAATGCCATATGTAAATGGCTTATCAGAGAAATTAGAAGGGATAAAAATATATCTATCACAATTACATTTAAAACAACCATTACATTGAAATATATTCTGCCTAAAACCAAACTCAACAACACACAAAAAAGAGCAAAAACTTCATCTACAAAAAGCCTTATAAATGCAAAAATTTCTATGTGGGAGAAACCGCAAGACCACTAAGTTTCAGGATAAATGAGCAAAAAACATATGTCAAAAACAAAGACTTCAACAAATTACAGATATGCAAATATGCCAGTAATAACATATTATTTAAAGTGTAAAGCATGAAACTAACTTGAACATAAAATAATGTTAAAGTTAGTTTCATATTAGTTATTTGCATTAGTTATTAGTAAAATTGGGATTCTTAGGAAAATGCTTTAAATATACGCATAATTTGTTAAATTATTAGCTTAAATAAGTTGAATATATGCATTGTTTTTAACATATATATATTTTTATGCTCTCCATATTTGACGCAATTTTGCTTACTGAAATCAAGGTTAATATATTTATTACACATATATGATATAACAAATAGAATGGCACTCGTAATAATATGTGCTTTATAGTATAGTTTTATTAATCAATAATCAAATCATCATTAACTTTTATAATTAAATCTTTTTCATTTCATGTTTTACCGATTAAAATTAAATATTGTTCTAAGCCTGTAACAGTAAAATTGTGTCTTTGAACTCTTTTAATATTTTTAAATGTCAAAAATGTTCTTTCGGCCTCAACAGAAGTGATGGATGCCTATTTACACGATACCAGATGTTTGGAAGCTAATTGGCCTAATTGTAAACAGTAATTTTAATCATCAACCGTCCTACTTAATGACAATATTTTTGATATTTCTTTTACCATTTGAAAACTTTTATTTTTTGTTACACTATAAAATTAATCTTATATAACTTTACCTTATTTTGCTAGTAACACATTATTGCACGTTCATATAACAAATATATAACAAGAGTAGAACATTATTTTAAATGTTGTTGCTGTTGTACATTAAATTAAAATAAATAATAAGGGAACAAGCCTACTACCACTTTAACCCAGTAACTAATACCGACTATCAGAGATGGAAACAATAAGATAACTTATATTAGATAAGAGACAAGAAACACTAATGTTATATACACGAAACCAAACTTTTTAAAATATATTAAAAATATTTAAAAATATTTATTTCTTTTAAAAAAACTTGTTATTGTTGCGAAGAATAAAGGTTTTTTTTGAAAATAAACAAACCAATCAGATCAGATACCACTGCCCGTCACGGTACACATTATTTTGTTTTATTTGTAAATTGAACGAAAATAAATAAACTAACTTTTGTTTTAAGGACAATATGCCTTATGTGAGATTAACGGATGTGCAAAGGGGAAAGATTATTGTTATTGTGAAACAATGAATGTCTCAGAGGGACATAACTACAGCGGTAAGCGTAACACAGGGCTTTTATCAAAACCCTATGCTAGGTATCAAGAGTTAGGAATGGTTAAGAATAGACCAAGATAAAGTTGCGAAAAAGTAAGAACGGCTTTCCAGAATCGTTTTATTATTCAAGTATATAGAAGAGACCCAACAAGTTCTCACCGGCAAATTCAAAAGCAGCTTTTGGAAGGTACAGGTGTAAGTGTTTCAATTGATACGATAAGAAGAAGACTTCATGCTCAAGAACTACACATCAGTAGACAGTTACAGATTCCCGAGTTACCCAGGCAGTATAAGATTTATTGCCTAAATTGGTGTATGCAATACCAAAAGGAACATTGGAAATGGGCAAATTGTGCTATTTTCAGACGAAATCAGGATTTGTGTAAAATCATATGACCGATAAATTCGTGTACTTATAGGGCGAGGAAGACAAATAAGAACACAAACAGCCAGATCTGTTTACAGACCTACAGGAGAAAGTGTTATGTTTTAAGAAAGTGATATGGTCGCTAAAAAAACTTCTTTAATTTCCATTCAACCATATTTAATAGCTAAAAGATATATTGGTTTAATTCTAAAGGAAAAAATGCAGTAAAAAATATATTTTATATAGTTTTTATACATGATAATGAACCTCCACCTACCAGCAGAGTCACTATAGACTTCCTTGAATCAGAAGATATCGCTATTCTTTAGTAACCTGATTGTTTACCGGACCTTAACCCCATAGAGCATTTGTGCGATACGCTTAAGAAAAGAATTAGACCTCATCAGGATAGTCCACAAAAGCTAGTACAAGTTGCTCTTAAAGAAAGGAAACAACTTACCACAATAAATCGTTTACAATTTGTTTACAGCATTCCCACGCGAATTAAAGCTTGCACAAGGCCTAGGGTTGGTAACACTGACTACTAAAAAACACATAAATAAATAAAAACAATCTAATCATTATTCCTGCTAGGGTAAATCGCCCAGTTAGCCGGCCACTACCAGTTCTCGGTCATTTTCAGACAATATAGTGAATAAATTAGAAGTTTTGAGTGGAACCGCGATTTCTGAGATATACCTCACTTCAGACTCCCTTTACCCCCCACTTCGCACTAAACGCCATTTTTGCAAGCTTGCGTATGTAAAACAAACGTCATTTAAAAGTTGGCTATGGACGAAGATGTATACATGTGGTCGTTATTTAAAAATTTGTTAGTGTGCACCCCATGCGGAAATAGTAATTATTTTGTAAAATACTGATTCTAAAGGTAAGTTTTTATTATTTTTAGATAAGTAATATGTTCAGCTATTGTTATATTTAGAGCCAAACTGATAAATCATGAATTTTAAATGTTTTGTTTGGTGGCCGGTAAACTGGCTTAATTAAAACTGTCAAACCATTTCTCGACCGAGGTGGCCGAGAGCCGGTCTTAAAAGCAAAATATTGTTTGTCTTCGTTTGTGTCACGACTTGATAATAAGTCGTAACCATTTTACCGGCGTATGTAAGACAGTTAGTACTACAAAATAGCCAGTTTTCGGCCGGGCTATCTAAAAAAACGCGGCAAATAAAAAAGTTTAAACTAGCGACCGAGAAAAGGAAAATTGGCCCTTTCTCGGCCATTAACTTTAACTTTAAAGGTTTGATTTGTTTTTAATTATTTTGTATCTAACTACGTGTTCTTTTAAATAAATTTGGGAATCCCCAAAACTGAAAAATATAATTTGACGCAAAATACTTACTAAATTATTCTTTTCCAGATGGCCACCACTAAGCACAGCAAAAAATTAAATATGTCAACGCAGGCAAGAAAACTGTTCCGGTACTCGGAAGAAAATTTAATGCTTGCACTAAATTCTGTAAGAGAGGGCAAAATGAGCACAAGAACGGCTGCGAAACATTATAGTGTGCCCAGGACCACTCTCCAAGACAGGGTGTCGGGGAAAACCCCAGACAATTTACGTAAAACGGGCCCAGAGCCAATCATGACTGTCGAAGGAGAAAAACGCATTAGGGATTGGGTCATAAGTCTGGCCAAGTGTGGATTCCCAATAAAAAAGCAAGAACTAATAGAAACAGTAACTAAAATAGCAACAGAAAACGGAAAAATTGAAAAATTCAAAAATGACAGGCCTGGAGAAAAATGGTATATGTGTTTCATCAAACGGCACCCAGAAATACGATTACGTGAGTCCGAGAGTATTAACAAAGCGAGGGCAGTCATCACGAAAGAATATATTAAGTCCTGGTTTTCAGAACTAGAACAGTTCTTAAAAGAAAACAATATTATGGATATCATGGAAGACCCTTCCCGAATTTTTAATGGCGATGAATCAGGTTTTTCATTGTGTCCGAAAACCGGAAAAGTTCTTGCTCCCCGTGGATATAAAAACGTTTATTCAATTAAACAAGGCAACGAAAAAGAAACATTAACAGTGCTCGTAACATTTAATGCCAGTGGTAATATATGTCCTCCACTTGTTGTTTTTCCTTACGTGAGGCCTCCGAAAGCATTGATAAATAATATGCCAGAGAATTGGGTGCTGGGAAAATCTGAAAGTGGGTGGATGAAAAGCGACGTGTTTTATGAATATATCTGCAATGATTTTAACCAGTGGCTTAAAGACAATAATATTAAGAAGCCAATAATATTGTTTATTGATGGACACAGATCACACCTTAATATATTTCTGAGTGAATTTTGTGAAAAAAATGGAGTAGTTTTGTATGCACTTCCTCCAAACACTACTCACATCCTACAACCGGCTGATGTTAGTGTGTTTAGGCCATTAAAACATGAATGGAAGAAGACCATTCGACTATGGCAAAGTGAACAAGACGTGAATACCGCTGTCACAAAGATAAATTTTTGTCAAGTATTTCAGCAGGCGTTAGATAAAGCAGATATGCAACCATGTATTAAAAATGGCTTCCGAAAGTGTGGCTTGTTTCCTTTGAATCCAAACAATGTTGACTACACTAAATGTGTAAAAAATGAATTAGAAAGAAAACACGATAGCATGGAGCATGCAGAAAAAATAAGCTGTGAGGAAGCCCAAGCAGCAAAAAAAGTCATTAAAATTTTAGAAAAGAAATTAAAAAATAGTGGTATTAACACGGACATAATTTATAAAGCAATAAATGATATAACATTTGGTGTTAACAATGACGGAAATGTGAGACAAGAACAAAAAAAGATACATGTTATAAGCAATATTACCATCAATAAGCAGGATACGATTGCGGATAATCTAAATACTTTTCCTTTGGAAGTAGGAACCGTAGTACCTATGGAGTCACTGCAGATTATTCCTGTTGAAGAAATAAATCTAATGGCATTCGATAATATCTCTATAAATCAGTTTTTTGAAGAACCCCAACACGAAGTACTAAATACTGACAAATATGATGCTTGTGAAATGGAAGCGTTGAATGGCGATTGTGCTCGTTATTGTACTATAGAACAAACTAATAATGGCGAACAGAAAACTGACAAAGAAAGCGTTAATATTGAACAAAAGGTTGAGCAGGACAAAGACAAAACTAAGGAGAAATCGGAAGAACTAAAGGAAAATATTGATCCAGATAGTCAAAACGACAAAAGTAACATTGAAGGAATGGATGAAAATGACTCAGTAAATGATAAAAACGAACAGCCAGAAAAGGAAAATGAATATACCACTAAAAATAAAACAACGGAAATTCAATATAAAGAAGAAGAAGAGAGATTTGTGAAAGAGAAAGGCAAAATGCATGAAAAATCTGAACAAAAAAAAGAAATTACCGATCTAGATGTTCAAAATGAAAAAGATGACACTACACAGAAAAATGAAACAATAAATGATAAATTGGAGCAGGCAGAAGAAACAGAGGTACCAGCTTATAAAAAAGAAGAGACAAATTTAAAGACGCAAGAGAACGAGCAAAGTAATAAAACGGAATTGGCAGGAATTAAAAACAAAGAAAGAGATAAAGAAAAATGTGTATCGATAAATGTCGAAACATTTTATACGAAAAAGGAAGTAAGAACGCCATTAAAGAATCTACAAACTGAAGCTGAAACTAAGGACTACGCACCAAAATGGTCCCAAGAAAAAACCCCTACAAAAACTGTGGAAGTTAAAGAAGTGTTAAGCCCATTTTCTCGTCATCTCAGATTTCCGGAGCCTATAAAAAAAGGTTCGGAAAATAAAAAGAAAGAAAAATTGCCGAGTGCTATCTCGTCCAAAGCGTGGAGAAAACATATCGAAAAGCAAGAGCAAGAGAAAAAGAACAAACAAGAAGCGCAACAGAAGAAAAAAGATGAAAGAAAGGAAAAACAAAGTACAAATAGTTCGAAAAAAAATAAAACAGCAAAAAAAACTGTATCCAAGAAATTGAAACTGATGTGTTCTCTTTGCGAAGACGAATTAATAAGTGATACAGAAAATGATTTGTTGAAAAACTTAGGTTGTGATATATGCCCTAAGTGGTTTCATTTAGCTTGCACTGAGTTACCTCATTTATCGTATGATGAAGCTGCAATCAAAAATTTTGTATGTAGTTCGTGCAAATGAGTTTAAAGACAATCAATGCAACTTTAAAAGTATTACTACTGTTTTGAAGAATACCTATACTTATTTTTGTTTAGTTTCAAAGTGTTTTTTGTATTTGTTAGTTTTAAAAATGTAGTGTATGCTTGAGCATATTTTACCGCTTACATGCAATAAAGTTGCTAGGTATTTTGTTATTATTTTCTACTTTTATTTCAATGTTTAATTAACATGGTCGAAAAAAGGGGGTTTTCGGCCACCCGACCGAAAACCGGCATGTCCATGGCCGAGAAAAAAACCACGTGGCCGAGAACTGGCAAAAAGCACATTTTTAATATTTTATTTAAGGAAAGGAAACTAAATAGATTTCTCATTTTTGAATGGACATAAATTAGTTTAGTATACTACAGGCTATCAGATAAAATGATCAAATTTAGAATTAAATCAATCAGGTCTTTTTAAACGTCGGTTTAATGGGAAAATTCAGTTAAGTGGCCGACAACTGGGCAATTCACCCTATATTGAAATTTTGTATGCTATTGATTTTAAAACAAATAATTTTAATTTTATTATTTAAGAATTTATGGGTTTCTTTAATGGTTTTGTATTGGTGATTAAATTGCTTTAAAATGGATATTCTTTGATTTTGTAGGTTGGATTTTTTAAATTCGCTTAAAATAGTAAGAAATATTAGATGATTCCATATAAGTTTGGTTGTGGGTAATACTCTTAAATACATTTAAATTACCAATAATACCTTTAAGTAATACTTCCATATTTCCATAAACATGATTTCCGTAGGAAGTGATCACAGAATTGTTATAGCCAAAATCAAAATTAACGCCACAACAGATAGACAAAAATTTGAACCATCTAAAAAAGAGATAGATACAGAACTTCTTAAAGAACGCAAAGAACAATACATAAACCAGCTAAAAAGAAGTGACATATCACAGCTAAAGGGTTTGAAACTAGACGAATTAAACGATAAAATAACAACAGAACTACTAGAAGCAGGCCTGAAGATTGCTAATAAACAAAAGCGAAAACAACAAAAAATTAGCGAAAAATCACAAGATATGCTAAAAAAACGATGACAACTCCTGAATGATAACAAAAGAAATACAGTGGAGTTTACCGAACTGAACAAAACCATAAGAAAACAGATAAAGGAAGATTTAAAGAAATACAAAGAAGATCGCATTAGGAAATTTATAGAAAAGAACAAAAGTTTAACAACAATGAAGACAAATATAGGAAAGAGAAAAGTAATCATGCTTAAAGCTGAGAACAATGAAGAAAGAGATCTAGGATAAATAGTAAAAATCACAGAAAGATATTACACAGACCTATATAGTTCTAAAAATGGCCCACCACTATCATCTAAACAGAATCTCTCGAGGAAAATACAAAATGTTGGCTCAGAGGTATTACCAGAAATAACTGAAGATGAAATCGAAAAATCCATAAACGACATAAAAAGAAATAAAGCGGCCGGTGAGGACAAAATACTGGCGGAACTGCTAAAAGAAGAAGACACGATAAAAAAAATACTAAAAATACTGTTCAACAAAGGTCTGTTTGAAGGTAAAATACCTAAACAATGGAGAAATGCCAACACAATCTTAATACATAAGAAAGGAGACCGAACAGACCTAAACAACTACCGTCCTATTTCCCTTTTGTCACAATTATATAAAACCTTCACAAGAATAATAAACAACCGACTAACCTATAAACTTGATAACTACCAACCAGTGGAACAGGCCGGATTAAGGAAAGGATACAGCACAATCGACCATCTACATGCCCTTATAATCTTAAGTGAGAAAACCAATAAATACAACCTTCCGCTGTACTTAGCATTCGTAGATTATGAAAAGGCTTTCGACAGCATTGAACACTGGGCGCTTGAAGAAGCTTTGGTCAGTAGTAGAATAGATTCAATATAACGACAATTGATACATGATATTTACTAAAACGCAACCATGACCATAGTTCTGGACGACAAATTAATAACGGATAATATAAAAGTTAAACGAGGAGTTCGACAAGGCGATATAAATTTACCTAAACTGTTTACCTTGACCCTCAAAGACATAATAAAATCAACAGATTGTGAAAACAGAGGAATATGTATTAACCAAAAATACATAAATCACCTTAGATATGCGGATGATATACTCCTGATCTCCTCGGAACGACAAGAACTGGAATTAATGCTAAATGAACTTCATGTAAAATCACTGCAAAAAGGCCTAAAAATTAACTTCAATAAAACAAAAGTAATGACAAACACCGAAGACCAAGAGTCAATAAAAATACAAACAGAAAAAATAGAACAAGTAAATGAGTATATCGATCTAGGACAAACAATCAGAGCTAACAGAGAAAATCAAACAGCCGAAATATCGAGACGAGTAAGAATGGGATAGGCAGCGTTCGGCAAACTTTCTTACGTTCTAAAAAATCAAACAATCCCTCTTTACTTACGAAGCAAGGTATATAACTCCTGTATAATACCGGTGCTCACCTACGGAGCACAGACATGGACATTTACACAGGCCAATTTGGATAGGATAAGGAAGGCACAAATAGCGATGGAAAGACAAATGTTGGGTATATCACTTAAAGATAGAAAACGTAACCAGTGGATCAGAGCCAGAACAAAGACAGTAGACGCGATAGAACAAGCAGCAAAACTGAAATGGAAATGGGCTGGACACAATGAACGTCTCCAAGACGGACGATGGAACAATGCCATCGGAAAGTGGGGTCCATACAATGCAAAGAGATCAAGAGGCAGACCACAGATGAGGTGGAAAGATGACCAAGATCAGGAAACAAGGAGGTCCCTCATGGCAGAGAACAGCTCAAGATAGGGAAAGATGGAGAGAACTGGGGGAGACCTATATCCAACAATGCAAGGATAGAGAATAGGTTTAAAAAAAATACTTCCATTCTTGCAAAAATTAAGGCATAATAAATACGTTTTGAATTTCTCAACCGACATTAAGCAGATAAAGTAATTTGAATATTTGGTAATGTATTTTTATGAATACTCATTTATTTATAAACTCGGATAATATCAGGATATGTAATTTTTTGTTAAAAAAGTAAACAATATTCATTTTCTGTACACAAACGAAATACTTGCACTAAAGCTTGGATTTATGCAAAATATGTAATTTGCATAAAAATACATAAAATCCCAACTTTAACTATTAGATAAAATATAAAGACACCGTAGGGTAAGCTCTTGTTGTTAAGTGCCTTTTAATATTATAAGATAAAGAAAAACTGATATAATTAGTCAGTCACGACTGGATCTTAGTGTGATTAAGTAACAAACAGATTTAAAAAAAAAATCAAACAGCAACATAAACAGTGAATAATTTCACAATTGAGGATAATAAAACTTCCGAAGATACTGAATCAGATTTAGCCAAGTCACGCAGAAAATGAAATCACCAAATTTAAGAGTTTTTATTATGAAAAAGTAATAGGAAGTTTTAGTTTGGGGTTTTTTTGTTTGGAGTGTCCTGTTTGGTTTATAGCCACTGTGAGCCGTAAGTATCCAAGTTATAAATAAAACGAAAATAAAAAAAGTCATCAGCCATTTTGAGATCCTGTATTGTCACGTTTTAATTTGATATACTTATCTGAACTTTTTTCCATCCGTCATTAAGAAATATTCAACATCTAAATAGAAAGTTTTAATTGATTTAAAATCATATGTATTTTAAATTTTATAATTATCTATCGGTAAAATTGCTATTAAGAGTATCGTTAAAGTATTCTGTCTGATATCGCTCTTTATATTATAAAATATATTCGTATCATATGCTTTTCATTAAAATTGTCGATATAATTAATACATTTAAATTGTCAAACCATACTACGGTCAAATTATCTATAAATCCATTAAGTTTTTTTTGCTCTCACAATTCATAAGTAACATTTATAAAACCTTTCAAGGTTCATAAACCTTGTTTTTTTTCTACTCTGTAAAGTATAAGAAAGAACTCTAAAAGAAATGTTTTTTTAGCCTACCTTTGGGATTCAAACAGAAGTCGGGGGAAGAATTTGCTTTTGGGTTTTTTTTTTGAATAATTTGAATAAGAAGTACCTATTAAGTTGAAACCTAGTCCGGTTATACCTGGTTCCAGGCCTGTTTTTTTTCTTGCCGTAGCTGCTCCCTAGAGGTCCAGATCTGACCTTCCGATTACGAAACAAATTTTAGGAAACCAGCGGGAATTATCTCCTTTAAAATATATTAAATCTGGATTAAGTTTATTTCTTAGATTTATTTTTTTTTACCTATAATATTTTTTGTATAATTTTTTTTTTGTATATTTAACTTCTAGTATTTCATCTAATAATAAGAGTCGTCATTGTTTTTAATAATTTACTGAATAATATTTAAATACAAATTGTCAACTACAGGTAGAGGTTTTTAAGTCCTCCCTTCTAAAGTTTTTTTTTTAGATTTTATTATCAATATATATTTAAACGTTTGGACACTTATCTCGTCAAGATAGTGTCCTTATTACTTGTTACTGTTATATTCAACAAAGCCAGAATACAGAGTTGCATCTCTGAGGCAAATAAATTACCTTTTTAGGTAAATTATTACCATTTTTTTTCCATATTTTATTATTTGTAAATTTAGATCATCCAGGATCAGTTGTATAACCAGGGCATTTATTTTTTTTGTATATAACTAGATTAGCTGTACATAATTGGTGGCGGGTATATTAAATCTAGATTGTATATATTTGGCTAGGGATTAAAGTTTTGGTGAAAACTAAATATTTCAATTCATACCTATATCCTTTCTTTATTTCAGCAAACAGCTTTACAAGATACCTTGGAAAGTTTATGTAAATACTTTCCTGGCGCACACTCAACTTTTTTTAGCAACTTCTACAATCACTTTGATTTATCTTAGTTATATACCTATAGTTTTTTTATTACCTTGTCATTCATTTTCTAATTCTACGGTCTCTGTAGGGCATGCAAATTGGCCGAATTCTCCTTTGAGTGCCAAGTATTCACTCTCCGGCACCTTCTGCTAGCCAGCTTAAATTATACGTTATCCTTGCCATTATCCTACTTGTTTTTATTAAGCATATTTTTTATTCGCTAATAAGCATATTTTATTATATTGGCGTCCAACAGCATAAAAATCTTATTTGTTACACTATCTACATAATTATTGATTGATAGAGATATATTAATGATGGGAGAAGACATATAGGTGGTGTAATTTGGGCTTTACTATAAAATCATATTTTATTAACCATTTATTTTCTCAAAATCTTAATTTTTACAATCTTATAGATATTTCATTTACATTCAACTTAATCAATCCAACCACGCCAGCATATTGAAATCTCCGTTCGCATGTCTTTGTATTGTGGTAAATACGCAGGATATCCAATTAGTGCGTTGGCAGTTTTAAAGGGAAATTGTGGGCTTTGTTCATAAAAACGCAGAAAATATTAAAATGCGAATGGGAGATTAATCCATCGCATACGTTTCATTCAAACGCAGATTCAAAGACTTCAATATGAAAAGGGTAAAATAATGCAATTTTATAAAAACGATATAAATACGAAATAATCATACTACAATATTCTTCTGAAATATATTCTATCGTCTTCATAATTATCACTTTGATAGAAATAATATTAAAATAAAATTTTTAAATTATTAATATGGGTCTATGAAGTGAATTTACTAAATTAGAAAATTATAGACCCATCAGCCTCTTGACACATATGTACAAACTCTTTATGAAAATCTTAACAAAGAGGCTAACACCTAAACTTGATTTCTATCAGCCCAAAGAACGAGCAGGCTTCAGGGCAGGATATGGCACAAATGACCATTTGCATACCATAAAGATCTTAATAGAAAAGTGCATCGAGTACAACATACCACTGGTTCTTGCATTTGTCGATTATGAGAAGGCTTTTGATTCTGTAGAGTTTGAAACAATACTGGAAGCCCTAAATCAAAGCCGAATAGATTACAGGTACACGACACTAATCAAAAACATCTGCGAGAACGCTACATCAAGTATACGACTACATGAAGACACAGAAAAATTCAGCTTAGGTCCAGGAGTTAGACAAGGAGACAATATTTTAGTAAAATTGTTCACGGCAGCTCTAGAGTCAATATTTAAAAGCACTCAATGGCAAGATATGGGCATCAATATAAATGAAGAAAGATTAAATCACATAGGATTTGCAGATGATGTTGTAATAATCGCAGATAATTTACAGTATACAGTTTCTATAATGCATTCGCTTAAAAGTCTGTCTTAAAGAGCAGGATTAAGATAAACTTTGAGAAAACTAAACTTATAACAAATACTTACAACATAACAAAACAACAAAACACTTACAAATATCTGGGACACTAAATCAAAATAAGCAGAGACAATCAAACACATGAAATACAGAGGCGAATAGGCCTAACTTGGGCAGCATTTGGCAAATTAAAACATATTCTAAAAAGTTCAATTGCCATGTGTCTCGAAAGCGAAAGGTTTATGACCAATGTGTTTTACCTGTACAATCTTATGGAGCGGAGACTTTAACACTCTCACGCAAAAACCTGCGAATAAACTCAGAGTTACACATCGAGCCATGGAACGTGCAATGCTGAACGTGAGCCTTCGAGACCACATAACAAACCAACAAATCAGGCAAAGATCAGGAGTTCAAGACGTCATCGAAAGAACCACGTCGCTTAAGTGGAACTGGGCAGGGCACTTAGCCAGAGCACAAGATGGACGGTGGACAAAACGTATTATGAAATGGAGGCCCAGAAACTATAAACGAAGCCGAGGACAACCACCGACTAGATGGACCGATGATATAAAACGTGTAGCGGGAAACTGGCTACAAGCGGCCCAGTGTAGAGAACAATGGAAAGAACTGAGGGAGGCCTATGTCGAGAAGTAGACGCGATTGGCTGATTGATGATGATGATGAAGTGAATAAGCCGAGACCGAGACGAAAGGTCCATTAATATTTTAATATATTACGTTAACCTTTTTCTTGGATCTCTGACAAGTAATGTTATATATATATATATATATATATATATATATATATATATATATATATATAAATATATATATATATATATATTATACTATATATATATATATATATATATATATATATATATATATATATATATATACTTGGAATATATTGGAGAAACTTTAATTATAAATTAATTGTCTTTATTGTCTGTTAAATAACAAACCATAAAACCAAAAATATTGACTAATGTATTAACCTTTTCACTCCTGTCGGGATATATACATATATATTCCCAACAAATCAGGCAAAGATCAGGAGTTCAAGACGTCATCGAAAGAACCACGTCGCTTAAGTGGAACTGGGCAGGGCACTTAGCCAGAGCACAAGATGGACGGTGGACAAAACGTATTATGAAATGGAGGCCCAGAAATTATAAACCAAGCCGAGGACAACCACCGACTAGATGGACCGATGATATAAAACGTGTAGCGGGAAACTGGCTACAAGCGGCCCAGTGTAGAGAACAATGGAAAGAACTGAGGGAGGCCTAGGTCCAGCAGTAGACGCGATTGGCTGATTGATGATGATCATGAAGTGAATAAGCCGAGACCGAGACGGAAGGTCCATTAATATTTTAATATATTACGTTAACCTTTTTCTTGGCTCTCTGACAAGTAATGTTATATATATATATATATATATATATATATATATATATATATATATATATATATATATATATATTTATCAAATTATTCTCGACCGTACTGTGTATATATATATATATAATATATATATATATATATATATATATATATATATATATATATACTTGGAATATATTGGAAAAACTTTAATTATAAATTAATTGTCTTTATTGTCTGTTAAATAACAACCATAAAACCAAAAATATTGACTAATGTATTAACCTTTTCACTCCTGTCGGGATATATACATATATATTCCCAACACATGTTTGAAAAATTCTGAATGCTTTAAACTGGATTAAAACTGCGTGGGGACGGGATATTTCAATAGACTGTGGCATTTCTTATAACGTGAAATCGAGTATCCACCGTCAGCGTCAAGTTTTAACCTAAAATTTAGTGTAATGTGAACACGTTGTGAGTACGATCATATAAAACTGTGTTGATAACATATTTCTGTTGGCGTGAGGACAATTTTGGTTGCTGATTTTTAATTATAAAAAACTAAGATCAGTGAGTACATAATTTAATATTCTGCTCATTATGAAACTTATCGTAATGGGATTAAATCTTGAATGGAATTATATATCCCAACAAGTGTTATTACTGAGAAATATTATCCGACAGGTATAAACAACTTCCTTTTTAGCATGGATTGAAAGAAACTTACCTAAGATAAACTTGATTACTATGATAATAACATTAATGAAATTGAAAGTATAGACTATAGTAGTGATGATAGTATAGTGAATAAGGACTTTATTTTGTCATCAGATGAACTAAATGAGGCAAGTTCACTTGAAAGTGAAGTAAATATAGGTAATGAAACTAAGAACACAGATCAAATTTCAGATCAGGAATCATCTGACGATTAGGATATCCAGGATGCAGACGAGGTTTGCAACCTTTGTCGCCAACTAGTACAGAATTTTCCGCTGTTTAGACTGAAGTCAATGCAGAAAATTTTGATATGATATATCAAGATATGATGTACCAGCTAGAAGAGCCCCAGTTGTTACAGATCAATTAAATCGAGGCTGTTCTGAATTAGACTGATTTCTAAAAGTATTTCCCAATAGTTTGTTTATGTATATTGCCCAGTGTACAAACCGTAGGATTGAATTTTTTGAAGAAAAAAAGAAGAAAACTTTTGTCAAAACGTGCCAAAATGAAATGATGCTACTTACTGGTGTTACGTTATTTCGCTTGAAAAAGATTATATACGTAGTGCAGTATCAAGGGATAGGTGCCAACTGCTATTATCAAAATTGTATTTTGCCGAACTCTAATAACCTGCTACATCAAATAAAATTTATTATATAGATTATTTTCTGCTTAAAGACAAGTTTTATGAAAGCTAGAAGTGATTCTACGTATCAAGCAATTGATGAGTCTATGGCAAAATTCAAAGGGCGATCTACATTGAAGTTAAAGATAAGATGAAATTCGGAAACTGGCTATGTTTACGACATAAATTTATATGCAGGTAAAATCAGTAATCTTCAACAATTTCTAATGAAAATGTTATAATTTCCTTCGACAGATTTTTTACAACAGTTAATCTTATAAATATTATTATATTTTCTACTGTCGGTATATGCATGAGTACCCGAAAAATTTATCTAAATTTCGTGGCAAGCTAAATCTAGGAGAATCGCAAGTAATGATACTAGAACATAGCTATACGAAGGCAGGACATAAAAGATTTTATTGAATTAACAACTGTCATAAGCCACAAGAAACAACTGTGTGTAGAAAACTGAAAGATGGTACAAAAGCCAACATTTGCTGTCCTCTATCGATTGAATTCAATAACCGTTACAGGGCAGATGTAGATAGATGTGATCAAATATCTGTGTACGATCTCAATAAAAAATTTCAAAAATGGTGGAAGAATGTTTACTACAAAGTTCTAATGATGGCAGTATACAACTCATATATTCTATATACTGAGTTACATACTAGAAATAAAAAATACCCTTTCTAAATTATCTGGTTTACTTAGCTCAGATCCTTATCAATACTGGCCGACAAGGACAAAACCAAACATTTTGGCCGTCAAAGCATGTCAGCCACAGTGATGAATACTGTTGGCGACCATTTACCTATATTAGGAAAATCCAGTCGCTTGAGGTTTATAAGGTGTTCACAACACAATAAGGATAAACGTATCAAATTTATTTTTAAAATGTGTGATGTCCCGTTATGTAGCGATTGTTTTACCCCATATCATGTATAAACATTTATCGTTCATTATACTATTAGGATTATATCCTATACAAAAATAATCCTATGCATTTTTTACCAAAAAATAATAAAAAATTAATTTTTCTAAATACATTCTTAAATCTTTTAAATGCTCTAGAACAACAAACTACAGACAAATATATCAAATTTTTAAATTAACAAATAAGGAGTAAAAGGGTTAAATAAAAATGTACAATTTTCTTTATACCTATACTTCATCTAATTTACTTACCGTTGCACGTCATCCGTGTCATAGCCCATGAGATCACATGATAACAAAATGAAATATTTAGGCGATAGGTGTGTTCTTTTTTAGAATCACTTTGCCGAGTACACTAGCATTACAGCCACTAGACATATTTTATTATATACGCGTAGAAACAATATTTAAAGAACGTAAAATAGTTTCGAAACACAATTCAGATTTCTGCTTTTATCTGTGCTTTCTAAAAATTGCAAAGCAAAACAGACGTTGATAAAGGTGTTAAAAGAGACGTGGGGAATCTAAAATTTGCATTCCACGACACATCTTTTCAACTAAGCAGAAATCCTTAGCGAATTGGTTTCTTGTACTCGTACAGAGTAAATCCGAAAAAAGTGAAAAAGACAGCAAATATTTGATTTCACGCAAACAGCGCCTTTGTTATTTAAAGAGTTCTATTAATGTTAGGTGATATTTTGGTATAAATTGGAAACATTTATTTGACCGTTGCGGTGTTGACCCTTTTTGTACTTTATTATTTTGAATTTTAAACTGAAAAGCTCTTGTTTTATATTTTTACCTATTTAATATAATCTGTTCTTTTTAGAACAAAACTATTGAGTTTTATTTCAAAAATTTCACGTAAGAATTTAAATAGTCGTTGTAAAGAGATGGTAGTTTCTTTGATTCATTATTTTGAACAGGAACGTAATAGTAACGGCCCCATTCTACTCTTGACTGCTGTTAGAGAAGTATGTAAATGTATTTTTGTATATTATTGTAAATACTTAAAATATACATTCTTGTTTTAGCTTGTAGCTGCAGATTTAAAGTTACATATTTCAACTGTGAGTTCTATTTCTCAGGCCGTAAAAACTAATACACTTCTATCATTTCTATAATAAAACGTCTATCACTATAGATCAGAAAACCGAAATTTAAATAAATCTAAAGAAAAAATAAAAAAATATTTGAAAATTTAGTTGAAATTTAGTGAAAATATTTAAGTGTTCCATTTTACATTTTTATACGACGCATACAAGCGGTTCAAATTGTTTTTAACAAGATTATTTTTTAATTTTTGTTTTGTTTCTATTTATTTACATTAAATAATAATTTGTTTTGTTTTATAATCCACTTTTGCAAAAATTATGTGACCAGTTTGATTTAAAATGGATTCAGGATTTTTTTATACTTTGGCAACTATGTCAACTTCGATCTCTGTCAATAATAATGACGTGCAAAGGTAAGTAAATTAGATAAAGTATAAGTAAGATGTTTTTCAAATTAAAATCATAAAATATTTTTAAAATATTAACATTAAATCAAGTATTACCACCTCGAGTTTGAATAACAGCTCTTATTCTTGCTGGTATAGACTGGATCAAAGCAGCAATTTCGTTTTACGGTATTAGTTCCCACTTGTTAATCACTGTTCTTTAGGAGTTAAGCAACATGTATCATTGCGTGGAACCTCTCCTTGAAGAGGAGAAACGTTCAGATTCAAACATAACGGATGGTAATTTGGAAAAATATAATTGGGACACTTATAGAACATGTAGAGAAGTTTACTTACCTATGAACAACTATATAGAATAAATAAAACATGACAACGAAAACTAGGTCCATAGTTGAAAACCCAAGATCAAGCTTTATTAACATGAAGGATATATTTACTATTGGATGTTACGCATTTCTAGTTCGACTATATAGAGTGGAATCACGGACTCTGACAGTACAGTTAATGCAAAAACTTTCAAACTTCGTCATACGGATATAAAGAACTTTTAGAATACCATATGTAAACATTATAACGTACAGGTAAGTACCAGTAAGAACAACAAACAACAAACAGCATAAAATATCGTCTACAGTATAAAAAATAAAACGAGAATATCACGGTCATGTTATGCGACACATTTATACCACCTTTAAAAACTCATTCTCTAGGGCAAAAAGAGTAAAAGTGGAAGTTCGGATAGAACAATAAATTCTTGGTTGCAACACCTACACGAGTGATTCGGCTTAAAATATATCCAACTATTTATTGACAAGACGCCAACAAGATAGAAACTGCGTTGTTAAGAGCCAACATCGCAATAGATCACACACGAACAGAAAAAGAAGAAATGTTGAAAGTTTAATAATCCCAGAGCTGTTGGTATTACTAGGCTCTGGAAGAAAATATTTTCTTGTCCTTCAAAAACCTTTCGTCTGAATACCTAGGCACACCTGATACCGGCTATCAACTCAAGCTTAAAAATATATATATCATTGATTATCCTTAACACCTTGCCTGTCATAGAAAAATACTATTATATAATTAATAAATATATAATAATAAATATATGTATATATAACAATATATATATATATATATATATATATATATATATATATATATATATAATAAAATAGACAGTACCACAGTTACATTAAAATTCTCGGTCAAATAGACCTCGATGGCGTACAGGGCAATTTTTTTCTCGGTCGCATATTTTGACATGAAGAAGAGAAAAATCAAAAAAGCAGCCGTAATCCTACTAAATAAAAAAATTATACCCATAGCCAACCCATCATCAGAATGTTGCAGATTTTGGGTGTCAATACTTTTGTTATTGTTGCGTTCTTTACACGTAAATACATCGTTTTCAACAAACAGGGGACTTCTGTATCTATTTTAAGTATATTAAAAATGGCGGCTAAAATTTCTCTAACTGCAAAAAGGGAACTTTTACAGCAGAAGTTTCCTTTTTTCAGTTAACACATAGCCGGCAGTGTGGTGCTGCGCTTGTGTCGGCGCATATTTTCTCTTTAATACCAGCACGAATATTAGTAGACAACAGCGTTGCCGCAGTAATTTGACTTAAATTGATTATAAAAGACTTTTTTGTATCACATCTATAATTTTTTTTGCAATGGCTCGTAGCAATGCTAATAGTGATAGTGATTCAGATACACCTTGCATAATAAACAAGGGTGTTGTGAATTCTCATAAGTGTGCACGAAATAAATATCGTGATTCAAGAGTTCGCGGCGTTTCGTTTGTGAATGAAGCAGGAAAGCAGATACTAGCTCGTGTTACCGCCTTAGAATGTGGGTAAGTAACAGTTTTAGCCATATTACTCTTTAATTTATTGTGCTTTTGTTTTGTAACTTAACATTCCAATACGATTTACTAAGATTATTAAGTTATGGTAATCTGTCAATTATTTTCATTTGTCTTATTATCTGCCTCATTTGTTTTAGATGCAAGTTCAAGTGTTCATCGTGCAATGCCGATTAGAAGGCCACCCTTCTCTCCATATTCAACAATTTATCCAATAGAGATGAACAGGATGTTTTTACCAAGGCTAATGGATTGTGTTGTCCCTAAGCAGCGATTACCCGGTGGTTAAAAGCCTAAATCTAAGACAGTGGCGTACAGTTTACTTCTCAATTTCAGTAGAGCCGCTAATTGTAAAAAAGGATTTTTGCCGAGCTTTGAAATCACAAAGAAAAGATGTGAGGAATTATCTAATATGCTTCATAAACAGCAAACTCCTCGTGATGGATGCAGGAAAAGTAGCAGTTATAATAAAATACCAACTGAAATACTTTCGGAAGTACATAAATACATTGCTTCGTATCCCACTAAAACAGCTTATATACTTCTCACGAAATGCAATATCTTGCTTCCATACTTAATGTGCAGAAAATGTACGACATGTTCAAAGTTAAACTCCCTGATTATAAAATTAGTTACAAATCTTTTTGGAGATACTTTAAAGAAAATTTTGATTCGGCCAATTTTATCAGGACACATGTTTAACTTGTGAAGAGTTAGGACTAATTATTAAAAATAAATTTTTAAATGACAACGCAAAAAAAGTTGCTGTTGCTACGCAAAAAAAGTTTATAAGCGAAGAAGAAAACATTTTATAATTACCTTAGAGCAGAACGGAAGGACAAAGGCCAAACAACTGCCGCAATTTCAATAGATTTCATGGTCAATATATATGTACCTATTATATCTGTGCAAGATCTCTACTATTACAGATAATTGACAATTAGTGTTTTTCATATTCATAATTTGAAAGATGTAACGATGGTCTGCTAGGTTTACCACTAAGGAGATGGCGACAAAAGCTCGAACAAGTCTTTTAAGTAATTATGTTGAGACGTACATTTTATGTGACCCTCACGTAAAAAAATTTAAAATTTAGCTGATAACTGCGCTGGTCAAAATAAAAACCATCCTGTTGCAAGGTTTATCATGGCACTTGTTGATCTAGGTAAATTTGACAGCGTTGAATTGTTATGCCCGATTAGGAGTCACTCATACATACCGTGTGATCGAAATTTTGCCGTGATCAAGAGAAAACTAAAGAAAATGGACAGGCTGTATCTTATAGAAGAAATTCTTAATGTGATAATGAGTGCTTTTAAAAACCCGTTAAAATTACGAGTACACCTGCTGAGGCACGATGCTCTTCTCGACTGTCTTAGTAATCGTCCTGTAAAATTAAAGTTCCCAAGGAAAGAAAAATAAGATTTCAAATTTTAACTTACCATGACATGAAATGGGATAGAGCGGAACTTGGCATCCTCACATGCCTTGAGTTCATTAATGGTGCCATATCTAAGAAGTTTAACCTTCGAAAAATAACCGAAGAAGTAGCGATAGTTTTGCCTTCAACGCAAGCTTACTCTGAAAAACGCCCATTACTGGCATTCGAGGTGATGACAATATCCCATTTTAATATTGTTCTGTAGCTATTTTCTTGGCATTTTAAATTGGTTACTATTTAACTGGGAATAAGCCACAATTAAAGATAAAAATACGTTTATTGACGTTTCAATTTCCACTTCGGAAATCGTTCTCAAAATACAAACAGTAAATTAAACAAATTTTGTTTTTTGTTACACAGTGAAAAATTCTTCTAATAATTTATTTTATCTGACTCATTTATATTGACAATTCAGACACACATTATGCATTTTAAAGTAGACGACTTTAAAATGATATTGCCAATATTGTTGAGTTGTGCTCCAGGGACGACTTTACTTATAAGATAGTTTATTCGATTACATGAAATCAACTTTAACTTAAGAATATCCGTCAGAAAAAATCATAGCATATAATTTGTCTTTAAAAAGACAAACACATGACATGATGACAGTAAAATTCTCCTGTTAGTGATTCCATAGTAAATTATGAGGGAAAAACCAGGAAAAAAACCTCATAATACTATCCCGACATGGTAAGTATTTGTTCGTGCATTTAGTTTACCCTTAATAAACACCAAAATTTTGATTTTATATGTTTCGTTGTTTAAAAAACATAGTAGGATCAAACGTAGTAGGATCTGGTTACCAATATTGAAAGAGGAATTTATTAATAAGAAAATACCAGTAATAGTAAGTCAGTAACATATAGAGGAAACATCATTTATGTTTTTTAAATAACGAAACATATAAAATCAGAATTTTGGTGTTTATTAAAGGTAAACTAAATGCACGAACAAATAACCTCCATATCGGGATAGTATTATGAGGTTTTTTTCCTGGTTTTTCCCTCATAATCTACTATGGAATCACTACCAGGGGAATTTTACTGTCATCATGTCATGTGTTTGTCTTTTTAAAGACGAATTATATGCTATGATTTTTTCTAACGGATATTCTCAAGTTAAAGTTGATTTCATGTAATCGAATGAACTATCTTATAAGTAAAGTCGTCCCAGGAGCGCAACTCAACAATATTGGCAATATCATTTTAAAGTCGTCTACTTTAAAATACATAATGTATGTATGAATTGTCAATATAAATGAGTCAGATACAATTAAATTATTAGAAGAATTTTTCACTATGTAACAAAAAACAAAATTTGTTTAATTTACTGTTTGTATTTTGAGAACGATTTCCGAAGTGGAAATTGAATCGTCAATAGACGTATTTTTATCTTTAATTGTGGCTTATTTCCAGTTAAATAGTAACTAATATCCCATTTTGGGTGGAAATAACAAAAAGTCCACCAAGTTGACAACTAAAGTTATCGACTACTTTCTACGCCTAGTTTTTTACTTATAGAACTGATACTCTATATTACTTGTTTATAGTGGAAAATAAAGCTGTTTTCTGGCAAGTAGTCTTTATATTATTGAATTATTCCTCATATTTTTTATTAAAATTACATTTAACTGAAAAAAGGGGACTTTTACACAACAATATAATGTGAATATTATACAAATGTAATTAAAATTATTTACCACTTATTTATATCATTGTAAGTTATATTTAACATGTATACCAAGTTTCTCGATTCTAAGTGATTTGGTTGCATAATTATTTTGTCTTCTCCTGTAATTTTTTTATGTAGATCTCCCCTTTTTGCTGTTGGGAGTTCATATGCAAACAATTACTGTATATATTAACAATACTAAACACTTAGAATAATCAGATTTTGAATTTTACAATTTTCCATGTAGCACCCTCACCCTTGCTTATAACACAGTAGGCAAAAGTGAATGAATCTCCATTGTGTTGACATAACAACATTTTTAACAATATTTAACAAAATAAACGGTTATATACACCGTTTATCACATAGACATCTATACTGATAATTGCAATACCAGCCCGTTCCCTCAGTGCGACAGAGAAAACTAACGCAAAGCAGTCACTACATATCTTTGTAATTTGTCAGAATTATCGACCACGTGACCTAAATGACCAATGAGAATGTCACGTGGTCGATAAACCCAACCCATTAGACAGAAAAGCAAGAACTGCTTTGCGTTAACGTTCTCTGTGGCACAGGGGGGGGGGGACGCGAGGACGTTTTCTGTATTGCAGCAGTCAGTCTATCTTAAATTATATGTCAATGGTTTCTTAACTAAATTATTTAATAATATTTTTTGTGAACGATTTCCGAAGTAAAAATAGAAACGTCAAATTTTTTAAGTAATATGTAATTGACATTACAATCAATTGTGACTTATTCCCTTATACATAAACTAATAGCCTTTAATGCAATTTTTAGTTAATCGATCAACTATTCAATAAAATCAAATTTGATTATTTTTTGGACAAAAAAATTACCTCCATATTTAACTATATTACATTTAAAGATGTATATTTTCTAAAGTAATGCTTAAAAGTTTAAAACTTCAGCAATCTAAACGGTACGGAGAAAAGAACAACTTTTCTGTGCAAACAAACTTGGGAAATTAGAACCAACTTGAAAACTTATCTGTTTGAACTTGTAACTAAGTTGTATATAACCTATGAGTAAGTTAATATTTTTCTTTCAAGTTAGCTCTGAAATTAGACGCGGATATTAAAATATGTCAACAAATTAAAGTTAAATTATATTAAGTAAACATTATTTTTAAAACATTGCAGGTCATTATAACAAAAAAAGGGACAAAGGAATGAGTAAAATAACTTACGACAACGTTCAATAAAATCTATGACTCCGGAAAAATCCCAGAGAACTGGTTGAAATCTACATTTATTGCTATACCTAAAAAACCTAATGCAAAAAATGCGAAGATCATCGTATTATCAGTCTAATGAGCCACATTCTTAAGACCTTCTTAAAGATAATACACAGAAGAATTTATCAGAAATGCGAGTCACGGATCTCACGAACGCAGTTTGGATTCAGGGATGCGTTAGGTACCAGAGAAGCCTTGTTCGCGGTTCAGGTATTATTCCAAAGGTGCAGAGACGTCAACTGCGATATTTTTGTATGCTTTCCAGCATATACCAGAAAGCTTTCGACAGAATCAAGCACGATAAGCTCATGGATGTAGTAAAGGCTACTGGTCTGGATAACAAAGACCTTCGACTAATCAAGAACATATACTACAACCAATCAGCAACCATTCGGGTGAAAGACCAACTAACAGAGAAAGTTGCATTAAAGAGAGGAGTACGACAGGGCTGCATACTCTCTGCCCTATTACTGAACGTCTAGAGAATTGAAAAAGTCAGGTCAGCGTTTGTCAGAATGAGCAAGATATTTAAGAGCCACGACCTACCCTTAAAAACAAAAATCCGTTAATTAAGATACTACGTGTTTACAGTGTTGCTCTATGGGGTTAAATCATGGACTCTAACCAAGGCATCCATGGGAGAATTCGAGGCGTTTAAGATGTGGTGTTATAGACGGATACTGAGGACCTCCTAGGTGGACCGAGTAACAAACATTGAGATTATACGTCGGATGGATAAGATATTTGAAATTATATCCTACAGTAAAATAGCGCAAGCTAGAATATCTTGGACATATAATGCGAAACCACCATAGATATAACCTGCTGTAGCTTATACTACAGGGAAAGGTCTATTGAAAGAGGGGACCAGGGAGAAGAAGAATATCTTGGCTCCAGAATTTTCGAAAATAGTTTTCCTTGACCACTTCAGGACTATTTCGAGCTGCGGTCAATAAAGTTATAATTGTCATGCTAGTTGCCAACATCCGTAACGGATAGGCACCACAAGAAGAAGATAACAAAAAAATACGCACAGTAGATTACAATATATTTTTTAGCTAATTGCATATTATTTTCAGTCGTGAATAAAGATATCTGTAGTCCGCGTACAAAATCCATGATCTTTATTATTGTCGGGACCATATAGTGGCAACGTGTGAATAAATGCATTAAAAGTTGTTATTATTTCTGTCCGTAATCATTCCGATTTTCGCGATATACAACAGAAAATATTTTCCACGTGGTTGTTCGTGCAGTAAAGGGCTACTTACTGTCAACGAAGAAAAGCGGTGCGTGTTTGTGCCAAATAAAACAGAAGCAAACCTATCCTTATTCAATTTTTTGTGACCAAAAATTTGTTATTTCTGACTGACTCTTTATGAATAAGGTGGAGGAGTAGGGTTACCCCCTGATCCCAATATAAATAACAAATTAAATTCAATTGTTAATATTTATTCTGAAAAAGATGTTGGCTCGATTTTTGTGTTCAGAGTCAACAAGTATAAATTAGAGTTGGTTCTTTTAATAATATATAAATTGCGAGAGATAGTTTTAATTTAAAATTAAGTAATATTAATAAAATTCGAACAAAGGTTCAAACATATTTTCTGTTTAAGTTAATAATTATCAATCTGCAAATACATTTCAAAATACCAAAAATTTATTAGATCCAGGTTACAAAATTTATATAACTTTTAATTATATATCTTGTAAAGGTATTGTACGTCAAATAAATATTGAAATAAATAAAAATACACTAATTGGATACTAAAAGGCTAAACAGGAAAGTATTCAAAGGGGATACAACTACATACGAACCTACAGGTACAGTTTCATTTACATTTAGTAATGTTTTAATACCTAAAACAATAAATTTTTATGATATACCAAAATTGATTAATGTTAACATTCCCCCATTAACACAAAGTTACAACTGTTTGAGATTCAGACACACCAAAACGAATTGTAAAGCACAAGAAAAATGTACAAATTGTGAGGAACTTAAAGAAACCAATGATTGCACTATAAAATGTTTCTTTTACAAAGGTCGACATGTTTCAACAGCGCGTACGTGTCCGGAATAATTACGTAAAAAAAATATTAAATAACTCATGCCTTATGAAAATTTAACATTTGTTGAAGCTAGTTCTAGCTTCAAAAAGTGTTAAATTTTTATTTAAAAATTCAAAAAAGTTAATTGATACCTACACCACTTTATCGACAACACTTTTAGATCGCGACTGCATAAATTTTACAATAACAATAATAACAATGAAACCAACACGGTAAAGAAAAACTATGTCTCTCCCCTATATAAAAGGATTATCAGAATAAATTGCAAATCTTTTGTCTAAACATAATATTACGGTTCCTCATAAAGGGTACAATCTTTTGAAAAGGAATTTTACAAGATTAAAAACAAAAACCCCTCTTTTAAAAAGATCGCATGTTTTATATGAAATTCCCTGCTCGAATTATGATGGAGTTTATATTGGACAAACCAGTCAGCTACTTAACTCAAGAATACGTTCCCACAAATATGACAAAAAAAACTCAACCGCCCTCACAAAACATGAAAACGAAAAAAAAACATAAATTTGATTTTGAGAAAACCAAGATCCTTAAAAGTGAACCCAACAGGAAGAAGAGTGAGCTTCTACAGTCTATACAAATAAAAAAAAATAATAACGCAATAAATGATAAATAAGATGTCAAAAATGTTAACAAAATATATTTTAACTTAATTTAAAAACACATAAAAAGACAATCTCAGAACGCCTATGATGTCAAAATAACTGATTGTTTAAACGATAAACTAACATTAATAAACAACACATTAGATTTAAAATACATTTACATGTAGTGACTTAGTGGGTATGTCCTATATTTTTAATATTATTTTAATTGTGGCGTCTACTTGTTAGTACCGAATTTTTACATACTTAGTAAGTGTACACCTACATTGGAATGGTATTTCTCCCAATCCGATATCGGGTGACATCCAATGTACATTGCACCGTATTTCTCCCAATCCGATATCGGGGGACATACAATGTATGTAGGTGTACACACATCAAAAGTTTAACTTTTAAACCGTAATATGTCTGTCATAAAATGTTTTTTTAGTCAATATTACTTCGTGAAAAAGGCATGGATTTCCTGCCGAAACGTCGAAAAAATATATATAAATGTCTTAGTATCAAATTAATTGTTTTATGAACCTAAGCCCAAGAAAATCCACTAAAATATCTATATATATATATATATATATATACGTCTTCATATCAAGGCGAGATCCGAATAAATCGAGGACAACCCGAGATCCACCAATAGGAAATTAATTATTGGAGTATATTGTTCATAACTATCTTTATAATTACCGTATTAATCATGGCACACTTAGAGGGGAAAAGATTTTTGAACTTAAAATTTTCTGATAAATTTACAGCGAAACGAGATCCGTAGCTGAAAAGGGAAGGGGTAGACTTATATACGAAATTTTAGATATTTGCCGATCACCGCGAGATCACACAATGTTGCCAGCTCTAAAGAGTAATAGTCGAGCGACCAGAGCTCGTGTTGTATTGCATATTTCTTATCTGTTTGATTAAATTTGTTGAATTCTATTCTCAAAGTTATTTTTGTTTATTATTTATGTACAAAATTAAAAAGGGGACATTATTTAAATTAAACAGTTTATCTGTATAAGAAAAGCTATCATTTTAACATTCTTATCGTGTTTTTACATTAAAATATTAGTTTTGCACAAGAGTAAATACAATTCCATATAGTAGAGTAAATATACTGGCAAAAGGCTTATAGAATAGATTTTGGCGGCCACTTTATTGCTAAAATGTAAAATCTTTTTTTTTCGTTTTTAATATTTTTCTAATGGAGGGAAGTGGTGAGGAGTCTTACAAAAAAAAATTGCCATTTTTTTTTCGTCATTTTTCGGATCTGCGATATCCAAAAATTCATTCCTTAAATTTGCATATCGATCCGGACATTAGAAATATTTTTATTTTATTTATAAAAATACGTCAAACCATTTTTGTATACACAAAATCACATGTCCTGAAAACCCATATTTTTAAAATCGTTTACCTCGCTCTACCTCGAAAAATATTGAGTCTAGCAAAAAATGGCTTTCTATAAACGTTATAGACCAAACATCAGAGAAAATCGATTTTTTTAAAATTTTGATTAGATAAATAGTTTAAGAAAAAATTAAATAAATCGAACGGCATGTTACGACGCACAGTGGCGAACGCAGAGATGCGAGGAAGGGCGAGATTCCTAATCTGAAGTCAACCGCAAGTCGACTCTAGTGATGGCGATGTTGTTAGGGTCGATTTTCCATTGAAACGCTGTTGTGTTGTATATTCTTTTGCTAAAGTGCATCACTGTGCATTATTTTTTACTAATAGCCCGAAATCTACTGACCTGAGAATTTTATAAATTATTCTTCTTCAAGTTCCACTCCTATCGGAGATTGGAAATCATTCTGGCAATTATAATTTTATTGGTTACTCGCCTGAATAGTTCAATTAAACTGCATCCAAACCATTCACGGAGATTGCGTAGCTACGAGATTTTACGTCTTCCTACGCTTCTTCTACCTTTGATTTTACCCTGCATTATATTCCTTAGTAGTTCGTACTTTTCACCTCTCATAATGTGCCCCAAGTATTCCAATTTCCTGATTTTTATGGAATTTAAAACTTCGCATTGTTTTCCTAGTTGTTCGAGAACTTGTTCGTTTGTTTTGCGATCCATCCATGATATTTTCAAAATACGTCGGTAACACCACATTTCGAATGATTCTAGGTTTTTAATGTTGGATTTTTTAAGTGTCCAAGCTTCAACTCCATACAAAAGGGTAGAGAAAATATAACATCGAAGCATTCTTATTTGGAGCGATATATTAATATCGCGATTACAAAAAAGTTTTCTCATTCTATTAAAAGTTGACCGCGCAATTTCAATGCGGCATCTTATTTCTTTTGTCTGATCAGTATCTTCTGTGATCCATGCTCCAAGGTATTTGTACGAAGATATTTGTTCAATTTCTGTATTACCTAGTACTAGCTTAACTTTGATGTTTGTGCTTTTGTAAATACCATGAACTTGGTTTTCTTCAAATTGATTTTTAGTCCATAATAAGGCATGTTTCTTTCTGTAAAGTCCATTTCGATTTCAGTTTGCTGAAAGAACCGGAAACTGGGAAATGCATTTTTGTTCTAGTTTTCGAAAAATGCAGCCTTACTTCTTTGCATTTGACCATGTCAACTGTTCTTTTTGAGGAACATTATATTTGTTGGACATGTACAAACTCGCTAATAAGGCTCCAGAATTTTATGAAGACTTTATTAGAGGAAATTTTGTTGTAAAAAGTTTGAACAGAAACTTTAATCAACTATTTGTAGATCCAGCTTTAAACACATAAATACAAACTCAAAAGATGCAGGAGGAATCGTGGGATTGACTAAAACCAGCACAAAACTAGACAAATGGTTTTTAAGCTACAATATGATGAGCATGATGGTAAATGAATTTCGTGCATCATGAGACCTAAGCAATCACTCAAATCAAAACGTAGAAAATAGAAAAAAACGGATAAAAAATTGATAAATATTTTGTATAAAAACTACATGATCAGTTTTTACGATTTAATGTATTTTTCAAAAGCATAGATCGTCTTCTCGTAATTTCAGCTAATGATATTGCATCTCCAAATGTTGAAATACCCTTACTAAATATACAAAAAAAAAATGGAGAAGAGAGCACAGCAAAATTTCTTCTTATTGTTGGAACTCCCAATTTTTATCAGTATACAAAGAAGAATAACTTTCCAACACTTCCATCACTATAAAACTGTCTCTTAAAAGAGGAAAATTATTTAAGCTGATAGCTTAAGAGTTTTTACAAAAAATACTAGCAACCAAGGCAATTGAAAATAACATAAATATTATGGATTATTAGGATATTTTCAAATATGAATTTACAGCATATCCAATGTCACTTGTATCTGCAGGAGTTTTATCGATACCATCAAATTAATCTGCCCTAGGTTCTATAATAGAACAGTTTACAGTTATATCTAACTATCTACCATTACCGTTATAAAATAACAAAACGTGTCACATTCTTGATGGTATAAGTTTAATCCAAGCCGTTGGCAAACCCTCCAACCGCAAATCATTTGGCGACTATGCAAGAATTTTAAAATCAATAGTGTTCAAGAACCTCTACAACCCTAAAAGGATTGGTTTTGTATTTGACCAGTACGAACAATCTTCGTACTGGTCCTTATAAACATATAAACTTCCTCCTACTTCAGACAGTATAATATATATTCTTCGTGTACATACTCATTCAAACGAAGATATAAGTATGTAGTGTGACACCAAGACTTTGTCTGTCGAATCTGTTGCTGAGTGGCTGAAGTAAAGAAAATGTAGAGCTGCTACCAGTTTTAAGCACGGAATCCAAGTTTAAGAAACATATATACATATACTATACTCCTAATAGGTGTAAAAGATGAGTTTATTTACACTTTTTATGACGAATAATTGTTATATTGGTTTTTTTCTAATTGTCAGACTGTACAGGGGTTCCAATTCTCGTGTAAAAGGAAACAGATAAAATGCATTGGTTCTTGTAAATATATTATGGCCCAAGTGAAATGTTACAAAAAAGGTGATATACGTGATCAATTTTAACCACAAAGGGTGTTCTTTTTACATTAATGAAGGGTCTAACTTAGATTAAGATAACTAACACAAGATAATAATGAAGAACTAGGTACATAGATTTAATTGTTTTTATTACTATCCTTTGTTCTTGAATGCGAAATTTGCTGCTAGGGAAAAACAGTTGCATTTTTAGATGTTTTATATATCACTAGCTTTTGAACTTTAACCACGATTCGACGTCCTTAATAAGCTTTATATAATACTATATAATAATGTAAGAAATTTTTTGGGACAAACCCCGACGTACCAAGTCACCTAGGGCTCGAACACAGAAAGAGTCCCACAAGTCAATCCTTTTGATAACGTAGGTGTCTGGGATGCCTATGAGGAAGTGCGAACTGTATGGCTAAATTTGGATCTTCTTCAGTAAACGAGTTTAAAGGAAATATGAAGTTAATTTGTTTATAAAGCTGTAGCTCGTAAACTATTTGACGTACAGTGTCCAAGTTTAGTATAAATGAACTACATATAGGTATTGAAAAATATTCTCGTGGAATCTTAATATAGTACCTGAACAGCATAGTTGGTCCCTTAACTCTGAAAAATGTCATCAAAACGACAATTTTGAAGCTCTTTCGACTGGATTAAAGAAGCTATTATAAATTCAAACAAAAGTTGTGTATTTTTAACTCTAAATTTCTAATTTAATTAATTATTCTAATTCTATATCTATAATACTTAATTCTAATCTAATTTTTATTTAATTATAAATGAAGGGTTCCAGTTGAAAATTCAAAGTTGCTACACCCACCGCGTTCACAGGCAGAATAAGAACCCTGCTATTGCATAAGATTTTGAAAAACCATTAAACAAGCATTCCTAAGTTTTTTCGATACGACGTCTAGTTCTCGAGATATTTGACAATCGCCTTTCTGGACAGAGCTCTTTAATAATGTAAATATTATTATTCAAACCAGAAATAAGCCGAGGGGAGGGAGAGATCTGACTGTAAAATTCATTTGCGATGTTGCCAAATGTACCGGATCTCGGGTTGTTTACAAAATGTATATTTAGCATATACACAACGGATCGCTCGCGCTGTCCTCTACAGCGGATTTAGTGGAACTACTGCAATATAAAATTCACCAAAAGGGGTGCAAAATGAGGTCCAGACAAAAATCGATTTCTTTGTACCCCCATCATTGTTACATCGAGATGTCACTATATACACGTGAATACAAGGTGAGATCCAAAATCGGATCTCGCCTTGCAAAACGGATCTCATTTTGTATAGCTTATGATACAAACGGATCTCGCTTTGATATGAAGACATATATATATATATATATATATATATATATATATATATATATATATACGTCTTCATATCAAGGCGAGATCCGATTAAATCGAGGACAACCCGAGATCCACCAATAGGAAATTAATTAATGGAGTATATTGTTCATAACTATCTTTATAATTAACATGTTAATTATGGCACACTTAGAGGGGAAAAGATTTTTGAACTTAAATTTTTTTGATAAATTTACAACAAAATGAGATCCGTAGCTGAAAAGGGAAGGGGAAGACTTATATACGAAATTTTAGATATTTACAGATCAACGCGAGATCAGACACTGTTGCCAGCTCTAAAGAGTATTAGTCGAGCGACCGGAGCTCGTGTTGTATTGCATATTTCCTACTCAAACAGTAAAGTAATTTGCGGTTATGGTGTTTTGTATTTTAAAAATATTGCAAGGGCAGCGGTCAGTTGAAGTAGTGAAACAAAATTCAAAGATAACAGAAGCTAAGTAATGATTATAATTTTTATGTATATTATTAAATAATTCAACATAAACTTTATAAACCGAATTACTAAAATGCTTTGTTTTATTGAATTTGTGAAATGTATTCTCAAAGCTGTTTTTGTTTATTATTTATGTACAAAATTAAAAAGGGGAAATTATTTAAACTAAACAGTTTATCTGTACCTATAACAAAAGATATCATTTTAACATTCTAATCGTGTTTTAACATAAAAATATTAGTTTTGTACAAGAGTAAATACAATTCCATACTGAAGAGTAAATAAGACTGTAAAAAGGCTTCTAGAATAGATTTTGGTGGGCACTTTGTTGCTAAAATGCAAAACCTATTTTTATTCGTTTCTAATATCTTTCTAATGCAAAATCACTTTGTCGTCCAAAAGTCATTTTTCGGATCTACGATATCCGAAAATTCATTCTTCAAATTTGCATATCGATCCGGACATTAGAAATAATTTTATTTTATTTATAAAAATACGTCAAACCATTGTTGTATACGGAGTGCCTTCATACAAAATGACTTAGAATGAGTCTGAAAACCCATATTTTTAAAATCGTTTCTCCTCGCTCTACCCCGAAAAATATTGGGTCTAGCAAAAAATGGCTTTCTATAAAAGTTATAGACCAAACATCAGAGAACATGTCGGTTTGTTTAGAATGTCGATTGGATAAATAGTTTAAAAAAAAATTAAATAAATTGAACGGCATGTCACGACGCACAGTGGCAAACGCAGAGATGCGAGGAAGGGCGAGATTCATAATCTGAAGTCAACCTTAAATCGACTCTAGTGATGGCGATGTTGTTAGGGTCGATTTTACATTGAAATTCTGTTGTGTTGTATATTCGATTGCGAAAGTGCATCATTGTGCATTATTTTTTACTAATAGCACTAAATCCACTGAGCTGTGATTTTTATTATTAGAAGTTTTAAATTATTTTAATGAACAGCAGCAGGTATGACAGTAAACTTGAGTCAAAAATCAGATTACGGCATGTTTCTTTCCGTAAAGTCCATTTCCATTTTAGTTTGCTGAAAGAAGCGGAAACTGGAGAATAAATTTTTGTTTTAGTTTTAGAAAAATGTACCCCTATTTCTTTGCATTTGACCATGTGAACTATTCTGTTTGGAGAACATTATATTTGTTGGACATATACAAACTTGCTGATAAGGCTCCAGAATTACATGAAGACTTTATGAGAAGAAATTTTGTTGTGAAAAGTTTGAACAGCAACTTTAACCAACTATTTGTAGATCCAGCTTGAAACATATAAATACAACTCAAAAGATGCAGGAGGAATCGTGGGATTGACTAAAACCAACACAAATCTAGACGAATGGTTGTTAAGCTACAATATGATTGGCATGATGGTAGATGAATTTCGTGCATCATGAGACTTAAGCAACCACTTAACTCAAAACGTAGAAAATAGAAAAAAAATAAACGGATGAAAATTAATGAATATTCTGTACAAAAACTACATGATCAGTTTTTTACGATTTAATGTATTTTTCAAAACCGTAGATCGTGTTCTCTTAATTTCAGCTAATGAGATTGCATTGCCAAATATTCAAATACCCTTACTTAAATAAACAAAAAAAAAGGAGGAGAGTCTAGCAAAATTTATTCCTACTGTAGAAGAGCTCCCAATTTTTATCAGCATACAAGAAGTACTTTCAACACTTTCAACACTATAAAACTGTCTCTGAAAAGAAAAAAATTATTCAAGCTGAACAAGAGCTTTTACAAAAAATACTAACAACCAAGGCAATTGAAAGTAACATAAATATTATGAGAATATTTTCAAATATGAATTTACAGCACATCCAATGTCACTTGTACCTGTAACAGTTTAATCGATACCATCAAATAAATCTGCCTTAGGTTCTATAATAGGACAGTTTACAGTTATGTCTAAATATCTACCATTACCATTATAAAGTAACAAAAGTGTCACATTCTTGAAGGTATGAGCTTAATCCAAGCCGTTGGCAAACCCTCCAACTGCAAATCATTTGGCGACTATGCAAGAATTTTAAAATCAATAGTGTTTAAGAACCTCTACAACCCTAAAAGGATTGGTTTTGTATTTGACCAGTACTAACAATCTTTGTACTGGTCCATATAAACATATAAACTTTCTCCTACTTCAGACAGTATAATATATAATATTCGTGTACATACTCATCCAAACGAAGGTATGAGTATGTAGCCTGACACCAAGATTTTGACTGCCGAATCTGTTGCTGCTAACTGGCTGGAGTAAAGAAAATGTAGAGCTGGTACCAGTTTTAAGCACGGAATCCAAGTTGAAGAAACATGCATTCTACTATACTTCTAATAGGTGTAAAAGATGGGTTTATTTTTACCTTTTTGTGACGAATAATTATTATATTGGTTTTTTAAATTATCAGACTGTACGGGGGCTCAAATACTCGTGTAAACGGAAACAAGATCAAATTCATTGGTTCTTGTAAATATATTATGGCCCAAGTAAAATGTTACAAAAAAGGTGATAAACGTGAACAATTTTAACCATAGAGAGTGTTACTTCTTTTTATAGTAATGAAAAGTCTAACATAGAGTAAGATAACTAACACAAGATAATAATTAAGAAATAGGTCTCTCTCTTCAATCCTGACCCCCCAGGGGGAGTGTAGTGGTCGACGTGATGTCGTGTATTGGCCGTCTCCAGAGATCTCTGTCTCTGGTCATTTCTTTTAATTCATGCATAGGTCTTTGGCATATTCCTGTAATTTGATCTATCCATCTTGCTGGGGATCTTCCTCGTGATCTTCGGCCTTCTACCTTTCCTTGTATTATGAGTCTTTCCATGTTTTCTGTGTTTGCTCTCATAACATGCCCAAAATATTTTAATTGTTGGAGATGGACTTTACTAGAGAGTCGTTGACTAACTTTTAGCTCTCTTAAAATTGAATTATTTGTTCTGCGGTCGGTCCAAGGAATTCGTAACATTCGTCTCCAACAGAACATTTCAGTGGCGTCTATCTTTCTTCTCTCCGATTGTCTCAGAGTTCAAGATTCATATCCGTAGGTCAGTATTGGGAATATTAAGCAGTTGATCAACCTCATCTTTATCGCTCTTGAAATTTGACAGTCCTTCCATATTTTGGTCATTTTTGCTGTGACAACTTTTGCTAGATCAGATCTACGTTTAATCTCTTCTTGTAATGACCCTGTATTTGTGATTAATGATCCCAGATATAAGTATGAGCTCACAACCTCGAACCGGTCAATTGTGGCTATGTGTGGATGATTGTTGTGTAGTCTATCCACTATCATGATCTTTGTCTTTGATATGTTTAATTGCAGATCAAATATTTGGCTTTCGTTTTCGATCAGTCGTATAAGTTCTATCAGCTCTGCTTGACTATTTGCAAGAAGGGCTGTGTCATCTGCGAAACGTAGGTTGTTTAGTTTATGACCATTTATTGAGATGTTCTTTTCCCATCCTTCAAGTGCGCTTCGCATAATGTACTCCCCATATATGTTGAATAATTGTGGAGATAGTATACATCCTTGTCTGACACCCCGTTCTGGATGAAATTCGTTCGAAAGTGTGTCAAGTACTTTAACTGATCCAGTAGTGTGTTCATATATTTCGGTTATAAGCGTAATTAGATGTTGTGGTACGCCTACTTCTTTTAGTATTCGCCATAAGTGTCTCCACTTGACCCTGTCGAACGCTTTACGGTAATCTATAAAACAGATGTATAGTGGGATGTTGAATTCCCTAGATTTCTCGATTATCTGTCTTATATTCAGCAGGTGTTCTCGAGTGCCTGGTGTTCTCGAGTGCCTCTACCTTTGGTAAATCCAGTTTGCTCTTGTGGAATTTCTCTTTGAAGGAATGTTTTCAGTCTCTCATTGATTATATGTAGCATTATCTTGCTGGCATGAGATATAAGAGAGATAGTTCTATAATTGTCGCATTTATGCAAGCTGCCTTTTTTATGTATGGTCGTTATTGTAGATTTTGTCCAGTCTTCAGGCCATTGTTTGGAATGCCATATTTGGTTACAGAGTAGATGAAGTAACTTTACGCCGGTTTCTTCTGTGGCTTTAAGCATTTCTGCTGTTATCATATCTGGACCTGGTGCTTTGTTATATTTGAGCTTGTTGATAGCCTGTCTTACTTCATTTTCGAGTATATCAGGTTCTTCTTCCACCTCGTCAGAGATTTGGCTAACAAGCTCTTGGCGTTGATCATCTTTATATAGGTCCCTGCAATACGATCTCTATGTCTCTGCTATGTCTTCTCTGTTTGTTCTCAGGGTTCCAGTGTTATCTTCAATGGCCCAAGTTGTGGCTCTGAAGTCTCTTGTCAGGTAGCGTATTTTTCTAAATAGATCTCTCTAGATTTAATTGTTTTTATTACTATCCTTTGTTCTTGAACGTGAAATTTGCTGCCAGGGAAAAACCGTTGCAAATTTAGATGTTTTATATATCACAAGCTTTTGAACTTTAACGCCGTTACAACGTCCTTAATAAGCTTTATATAATACTAGATAATAATGTAAGAAAATTTTTGGGACAAACCCCGATGTACCAAGTCACCTAGGAATCGAACACAGAAAAAGTCCCACAGGTCAATCGTTGATAAGGTGGGTGTCTGGGATGAGTGAATTTTCCCCTACGAGGGAGTGCGAGCTGTATAGCTAAATTTGGATTTTCTTCAGTAAACGAATTTAAAGGAACTATGAAGTTAATTTGTTTATAAAGCTATAGCTCGTAAACTATTTGACGTACAGTGTCCAAGTTTAGCATAAATGAACTACATATATTGAAAAATATTCCCGTGGAATCTTAACATAGTACGTGAACAGCATAGTTGGTCCCTTAATTATAAATGATATGTAAAACAGATTTGTATTTGTAACTCATTCAAATTGAACGCGGTAAGCTTTGTTTTGTAGGTCTTTTAAAAGCGATTAAAATAAGTTTTTGACATTTTTTGTAAAACAAACAGTGGAGAAAATATGCGAAGAAAAATTGTAAAAAAATAATACTACAAATAAACAATGTCTCCAAAATTTTTTAGACTTCGAGTACTTACCAACGTGTTCTACATAATTTTATCTAAAAAATTACTTAAAATCATCTAACTCCTAAAAATGTCATCAAAACGACGATTTTGAAGCTCTTCCCACTGGTTAAAGAAGCTATTATAGATTCACACAAAAGTTGTGTATTTTCAACTCTAAATTTCTAATTTAATTAATTATTCTAATTTTATATCTATATCCATAATAGTTCTAATATAATTTCAAAATGTTTATTTAAATAAAAATAAAGGGTTCCAGTTGAAAATTCAAACTTGCTACACCCACTGCGTTCGCAGGGAGAATAAGAACCCTGGTATTGCATAAGTATATAGATTTTGAAAAACCATAAAAAAAAATTCTTAAGTTTCTTCGATACGACGTCTAGTTCTCGAGATATTTGACAATCGCCTTTCTGGACAGAGCTCTTTAATAATGTAAATAATATTATTCAAACCGGAAATAAGCCGAAGTGAGGGAGAGGTCTGACTGTAAAATTCATTTGCGATGTTGCCAAATTTACCGGATCTCGGGTTGTCTACAAAATGTATATTTAGCATATACACAACGGATCGCTCGCACTGCCTCTACAGCGGATTTAGTGGAACTACTGCAATATAAAATTCACCAAAAGGGGTGCAAAATGAGGTCCAAACAAAAATCGATTTCTTTGTACCCTCATCATTGTTACGTCGAGATATCACTATATACACGTGAATACAAGGTGAGATCCAAAATCGGATCTCGCCTTGCAAAACGGATCTCACCTTGTATAGCTTATGATACAAACGGATCTCGCCTTGATATGAAGACATATATATATATATATATATATATATATATATATATATATATATATATATATATATATTGTTGTACTTTTGAATGTCCATAAGCAATAAAAAACCGATATACAAATTTTATTACTTAAATAAAAATTAAAATTATTGATATTTCATAAAGACACGGGCATATAAATTTTCAAACATTCTGTATAAGACAAAATATGTATTTTAAGTTGTTCGAAGAATTGTTCATTAGGCCTCAGAGACAAGACTTTCAAATATTATCGATAAGAAATTTAAATAAGTCGGTTATTGTGGAATGGATTTACCCGGAATAAAAGTGTATATAGAAAGTGTTTAAACAATAGACCGGGATTCGCGGTGGTTTTTCTCCCCGAAAGATTATATCGGTAAAAGTTGATTAACAAAAGACATTGAATTGAGAAACAGGTATCGTTTGTAGCTATTAGAATAATTAAAGAATGTTGTTTTCTGACATTACCCGAATGACGTTTTATAGAGAGAGTTGGTTGGTAACGATATACGTCACAGAGGTGGATGATTTTTATTGGTCAATTTTTTGAATGCAAGGAGGTGGTGGTTTTGGCTATGAGATAGGAGAGAGGAAAAAAGTTAGTTAGTCAGTTTTCGTCGTCCAAGAAGGAAGGAGCTTTGTGATTTGTGTTGGTTTGAAGTTCCGAAGACGTAATTTACCGGGTGTGTTTATTTGCTGTCTAAAAGCTGACCAGTGTGAGGAACGGGGTACAGAGAGATAGAAAAACCAAAGGGTATAAGAATATTAATATTAGACGAAGCCGGAAACATTTGGAGTTATAAACAGGCGCGGAGATTGGCTCAAAAGGAGGCTGCATAGAATAACACGAGTTGTTGGGTTGCAGATACAAGGACAGATAGGAGAAAGGTGTACGTCATCTGGACCACAATAGGAGCAGAAGCAGAGAAAGGTTTTTTTTTTTGGCGTGGCCATAGAATTGCAACGGCAGAGAAAGAAAGGTCAGTCAATTTTCATTAGAGCAGGAGTGTGGTTTTCATTTATTAATTAAATAAATTGAATAAATAATAGAGACAGTTAATTTTGCGATCATTTAAAAAAAATAAAAGGAGCTTAGTTTTTAGCATTTTATTAACATGTTAAGTGCCTAAAATAATCCAAATTACCACGTGGCCGACCATTCCAATGATACTTTACAAAGCTTTTTTTTTCAATGAAACTGAAGAAGGGTTTAAATATGGTTGTAACGAGAATTCTGGAGAACCTTATCGAGATGTTTTTAATTTTTCTAATAATTTATTCAACTGGACTTTGTCCTTTAATACTAGGTGATTTATTAAAAAATTATAAAGAAGTTCCCGATCTTTCTCATTTAAGTTCAGATGCTAGAACCCTTCTTGCTTCACCCAGAGAACAATTACTCTGATCCATATGATTCAAATTTCAAACATATTTTTATCTTCACAATAAAACAATGTTATAGAAATGTGTGTAAATTTTTATGGAATCTCATTAAAAAAGAGTTTTAGTAGTCAGTTTTATCGTAGTTTGTATAATTTGTTGATATATCCTAAAATTGTAAATTTAATAGACATTTACCATGGTTATGAGAAACCAAAATTTGCAAATGAATGTTTGTTTGATTTTTTAACAGAGCCTGTTTTTTTATTAGATAGTTTAAACTAAAATAATTAAGCATGGATGATCAAGTTTGTGGGGTAGTTAGATTACTGTTACATGTTGATTTATATTTTAGGATAATGAGCTTTCCAAAATTAGTGAGGAAACCATAAACGAATTTGTTAGGAGAAGCCATAAGAAGCTGGTCTGCAATAAAATTCAAGGAAAATATAGTTGGCTAGGGAAAAAGCAATATAAAACTTTCGAAGACACACATATAGATCTGATTTTAAAAGGTTTGTAACTGTTAAACATAAATCAATCTAAGGAACATTTAAAAACTTACACTATCACTTAAGTGACCATATACAGCCGATGAAGCATATCATTAACTGTGTCTTATATGTAATTTAGATGGCAAATTTTACCATTTCACAAATGTTCAGGTCTGGCTATGAGATTGCTTTAAGAACTACACTTAGCTATATGAGATGAAGGTTTGTTGTTGGCTGTATATATTTTATTTATACACTGTTATTTTTGTTTTTTAAGTATCAAAGCGTAATTACTGCTCATTTGGTCATTAGAAATAAATACCAATGGTTTTGTTGGTATTCTTCTAGTTCAGGTGAGATCCATTAAAACTGCAGCACTTGAAATTCAGTTGTTTAATCATACGCCTTTGAATGATGATTTATTTACAATAAGCAAAGTATAATGAACTAAATCTGAAATTAATTTGTTCAATTTATTACATTACATTATAGTACATTAATTTTGTTTTCAGATGCTGCCTGAAAAAACTCCAAGACCAGTGTTGCCATGGAGAAGGAAATTGAAACTTGATAACGAAATATCTGAGATGTAAAGAGGAGGCAAATAAAATTTAATTTGCATGTTGCATTAGCAAATATGATAAATTTTGTAATGATTAAATTGTGTGGTTGGTGCAGAGAAAGGAACAGTCAATTTTTGAGACTGTTTTATTTATTAAAAATAGGTACCTAAAACAGTATCTACTGCTGAAATAAAACAAAGTTCCATATTAAGTATTGATCTTTTTCATACTTATGATTTCAACTTTAAAACTCAACAATTAACTTGTCTGCTTTCAATTGCCGACCACACACTTGTAAGGTAAATCAGAATGGGAATGGATAAGGGAAGTTGAATGGTTCTGTTTTTAGTGAGCCACAGTTTCAACTATTTTGCCAATTTTTTTAGCAGTATTCACAATCCTTCTTTCTCCTTTGTAGACAAGTGTAGTCAAAGATCCCATATCAGTCACAGCCATATTTACTCTTTAACTATTAAAATTTGTGACATTCTAGCATGCTTACAGTGTCTTAATACCAATAAAGGTCTTGGTCCAGATGGAATATCGTAACTTATTTTTAAGGAATTGTGCATTCTTTTTATGTAGGCCTCTATGGCTTATTTTTTATAAATCTCTGAGGGTCACTTTTCATCACAATTTATTTATTGATTTTATCCATTGATTCAGCCATTAACTTATTGATTCCTAATTCACAAGGAATCTATGTTCCTGTAGTTGGCTGTATACCAAAATGTATTAAAAGGATCTATTAAAAATTTAATTAAAAATCCTTTGTAATAGGTATATATTTAAGGCCCAAACGTGCTAAGTTAAACAGACAAAACGTTTTCGGAAACCATGTTCCATAATCAGTGTCTATGTACTGAGAAGCCAAGTTGACCATACCGTCAAATAAAATTCACAAGGAATCTACGTTCCTGTAGTTGGCTGTATACCATGTATTAAAAATTTAATTAAAAATCCTTTGTAATAGGTATATATTTAAGGCCCAAACGGGCTAAGTTAAAAAGACAAAACGTTTTCGGAAACCATGTTCCATCATCAGTGTCTAGTCTGTCTGTGATGATGTCTGTCATCAGTAGACACTGATGATGGAACATGGTTTCCGAAAACGTTTTGTCTTTTTAACTTAGCCCGTTTGGGCCTTAAATATATACCTATTACAAAGGATTTTTAATTAGATTCCTAATTATCGTTCCATTATAATTCTTTCTACTATTCCTAAAATTTTCGAGGCTTTACTGACTGATTTTTTGACAATAAATCTGAAGAATCAGCTTCATATTGGTCAGCATGGTTTACTTACTGTCTAGTTGTTCAACTTCTACTAATTGACACTTATTATGTTATAATTGCATTAAAAAACATTTTTTATGTCGATTAGATTTATACTGACTTGTCGCATCTACTGTTCTTGCAAATTGTGTAGACCATATTCTTATTCGGGTATGATCAATTTCTTGAATCTGGATTCTCTTTTTAAAAGTGTTACCTTTTAATCTTTATTTTTAAACTTGTTCATAAAATAACCAATCTCCTGAATTGCTTCAGCTAGTTTGTTTTAATATTCCTCCCATTCACTGTGTCAGTATTTATATTTCCATGTTCCTTACTGTAGAACTAATTATGATTCACACATAGATATGGTCTGAAACTTTTGTATCAATAGGTTTAGGTACTATTTGAAGCACTAAAATGCTAAATGAAACTTTTTATAAATGTGTACCTATTTATTCATGTATGTTTTATTTTTATCTGTAATTTTGTGTATATTTCTATCATGTTCCATTTTTGTATAATTTTGACAGTGAATTTGTTCCATTTGTTATGAATAAAAAATATATGTAATTATAAATGTTAGTTCCTTTAAACATTTATGTTTTATTACTAAAAATTATTTTATATTTCTATAATGATGCATTTTTGTATAATTTGGACAGGGGATTTGTCCCATTTGTTATTAATAAATTAATTTAACAATAAATGTAAGTTCCTTTAAACATTTACGTTTTATTTCCCAAAATACATTCTTAATATGCACAGGATGACACCACTTTTAGTATTTTATACAATGGCGTTGACGTCTAATTTATATCCTCAGCACTAAAATAGACGTCCGAGAACATCACAAAAGTCCGTCAAGTAAGTCCTCCGGACGTATTATGGACGTCCGATTAAGGTCCAATTAACGTCCCGGTACGTCCAACTAACGTCCGCTCGGGACGTAAAATGGACGTCCATAGGACGTTCGGCGCAGCGACATTCGGACCAATATAGGACGTTAAACGGACGTAAATAGGACCAAAGCGGACGTCCGAGGGACGTCCTTAAAGTCCGTGAGGGACGTACTATGGACGTCCATTGGACGTACGTGTGCTATTAGGGTTAGAATGAATGACGTTACTGTCATTTTGGTGTAAACTGAATCATTCGTTTTCATTAATAGACTCTACCTCCTTCCCAAATCTATATTCACTAAAACCCCAAGAATAACTACCGAGAAAATTTGCTAACGATTTACTTTACTATCAAAGAACCTTACAGAAATCTGGTCTTAAACAGCAACGCTAAAATGTTTCGGTATAACAATGCAGTATTCAAAACGCTTTCAAACTGTATTTAAATATGTCACCTACTTTTAACTTCGACATAATTATCACTCCCGTAAAATAAGTTTCTTATAAAGCACGTTTAAATTATTAACTACTTTTACTGGGAAAATATTGTATTAGCGATAAAATATTCGTGAAAGTTGGAACTTTACAGCAAGTCTACTACGTTCAACTCGATGAAATTTAATAATTCCTAACAAGCTTCTCGGCTAAGCTGTTTACATTCCTTCCCGGTTCGTCCCTTTATTACAAAAAATTTCCTTTTCCTTTTTGCTTTTATGGACTGAAATATGCAGTTACGGACTACATGATGTTTAGATTCAAGTCAGAACTGGTTAGAATAAAATATATTTATACGCGTACATAGAAAGGATCTTAAATATACAAAATATTAAAACATTAATCATTATGTCAAAACTAGGGCACGCTAAGCCGTCGGTCCCGGCTACGAAAGTAGTCGTTAAGTCATGTTAGGGGCGCTTGCGCGACCTGAAAACCCTAACACTAGACCTTAGCCAGAAGGTTACACGACCTTTACTTTACTTTTAGGGGTACGAAATTTTCGTTTTTTCCAAAATAGATGCGAATTTCAGCGAAATTTTAAACATAAATGCGATAAATGCGAAATATTGAGTTTTTGTTTATTTCCGCGAAATATCTGCAGGTGCTCAACTCACCCGTAAACAAGTAGGTAGTTACGAAGGTATGGAAAGATTTGACGGAAAGTTTTCTATTGTAATTTTTGAAGGAATTGTTTATTGTTGTAACACGTGTTGAAACAGGAGGATTTTTCATTGTTCATCATTAAATAGATAAAGATAAGATAAGGAATTAATAGTTTTCAATGTCGATTCATTGAGAAATATAAATAAGCCGACTGTTGTTATCTGCATTTTGATCTTTTGTATTGATAAAAATTAGTAGGGATAAAAGTCAGCTAATTCTTATTTTCTAAACATATAAATTAGTCAACCAGGACAATCAGTGCTCATTCCATCAATTTTTACTGCGTGAAAACATGGTCTATTAAAAAAGTTTTTATAGTAAAATAAAGTTACTTGAAGTATCCCTTAAAATTTGACGCCCTAAAACAATTTTGAGTGATCTAATGTCAAATAATTTGCAACAGATAGCCTATATCTGTGTGACATAAATATTGTGGTGTGTTAGCATGGTAATACTCATTTGGAAGGTAATAAAAAGGATACACTGCAGAAACATGTGAAGTCGACTAACCACTTTAACAAGAAAAAATCTATAGCGTCTACTTCAGGAACTAAGGGACAAATGGCAATTGCTAGTGGCTTTGAGAGACAGAAACGAGCAAAAAAATAAAATGATACTTTTGTGGAGGATATACTTAGTATGTCTTTAAAAGCCAACATTGCACTTTATAAATTGGATCATCCAGCTGTGCGTGAATATATTGCTAAATATGTGCCGGGGTCGGGTGCTCTTCCATGTGCGGACACTTTAAGAAGAAAGGTAGTGCCACGGTGTGGGCTGTCTAAAAAAGCCAATACAAAGTAACAGCTGAAAGACAAGCTAATTATAATAGTAGCAGACGAAATCTCGGATAGACAAGGAAGATGTGGTTTTGTTATTCTCTTCAGAACTATAGATTCTGTACTACATCAAGAATGTTTCTAGCAAGTGTTAACTTCCTTGATACTGCCAATGGATCAACGTATTCACAGACAATTATAGATACATTATAAGACTTTGAAATTGATTATTCATACGTTAAAGACCTGGTATCAAATTCGGCAAAATACATGTCTTCTTGCTGTAATCTATTAAAAATTTAAATAGATCCACATATCTTACATTACCATTGTTGGGCTCATAAAGTTAGTCTTGTTGGTGATGTTTTTGTAGGGGAGTTTAAGGAGTTGTTTACAGCAAAATTCAAGTCAGCCTTTTATCTTTCAAGAAAAATGAAGGACTCTTACCTGAATTATTTGAAAGAAAACGTACCCAATCTCCCAGCAAAACTTTATCCAGCATCACTTGTAACTAAATGGAACTCTTAGTTCTCATCAGTATCGTATCTAAGGGAATATCTTAATCACATACCTACTTAATTTTTTTGATGTGTGAGAGAATGAAAATTCCGGTATTAAATTTCTCAAATACAATTACGCCGATGAACCTTTCAGACGTAAACTAGAAATTCAAATGACCTTCACCACCGAGTTCTGTCCAAAATTATTGAAATTAATAAACGATTTGGAAGGGGCCAGTTATCTATTTGCCCATCTTTTATGGAACAAATAAGAGGACTTAAAATCGTCACTTGAACACCATCGTTAAGGTTATTTTGATGTAAAAACATCTCGACTGCTCACTGATAACCAAGAAATTGACGCTACACTGAAGGAAATATTTGTGAAAGCAATCTACAAAGCCTATAATAAACTAACTCTCCATATAACATTAAAAGACACAAACAAGGCTTTCTTACACATTGGATAGTTATGTATCACATGCATAGCTGCAAGTTTTACTCTGAACCCGAGTGTACTCTTCAAAAGCTTTTCTAAAATTCCTTTTTTTAGAACAATTGGAAAACTTGATGGATATAGTCACTTTCATAGCTTAATCTTTAAATCGATACAAAGAAACGAAGATCCCAATGTGAAGGATATTTTGTTTGCTACATAGTGCAGTTTTCCGTCATTTGCTAAAGTAGCATTACAGAGCATCTAGAGTCCAATAAACAGCGTAGACACAGAACGTTTCTTCAGCAAATGTAATATTGTAGTGACAGATCGAAGAACAGCTCTTAAAGATTTCGAAATTATAACGATATTAGCTTTCAATTATTGTTTTTTGTTGTTTTACTTCTAGTTAAAAATAAATGTAAAATAAATGCGAAATTTAGTAATTATAAAAAAAGTAAATGTGAAATTCATGTTTTTATTTGCGAAAATTCCGTACCCTTACTAATCGCTTTTACGCTATGAAAAGCTTTTTTCATGTTAGTATATATTTATTATTATAAGTATAAGTTATTATTATAAGTTAATTATCCAATTCTTTACTTTTCCGATTAGCTCTCTGAGAGAGGGTTAGTTATCTGTACCAGACCTATTAGTGATAAATATACTCTGCTCTTTTACATCTACCATTTCCATTTTAGTCGATTTCTTAAAATTCTTTCATAAAGTCTACCATATACAATTGACTACAATCATTGAATATCTCATATAGGGTTTTTATTACCACTATAGGTAAACCTCCAGGTGCTTTCGTATTTTTCATAATTTTGAAGCGAATCTTGTATACTGGCGTTGTATTACTTTTTTTCTCTACATTAAAATGCTAAGGCGAACGGAACTAGCGCCCCGAGAAGGCGTCGTCACGGGTAGTCATAGAATCGCGGTTCTTGAAATTGATTTTTTTTTCTGAATCAATTCGTTTTTAGTCATATTTACTCTAAATAAGTTTAAATTAAAAACGGCATGAAAATAACTAAAGTCATAGATAAGATTGGAATAATAAAAACATTGAATTATCTGTAATTTTACAGTAAATAATTGTACAGAAACAAAATTATTATTCTTAAACATATTTCGTTTATATAATAAATTATAACATATACAACCCCCTTCGCATTCGCGGATGACACAGCTGTACTGGTAGTGGCCCGCGATGAGCCATACCTCAAATACCGGGTTCGGAACGCAGGCCGCGTCGTAAAGAAATGGATGACGCAGCATGGACTGAAACTTGCGGCAGAGAAAACCGAAGCCAAGAAACAAGTAAAGTACGTAAGAGTGACATTGCACCAGAATAGAAAATAGGGTGAGCACGTGCGGGATGTGGTGCGGAAGGCTGCGAATGGTGCGGCTGCATTGGGGAGGGTGATGCCCAACATTGGGGGACCCAAATCCGAAAGAAGAAAAATCTTACACGGTCTTGTACAGTCGATCGTCCTCTACGTGGCACCAGTCTGGAGCGAGGCAGTAGAGATAACGGCCTATAGGATGCTCAAGACACACGTGGTCAGAACAAGTCTGTTCCGAGTGGCATGCGCCTACAGGACTGTGTCTGCGGCAGCCTTGTTGGCCATCACTGGATGTGTTCTGTTGCATGTTTTGTTGGTATAAAGAAAAGAGCTCTATGAGAGAAGAGGCCCAAACCTTACTGTGGCCGATAGAAGACAGGAAAGGGAAAGGTTAATTGGAAGATGGTAAGAATAATGAAACAACACGGAGGATGTGGCAAAGTGGACGAAAACGCTGATCCCGAACATAAGGGATTGGGTGGACTGTGACCACAGGCTGGATTAATTCCTGACGCAGGTGTTCACAGGACACGGGTATTTTAGGGCCTGTCTCTCTAGGATCAGAAAGGCTGACACAGATGAATGCCTATACTGTGGATACTCAGACACTGTGACACATACGATGTTAGATTGCAGCAGATGGATAGTGGAAAGGAACAGAATGAAAAGAGACAGGTGTGAATGTTGTTACACTAAAAGAAATGATTGAGAGAATGATTGAAAATAAATCAGGTTGTACTAACATACACAGCTATATCCGTGCAGTGATCAAAAAACGAGAAGAGGAAGAAAGACAGCTAGACCAACGACAAAGGCAAGAGTAAAAGATGCTAAAAGTTGAAGCTAGAAAAGTGGGTCAGACTGTTGAGTTAGAATGCGTGATTCAGACTGTGAGGAAGAAGGAAATGCCCGTCTGGGAACGATGCCGTACTAGGAGTGATGAGGGTCTTCTACGTACTACCAGGAACGAGACAGGGAGCCTACTTGATGATGAATAAAGTGTAAGTGTGTATGAATGAAGAATTATTGAATAAAGGTAGTGCTTCGGAAGTGATGCCGGCCTTACAGTGGCCATTCCGCTTCCGGATCGCTGGATGACAGAAAAGGGTCTAGTTTAGCAGGTAGGCGTTCGGCGTAGACTCGGCGACGAGAGGGCATTTTAAAATACCTTGGGGACTATCGCCGAGAGTACGAAGAACGAATCCTACACTAGGGTCAGTTAGGCGGCGTCCTGGACTGAGATGTTATTTGAGGATTCCAGACTCCTCCCTCTATAAAAACGAAAAAAAAGGTGGCGTTAGAAGCAAACATAATAATTTATAGATTTTGTTTTAAATATAAAAATAAACAATAAAATTACTTTATTTAATTTTATTTAAATATGTTTTTTAACGTTTAAAAAGAAAGAAAACACAGTAAGAAGCTCCGCGCTAGTTTACAGTATCGACTACTGTTTCACTTTAAAGGGAAGCTTCTATGTTTGCGATGTATTACTTTTTTTAGGGCTTGTTATATTTCATCAGTTGGTTTATGCCTAAGTACTGCTTCTGATGTGTCTCTTTTAGTCTAGTTGTCAGAGATTTTAACCCTGAAAGTCATACGAACAAGCTAAATTTTGCTGGGAATGTCAATTATTACTTCTGACTCCCGACTTCCCTCTAAAATTCTCCCTTATATGAGGGTAAAATTTAAAAAATCGATTTACTAGGAATGTGTACGCCGTAAAAAATGGTTCAATAAAAAATGTAGCTGATATAACCATATATAACTAAAATATTTATTAGCACTTTTTGTGTAGAATGTACCATTCTCTCAAATGAATGAAATCAATTTTAAATAGGTAAAAAAGAAATAAATAAGACTTACTTACAATCAGTTTAATTTAACTATCTAGACGACCGGTTTCGCTTTCTAAAAGTTTGTAGAAAGCGAAACCGATCATCTAGGTAGTTAAATTAAACTTATTGTGAGTAAGTTTAATTTATTTCTTTTTTACCTATTTGAAATGGACTTACACAAGCAACACATTCATGGTTCGAAATCAATTGTAAATCAAATTTGTATCAACTCGACGGTAAAAATTCGTTATCCTGTGATCGGAGTATGCTATCAGCAAAACTAAAAATGTTTTAACCGGTTTAAAGATAAAAATTAGCTTTCAGTAGTTTTTATAAACGTTTTAAGTAAATAAACGTTTTGCGATGTTTTTACGATTATCATAAAATCAATAAAATTTCACTGACTTTCGTAGTGGAAATTTCATTGTTAGATCCTAGTCTTTAAAACCTATAAGATGAAATTTCGATTTTTTGAGTTTTGTCAAATAAATATAAGGCATTTGAAATTTGCCGTAAAATGCGGAATTTAAACTTGTACATAACAAATAATCACACGTCATGGGAAATGCCTCGACGAAGATGGTATTTTGTGGAGTTTGTAGCTGAAGTAGTGTGGTTTGAAAAAACGTACTTACGTAAAAACGTATTATTGAAAAGAGGCAGTTTTAGATGTTTAAGATCATTTTAATTGTGAAAGTTCAAATTCGTCGTTTTTTTAATATAACTTTCTCAAATTATGTTTTCTATCTTACAAATCCACCAATACGTTTTTGGATTCCTTGTATTTATTTTCTTCCCTTTTGTATATGCTTGTTTAATTTAGTGTATATTTCCTCCAGTATTCCTTCTGGTGTTTTCACTAGTTGGTTTGCTATCCTCATTTGTGTAACCATTTTGTAAGTTCATGTTGAAAACTAACCAAATTGTATTTAAGGTATTCTGTATATTTCGATCCTAATTTTTGATGCATATTTTTAACAAGCACAAAAATATGCCTCAAAAAACAATAATTAAACTTTAAGAAAATGTGCAAGCTACAAAAATACTGCCAAAATTAAAAAAAAAACGGGCAAGAGGGACCCACATCCTCGAGTGCCGGATCACCAAACTGGACGTAGCACAGAGCGGGGACAAGAAACCTGAGCAAGCGATACATATCGATAATAAGTCACTAGAGATTGGCCTGCATTATTCGTCGTAGGATTTTGTGTGGGACGCCTTGTACCAAGGACTCCCACATGACAAGCACTTTGCTGATAAGAGAGTCTTCCTAGCGTATCGGGAAGGACTACTACTACTACTACTACTACTATTACTACTACTACTACTACTACTACTACTACTACTACTACTACTACTAAGGATTTCCACAGTTTTCACTGTCTTCCTTCACTCAACCGTTTTCTCTAATTTTCCCTGTCATTGCAGTCTCCATCTCGCAGGGTTCTTTTCTCCATACCCTCGTCGATTTCGTCTCTGAATGACCTTCGGGGTCTTCCTCTCTTTCTTCTTCCGATCGGGCTCCATTCTGTGATTTTGTTTATCCAGCGTCCTCTGTTCGCTCTATTGACGTGGCCGTACCAGGATAGTCTCTTCTCCTCTATATATTCGATAATGTCTGATTGCACTCCCATTCTCCGCTTAATCTCTGCGTTTTCAATTCTGTCTCTTTTTGTAAGTCTACAGCTTCTCCTCAGGAATTCCATTTCTACTGCTCTTATTCTACCTCTATTTCTCTTGTTTTTGTCCAGTTTTTGGACCCATATGTCAGGATACTTCTTGTCAGGGTATTATATATTCTCTTTTTTGTCTTTATCGTAATGTTCTTATCCCACAGCACTAAATTTAGTTGTCTTATACAGTTTCTTGTTTGTCTTAGTATGTTGTTTATATCTTCTTCTGTTGTTCCCTGGTTCGATATTATGGTTCCTAAATACTTGAATTTATCTGTTACATTTACTTGTCTTTCCTCGTCTATCTCTAGGTTTCTCATATCCTTGTTTTCTGTTGTTAGGTATTCGGTTTTCTCTAAGTTTATTTCCATTTCGTTGTTTTTATATTCCTCTTCTAGTTTTCTGAGCATAACTTAAGGTGTATAGGTATTCGTCTCTTACTCGTATGCCCATTCCTTCTCACTTTCTCCTCCATGATTTGAGTGTCTTTTCCAAGAGTATTTTAAACAGAGTAGGGATGTAGCACAGCTTTGTAGAAGTCCTTTTGTCGTCTTAAATGGATTGTAGGCTTTATTTCCACATTTAATAGCTACTTTGTTTTTTTTTTGTTCAGTGCTTTAACTGCTTTTATTAGTGTTTGTCGGATTCCGAGATGGAAGGACGCGGATGGATTATTTATTAACAGTTATTCCTGTTTACACGAGTTTATCGTCCTGTAATGAATTGTATCACCCTAATGCCATACTTAAGAGGTATGCAAGTGTCTCAAGCCGGGTTAAACTATTGCTTGCTTGAGGATATTATCATAGTCTGTTGCTTAATCACAACATATTCAATGACTTTTTTAGGGTTCCGCGTAGGTAGAATTCCATCCATATTTACTTGTGTATGACACTGTGCAGGAAATAGCAGTTTATAATTTTTAGAGAATATTGTAAGATTTATGTAAGTCGATATCCACTATCATTTGTTGTTTCCTCTCCTAGAATACTCCTTTTTCGGTTTCTACACATTAAATTTTAATAGCCATATTTCTTATGCAAGCATTGAACATATTTGTACAAACAATCAGAAAATTAATTTTGGCATTATATTTATTTCATGTTAGAGGTGATAAAAACAATTTCATGTATGCTTAACAGCCGTGAACTAAGTATAATATTCGTATGATAATTATTATTCACGACGCTTTCCTGCGGCTAGTGTTGTAAATTTGATTCTTTTAGAATAATAGTTATAATATTATATACGCATTGAATAATACTAGCACATAATCACTATTAAATTGTGTATTGAATTATTCGGGGAAAATCGATAATATATTCATGAGTCAAGACGAAAAACAAACAGAATATACGAAAATAGATACTTTCCATATTATGATGTACACTTGGCATGTAGTAATAATTCATAAAATATACATTAATCTATACTTACACTTCTAAAAATCTCTAATGTTGTTTCTTCTAAGAAAAACTTAAAATATGTCATAGATATGTACTTTAAGATCATTTATCATACAAACGACACTTAATACATAATGACATTTTCTGGATTTTTGTTCAAGGAAATCAATTTCTTGTTCTGATATTTTCTATTCGGATAGTAGACCCGAGCTTATCTGCAGTAAACTAGGTGTTTTTTATCATAAATCAGTTTTTCAGTTAAACTAAGTGAAATTGTTGCTATTCTTGAAAGACAAATGGCACAAATGCAAATACAACTTACAGGGTTAGCAACAAGAATCAACAAAACAGAATAAAGATAAATTGAACCAGAAAAAAAACAGAATACTGCACAGACTAGGAGGAATTTGTCAAAAAGAAGCAATGGATGAGAGTGAAAGAAAAAACTACAAAAAAAAACGAAAAATAGATAGTTACCTTACACCACCAAAACGTGTTGGTAAAAAAATATATACAAGCTATATGCTCCCGAAGACGTTGAAGCTGTTTTCCCTTGAAGATCATTTTTGTGTGGGGGATCATTCTATTCCGGGTTTGGTTTTACAGTTTCTGGTGTGATTTCGCTGTTTCCACTACTTATCTCCATTCTTATCTTTTTTTATTGTCCTTTCTATATTTGAAATTTCCATATTTCTTAAGCCTTCTTCAAGTTATCAGAGGCAGACCTTAACCTAAAATTAGGTCTACCTTTGGTTCTTTTACCCGGTGGTATCCGTTCCGTTATAACTCTTAACGGATTGCTCTTCTCTCTGCTTATTATTTGTCCATACCAACTAATTCTTTGTGCTTTTATAGTTCTAACTATGTTCTCTTGACCCATCTATTCTTGTATGTTGTGATTCATCCATTGTCTTGCATCCTTTTCATTTTCCGTCTTTAGTCATCATATATTTTTCTGATAATCTTAATCTTAAAAACTCAAAATCAAAACTCAAATCTCCAAAACGTTAAATTGCTCTTCTTCTCTTGCTGTTAATTTAAATATTCCTGCAGCATATACTACTATTGGTCTTATGGTCGTTTTGTAAATTTTTATTTTTTTGTTTCGGCTCATCTTCTTGTGTCTAAACATTTTTTTTTATTTTTATAAAACCCTGTGTTTTATCTCTCGCTTGAATTATTCTCTTCATGTCTACACCTTATTTTCTTCTGTTAACTAGTACTCCCAAATATTTGAATGTTTTAACCTCTTCGAAACTATGTGCATCTATTATCAGTTCTATCATTTGTGTCTTATTTTTCTTGCTTACGTTCATATATTTTGTTGAATTTTAATTGATTTCCAGTCATTCAGTTTATTTTATTAAAAAAAGCAGTAGTGGCGAAAATGTCGAAGAAGGGGAAGGTACGTACTAACTAAATATTTGCTTACACAACGACAGAACTTTTTTTACCATGTTTGTCGGTTCCATCAGAAAAAAAAGTCGATTTTACCCTGCCTCATACCATGGCCGAAATAAAAATATTTTTAAAAGTCTTTCCCAAAAGCCCCATTCCACATATTGCATATTGTACGATCTTACGTAGAGAAATTTGAAAACGACACCAAGAAAAAAGAATTTTTACCGATAAACATAAAATTATAATTGTATTGGGTGTCACACTAATCATGGCATACAATCGAGTTCTATATTTTAATGATAAATGATCTTAAAATTATTCTTTAAGAAATTTAGCAATAAAAAGGGCGATACTGCTGTAAACTGATGCTTGCCAAAATGTATTTCGCTGATGTGGTAATGCGAGAAAATTATATTACATCGAGGATGTCGCTATTTGTCTAAACCTAACGTTTCCAAAATATCAAACAAAGACGGCTTTTCTAAGCATTATGAAGTCAATGGCGAAAAGGAAGGTCTCACCTAAACAGAACCTACCCGTAAAACCCATCAAACGGGGAATAAAGATATGGGTACGAAGCGACTTATTACTAATTGATCTTCTTCTTAAGGTGCCTTCTCCATTACTAAAAGTTGGCTATAAGTACAGCAAATTGCTCTCTATCTTGAGCTGTTCTTAGTATCGAATGTGTGTCCATACCTATCCAGTCTCGTACATTCTTCAACCAGGAGCATTTTCTTCTTCCGGCCACTCAAACAGATGATACTCAAGAGACCGGAGTAGTTCCTCAACAAAGTTCAAACACTGCAGAACAGAAGTGGCAATATGTATTTATTAGCAACCTATCTCCAGAATATACTCCTATTCAAGTGGTCCACTTTATTAAAAAGAAGTTAGGGTTAAAGGAGTTTATTAGATGTTATGCCCTGCTGAAAAGACAAGATCCTTCTAATGGTTCATCATTCAAAATAGGTATAAAATCTAAATCCTCCATTAAGTTACTATTTAATAAGGAAATTTGGCCACCTAACGTTCACATTAAATGGTCTATTGAATCTCCAACTTCTGAACCACGGTATTTAGAGTCATCACCAGACTTACACAACAAATCCATGGAGAATACTAGAAGCCCCGTTAGCCAAGAAAATTCATTAATCATTTTGAATGATAACAAAAATACAGGGGAAAAGATAAATGTAGTCTCAGATAAACATGCAATTAAAATTTGCAAATCAAAACCGCATCCTTATTCTCACATTAATTTTGTTAAAGAAAATATTCCAACACCTACTGTAAATCTGGACCCTATGACCCCACTGAAGGTTTGATTAACCATGAACACGGACCCTTCCAACAATCGATATCTGCTAGCAAGATTAAGAGAACCAGAGATATTAAATGCCATCAAACTGCATCTTGCCTTTCTGTACGACCAACCTGCTTCGGTTTGTTATGGTGGTTTTACGAAAACAAGCATCAAACTATTCTTGGCTTCTGAGGGACTTTCCATGACTACAGAAGATCTGCGAAAAATTTATTTGAAATTTCATGATGCCTATGGAATTGGTCCAGCTGAGGTAGACGAAGATCTAGCTGCGTTTAGGTCCTTTATCGCTGCTAAAAGAATTATCCATCTGCAAAGATCAAGGGAATGTCATCAAAATTACTTTTCCACCGCTTCTCCAAGACGAAATTTTTAAATGTTTCGACGTGTTCTGATGGTCTAAAATCCTCAAATTTAACTGCTAGCAACTTTGGCATGGTTCTTATTAATATTCGATCGATTAAAAATAAGACAGACGAATTATTTTTGTTTCTGGAAGAATTGGGGTTTCCCCAGTTAGTTGCAGTGACGGAACACTGGCTTGAAGTTAATGAGCCAATTTTCATTCAAGAATATACCACAATTGCTAGGTATGATCGTCCAAGTTCAGCTCATGGTGGCACTCTGATTCTTTCAAATAACAATGATTTTTCTTCAGTTTCGAAATATGACTATTTGCTGGGTGAAAACTACTTCGAATTTTCTTTGATATATAATAAGAAATTTAATCTATACATTATTTGCATTTATAGATCACCTAGCTCTGATACTGAACTATTTTTTCAGAGCCTGCTAAATTTGTTAGATATTCTGCCCATTAAAAGCAGAAAAATTTTATGTGGTGATTTTAATATTGACTACGCTGCTGTTTGTGCGACCCAACTGTCTTTGGTAACTATTTTTGAATCATATGGTCTCACAATGCACGTTATTTCTCCAACAAGAATCTCAAAAACATCATCCTCGACAATTGATTATGTGGTTTTTGATTTTCCACCCGCTGACGTCCATTCTACAGTTATTAGTGGGGGGCTTTCTGATCATGAAGCGGTATATACCAACTTTAGCAGTTTACAAACACCTCACTCAAAAACCCGACGAATAGGTAGGATTTTTTCCACTCAAAACTTTCGTAAAGTCTATAATTCATGCTTGACTTTTGACTGGAGTTTTTCTTCTGGGGACATTGACTGTAATGTTAGTGATTTTCTAAATAGACTTGTATCTATTTTTAATAAAGCATTTCCTTTATTAAACATCAGGCCAAAACATAACAAACCTTGGATTACCAAAGGCATTCGCATATCTGCGAAAAATATGCGTTCTCTGCTATATATTAAAAAATTTAATGACAGTATCCCCATCTCTGATTATATCAACAAGTACAGAAAATGCTATATAAAACTACTCAAAGTAGCCAAAAAAATCCTACTTTCATAATCGCTTAACAAGCTCCAAAAATATTTCAAAAGAAACTTGGTCAATAATAAACGGTTTTCGAAATAAAACCAGTACAGCGAATCAAACCTTTTCTTTTCCTAACCCCGAAAATCTAAATGATTACTTTGTTATGTGAGTAAAAATATAACCTCAACTATTTCGCCACAACAAGATCCAGTTTCCTATCTCTGCCAAAGACTGCCATCGTCATTCCTCTTCATAAAGGTGGAGAAAAATCTGATGCCTGCAACTATAGACCTATTGCCTTGTTACCAGCACTATCAAAAATTATTGAAAGACTTATGAAAGTTCGACTTATGCCCTTTCTCCTTAAATATAATATTTTATCGCAAAATCAGTTCGGCTTTTTGTCTAATAAATGCATTAGTGATGCCATATTTTCTGTGTTACATGATGTATATCTATCACTAAACAGTAACCTCTCCTCCGCCACCGTTTTCTGCGACTATTCCAAAGCCTTTGACTGCGTAAATCACGACATTCTATTAAAAAATTTAACTTTCTATGGAATTCGGGGTGTGTCTTTGAACTGGTTCAAAACTTACTTGGTAGGTAGGAAACAATTGGTTAGAATAAATGACACCGACTCTAGTTGTAAAGATATTGAGTGTGGAGTACCGCAAGGTTCAGTATTAGGTCCCATTCTTTTTTTACTTTCCATTAATGACATCACTTACTTGAAAATTAAAGGGAAAATTTTTCTATTTGCTGATGATACCAGTATTACTTGGAGCAGCTCTGATATTTCAACGCTTCATTCAATTATAACCGCTGATTTACTTATAATCAAGGCTTAGTCAGACTCCAACTTACTTAGCTTTAACGTGGATGAGACTGTAGCATTATCTTATAAAGGACTCATGCAACCCTTGCTTTTGAATGAGAGCCAAATCAATATCGTAAATTCCGTGAAATTTCTAGGTATTCTCATTGACAGTGATCTCAAATAGTCCTTGCATACTGACTCCTTAAGGAAGAAACTACCTCAGCTTGCTTTGCAATAAGATCTGTTTCGAAGGAACTAAATTTATCTTCTGCCAAAATGGCATATTTCTCATTGTTCGAGTCCCATCTTCGATATGGGCTTCCATTTTGGGGTTCTAGTACAGCGGTCCAATTTGATACTATTTTTAAGTTGCAAAAAAGAGCAATCCGTTATCTATTTGGTCTCAAACAAACAACTCATTGCAAGACCTACTTCAAAAATCACGGAATTTTGACGCTTCCCTCTATATTTATTTTGGAAACGGTTTGTTTGATTCGAAAGCATCTAAACATTTTTCCCGATAGACCTGACCATGGCTACTCCATTAAAAATTCGGATTGTAACGTTTATTTGCCGATCCCGTCCACTCAGCTAGTAAAGAATTCTATTCTATACCGTGCAAAGAAACTTTATAATCACCTTCCAAGAGAAATTAAATCCGAAAAAAACATCCTTCATTAAGTTTCGTAAGGTGACAAAAATCTATCTCTCAGAAAGACCATATTATTCAGTTGACGAGTTTCTTAATGTATAACAAAGAAACAAAATTAGTATTGTTTATAATTACATTTGGGTGTTTCAAGCAGTAGCTACAATTTGTCTCATTTGTTGTTGTCTGTACAAATTATGTAGGTTATACAATAATTTTACCAATTTAAAATTGTGTTATTCTGTTTTTTACTATATTTGTTTTTGTTTTATACTTTTTGTACTATTTGACTGATTTATTTTTTAGCTTTGTCCATAAAATTGTTCAATAATTTTCAGTGACAATAAAGCCTATTCTATTCTATTCCTGGGCCTCTTCTTTCTTCCACTTTCCCTTCCATTATAAGTCATAGGAAGTTGTATTTTTCTCCTCTGTAAATATGTTCTAGATAACTCGTTTTTCTGTTTTTTTACAATATTTCGGAGTTCTCTCTCAGTACCCATTCTTCTTATCACCTCGTTGTTGGTCACGTGCTCTGTCCAAGAAATCTTCAGCATCCTTCGAAAAACCCACATCTCAACGGCTTCTATACGCCTTATACTTGTAATTCCGAGAGTCCACGTTTCCACTCCGTATAGCAATATGGAATATTGATACAACACCAAATTAGGCTGATCTGATCGTGAGAGTTAATAATTATTTTATTATTAAGTGATAAAACTAACCTACCAACCACACACTAGGATCACTAGTAGGACCACGTAATATCATCTTCGCATCAAGAATTTCTAACAACCGAATTTGTGTTTATCTTTCCTCAAAAAGCATGGTCGACTTACTTCTCCACTCCTACAAGTTTGTAAACATAAAAGAATCACAAATAGAAATAAGAAGATTGATCACTCCAGGCGATAGGCTCATAGTATCTAATGCATGTCCTACAATTCCTAACATTATAGAAGCAGAACTACAAAAGATATTTATTATTGCTGTGTCTAAGATGGCTATATTAAGAATAGATATGCCAGAAACAGAATACAGTCATGTCCTCAGTTTTAGAAGGCAAATGTTTATCACTCCCCTAGAAAATATCTCTATTCCTGATTATTTTAATATATCACATGACAACATCCTGTATCGTCTGAACCCTTGGTCTATTGGTCACAAAGAAGCAGAATGTCCTCACAGAACTGATCTCACCCCATTTAACCTTCCCTACCACTTATTCTATCTAGAACAACAGTTCAGGAATATAATGAGCAAAGAAATGTAACAATGGAAACCGACTCTATTCTAGTAACACCTATAACTAACACTACCCAAAACCCTTCTCCCAATACATCATCAGACTATTAAAAATTTAGCATGTATTCTAAATTATAATGAGATTTGCGATTTCCTAGAAAACACATTACATTCCTAACATCCCGAATTAATCTCCAAAAATTATTCCAATGAACCTACTAAACTAATCGATATTCTCAACTTGGTCCATTGTCCACAATATTCACGATATCCACAATTCAAAACTAAAAAAATAACATTATTCGTTTAAGGAAGAAACTAAATCCCAATAAAACATCTTCAATTGAAGAGTCCGATGAACCGCAATCCCATTCGGAAATCTAATGTCAGATTCTTTTATTGTACAGTGGAACCTTAATGGGTTTTACACCCATATTAAACAATTAAAACTTTTAATAAATGAACTATCTCCTAAAATACTTTGTTTTCAAGAGACCCATTTTAAAAATACCAATATAAATCTCCGAAATTATCAATGTTTTCTAAAAAATAGAAACGCACACCAAGCCAGTGGCGGCGTAGCTTTCTTTACTAGAACAGATATACAAGCTAAACTAATTGCATTAAATACTAGTCTTGAAGCTGTAGCTTTAACAGATACTTTTTTTTTTTTTTTTTTTTTTTTTTTTAATGGCATAGGCAAGTGCCATACAGCCAGTCACAACATGAAAATATTCTACCCAGAAAAAAAAAATTAAGTAGTACAATATAAAAAGATAATATAAAATTCAAACTTAAGTATCCTTACAAATTTTAAGCATTAAAATTATTATTAAGGATAGGATAGGGATAAAACATGGACACTCGTTTCTCGTCTAGGGACCCATCAAGACATTGCTTTTAAGACAAACTAGATTAGGTCACGGATAAAAGGTAATAACAAATGGGGTAAAACAGAGGTTAGGATTCTAATTACAGTTAAATATTGAGCTTACTTTTGCAAATAAAATCCATCAAACATTCATTTACAACTCTTATATTTAGAGATAGCAGATAGCACATATTGTACGGAGGAAAAATTTTGATGTTAACTAAATTTTTTATTAGATCTTCAGTTTGTTTTGTGTATTTTTTACATTCGAAGAAAATGTGATTTAGATCCCCTTCTTTTTGACAGTCTGGACATAAATTTGAATTTACGATTTTTAGTTTGGACAGATGACTAGGATAGCAGGCGTGTCCAAATTTTATTCTAATTATGGAAGTTATATACCTTCGTGGAACAGAATAATTTTTGAACCAATAATCACTTGGGATTGAAGGCTGTATAGAAGCATATTGCGAGGAAGAATGCGTACTATATGTATGCCAAGATTGTTTCCATTTACTATTGATATTATTTTTAATTATTGTTAATGCGTCTTGTCTACAGATTTGGTGACTAGCTTGCGTTCCGGTATCAATGGCCTTTTTAGCTAATAGGTCAACATGTTCGTTGTATTTAAGACCTATATGTGCTTTAACCCACAAAAAATGAACAACTCTTCGGTTTTTATAAATGTCATAAACAAGTTTTTTAATTTGAAAGACATATATATTTGAGTTATTACTAGGAAAATTTAAAGTTTCAATGGCTAACATAACAGACAATGAGTCAGATACTATTGTAACAGATGTATTCTGAGTGTTTTCAAAGTATCTTAATGCTTCATATATTGCTACAGCTTCAGCACTAAAGATTGATAAACTAGGATTTAATCGATAAAGTTTTTCTGTATTAGTTGATGGAATGTAGAAAGCACATCCAGTACCAACAATAGACTTTGAGGCATCCGTATAAATAACTAAAGAGTCTGACAGACTAGATAAATAGGACCTCAAAATATTCGAGCTAACAGAAGAATTTACATGGTAATTTGGTTGTATCACGGTAATGGGTTGCAAGCACGAATAAAAATGTTCGATGTTAAGATTATCCTCTGATTTAAAGTTGTAATCAAAATTTGTCAGGCTTCTAAAAGCCTCACAAAGTGGAGGTGAGTTCTTAAGTCTCCAATATCGATTAGTTAAATCTTCTTCGTTCAATTTTCTGATATTTGAGTAGAGAGTAGTGTTACGATTTTGTATATTAATAACAAACTTTTGACTGAGGTATTCTCTTCTATAGCCCAAGGGATTTTCCAGAGCTTCCACATGTAGAGCATTAATTGGCGTCGATTTCATGGCACCTAAACAAATACGCAATGCTGCGTTTTGAAACTTATCTATTGTTTTCAGAATATGTTTACTTGCTGAACCATATAATATGCATCCATAATCGATAATTGATCTAATATAAGATCGGAAAAAAAGCAAAGAAGTTTCCACATCTGCACCCCACCATGTTTTTGTAATTGATTTGAGGAAATTTAGACCCTTCTTACATCTATCTAACATAAACTCAACGTGAAGTTTCCAAGTTAACTTACGATCGAGAATCATTCCCAAATATTTAATTGAAGAACTGAAATTAAAATCATACCCATTCAATTTTACCTGATTTAGTTTTGGGATATTGTGTCGAGTGAAGATACTAATACTTGATTTACCTGATGCAATTTCAAACCCATTTAGTTTGAACCAATTTTTGGATCTATCATGTATTTTTTCTAAAGTTTGAATGCAGTTATCGTATTTTTTGGTAAAAGAATACATAAGAAAGTCATCAGCATACTGTATTATTTTAAAGTTGATATTTTTAATGAAAATGTTATGTAAATCTGCAGTATAGATATTAAACAATAGAGGGCTTAAAACTGATCCCTGCGGTAGTCCATGTTTATTATAACGAGGACCTATAAGTTTATTATTGTTTGTTCTCAGGTAAATTTTTCTGCAGGAATAAAAGTTAAGAATAGTGTTTACCAATTGTGGTGGTATATGAAAATTTTTTATTAATTTTTCCATTAAAATATCGAGACAAACACTATCATATGCTCCTTCTATATCTAATACTATTGTCGGTAAATAAATATTACTTGAGAAGGAGTTCTGAATGTCCGTTACCAATGTGGCAAGTGCATCTATGGTACCACATCCTTTTCTGTACCCAAACTGCAAATCTGGAAGTAACTTCTTTTTATCTATCCACCATTCCAATCTATGTTTAATCATCCGTTCCAAAGTTTTCAGTACACAAGACATAAGTGAGATAGGTCTATATGAGTGAACGGAATTAGGATCTTTCCCTTGTTTGAGTATGGGGATAATGATTACATCTTGAAATTGAGCTATTACTGAATTATTCATGATTATATCATTAAATATTTCCAATAGTAAAGTTTTGGCACTTTTGGGAAGATATAGTAACATTGGATATTTAATATTATCTAAACCTGGACTAGTACTATTTCGATTTTTTAAGGCAAATTCCAATTCTAAGGTATTAAAAGATTCCAACAAAAAATGATATTGCTTATTGAAAGAATAGTCAAAAGTTTTGCAATTTTTTACAGACGGTGGAGCAATTTGATCAAAAAATTGTTCTTCTAAGGAATCGTCAAAACATTTTATAGAAGAAATTGGTTTTCTGTTTAATTTTCTAGCTTGATTCCATAAGCTTGCTGATGGTATATTTTTATTCAACTTTGAGCACCAATCAATCCAGCTCTTTTTAGCTTTATTTTTTAGAAATATTTTGGCTTCTGATACAAATTTTTGGCATTGTATATAATTGGCCATTGTAGGAGATTTCTTATATAATTTAATAGCTTGTCTTCTGTTATTCACAACATTACTACATTCATTATCCCACCAAGGAGGCGGAAGATGATTTTTACTAGTGAAAGGTTTAAAAGCAGGTATTGCCTTTTCTGCAGCCTCATTTATGCTATTAATAACAAATAGATAACAGATACTTACCAAAAACAAATTAACATTTGCAATATATTTCTGTCTCATCCCAACGATCTCGATTTACAAGAATTTAAAAATCTTATAGATCAAATTCCAAACCCAAAAATAATTTTAGGTGATATGAACTGCCATCATCCAGCATGGGCAAGTCATAAAACTGACAAATTCGGTAATTTATTAAATCATTTGAGTCCTCAGACTTAATACTACTTCATAATGGAAAATCGACCCGATTTAACTCTTACAATGGCTCATTTTCCGCCATTGATTTGGCATTATGTAGCCAATCATTGTCAACTTATCTCTTCTGAAATACCTTAGAATCACTACACGACAGTGATCACTTCCCCATTCATGTAACCCATGAATGGGGTAACATGGATGGGGAATTAAATTTTCCCATTTCTCAATTAGAGTAAACAGAAGCATTATCAAATCTCAAAGAAACTAGCGCTGGCCCGGACGATATTCCTAGTATTTTTATAAACACCTTCCAGATAGCGCTCACAAACAGCTTTTAAATATGTTTAATATTATTTAGCTACATCTCAAAATGGCATGAATCCACAGTTATACCTATACAAAAACCTAATAGTATTAGAACAAGTTCCGAGTCATACTAACCGATATCTTTAACATACGCCATGTGTAAGTTACTAGAAAAAATTATTATTAATAGACTAAGATGGCACCTGGAGAAACAAGATTTAATTATTCCAGAATTAAGTGATTTTAGAGAGCAAAGGTCAACCATAGATAACATTATAGATTTGGAAAGTGACATTTCTGAAGCATTAGCACTAAGGAATAAATGTCTAGCGGTTTTCTTTGACATATCAGGAGCTTTCGATACAGCCTGGCATGATTATATAATAAAAAAAAATTACATAGTTGGAACATCCAAGGTCACTGACTCTTCGTTATTAAAAACTTCCTTCAAAATAAAGCTTTCAGAGTTGAGACAAACAACACATCAGATATAATGTATCCAGAAAATGGCATTCCTCAAGGCTCGTTTATAACTCCTACACTCGTTATAGTGGCAATCAATGATATTCTCAAAAATCTAAAATCGCCTACAAAGGCACGGGTCAATAAAATTCTTGAGCATGACATTCTAAGAAACTCTAAGCTGGAAACTTCATATAACAAATTTGATCTTATCTTATTTAGCAATTAAATCTTCTTAAAACTCTTCCTTATAAAAAATAGGGTGCGGATCGATAAACACTTTTAATGTTATACAGAACATTAATCAGATCAAAATTAGATTATGGATCTACTGTGTATTCTACAGCCACCAAAACATTGCTAAAAAAACTTGACAGTCTTCACAACCTATCTTTGCATATAATATCTGGAGCTTTTCGCAAAACACCAATCGAAAGTATTTATTGTGAAGTTGGTGAACCGTCCTTAGAAAACAGAAGACTTTATTTAAGTGTAGCGTACGCCGCAAAAATCAGGTCTAACCCAAAAAACTATTCCCACTATTCACAATTTATTTTACAGAAAAGTTCTCAAATCTCTTCATAAATAAGCCATGAACTGCCAAACCTTTCTATGCAAGGATTAGAAGCTATTTAAATCAATTAAACTACACGTTCCCTGAATGCTTTTCCTCCCATTTATCCTCAATTCCTTCATGGCAACTAAAGAAGCCCCAGTGCCTAACCCGCCTCATTTCTTTCGACAAATCATTCAACAAATCCACAGTTAATCAAATCCGCCTTTAACGATATGCTTCACAACTACAAGAATTATACACATATATACACAGATGTATCTAAATCAAATGAAGGTACTGGTGCTGCAATCATAACCCCAACATCGACAAATAAATACAAACTCCCTTCACCGTACTCGATTTACTCTACTGAACTGTATGCTCTATAGCAGGCCACCCTTGCTGTTAACGCATCTAATAATACCAATTATATTATACTCACAGACTCTCTAAGTTCCGTCCAGTTAACCCAATATGTCTACCCAACTAATCCTTTATTCATTAAGATAAAAGAAGAAATCCGTACCGCTCAAATGAATGGAAAAAATATTATATTGATATACTATTGATATACTAAACAAACGACGGTATTATATTTTGATTTGATACAGAGCAGCAACAAGCCGCATATACGTATTTCGGTCTCTTTAGATCTCCTCAGTACGGTATAGTTACTGCTCCATATTAAACCAAAATATTTTTCCGTCGTAGATCATAGTTATTAAAAATAACTATTTACGGACGTAACTACGCCATCTAAGAACAAAAAGAGAAATCACATGATTTCTACCTGGCGAAATCGAATTCAAATATAGGCCGCCGTGCTCCCTAAGACTTGCGAAGCAAACAGCTTGATGAATGCATCGGCAAGGGAGTCTAAAAATTGCACTCCAAATGCCGTCCATCATGGCCTATATTCGTAGTGAATTCGATTTCTGGTACTCCAAATGAAGTAAATAAACAAAACAAATGACGGTATTATATTTTGATTTGATACAGAGCAGCAACAAGCCGCATATACGTATTTCGATCTCTTTAGATCTCCTCAGTACGGTATAGTTACTACTCCATATCAAACCAAAATATTTTTCCGTCGTAGATCATAGTTATTAAAAATAACTATTTAGGGACGTAACTACGCCATCTAAGAACAAAAAGAGAAATCACATGATTTCTACCTGGCGAAATCGAATTCAAATATAGGCCGCCGTGCTCCCTAAGACTTGCGAAGCAAACAGCTTGATGAATGCATCGGCAAGGGAGTCTAAAAATTGCACTTCAAATGCCGTCCATCATGGCCTATATTCGTAGTGAATTCGATTTCTGGTACTCCAAATGAAGTAAATAAACAAAACAAATGACGGTATTATATTTTGATTTGATACAGAGCAGCAACAAGCCGCATATACGTATTTCGATCTCTTTAGATCTCCTCAGTACGGTATAGTTACTACTCCATATCATATTTTGGTTTGATATGGAGTAGTAACTATACCGTACTGAGGAGATCTAAAGAGATCGAAATACGTATATGCGGCTTGTTGCTGCTCTGTATCAAATCAAAGTATAATACCGTCATTTGTTTTGTTTATTTACTTCATTTGGAGTACCAGAAATCGAATTCACTACGAATATAGGCCATGATGGACGGCATTTGGAGTGCAATTTTTAGACTCCCTTGCCGATGCATTCATCAAGCTGTCTGCTTCGCAAGTCTTAGGGAGCACGGCGGCCTATATTTGAATTCGATTTCGCCAGGTAGAAATCATGTGATTTCTCTTTTTTTTTATTGATATACTATTGATATTGATATACTATTGATTATATTACATTGATTATACAGAAAATGAAGAGGCAGACAACACTGCAAGTAGTGATAGTGAGGAGTGTACTAAAACATTTACGAGTGCGGACGTGAAAGCGGCAGTTAAATTTAAAGTGCGATATATGTGGGAAGAAAAGTGGAAAGTGTCATCGGCCAAACTACGTGATGTTAAAAAATCGATAAGACCCTGGACCACATTACCAACAAGTCGTAGAGACCAGGTAGTATTAACGAGGCTAACGAATAGCTACGTGTTCTCTAACAAACAAGAACCAAGGTGTGACAACTGTGATGAAAAATTAACAATCAAACATATATTAGAGAAATGTCCAGCATTAACGCCAAAGAGCTTGTTGTACAGTATACCGAACAAACTAAGTAATATTTGAGGTCTACAGTGCAATATTTTAAACATAAAAATTTTCTTAACCTCAATTAACGTTTTAAATGCTATCTAAACTAACATTATAAATGTAATACAAATTATTGTTCGCTATCATTGTTTCGCTAATAGCCAATTTGGCTGATGCGATTTTGTTAATAAAAAAAACACATATGGCTTAAGACGTGAAACAATCAGAAGTTGATGTCAATTTAGTACATAACATATTTCAATACTTTTAGCTCTAAAATCGTAGTAATTAGTTGATAATTTCTTTTTTTTTTTTAACGAAACGTCAAAACAAAAACATGTAATTTTAATAACTATCATTGTAGTTTATTCCCAAGATATATTAGAAAATTCAATATACAAAACCATGCACTATCAATGTGCTTAACAGAATTTACTAAAAAATACATTATAATTTTAGTCAAAAATAAGTTTTATGAGCCTAAAAATGTAGTAAGAATAGAAGAGATACTTATAGGAAATAACCACTGGTATCGTAAAATTCGTCTGCTATATATTCAATTTTTTATAAATTGTCATTGTTTTCCTAACTAGAACAGAAAAATCCATATTAAATGCAAGTTATCTGTCAAGGTTGCTTAATGCATGCAAGTTTAGTAACCTAGGCCTTAGTGATAAAAATAATTATCGAATCGAGAAGTTGAACGAAAGCCACTTCGTGCCTAGCACAACGAAAATCGTAGAGTTTCATTTCTGTAGAAGAGAACTTTTATCTACGAATCAAACACAAACAACACACCGAAATAAATGTTCTGGTAGGTATTGGTTTTATCTCGAATAAACAGTAAAAGTTGAATGGTGCTCTAGTTAGCACGACAATGGATAAAAGGAACATCGTGATTGGATGTTAAGATAAATACGACTGCGGCATTCTTCAACTATGTAACGCTTCTTTATTTATTTTTAATTAAAAATTAAAACTTTTTTATGAAACAGAAAAAATAGATAATATAAATCCCGTCATATATCAAGTCATAATAAAGTAATTAGGAGAAGTAGGCAATTAAATACTAGAAAGAATGAATAAGGTATTCATAATCATTATGTGCAAAGGGAATGAAAAGAAAACATAGGAGTATATTTAAAACGATTCTGAAAATATTGTATTGCGGCATATCTAAGTTAAATATATTTATATAAAATTAAACCACAATTGGGATCTTTGTTAGAATGAGTTTTAAATCACTCTCAAATGTAGACAAGTCGAAATACTTTGAGCTCCACAACTTTTATAGTTTTTGAGGAGAAACAGTGTAAATGTAAATAATAAACCGAAATATATAGAAGCAGTGGTCTGTTAATAGCTGTAAGTACAGTTTCCAAATAGGCAGTGCCTATTTGGCTCCTGCTATTACTCCTATTACTCCTATTACTGCTATTATTCCTATTACTCCTATTACTCCTATTACTCCTATTACTCCTATTACTCCTATTACTCCTATTACTCCTATTACTCCTATTACTCCTATTACTCCTATTACTCCTATTACTCCTATTACTCCTATTACTCCTATTACTCCTATTACTCCTATTACTCCTATTACTCCTATTACTCCTATTACTCCTATTACTCCTATTACTCCTATTACTCCTATTACTCCTATTACTCCTATTACTCCTATTACTCCTATTACTCCTATTACTCCTATTATTCCTATTACTCCTATTACTCCTATTACTCCTATTACTCCTATTACTCCTATTACTCCTATTACTCCTATTACTCCTATTACTCCTATTACTCCTATTACTCCTATTACTCCTATTACTCCTATTACTCCTATTACTCCTATTACTCCTATTACTCTTATTACTCCTATTACTCCTATTACTCCTATTACTCCTATTACTCCTATTACTCCTATTACTCCTATTACTCCTATTACTCCTATTACTCCTATTACTCCTATTACCCCTATTACAAACATTGTTTTTATATACATACGAAGACCATTATTTATATTTCCTATTTATTAATTATTTAAAAAACTAGTTTCAACTCTTGTCATTATCTTCCTAATTGCTAGATCGACTATTTAGTTTTAAATAAACAGAGTCGGACCTTCCCAAATTAAAATTCTTGAAATAAAAGTTTAATTTAAGTTTACTGTTCTTGTCCAAAATGTCAAACGGAAGAATATGTATCTACCTTTCAAGCACACAAGTCGTAGATGATTTTCTAAGTCAACATAATGAAATTAAAATGGAAGAACATACAATCAAAGCACGTAAACTAATTACACCCGCTAATAGATTAATTTTATGAAACGTATGTCCATCTGTACCTTATGACATAATCGAACAGTCTTTAATTAATCTTGGTTTTAAATAAATGTCTCTCATTTCGTTCCTTAGAGCTGGAATACAAGACCCGCAATACAGTCATGTACTTAGTTTTCGAAGATACGTTTACTTTGTACCATGATACTATGACTATAAGATAAGATATTGCGCATGTTTTTGTGACGTCATTGGAGAGTTGCACGTTCGAAATGTCAGTTTTTTGTATATATCAATAAGTAATCTGTAATAAATAGTTTGGAGATATCCTTATGTGTACGACTATTGTAATTATTAAACCTCTTAACTTATTTTCGTCTAGTAATTTCATCACAGAATGAATACAAATCCCATTTAACTTTAGCAAGATTTCAAATTCTACTCCCCAATGACGGCATGCGCGAACCCGACCGATTTTGAGCTACGGAGAGATCCTATCTTGTTATTCATAGTATCATGCTTTGTACCTACAGACAATTTTACTGTACCCGACTTCGTCCTAATTGATGTTGAAAATGTTTCGTACCGAATTTTTCTTTCCGATTAACTAACTTGTTACAAATGCCACCAAGCTGGTCACGTTTCCTCGGACTGTATCTCAAATCCCTCTTATCCACAAAATACTCAAAAGTAGGAGGAAAATTTTCTTCCACAAATACCATCCACTAGCTCCGAACAAAATCAAATTATACATGCACAAGTCAGCACTGATACCGATAATAAAAATAAACGATCTTACTCCAGTAAGAAGTGTCATTTCCACCTTGCTCCACTCCTACAGAAACTATAACAACAGAATTCACGAAACCAAAACAGTGCAAATTAAAAAAAGGAAAAATATCAAATTAGACAAAACCACTTCAGAAACTACTAATATTGAGTCGTTATAACAACCAGTCAAACAATTTATTCAGGATGCATCACCACCATATGTACTAAATTACACCCAATTACTAGCATTCTTAGAAGACCTTCACGATTCTTCCATTCCAATAGAACTGGCCCCAGAATACACACAGGAGATACACGGGTTAGGACATATGCTAACCGAAATATATCCCATGTTGAACTATAGAGCAATTAATTCTAGAATTACAAGAATCAAGAAAACACTACTTAGTAAAAAAACCAAGATTTTAGTATTCAGGATGACACCTCTGAAGATACTGATGCATCACAGAAAAAATCTCCTTCCAACGATAAATAAAAAAAAAACAAAATGGCTATTATTCAGTGGAACATTTAATCCGTATTTACACATATAGAAATGCTACAGCTTTTAATTAAAGAAACAAATCCACAAGTTATCTGCTTACAAGAGACAAATTTCACAACAAATAAAAAATACTCATTAAAAAAATATCAGGCCTGTCATAAAATTAGAACAAACGCTGGTAAAGCTAGTGGCGGCGTATCCATTTATGTTGAGATCAAGTCATACAACACCTCTTGAGAATAGGACATACCAGGTTAACCCACCAGTACCTAATGAAGAAAGAACAATAAAAACTGTACTATGTTTGTGATATTCCTCTGACAATCTCATTATTCTTAGTTGCTTACTTATCACCTGGAACGACTTCAAAGTGATTTACCGAGTGATCTGAAAAGCGCTCTGAACTATAGTAAATGTGACAAAGTGACTAAGTTTCTAAAACTAACTAAACTGTACAATCTGATATAAAAATGAACCTAAGTTTCAATTGTAATTAGTTGTTATAAACAAACATCTGATTTTATGTAGATATAACTTTTCCCGCCAAAATTCACTTAATAAAAAAAACATAAAATTGATTTTAATGAAAATAACATTTATTCGTTTTATGTTTCGAATTTCTCTCTAGAAAACGTTTTCAAAAAAAAATATTTTACAAATTGTGCGAAAATTGTAACCAATTAACAACCAATACGTTGTTAAGCGGTGTATTATAAAAACACTGTGTGTTGCATATGTATGTTTTTACATCTGGAGCCCTTTTACTTATATTGGACGGAGAATGGGAAGTAGACAATAAATAATTTATTGTCTACTGTTTATAAATCCTAAATAAACTAACTATTAGTTTACACACATTCTTTATTTCTCCCAAGTTTACTTCAATCACAGGTTCACTCTAATTGGAATATTACTTACTTATTTGATACTTAATCTCCATACTTATCTCCGTACTTACTCCATACTAACTCGTGTTAATTATGCTTAACTGTGACTTATTAGAATTAACCAAGATTAACCTAATTTCTTGTGTGCCAGACTTAAATAAAATTATTCAATGACTTATCGCGATTCTACTATAATTATAGGTTACTATTTCAGTATAATTATAAGACACCACCGTTGGTTAAAGAATAAATTCAGGTTTGATTATTATTTTTGCCTACTCTTGTCTTCTTCGGGAGAAGGGAAGTTTTTATCTTAAACAAGTATTATCATCTTTTTCTTAATATATATACAGTGCTTTTCAGATAAAACTATCCACCTTAAATAACCTTTGACCTTCTAATTTTTAGGAAAGCGTAAAAATACGTCAATTACTATTTGAAGAGGAAGACATTATGTCAACTTAAGCTTGCTGGGAAAGGCACCCTCTCACCCCCCATATCATCGCTTTTTTTAAATTACTTTTACCTTTTTTATTTGATACTTAGATTCTCTTCTTTATACTGTAAAGTATGATTTTAAAAATGTTTCTCATAAACTAATCACATGCTTAAAGTGATTAGTTTATGAGAAAAATAAATACAAAATCAAGAAAGTTGGATTGAAAAATTATTGTTTTAACAATTCTATTAAAAACATTTGGAGTAAACATTTAGCTACCAATATGTTTATAATATTTGTTCACAATGACTGCCATACAATGGTACAATCTAATTCTTCTCTGACATTTCTTACCAAGTCTGCACTTAATTGTCGAAATTCATCATTCTTTGTCGTAAATCATTCAGAGATTCTGGTTGAGTATCATAGATTTTTGATTTAAATACCCCCATAAAAAGTAGTCTAGGATGTTAAAACGGTAACCTAGGTAGCCAATCCATCATATGTCCTCTTCTACCTATGCAACAAGCGGAAAAAATTTTGTTTAAAAATTGTCGCAAAATTGTCGCACAAGTACACTAAAGTGTGGAGGAGCTTTATCATGTTAAAATACAACCAAATCTTTGGAAAGAATATTTTCATTTTCTACTATTTTATTATTATGATTAACCACTTACCAAAGTAACTCAAAATACGATGCACCATTTAAGTTTACAGTGATAACAAACAGTCCGATAATGTGATCCTCTAAGATGCCACACCATAAGTTTAACCTTTGACGATGCTGTGTGTGAAATTCACTCACAATATGTAGATCACTTTCAGCCCAGTATTGGCAATTATGTCTGTTTATCAAGGCATTTGATGAAAAGCATTGAAAAAGCAAATGTTGCTTGGCAATTGTAGATTATTAATGATGCATTGTGTCATTAATTCGCAAAATTCGAGACTGATTTTTTCAGTCATTCGAGAATTTGTACCAATTGATTTTTAAATTGATAAAACTTAAATTTACGGAAAATTCAGAAGGCTGTAGAATGTGAAACATTTATTGCTCTGCTTATTGTTCACAGTAACTGTGATTGTCATCCTCTAAGTTAACTTAGCAAAAATGGCTACTTTGATTAATTAGTTATTTACGAGTCCATGTCGGTTATGTTTTTTATTTCACACTGGCCCTGTTGCTCTAAATTTCTGCATTAGTACAATCATGTACTTAAGAGGTATGTTTTTGCTGTACAGCTTTTGCACAATTATTTTTTTATGTAGTATAAACTTACAAATTCGATTCTGTCTTGCAAAGTGTCAACAAAAAAAAAATTGTCTACCTCATAAACTAATCACTTTAAGCAGAATGTATTATACATTTTTTAAATCAGTATAAAAAGTAGAACAAAAATATAGAATAAAAAGAAGGGGTAAGGTAATTAAAAAAAAATAAAGGGATGATACGTGGGCGAGGGTTGCCTTTCCCATCAAATTTGAATATGGTATTAGGTCTCTCCCTTCAAATATTAATTGTGTTTTTACGTTTTTCCTAAAAATTAGAAGTTTAAATGATATTTAAAGTGGACACGTGGATAGTTTTATCTGAGAAGCACTGTATATGTACAATTTATCTTATCACTATTTCTACACTTATTACTTAGTCTTTTATCACTTCTTACAATTATTGACAGGTTATTTACAATTATTTTTTATTATTCATTCGTCAAATACCTGAATAACTTTCACTCGTTCGTAAAGTCACTAATTGTCTTTTTTATTACATTTGTATGTACCTTCTTAATTTTTCCTTTATCTTATTTAATCTTACAGTTCATATTATTTATTTCTGTTATTTCGAAAAGCCTACGTATCCACTATTTTGTTTCCTTTTGATCAAATCTAGGTAGTGTTGAGGTACCGCTTTTTGCTTATTCATATCTTGCCTTCCCTTTTTGTGTTACTAAGAATGTCTTTGCCCTATCGTGAGCAAATTGTAATCCCGGAGGTCATTATAGTAGGCATCAATGTCATATACAGCATGATTGAATTTTCTTTGTGAGATCTTCCGGTAAATTTACTTTACGACCATACAACAAATCGAAAAGTGTATAAGTGTTTATGTTTGATATTCTGGCCCTTATCCCACTTTCGACCAGGTAGTGATCAGAATCTGCATTTGCCCCTCTTCTGGTGCGGACGTTTATTATATTCAATTGGTGTCTTGAGTCTTCAATAATATGGTCTATCATATTTACTGTAAGTTCATCTGGTGACTTCCAGGTGCATTGGTGTATATCTTTTCGAGCGAGGTATGTGCTGGCAATCAACATGTTAAGTGATCTTGCTAGATTTATAAACCTATTGCCACTGTCATTTGATTGTTGTGTGGGTTGAAATTGGTGTTATCATTTAACTTTTGCATTTAGATTTTCATAAGTTATTTTTATATCATTTTTTGGGCATGGTTGGTGGACTCATCATAACACTCTTGCTTAACTATATCTTTTTTTTTCTCTGTCTTGGCAGAATGACATCATTCTGTCTCCGGCTTCTATATAACATGTAGCTTCTCCTTTTAAAAATTTTAAAGTGTTTGTTTGTCTTTGTGTATTGTATTGTTATGTCCAAATTTACATGTATGACATTCTGCTCACGTTGGATAGGCCACAACTGACGAAATGCCCCTGAAGATAATCTATTGATCGAAAGTACTTGGGCAAGATTGAATTAATTACTGTGTTCGATAATTGCCTTGTATACCATCAAAGTTTAAATAAACATTTATTATCTAAACAATTTTATCGACAAAGAAATTATTATACTGGCGGCTGTATATGTGAATATCGCATTACCATTAAATTCGTACATCATATTATATTACATTTTTGTTGATAGTTAAAAATTAAATGATCTGGTATTTTGTATTATTTTAGTGGGAAATAACAGAAATGTTATTTAAAATAGTCTTTATGGATTAATTAATTTTACTCTGTCTTCCTCTTCGATTATATTTTATATTTCTTTTTTCATGCTTCATTAGTCTTTTATATTCTCCTTGTTCTGGCTTTATTGGTCTGTTTATTTTTATATATATATTTTTTTAATAATTCTTACTTTTTCTTCATCTTTTTTCGTAAGACACATTACTTCCGCTCCGTATACTATCATCGGTCTAATTGCTACTCTATATATTTTTGTCTTTGTTTTTTTTGCTGTTTATTTTTTATTTTAAAGTAGTGGGTGATATTTCCAAAACACTACGTTCTTCTCCCGCCTTGTGTGCGTGGTAGTCATACGTTGGATGTATTATTTCGTGTAGTTGATGCGTATTTAGTTATCACGGTTCTATTTGGTCTAATTAGTTTTTCAGTTTCCGTATTGGACGATGTTATAACGGCAAATGAGGACTATGTGAAAGATGGTATTGCGTATGTTTATTGCCTTTACTATGTGCTTGGAGTTTGCTTTTGAGTATTATCCAGATTTAGCCATACGGCTCACACTCCCTCTAAGGGGAAAATTAACTCATCCCAGATACCTACCGCATCAAAAGCATTGAACTCTGGTGGGACTCTTTCCGTGTTATCGAGCCCTAGGTGACTTGGTATGCTGGAGTATCTCCCAAAAATTTTCGTACACATCTGGACGTCGCGAGGAGTACAGCTTTATGTATGGCCTTATAAAGATGTTTATTTAGACTCAGCTGTTTTATGTTCGCTAGGTGATTTTTGGGAATAACAGGAGTAACATGAGTATTATTATTATAATATAATGATATCGAGCCAAACCAGAGCCTATGTGGCCCAAATTACAAAATATTTGTATGTACTAAACTAAATAATATAATATAAATCAAATCTTCTCACAAAGTAAAAATATAAATAATTTTCAAAAGAATTAATACTTACAAAATGTTAGCAATGCAATAATAGCAAATTACAAAAATACAAATATTACAAAGTATATATAAAAGAAAAAGAAATCAAACAATATAGTTAACATAATACTAGGTACAATATTTTGTTCGTTTCCATTAAACTTGTTTTTGAAACTATTTAAACTAGTAGCTTCGTCTATATCATCACTTAAACTGTTCAATTTATCTAAAACTAGGTTAACTAAAAAGTTTTGCCTTACAGTGGTTTTAAAATTGTTTCAATTTATAGTTATGACCTCTTAGTCTAGCATCTTCGTTAATATTAAAAAAGTTAGATGTTCCCCAAAAATCCCCCTAAGAATTCTATAATTAGATATGACATCATATCTTTCTCATCTATGAGTTAATGGAGACAATTTGAGCTTTCTTAGTCGTGTTTCATAGTCTAACCTTCCATAACTAAAAGGTAGCTTAGTAGCTCTTCTTTGTACTCCTTCTAATAAATAAATGTCTCTTTGCAAATGAGGTGACCAAACTGACACTGCAAATTCAGGGTGAAGTCTGACATAACATAAGTAGAGAGGGATATGGTTCGCCGCACTTTTTGAACTTTGACCCCTGACGTCACAAGTCCCGTCCGCGTACCGGTCACGCCCCGCGATGACGTCACCGACAAGTCCTAAATTGTTTTTCACGCTAGTCGGAACTTTTTTAAGTTTAGTAATTAGCCGTTATTAATATAATCACTATTGAATTTAATTAAAGTAATATTTTAGTAAATTTTGATATAAACAGTCTATTTGCCATTGGATAAGAGTTTAATAATATTCAGAAGAAAATTAGAGAATGTTGATACAATGACTACTGGAACAAAACTAAATGTATCTAATATAATAGAAACATTGCGGATATATAAATATTATATTATTAGTTAACTAGTAACAGATCGTTAATACCATAACCTGACCTAAAACCGGCTTGCTTTTTAGGTTGATAAGGTAAATTTTGGTGTTAGCAAGAAAGCAATATTGGTGTGTCAAATATTTTTAAAAAAACTCCTCAATTTGATTATACTATTTACCTTATCTGACAGCCAAGCTGTACTGAAGACCCTGCAGTTCGTAATTTGTAGTTCGTTTACAACTTCAAATACTAGCTTAAGCAATTGGTAAAGCTTCATCAGCTGACAGTGAAAAATACAGAAAGCTTTACACTGTAACCACTAACCTACAATAGTAAGTTACGAAGAAGAAAAATTGACTGTTACGTATATACCGGTAATCTTGTATTTTAATAATATGATATAAGTATACCCAGTTGAATTGGGTTGGTGATATTCATATATGTCAACTCATTAATTTTATAACGCCACATTCGAAATAACTACCACTCAATTCCAATTATATGTCTCCCTAAAAAAATTTTATATTTCTGCGCCACGACTTTTCACGTGATTCACTATCCCATGCTTGCAACGAAATGTTTTTGATATAAAATGACTAATATAAATTTGAATATTTTTCGACCTGTTTTCTGATTAATTAAAGTTTTATTAAACCTCTTAATGTTAATAAAAATTGATCATCGAAAACTCACCTTCAACATGATTTTCTACTGCTCCTGTACTGTTATCCTTAAGTTTGATTTCGGTTTTATCTTCAACAGCTGCGTCACCTGCTCCATCTTGGTTTTCCTTGTTTTCGTTTTCTGCTGGTACTGATTCTTTACTTGTATTGCACCCCATGTCGTATTCTTTAATTGTTTCTAGATGCTATTTGTTTTAAACTACACACAGCACAAAATCTTTCACAATAATTGACACAAGGTTTTAAGAAAGAAATTTTTTTTTATATACTAGTATATCTGGAAAGAAAAATAAAATAAGCTATTGGTATAGTTACAATAATATTGTAATTACTAGAAACAGACATACTAACATATATAGAACAAAAAAGACTAAAGTGGTATGGACATGTAAGAAGAATTAGCGACAGCAGATGGATAAAGAGAATAACCGAACGGAGCTCCATAGGAAGGAGGAAAAGAGGAAAAGACCTCGAAGATCCTAGAGGAACAAAGTAGACGACGCCATGAGTAAGAGGCCTAAACGATGGAGAATTGACAACAGAGAGAGATAGAAACGGTTGAGCGGTTAATTATTTACAATTATTTTTAATAAAATTTAACCCTATACAAAATTCTTAACTGCTGTAAAGGAGCTGATGAACAATATTTTTCCATTTCAAACAGGCTTCTGGTTTATGGTTTACTTTTACAGTTCCTTATCTAGACGTGTTTAAGGCCTTCCTCTACTTTATTAATCCACCTCGTTCTGTTCCTACCTCTTCTTCTGGGACCGACTAGTTTCCTGATCGTTACTAGTTTAGGCATTCTGTTCGCTCCCATTCTTTCTACATGTCCCAACCTAGTGACGGTAGGTTCTTTATACAAACTCATTAATTCATTACTGGTTCTTCCCTCTCGTCTTCTGTCTTTCCTTATTCGAATACGCGTCTCAATAGTTTTCTTCCCCATCTTTTCAGATTATCCTCTTCCTTCTTATTTAATGTGTATGTATGGCAGGCATATGTTACTGTAGGTCTAATTACTGTTTTATATGTTTTGAGTATGATTTGTCTAGAAGCGTATTTTAAATTCATTTGGACTCTTAAAGTACGTAATTTTTTATTCTTCTTCGTTATTATGGCATGGAGCTCCCATTTCTTTTTTCTATTTTCATCGAATACTACACCAATTGTACGAACGATGACGGCATCAGAAAGGTTGTCGAAAGCTCAGCCCAATGGATATCGACGCGGTTAAACCCGAAAGCTCTAGGTTTCAAATATTTAATATATATATATATATATATATATATATATATATATATATATATATATATATATATATATATATATATATATATATCAAATAAGATAGCAACACCGAGGCACATACAGACTTAACATATACTTTAAACGAATAAAATAAAAAATGAAATCCTATTTGGATATTCCACACGAGATCAATTATAATTGTATAATAAACAGAGACATTAGGGAAAGCTTTTATGTTTAGTTCTAACTTTCAATACTTACTACAGTTGACAAAAGGGGGAAAAAGAATTTATAACATACGATGGAGTCGTTTGGCAAGCAGTAGTGAATCCGATTCCAAGTTCTCTATCTTCCCATTAAATATTTTATTGCGTTCATTATAAATCATTTGAGTAATGAAAGGCAACAAAATAACACATTTCGCAATTACAGATATTTGAGTATTTTTGTAGGACAGAAGTTTGGACATTTGTTATATGTTTGAAAAATAAACTCATGTATAAAAAAATGCTATAATCAACAAAATAATTGATTATTCAAGTAATTTAACTTTCAGAATATTGTCTGACATTTAAATACATAAAAGTCTTACATAAGATGTAAAAGTGAAAAAAAAAGGATAACAATTATACCTTTTTATATAACATACTATGTTAAAAGGGCAAACTCAAAAGATAATAAACAAATATTTTAAAATAAAAATTATGTTTATATAGGATTAAGCCACAATTATGCATACGTATTGTGTATATTATAGACGATGTGTCTCAGACTTTTTTATACCCGTTATGGATGCTATATTCTTGTTGTTGACTGTTGTTGTTGTTGTTTTTAGAATTGGTGATCACAGTTTTTGATATTTATTTCATGCTTGTTTATCCGGACAATTAGTGGTCTTGCGGTTTCTCCCACATAGAAATTGTTGCATTCATAGGGTACTTTATGGAAGCAGTTCTTTGATCTCTCTTTTGTGTTGTTAGGTTTGATTTTGGACAATATAGATTTGACTGCATTGGTTGTTTTAAATATTGTTGTGATGTTTTACTTATTTTCTATCTTTTTAACTTTTTGTTAAGCCCTTTTTATATGGCCTTATTGTCATCCTTGATTCCCTTATTGTAAGTGCTTCTGGATTACTTGTGGTGTTTTGTTGTTTTCTGTCTTCTATTTCGTTGAATTTCTTAGTTAGGAATGACAATCATTTTTCGTTAAAACCTTTATTTGTAGGTTTTTTCGTCCTGTACTTTTCAGTGCAACAAATGTTTTGGCATCTATCATTAATGACTTTATAATTCCCTTTTTTATGTTTGCGTTGTGATTTTGGTGGTAATTTAAATATCTGATGACGTCGGTTGATTTTCTGTAAACTTTGGTTAAATATGATGTATCCTCTTTTGGGATTATATACACCGATGACTCTAGGTAGAGTAAGGGTCGCTCAATTCTGTGAGCTTTTTTAATCCATTTAACGACGTGAATGTTTTTTGCTTTTTCTACTATCTGTTTTCACTTTCTGCGGTCGTGAATTTGTACTTTCCAGTTTAAAATTTATATCTTTGATATATCATCTAGGAGTTTATCTTTCATAGTTATCATAATTTTCATCTTCCTCTTGGTCTGTTTATTACTGGTTTGCAGTTCGTTACCCTTCTAATTAGGGTGTCTTCTTCTCTGCTTTGTATGTATCCAAACCATCCAATTTTACGATGTCTTCCCTTCCGGTTATATTTTTTATTTTATGATTCATCAGTCTGTTATATTCTTATTGTTCTGTCTTTATTGGGTCGTATATTTTTTTATTAAATTTTCTTTCAATTATTCTTAGTTTTCTTCATCTTTTTTCGTAAGACACATTACTTTCGCTCCATAATAATATGCTATCACCGGTCTATTTTCTGCTTTATATAATTTTTGTCTGTTTTTTTATTTAGCTTTTTGTCTTTAAGCAGTCGGTGATATTTATAATCCAGAAGATATAATTTTGAATTGTATCAGCTCTTTGATGAGCCAGATGTCATAACGTTCATTAAAACACAGCGACTTAGATGGGCTGGACACATAATACGAATGCCAGAAAATACAATTGCTAAAAAGCTAACCACAGGAACACCTGTAGGAACAAGAAGCAAAGGCCGACCGCGAATTAGGTGGTTAGATGGAGTAGAAACCGACTTACGAATATTAAAAATCAGAAGATGGCAACATGTTGCCAAAAACCGAACAGAATGGCGACGAATCTTAGAGCAGGCCAAGATCCACAGAGGATTGTCGAGCCAAAGATGATGATGATGATATTTATAATCCATCCCGTTCCTTGCTTTAATTTTTTCACTTATTTCTACACTCCTTTCATTGTTGCTGCTCACTAACACACCCAAGTATTTAAAGTAATCGACTCTCTGGAATTTATTTTCACCGGTTTTTAGTTCTATTATTTTGTTTACATCGTCTCTTGTACATTAAGAATTTTGTTTTGCTTTGATTTATTATTAGTCCTCTGTTTTTTGCTTCTGTTGTCAACGTCAGAAGTGTTTCTTTTACCTTTTGTTTGTCAGGCGATACCCATGCTAGGTAGTCCGCGTATCCTATGCTTTGTATTTGATGTTGTCAGCTCTGCGTCTCTTATTACCCCTTCTAGTATGTATGATTTTAAATAACGTCGTTGACAGACTATATTCTTGTCTTAAACCACGGTGTTCGGTTGTTTTGTCTTTCGCTGCCGAGTCCTTCATTGTCATTTTAATCAGTTTTAATAACTTTGCTATTACTTCCCATCCTTCTTATTTCTTTTAATAATTGATGTCTATATATGCTATCAAAGGCTCTTGGAAGTTGATGAGCAATATGTGTAGTTCTATGTCATATTTATAGCTTTTTTCGTTGGTTTGCCTTAGTACATATATTGCACCTTTTGTGATTAGCAGATCCAAAAAAGAAAGTGTCTTTTTGTTTGCTTTCTCCATGGTGAATTTTAGACTTTAAATGTTTTTTCTTTATATTTAATGTCCATCACTAATTTATTCAATGCTTATTATCCGTGACGCCGAATGAAGAATATGTAACCTACATATCTCTACCATACTGGGTTGTCTTGTTTGTGTGTAATGTTTTGTTCGAAATCCTGCATGAATATATCTGCTAATAATGGAATTAAAGATAAGCTCTCTAATAATCTGTTTTTAAAAACGATATTCTGAGTGGAAATCGGTGATGGATTAAGCCACAATCAATCAATCAATTGTGGCTTAATCCCGTATAAACACGATGTTTAACTTAGACATGTCACTAGAATTCCATTTCAGAATCTTATTAAACATTTTAAAAGTCTCAAAACAGATGCTTTTTCACATGTTGGAGATTAATTCATAAATAATACTAAGGTAGGTGTAGGTAATATGGCCATGTACAGTAATATGGCTATCTAACAAATTTCTTACTATTTTTATGTTTAAACGGTAGAACTCTTGATATTAGCATAGTAATACACATTTAGTGCTGAAATTGTTAAACAGATGGTGCCACATTCTCTATACGTCAGAACCATACACCATTGTTGTGAAAACTCGTCATTGCAGAAGCTGGTTATTAATTTCGTAATTTTTAAAAAAATCTTAACTGAATCTAATAGGTAAGTTTTTAATATATTAATTGTACTTATATGTTTTGTATACCTTCAAAATCAAGTACATGTTCTTATTTTATTGTATAAATTTTGATTTAATACATTTTTTCTTAGACAAAATATCAAAACACAGTGTTGAGTAATGTGGCCAGGTGAAAATTAGGGTTATATGGCCATGGCCATATTTATCTTACGTGGCCATATTACTCTACAATGCATATTTTGTTTGCTGTATTAATGTTATTTCTTTTATTACAGAAATAAAAAATGCCCCAGTATCAGCGCAGCGCCTACGAGGCAACTGGACGGAAAAAAATTTGTCAGCAGCTTTAAGAGCGGTGGAAAATGGGACCGCAGTTAACACAGCTAGTCGTACATATCACATCCCAAGGCGGACACTTCGACGATATTTAGAAGAGGGAAAACAAGTAAAGTCTTGTCTAGGGCGAAATACTAAACTTACAAATGCCCAAGAAGCAGAATTAGTTCAACGTATTATCCGTCTTTCGCAAATTGGATATCCACTTACTGCAAGGGTACTTTGTAAGTGTGTATATCGGTTTACAGAACTCAATAATATCCCAAATCCTTTTCAACAAAGCAAAGGAATAGCTGGTCGTTATTTGCTACGTGGTTTTATGAAGCGCAATCCTCAAATCAGACCTAGGAAAGCACAAAACTTAAATCCGGCTAGGGCACAAAAGCTTAATAAATTTATTGTAAAAGATCAGTTTACTAAGCTGGAAGGTATTTTAAGAGAAATGGACATACTTGATAATCCGGAACGGATATATAATGTAGATGAGAAAGGTTGCAGGTTAACACTTCACCACCAGCAGAAAGTTTTGGCGCAAAAAGGGGCTAGAAGAGTACATGTTGTTGCAAACAAACATGGAGAAAGTGTTACCATTGTTTCTTGTGGTAATGCTCTCGGTACAGCAATCCCTCCAATGGTACTTTTTAAGGGTAAACGTAGTAAGCCAGAATGGGTTGAGTCACTACCTCCAGGTGCTGTTGTTCAAATGACTGCAAAAGGTAGCATAAATGTTAAAACGTTTTCAGTTTGGCTTCAACACTTTTCTCAAAATTTAAGGTTGCTGGTCCATGTATTATCATATTTGATGGTACAAGATGCCATTTGGATCACACACACAGAGATAGCATTTGCCTCTAGTACTATCACATACCAACATCAGGAAGATAAAGAGAATGTCACATTATCAGAAACTAACGCTTGTAATAAAGCAGATGATTTATCTATGTCATCAACTTCAGGCATTCAACAAAAATATTACCCTTGTCATTCTACTTTGGGATTACAACCGAAAAATAGCTCAAAAGAAGTATGTCTGGTCACTGATAGTATTAACTCTTGTCGTCCCTCTACTTCGGATTTTCAACCGAAGAATCGCCCAGAAAAACCATTTCTAGACACTGATAGTAGCAACTCTGACTTATTCTTTAGTTTGCATGATTCTAGCAGTGATGAAGTTATTGGCTCAGAAGACGATCACAGTGATTTCTCAAACATCCAAAATACTTCATTCACAATTATGCTCGAAACACCTGAAAATGCAGCAATAAAGAACGATAACAAAAAGCCTAGAAAACCAGCTATCAACAGTGGAGCCCAAGTTGTTACTAAAGATTTATTCGGTAGATGTATTGGAAAAAGTGATTCAAAAAATATTGAAGCCAATACGCATACTACAGATGGTAAAAAAGTCTCGTCAATGCTACGAAAATTACCCAATCCAAAAAACAAATTTAAGACCTTGCCTGCTTAGAAAAAGGGAACAAAAAATCAAGAATCTTGGTTCTGCAAATTATGCAAGCCAGACAGGATGGTAGATATGAGACTGTGTAGCGTATGTAGCACTTATATCCACGAAGAGTGCATGGGTCTCACAGCTAAATACAAAATTGATACGTCCTTATGCCCTGATTGTGAAAAATAAGACATTATTAAGTTTCTGTACTGAATTTGCTTAACATGTAATAAAACTGTTAAAAAATCTGAAACTATTTTTTTTTATTTTGTGTTAAGCTTCATAATTAGATATAAGAATTTACTTTCTGCAGAGTGGCCATATTAGCGATACCATGTTGGTAATATGGCCAATAGCAGTATTTTTTTAATTAAGTCATAAATATCATATTTTTATCAATTTTTGAAAAATTATACAATAAATATATATTTAGATAACCCATGTAACTGTAATAACAGTTACTTTTTAAAAAAATTATATTTGGCCACAAATACGGACAAAAGTTCTTAAGGTGGCCATATTACCTGCACATACCTTAGTGTTTAATTACACTAAACTAATTACTGATACATTTTTAGTAATAAAATCTGTTAAATTTTTTAAATAACATTTAAGTCACTCATATTATATACGACCATGTATTATTTTTAGGAATAATTTGAGAATGTGACTTATTAAGGATATTGTTATATATATTCATTGCAATATTTAGCGTTTGTATTTTTAGAAATAGCACAAAACGTGGAGAGTAACCATTGTTTCGATATGTTTCCTTTTTTGTATACTGAGTTAAATAAGTCTACTATAATGTCTAAGGTTTCATCATTTATGTATTTTAAGATTTCTATAGGGATTTGGTCTGGACCTAATGCTTCATCATTTTTGCTGTTTTTTAATGCCATTTTAATTGTCTCTTTTAATATCTTTAAAACCATATCCTCTTCTACTTCTATCTCCATATGTTCTGTTCTATTGTCTTTGAACAGTTCATTGATGTATTCTGTCCATCTCTTTAATTTGTCATTAGTATTCAACACAAGTTTGCATCTTTCAGTATTCCCAGTTTTCTTGTTCTATTGTTGTGAGTTAATTCTTTAATTTTTGTATGTGTGTTAAAACCATCATGTCGTTTCTGGTATTCTTCTATTTCTGCGCATTGTTCTTTTAACCATTGTTCTTTTAATCATTGTTATTTTAACCATTGTTCTTTCGCTTTCTTATTTCTGTATTTTATTTGTTTATCCACCTTTGTGTACATCTGATTATCTTTGTTCTTATATTGACGTCTTTCTTCCATTAAATCTAAAATTTCTTCTATCGTCCATTGCTTCTTTTTATATCTGGTTGGTATTAGAATTTCTTGTTGACTTTTATCTATTTCTGCCTTTATTAATAACCGTTTTTTCTTCGCCTCAGTATTTTGAAGAATTTGTTCTTTAACATTCATTAATCCGTTGTTGATTTCATCTGCCAGGCGTTGCCTTAGGAGTGGGTTCCTTAACTTACTTGTATCGATTTTTGCATTTGTTGTCCATCTCTGGTTTGTCTGCAATTGCAGCATAAACTTGTAGGATGTTTATTTTGGGTTTGTTCTGGTTTAATTGTAAGAGTATAATTCTGTTGAGTATGGAGTGAAATTTATTACAGCTTCATCAATATTTTTGTTTAATATTATTCCGATACCATATCTGTGTGAACTGTCTTGATTTCCTGAATAATATTTATTGTTAATTTTTATCCTTATGAATTTATTGTTGATGTTTATCTTTTCTGAGTCTCTAGCATTGGAGCAATTTAAAATGCTGGCATGTCATGATGTGTCTTAAAGGCTATAATTTTCCAATTTATATTGTATTTATAACTTCCTTTAATTGTTTCGTTTTTTTAATATCTCTACATGTGACTCAATCAACCTAGCTTATTCTCAGTATTTTTCTGTAAGTGAATAGTTCAAAGGCTTTTAATCTGTCTATATCATCTTCTATCTTCAGTTCAAGTTCCCCATGCATTTTGAAGCTTTCTTGAGATTTTTGTCGTTTTCTGACCATCCTGTTTTTATTTTTAATTATCAAGTAAGTACTTCTCGCTAAGTTCTACAACTCAAACGTTAACCATTTGTTGCAAACCCCGTATCGGCTACTAGCACCACATAAAGTCAAAAATGGCACACAAATTTAGAAAGAAAACTTGATATTATGCAAATAACCTTAAAAATGTAAAAATTCTCATCAAAATGTATTATTAAATGCAGACAATGTATAAAAATTAAATGAAAATTGCCCCTTATAGTCGCTATAGGTAAATGGATAGGTAATATCTTTGAAATCTAATACTATAATATTTACGACGAAATAGAAATTTTTAAATTGAACAATTTTATCAGGAAAAACTTTCCAGATGAGAGGTATAATGGGATTTTAAAACAAAGGCAACATAACACTGTAAAAAAATCGTAAAAGTACTTGTACAAAATCTTTTATGCCAGTTTTTTTTTGCAGGAAAATTATGCGAAATAATCTAACACATATTCTAACACATAGTCTGGAGAACAACTTCTAATGAAATTGAAATAAACATAAATGACATCAAAATTCAGAAAAAAAAATTAGAAAATATATGAAAATTATCAATTAACAAGAGTTATATTACCAATAGAAAAATGATGTGAAAAAATAATGAAATGAAAACAACAGGAAGAAAGTACTTATTTACACTCCTCAAAGTACTACTTAAAACGAAAAAATTAAAAGCCAGGATATATTTATGAAATTTGTAAACTTAAGGAAACCTTACAACTTAGTACCTACCCAAAAAGAAATTTTGGGATGCAACTGGGCAATTTGCAAAACTTGGGAATACAGGAGTAACTTAAAGAATATCCAAAAAAACATAGACAAAATAAAACTCTTATAATTAAAATTAAAAATTATTATACAAAAATCATAAAAGACTTTAGTAACAGAAATATTTTATACAATATTCGAAATTGAATCAAATTTTCAATATTGTATAAAATATACTTGGAACACACACAAAATCTATTAAAAAAAAATCAAAGGAATAACATACCAGTGGGAAACAATACACACTCAGTTATGTAGGTGATTAAAAAGTGATTGCACAAGGCCCTAAAAATTGTAATTCAATAGCGAGGCATAGTTATCAAGAATCTCTATTGGAATCAAAAAGTATGAGTGAGACTGAACAAATCAACCAACACAGAAGAATTTGAAATTTTAATAAGGGTGCGACAGGGGTGCATTTTGTCTCCTATGCTCTTCAATCTCTATGTGAAGATATCTGATTTTTGCAGATTTACTGGAAGGCCCTGAGTGTGGAATAAAGGTAAACGGGTTTCCGGTAAATAACATTCGTTACGCCGACGACACCGCGATAATGACAGACAACGAACATGGTATGCAGTTAATGTTAAATAAAATAAACACCGTATGAATAAAAAAAATGTTGAAATATCAAAAATAAAATAAATATTTACCTCTACATATACACGTCAATATACCTAAAGAACACCTAATTACATTTTATTCATATTGTTTTTTCTTTCTGTTCTCTATGTATCACACCATCAAAAGTTAAACTAGTTTTACTATCCTTACCTACATTTTAAAATGTATTTTGTCTATTATTTTATATTTTATATTTGTGTTATTAATGTTGAATGTCAAAGCTTTTTATAAATAATCTCAACGACTAGTAAGTTGCACTAACGAATTGTGATATGTTATAAATATTTACATATTCTTTTTATCTATATTACAGTGTCTTGAAAAAGGAATACAACAATTCCGAAAGCTAGATAAAAAGTCAAAAGAGTGTTTCTTTAACATCCCGGCCAAACTTCTGACTTCAGCCCTAATAAACTGGTTGTTTGTTTATAACGACAGTCACTAATATCCAATATTTCTTATATATATATATATATATATATATATATATATATATATATATATATATATATATATATATATATATATACCTAATGAAACTAAACTGTAAATATGCGGTAGCAGCTGATAAATAAAGAAATTATCAGATGGAACTCCATAGCTAAATAGGAGGAATTGGAAATATAATAAAAACTGTGAAATTGTTGAAAATGTATAGATAAATTCGATAAATAAATATTTATCTAGCTATAAAGAGAGATAAATTATATTTAACCTATCAAGGGTATTAAGTTTTGCTCTGGGGGTGACGATTTTACAACGCGAGGCTTCTGGTTCGTGACATTTACAAAACGAAGATGACTCAGAAAGAATAAACAGCCATTCAGCTGGTATATTATCTAAAAGTGGAAAGATTAGTAAAGGTTTCTTTACCCTATTTTGTGGCACTTTGACAACGGAAATATAAAATGGAGGGTGACAGAAAAAAGATTTGGAAATATTGTAAAGGATATTTTACGAATTATAAGTTTATAATAAAAACCACGGTATATATTTCGTATATTAAATTGGACAAAATCCAAACTAGAATAAAAATATAGACAAAAATAATGTGATAAAGTTTAAATGGCTTTTGAATACCAATGAAAAAAGTGACAACAAGTAGAATAAACAATTAAATTTAATAAATAAATTCAGTCAAAAATAAAATCTTCCGGTTGATATAAATGATTATAAAAAAAATCAAGAATCTAAAGTGGAAAAACTATCTGAACATAATAAAAATATGAAACGCTTAAAATCGAGTTGTAAAAACAACCGAAAAGATTAGCGTGGTTTGACCCTCGAAAGAGCTTAAACCAACATTAACTCAAATTAAAAATTGCATAAAGAATAAAAGTACCAGACGTTTAATTTAATAATGAAAGTAGCAGAAAAAGAAACAAAACTTCTAATAATAATTAACGTAGTTAATAGTTAGTAGTTTGCCTTTGTCAAAAAGAATTTGACCAAAACTAGTTTGGCACAAAAAATCAGCTTTAGGCAAATAGCAACAGATCTGTTTTCTAAAAGGTAGCAATCAGTAGAACGACCACGAAAACCATATAAATACAAACATTGAAATTATTTAAGAACAGGCAGAGTATTCTTATACAAAACAAAAAGAATAACAGATATAACAAATTAAATTAAAGCAAGCAAGCAGAAAATTAAAGCAGGACACATTTGTATGGAAACAATTGATTTAAGATTATTTATTTAATGGAATCTTAATAAGTAATTGGATATTCCAGCAGTTAGAGTAAATTCTTAATTAATATATCAAAAATTAGATATACGAATACTTTATCAAACTAAAAAAGTATCCAAAAGAATATATTTCCATATAAAAAATAGTTAATGGAAATATAAAAATTTAGTATTATTAGGAAAAACAAGATTTATTATACCTATTTGTAAAAATAATCAAATTACACAAAAAACCACTGCGTAAAATTATTTTCAAATAAAAAAAATTTCCTTTCTTAGTTTCACCCTGTACGACGATATAAACAACTTTTAACTGCCGCTATCAAAACACTGATACGAAATTTTCAAAATATTTTCGGTACATTCGCGACACTCACTTTAATTTTCTTTACCGGTCGTCAATCCAGGGAAATCCGCCGTATTCCCGTAGTGGAAAATCAGTCGCTTTCCCGGCGTAAGACCAAAAGAATATTACGCACCCTTGTTGATAGCATACAAGGGGTGTTCCTCCCTGTTTCCTGCCTTGTTCAATTCAAAACATTCTATTAGAGTTTGCGCTTTGGCATCTCACATTAGGCCGGTAGAGCAACAGTCTAAAATTTGTCTGGCGAGTTGTTTGCAATGTGGGTAGAACAATTTAATTTTTCGGGTTTTATGTGTGTTCGGTTTTAAATGTAGACAAAGGTATTAAAATATGCACATTTTTTGCATTGTTATTAATACACAGGGTATTTCTACGTAGACTTATCTTTAAAAATAATCGAATTTAAAATAAAAACAATTGCACTTCCGCAGATCTGTAGCTGTTTTACATGTCAATATTTCTAAAATATTAAAAGAGCTTTTTCTTTTAAACTGGAAGTCGCTATCAACTTATATATTATTTGGAAGAAAACAATTTTGGACAGCTTTTGTATAAGTTACAGCACGACAACCGTGAACTGCATGGTCATCTGCGCGTAAATAGAACAGAAAGTTTTATGAGAGAGTAAGAATAGGCTTGTATTCATGCTGGTTTCAAACGCGTTGTTGTCGCGTTAAAAATTTAGTTTTTTTTTATTTAAAGACAAAACCACATCAACCGCGCAGGGTTATTAGGGGATATAACAAATACATAAAATATTACATTAAATACAATTAAATAACTTGATGTCTTTTAAATAGCTTAACACTGTTGAAATTTTTTTGGTGAGAATCGTCAAGAGATCATCATCTGTAAATCCGTGGGATCTTCTTTTTTCCATGAATTGAGGAGAATTAGGCAGGATATGTTTGAGAGTCAGTGGGTTAGAGCAGCTGGAGCAGATAGGTAGTGGTTCTTTTATTATTAGATATTTGTGTGTTAAGGCAGTATGGCCAATTCTTAGACCGTTAATAATAACTTGATTTCTTCTGTTTAAAGGAGTCTCCAGGACATTTATTTTTAGGCAAATTACATTTAATTTTGTACCTAATTTTTCCCAATGATTTTGCCAAGCTTTCAATTTTGCATTATGGTTTGAGTTAATTCGACTTTTGTTTGCCAGTTGGTTTGCTTTTTTTCCGTAAATACCTGTATGTAAAGGTACCCAAATAAAAGCCGCTTCCTATCCTAATGATCAAAATGTTTCTAGTTTGTTTTTTATATTCTGTATAATAGGGTTTTTGGTATATATTTGTTTCAGTTACAATAATGCATTTAATGAATCTGTTACGATAATCGTTCTAATAGCTGTAGCCTCACCTGTTAGTATACTGCAGTTTGTTGGTATCGATATGCTATAAGAATTTACTTTACAGTAGTAGGCAGCAGCGTGACCATTGGGAGTTTTAGAGGCATCGGTAAAGATTTGCAAATAATTAGGATAGTGGTCTAGAATTTCCATGAATATAGATTTAATCATTGTGTAATTTGTAGTTGATTTGAGATACTTTGTGAATGTTAAGTCAATAGTTAATGGGTGGCTTGTCCATGGGGGATAGTTTGCATTTATATGTAGCGATACATTGAGATAATTCCAATCGAAAGTTGTGAGCTTTATTCTTTCTATGAGGGGTGTAGAGGTTTTAGTATCATTGTTAGGAGGAAGACCAAGGTTGCAGATGTGGAAAAATGTAGGATGCTGTTTCTGGGATGGTATCTTTGCAAAGTAGTTCAAGGATAGTTGCTGTCATCTTATATCTATGGAGATTCTCCAGTTAGAACTTGCATACCACTAACCGGACTATTTTAATCCAGTACTAATCTCAAAGCTGTATATTAAATGCTGTTTAGTTTTTTTAGAGTGGTTTTACATGCAGCATCATAACATATACAACCATAATCAATTTTAATTCTAATGAGCGATTTGTAGAGCCTAATTAATATTTTATGATCAGCACCTCAAATTTAGTTGGATAATATTTTGTGTATATTTAATCTCTTTTGACAGGAAATCTGTAGTTTATTTATGTGCGAATTCTAATTTAAAGTTTTCTCAAAAGTAAGACCTTGAAAGTTTATTTCTTTTGACTGTTCTAAAGGTAAATTATTTAATGTTAGACTAGTTGTGAGGTACGTTTTATTTTTACTAAAAATAATGTATCGTGTTATTTCAATAGAAAAAACAAATCCCGTTTTTATCGTCCAATTATAAAGCCGATTTAGGAAACTGTATAATTTTAGTTGCTGTCATTACATTATTGAATTTAGTATAAATAACAATGACATATGTGTAAAGTTCTAATGGGTGCATTAATAACATCCATAATACTATTAAAAGCGATTAAGAATAAAGTTGGACTAAGAATCGAACCTTTCGGAATTCCATTGTCTAGTATCTTAGATGAGCTTGTAACACCATTTATTCTAACTTGAATTGAACGATTTTAACTTGAATGCCAGTATCTTTCAATGTTTGTAGAACACAGTGCCTCCTTGCTCCATCGTAGGCTTGGGTTGTATCAAAAAATATTGCTATTAGTTTGTGGTTATTTGCAAAAGCTTCATTAATTGAAGTATGTAATGCAACGTGATTATCTAATGTGAATCTACCTCTTCGAAAAGCACTTTTGGAAGGGAGTAAGAAAGTTATTATTTTTTTTCCCCTTGGAAGGGAAAAAAATAATATTCTCCGCCTTTCTTACTCCCTTGGAAGGGAGTAAGAAAGGCGGAGGTTTAAAATTCTTTCTAGGATCTTGCACATGCAACATCTAAGAGAGATGGGTCGGTAAGAGGTTGGTTTTTTTTTTGTTAGGGTAAATAATGGGAAAGGTTATTGCTTGGGACCAAAGATCTGAGAATTTATGCTTTAGGAAGCAGGTATTAAATAAATCTAACAGAATTAATTTGGCTCCCAATGGTAAGTTTTTTTATGAAGACTGCTAGAATATCATCTGGTCCTGCAGATGTGTTTTTTATATTTGAGAGAAAACTCCTACTCTTGAAGAGTTGCAGGAGCATTTAAGTGGCTGTCAGAGTTGTTAATGGGGATTGTAGAAGATTCTATGTTTTTCTTGTATGTTAGGGATTCGTAAGAAATATTTTTGTCGCTAGAATTTTGTTGATAGAGATTAGTAGATTAAAGCTGCTGCGATTGTATTTTTGCAAGTGATTAATTTATTATTGTGCGTTAAGGTGTTCATATGTCTAGAAGAATTAGAGCATTTAAGTTTACGAATTTTAGTTCAGATAACCTCGGAGGGTGTTGACGAATTGATAGATTATACGTATTCTCTCCAGATATCTCTTTTGCTTTTCTTTATGAGATATCTTGCTGTAGCTCTAAGTTTTTTAAAATTAAGTAAATTTTTATTAGTGTTGTGTTTTTTAATTACATTTAAAGCATGATTGCTAGAAGATAGAGCATGTGCTACTTCATTGTTCCACCAAGGTACTGGAGGTGTTTTGCAGAGCTTTATTTTACTTTTATTATTTAAAGCTGCTTCTATAATTATATTGTTTAAGGAGGTAATATTAGAGTTTATATCATCACTTGTGATCATCAGTTATATCATCAAAACGATGTGTGTGTGTGTTTTGTTTTATGGCACTGGAACCAAGCCAAGAACAAATAACTGAGTTACCAGCTGTAGTCCATTTGAAGAGGTTTATTTATTTATTTAGCGTATGGACTTTCACAGTACGATAAATATACAAATACAATTACAATAATATACACATATATATTATATATATTATTCAAACACTAAAAATAGTAAAAATAGAATAAATAGCATGAATGACACTAAATATTAATGTCCAATTTATATAGCCATTCAATTGCTTCTGGGGAACATTCCGCAAAGTCCTGGAGGTTTCCACGGTAGGCACGATTCAAGCAGTCTGAAACACAATGGCTTATGGTCTGTCTAGATTTTCCGCAATCGCACTGTGGACTTTCTGCACGACCCCACCTGAACAGCGAATCAGCACATTTACCATGTCCGGTACGTATACGATTAAGCCTTGCCCAAATGGACCGGGGCAGATTTGATTCGATGAAACCCTGAGTTGGGGTGGATATCTTAATATAGTCCGATTCTACTGTTGGCATCCATCTTGTTGTCCATTGCCTATGTATATCATAGGAATTACCAATTTTTCGGGCAGATCGTATTGGAGGATTTCTAGATCTCAATCGTTGGTGCTCTTTTGAGATGTCTGGGATATCTTGATGTATTGGTAATTGTACGTTGGCTACAATTTTCTGGTACTCTCTCACTAATGCTGCTGTACGGCGTAGATCTGGTGAAGCAATATTGCTCAGAGTAGGCAGCCATCTCACTGGCGTTGATTTTATTGTTCCAGTGATTATTCTCATGGTTTGGTTAAGTTGGACATCGATTTTGCTTGTATGTGCACTATTTAGCCATACTGGTGCACAATATTCTGCCACTGAAAAAACCAACGCTAGAGCAGAGGTCCGAAGAGTATCTGCAGAAGCACCCCAAGTTGTTCCAGCAAGTTTTGATATTAAGTTATTTCGTGTTCTTAGTTTACCGGCTGCGTTTGTAAGATGACTTTTGAAGGTGAGTGTTCTATCAAGTGTGACGCCTAGATATTTGGGGTTGTTGTTATGTTTGATAGCTGTGTCATTTGGAGTTACATTGAGAGTATCGCCCGCAAGTTGATTCGACAGATGAAAGAGACAGGTTTCAGTTTTGCTTGTGTTAAGACGTAAGCGCCAGTTCTTAAAATAGTTACTTAGTGTAGATAAGTCCTCGTTTAGAGCTCGTTATCCTGCTTCTTTACTATTATCTTGGAAGCCAATGGCCAGGTCGTCAGCATAAGCAAATTTTGTCGATTTTGTTGTAGGTATATCTGCTGTATAAAGGTTAAATAATAAAGGAGCTAGCACTGAGCCTTGAGGTAAGCCGTTGTTGAGTTTTCGAACGTTACTCTGTGCATCATTTATATATACCTGAAACAGTCTGTTAGTCAGTAGATTGTTTATCAGCTGACAAGTTTTGAGGCAAGGTATGATTTTCATCAGCTAATAAATAAGGCCCTCTCTCCACACCGTGTCATAGGCAGCCGTGAGATCTATAAATGTTATGGCAGATTTTTCGCGTCTTTCAAATCCAGCTTCAATAAATGTAGTTAAGGACAGCACTTGGTCACAGCAACTTCGTCCTCTTCTAAATCCAGCTTGTTCAATTGGTACAGCATCCTCAATGGTGTTACATATTCGGTTATATAAAAGTCGTTCTAGTTATTTATAACAGCAACTGAGTAAGGCAATAGGCCGGTAACTTTCAGGCAGCTTGTTGTCTTTGCCAGGCTTCTGGATTGCGATAATTTTTGTTCTTTTGAATTCTGGGGGTAGCACAGTTGTATTTACAATGTCGCTAAAGAATTTTTTGAGCCACTGTCGTGTTTTTGTACCAGTGTGGACTATAAACTCTGGATACATTCCATCGAAGCCTGCTGCTTTTCCTGTTTTAGTTTGGTTAAGCGCTTCGTTTATTTCATCCAATGAGAAGGCACGTGAGTATTCTGATGTTGCGGGAGTATTTGCTTTAAGTTGTTTAAGAGCTCTTTTTACGGTAGATGTATGAGTTTTCTCAGATGGAGCTCGGGAGTTCTCAATTATTCTATTGGCTATTTTATTTGGCTCAATTGTTGATCTGATTAAGTGTTGCGCTCTGCTTGCTTCGCCCAGTTTGAAGTGGTTTACTCTCCGGACACTGGAACTCACTTCAAACATGTTACCTGAAGTCAAATTCAATTTAATATTTAACATCACATTTTAATAACAACAATATGTACAGTGTTTAAGAACTACATGTAATTTAAAGGGTTTTTACCCTGGTATTTTGGTGGCTCAGGCATTTTAACCTAGCAATTTTAAACCTGATGATGGACTGTCTAGTCCGAAAACGTTGGTTCTTTTTATGTAGCCCCTTTAAGGGTTTTTTAAATAAATATACCCATTTACGAAGACTAACCTCTTTTTTGTGATACGTGGTATACAGCCAGCTACAGGAATTGTTTTCCTTGTGGATTTTAAATATTTTACATGGTGCAATAATAAAACCTAGTTATATAGAAACAATGCTTGAAAAACTAGAACAAAAATATATGGAAATTCACATGTACCAAAGTTAAAACAAATTCTAAATTATTACTCTTTATTTTCTACGCAAGTAATTATTCATAATAAAATTATTGTATTTAAAATTCACATTCCATTAGTCAATTCCCAATATAAACTATTCTACTTATATCCCATACCTATATCAAATTATGCCATTATTCCCGAACAACCTTATATTGTTGCTCAATATAATTGATTATAAGCCACTACTGTTTACTACCGGTAGTGGTTTATAATCAATGTCAATACTGAAACATACTGGACCACATCAGAGAAATGCCTAGAGATAGAAGATTGGAATTTCTGCCTCGAGATGAACTTCACCAGCAACAAACTTGTCTAGCAGACCTGATCAAAACAGGGAAAAACTTATGCTCACAAACAAAAATACCCTTCTCCGAAACAACAATATCACAAATTAACTCAAAACTCATCCTTATAATACCAGCCAACATGACGACATCATTAGTTATAGTCACTATACTGTTAGCCATAATTATATACTTTTGTATGAAGAAATATCGTTCAGCATGAAAAACAGAAAAAGAAGCCAACCAGAAAATAGAAGAACCCCTATTTTTCGCTCTGAGAAGGGAGGAGCTATATTTGATTAGAATGAGATTTCTAAAAGTTGTAAATATTCCAAATTATTTTGTTTTCTAATTGTACTTTCCCCATATTTAACTTTAACGAGATTTATATTATTTGTATAAAATTTATTAAATTAAAAATTAAATTACAAAATATTTGTATAAAAAAACCATAAACCAAAATAAGAGGCATTGCTGAAGTCTCTTCCAAACTAGTAGTTGAGATTGTAATTATTAGTTGTAAGTTGTTTATTATATAAAAGTTTTTAAAAACAAGTTTTCTAAGAAGAAAAACAAAATTCGTGTTTAATTAACTCTGCATGGATGTTACCTGGACCCGGTGCTTTGTTGTTTTTTAGAGATCTACATACATCTTTCACTTCTTTCGTTGTTGTTCGTATGGGCTAAGTAAAAATATTTATATTTTGTGTTTCATTACTATCTTTAAATTGTGATCTATCTTCCGTTATGAGTTTCTCAAAATATTGGTCCCATTCATTCATTTTTATTGTTGACACTATGTCTCTCTTCATATCTTATCGTAAATATTTTAAGACTCCAAATTTCTGTGTTTCTTCGTCCTCCTAGATGTGAATTTATCATATTACACTTTTGTTGCCGTCCTTCATTTTTCTTCTTACATATCATTTTTCATACTTTAGCTTGAGACTCCTTGTAGATTATTTTATCCGGTATATTCTTTGTATTTAATAATTTTTGATATTGGACTCTTTTCTTCTTTATATCTTGTTCTATTTCTTCGTCAAACCAATATGGAAGTTTTCTTTGATTCTGGATTTGGTATCCAATGGCTTCTGTTGCTGCCTCCTGGAGATACCTTTTTATGTGAGTGTAATGTTCTTCATTATTATTAAATTGTTTATTTTCCAAGTTTTAATTTAATCTATGTCTGTATAATTTCTCACGCTTTCTTGTTTTAAGCTGATTAGGTTATACCTCTTCTGCATTACTTTCTCCCTTTTATTTTCTTATTTTTCTTCTTTAGGTTTATTTACTCCAAATTTGATATTAGCTTCTAATGTGAAATATAATCTAAGTTATGATCGCTTCCACAGGTAGCTTCTCTCAATATTCTTTTAACGTTTTTTACATTCATATTTGTCTTTTGTCGTATGATTGTGTAGTCTATGATTGATTTTAATCCTCTCGTATTTTGCGTCCATGTGTATTTGTGTATGTCTCTATGTTGAAAAAATACATTTGCAATTTTGATTTCATTTTGTTCTCATAATGATATTAGTCTTGTACCATTATCATTTACGTAGTCCAAGTAACATTAAAGGTCATAAATTGGAGGAGTTTGTTTTCTAATACATAAAAAACATACATCAAACATAACGACGCAGACACTGCACACATTTGCAGTGTTTGCACCAGAGCTGTGTATCTTATTTTAAGCAGCTACGGAAAATAAACAAGCACACCATACGAGGCTAATTGATGAATTCAGCATCAAATTTTGTTTTAAACAAGATGAGGCAGAAGTACTATGGGAAATTTTAACTACGGTAAGAGAAATAAGAAGAAGAAAAACATGTGGCACATTTTACTAGGAGAATTTTCGTCGTTAACAAAAAATAAAATAAAAAGTGAGATTTATTTTATAATATTAAATAGAAAGAAAATATAATTTTGAAAAGATTTTCCTGTGACACGTTTTTACTAAATATTTTATATAGAGGAGTAATCCACAATGAATTGCATTTAAAATTATATGTCTTGTTTTATTTTGACCTTTCGATTTCAATCCGATTCTGAAAATCGTTTTCACAAAACACAATGACATATGTCCATTTGGCGAAAAAAAAAATCCACAAACTAAGAAATGAATAAGGACAAATCACCGAAAATCGAGATCAAATTATTGAACTAAACAAAAAACACTATAGGGAGTTTTTACAGCCACCTGTACATAAAATAAGAACGTATCCAGAGTCGACATTGATTAAAAGAGTTGCCAAAAGTAATTAAGTAGGGATTCTAATTAATACTTTGAACGCCAAATGAAGTTCAGAAAGTAGTGCAAGAGATAATAAGTCTGCTAGAGGCGATGAAATAATGGCTGATAGGTTGCAAATAGACGGAAAAAGACTATGGCAGGTTCTTGCCAAACTCCAATGTCATAATAAACGCATAGATATATTTTATAAAAAGGGTGACATTACCTACTGATTACAAAATTCCTGCCTATATGTCTCCTTTCTCAGATTTACAAGGTTTTTACAAAAATTATCAAGAAACGATCAGTAATAAAAAATGTAATTAAAAAGTGTTCCGAGTATAATCCAATAAGTTTTATACATATTTGTGGGTTATGAAAAAGCATTTGATAAAATAAATCAATAAAAAATGATTTTGGATGAATCCCTAATTTATTATCAGTCCACAAATATATCAGAACTTCACAGCTAGTATTTTCAACTTTGAACTCCTTTCGAAATTTCGCTATAAAAATGGCATTTGTATGAATATGAAAAGTAATTGTCTAAAAGAAAATAAATTCAGCCTTTAGACTCATATGTAAATTTTTTATAGCAAAATTTTTTCCTTCGATAGCTACAAGCGGAGGAGATTTAAAAAAGGGTGTAAATTCCGTAGGTCTTTTGATAATATCCAATCGAGCTATAAATGGTAGCAAAAATATAGGAAACGAAAAATAGGTACTTACAAGATATTTTGGCCGGCAAACATATCACGAAACGAAACTTTTCACCATAACTTCTGCACGTGGTCACCAACGTGGTCGCATATCTTCGTTCAACCAACTGTCTCTTGCTTCTCTTTTGAAGCCAATCCATGTTTATGCCGAATGCCGAATAATATCGTTGCCACATGTAACGAGGGGAAAAGGGAACCAGGGAAAAGGACATGAACCAATTAAAGCTCGACCTGGCTCGTCTACCAATGAATGATTACCGAACATTCTCCCCCCTTTTTAAAGGCCAAAAGTCTTTAAATTTTCAAAGCAAACTATATATGAAATAGTGGTTTCGTTGGGCGCAATTTCATCCATGAGCCCGAACAAAACAAAACGTAATACTAACTCTGCAAAATTGAACTTACAAACTAACAAGTTAAATAAAAATAAAAAAAGAATTATTATCTATTCCTCGTCCAAAGGAAGAGGACACAATTTGACCAATGGCCGCTTCAAAACGCCACGGGCAGTCCGAACAGTAGCGACTCTAGATACTCCATCTTTACCCGGGTGTAACTGAATCAAACGGCCAAGCGCCCACATGCACGGCGACAAATTATCCTCTTTTAACAAAACTAACGAACCGATTGCGGGTGCAACAAGAGGATCCCACCATTTGGAACGATGCTGCAGAGTATGTAAGTACTCCTTGTGCCAGCGGCTCCAAAAGTCCTGATGCATGCGCTGCAATAATTGCCATCTCGACAAACGGTTGAGAGGGACATCCGAAAAATCAGGTATGGGTAATGAGGATAAAGGTTCCAGAGTTAAAAAATGTCCGGGCGTTAGAGCGTTCAAGTCTTCAACGTCACTAGTTAAAGGTGTTAAAGGTCGCGAATTTAAAACGGATTCAACTAATGTTAACGTGGTGTAAAACTCTTCATAAGTAAGAATTTGATTTCCAACCACACGAGCTAGATGATTCTTCACCGAACGAATTCCGCGCTCATAAAGACCACCAAAATGGGGCGCGGCCGGAGGCGCAAATGAAAATTTAATTTGTTCCTTTTCCGAAGCCTCTTTCATAAAATTACGCAATTGATTATAGGCCCCGACATAATTCGTTCCATTATCACACAAGATCTGGGACACACGGCCCCGTCGAGCGATAAATCTTTGCAACGCTGCCAGGAACGCATCTGCCGACAAATTGCTTGCAAGTTCCAAATGCAGAGCCTTCGTTGCACAACACACAAAAAGACACAAGTAGGCCTTCTGAGAACGAACTCCTCTGTGACGAGTCATGGTAATATAAAAAGGACCCCCAAAATCTAATCCGCAAATCGAAAAAGGTTTAATGGCGGACAGACGAAACTGAGGCAAGTTACCCATGGGGGGTTGTAAGGCTTTGGGAGCTTGTTTCCAGCAACGGATACATTTGGATACAACTGAATTGACAGCTCTCTTAGCTGATAGAATCCAAAACCTTTGACTAATCAAGAATTGCGTAGATTTGAATCCTGCGTGCAAATATTTTTCATGGTAATATCGAATTAACAAACGAGTAAGACGAGAGTCTCTAGGAAGTAAAAAGGGGTGTTTGGTTTGATATGACAATGACGAATATGACAAACGACCTGATATACGCAAGCAGTTATTATTATCAAAAAACACTCCTAATTTGCGAAATGATTTAGGAAACCATTTGGATTGAAACTGTTCTTCGAAATGATTCTCTTGTGTAAACTTTACCAGAATTAGTAACGAATCTTCCAATTCCAAAGACGATAGAGAACCTGAACGGAGAGAAGTATGACAACGAGAATTATGAACAAATCGCAAAATGTAAGCTAGAACTCTTTGAATCGATGCAAAAGAAGACTTATTCTCCAGTAGATCGGATAAAAAATTATTAGCCCGAGTGGCTACGAAAGTGGAGATTTTCTTCTCCTCTTCTAGAGGAAGGTCATCCTGCAACGACAAAGGAACTACTGGGAGTTTAATCGAGAGACTGTGTAAAAACTCAGGACCCGTTAACCACTGGGTGTGCGACAAAAACGTAGCAGGAAGTATTCCACGAGAAGGAGCGTCAGCTGCTATATTTTGGGATTCCACATACCGCCATGATATACCTTGACTATGTGATTGGACATACGAAATCCTATTTGCAACAAAAACCTTGTACCTCGATGGCGAACTCTTCAGCCAATGGAGGACGATCTGCGAATCAGAGTATGCATAAATTTTTTTAAAGGGGTCTCCCTTCCACGACTGTACAATAAACGATACGAGTTTGATCAAAAGCACCGTAGCAAGTAATTCTATTCTGGGTATGGTAAGTTTCTGAGTTATAGAAGCAATTTTTGATTTGGAACAGAGAAGATTGACTGAAACTCGATTCTCCGAATCAATACTACGAACATAAACAACACAAGCATATCCCTTTTCTGATCCATCAGCGAATCCATGAAGTTCTACAATTGGATGAGACGAAACATTCAAAAAACGAGGTATATGAAATTGCAAAAGTAAGGGCAACTCCCTCTTGTACTGCTCCCATACACGAATTATTTCAAAGGGTGGACGATCGTCCCAATTTAGACCTGTAGCCCAAAGCCTTTGAATCAAATACTTAAGCGAGAAGGTTATTGGACTTAAAAACCCGCATGGATCAAACGTACGTGCAAGCTCACTTAACAATGAGCGTTTACTACACGAGTCATCACCCGCAACTACAGAAAACTTAAACACATCTGTTTGTGCATTCCACTGTAAGCCCAGAATTTTAACAGACGAAGGACCATTTGATTCAGTATCAAAATTCAACGAATGGGGATTAATATGCGAAGCAGGAAATTGTGACAACAAACTGGGTTCATTAGAACACCATTTCCTTAACTCAAATCCACCCAATTTTAACAAGTCAATCAATTCTTTAATTTGAAGTTGGACTTCTTCTTGAGATGGCGCCCCAAATACAAAATCGTCGACATACGAAAAGTTACGAATGATGGAGGCCGCAAGAGGAAATTTATTGCCTTCATCAATAACTAACTGTTGGAGCGTTCTTAACGCGAGATAAGGCGACGACAAAATTCCGAAAGTTACCGTCAACAATTTGTATTTTTCAACCTCTTCGTAGGGTGAGAACCTCCAAAAAATTCTTTGAAACTCCGTGTGCTCAGGAATAATTAAAATATTACGATACATCTGTCTAATATCGGTACAGATAGCATAACGATTCAAAAGAAAATTAAACAAAAGCGATACGAGATCCTGTTGTAACTTAGGACCAACTAACAAACAATCATTAAGCGATTTCCCTAATCTAGGACATTTTTGCGAAGCATTGTAAACCACCCTGACCTTATCCGACTTTGTTACCATATGATGGGGAATATAAAACAATCCCTCTTCCCGCTCCACCGGGGAAACTAATGTCATATGACCCAAATCAATATACTCCTGCATATGTGCCGAATATTCTTTATACAATTTGGGTTGGTTTAACAAACGTCTTTCCAACGATAAAAATCTACTGTAGGCAATGTCATAACTACCCGACAAATTTGGCGACGATTCACGAAACGGTAAAGCTACGATATATCTTCCAGAAGCATCCCGACGACAATTTTCCTGATAGATTTGTTCACACAACGCATCTTCAGGTTCTTCAACTTTATTTTCCGGGACGTTCTCTATTTCCCAAAATTTTTCTAACGAATTACTTAACGACATATCTCCGTTTGACACGCAGACTAATGAAGTGGATGGCGACGATACGTGTGAATCAGTGGGACCCAATAAAATATAACCGAACACAGTATTAAGGGCATCAGTTTGTGTCCTATCAGTTTGTCCCCTAAAAGCATCTTTGCAAATATGCTACAACCGATTAAGAGATCAATGCTCTGTTTACGATAGAACTCTGGGTCGCCTAAACGTAAATTTCTAATATGGTTCCACGAAGAAATATCGATTTCAGTACTCGGCAATTCACCGCAAACCCGATCTGTGATTACAGCTTCCAAACTAAACACAGGCGAATCCGTGTGTCTAGGCTGAATCGAGAAACTAATAGAACCCTGATTTAATTTGGTTTTCATAGAGTCAAGCCCGACTATTTCTAACGAACACGATTTTTTTGGAAATCCTAATTTGTTCGCTGCTTTTCGAGAAATGAATGAGCTCATGGAGGCTGAGTCCACAAGACATCGAAGGGGAATTTTACCCCCTTTACAATCAATGGCATGAACCACAACGGTTCCAAGTAGCACTTCTTGTTTCGATTCAACCTTTTTAGTAACCAAGCTAGTACTACAATGCGACGGATTTGTAGGATTTTCCTCAATTTCGTTCGAAGCTCCACTTTCCGATGAACGAGGACTATTCGACCGATCCTTACCGAAATGTAACAATACGTTATGTAAGGGGCTTTGACATTTACTACAAGCAAATTTTTTAGGACACGATTTGGTAATATGATTTGTCTTGTTAAGACACCGAAAACAACACGATGACGATTTACAAAATTCATATCTCTCTTTCGGAGATTTTTTCAAAAAAGACGAACAATGGTTTAAATAATGATTCTGTTTACACAATGGACACTGCAGCGACGACGACGACGACGAATTTACTAAAAACGATGAGCTATGGCTCCTGGTTTTTGCTTCAGTCCATTTGTGCCTAGGATCATTTGCAGCTGTGGTCGACGAGCGCGACGAATTCTTACTCTCTCCTCGCCCAATATTGAGATTATCATACGCGATATATTGAGTTTCCACAAACGTTACCAAACTGTTAAATGATGGGATTCGATCTGATTTGTTTTCCAATTCAAATAATTTTATCGTATCCGCGTCTAAACGTGATAACAAAAGATTAAATAATATAAAATCACAACTATCTGTGGGCAACCCTAAAGTTTTCAATGCAGCTAAATTTTCTTGGAATGTATCTACTAAATTTGATAACGATTTTGAACTGGCCACTGCCACTTTGGGAGCATTCATTAAGGCCTCCCAATGTGCCGTAGCTCGTCGACGAATATTCGAATATCTTTTTTCTAATAAACTGTAAGCAATTGCATAATTTTCATTGGTAATGCTCAAATTTCGAATTAAACTGAGGGGGGGGACCCTCCAAACTACTTTTCAAATACCGAAACCGTTCTACATCCGTCAAATTTGAATTGTTGTGTACCATGGAATTGAATAGATCTAAATACGACATGAATTCTTTAAAATCTCCCCGAAATGAAGGCAACGAAAGTTTTGGTAGAAGAATGGTCGAATTATTATGCCCGGCGGACGAGAGAGAATCATTATTGGCATTACCCGAGGGAGAGTTAAACATATCAAATTCTATCGATTTTATTTCGTAAAATTGTTCCAAAAAAAATTCTCTTACTTTTTCATCGTCATCTATACCCGCATCAGGGACCGACAAAAGATTGCTAATAATTCCCGAATGATGTTTGCAAAATTCCGCTCTAATTGCTTCCAAGTCTTCCAATCTAACCTTAAATAAAGTTTTATACGAAATATCAGTTTTTGCCTTTCTCGCTATATCTAATATAATTTGTATATCGTTCAACGACATTTTCCGTAAAGTCTGCAGTTTTTTATTCTTCTCTGTAACTTTATCCATGTTTTATCAATTATTATTTACATCAAATTTCAAACGATAACAAGACAAATAATGCGTTTACCAGATCAACTAATATTGGCAACGTCGAATTTTAATCGCACCGTTTAGACAAAAAGATATGTTCCAACTTTTTATGCGAACCCAAATCAACAAATTAACTTCGGCCGATAACAAGATTCAATAATCGAGAACCGATAATATTCAAATGCCGGCAAATAAATAGCGAAACGAAAAAACCTTATATTATCATATTCCAGCTACCGGTAAATCGCATTAAAAAACGTTTATTTTCAAACTACTAAAAAGAGTGTTATGATTTAACAAAAATAAATATTTTTCAACAAATACATATGTAACACTTAACAAAGCGAAATAACCCAACGAAACACTATTTCAAACTCCAAAAAAAATTTATCAGCTAGTTTATATCCGGCTCGAAGGACCAAATGTATGAATATGAAAAGTAATTGTCTAAAAGAAAATAAATTCAGCCTTTAGACTCATATGTAAATTTTTTATAGCAAAATTTTTTCCTTCGATAGCTACAAGCGGAGGAGATTTAAAAAAGGGTGTAAATTCCGTAGGTCTTTTGATAATATCCAATCGAGCTATAAATGGTAGCAAAAATATAGGAAACGAAAAATAGGTACTTACAAGATATTTTGGCCGGCAAACATATCACGAAACGAAACTTTTCACCATAACTTCTGCACGTGGTCACCAACGTGGTCGCATATCTTCGTTCAACCAACTGTCTCTTGCTTCTCTTTTGAAGCCAATCCATGTTTATGCCGAATGCCGAATAATATCGTTGCCACATGTAACGAGGGGAAAAGGGAACCAGGGAAAAGGACATGAACCAATTAAAGCTCGACCTGGCTCGTCTACCAATGAATGATTACCGAACAGCATTTGTAGCTTTGCAATCTACTCAGATATTTCAGCCACGAGTTCTGGCTCTTCCAATTGATCTTTTGCCCTGCATTTTTCTTTCTTTGATTATGCTGAGTAATTTTTTCTTTTTACTCATGCGATGAAGTACCTCACCGTTGGTAACTTTTTTTACCCATAAAATTCTCAGCGTCCATCTTTATATATATACCTTTCAAAGGCATATATTCGTAGATCTTCGGATATTGTATGCTCTTCAATTGTTGCCGTTTGATGCCAATATAGTTCTGAGATAATTCGCAAGTCTTGTTCGTCAATCCCGGTTATCCTCAGAATTTCGATCATCTTGTGGTGGTTAACGCAGTCAAATGCTTTTCAATAATCAATAAAGCATGCATATATATTAACATTCATTGGATTTAGGCATTGGATTTTTTGGTAATGTTACGAATGTTGATTTTAGCTAGTCTGATGATATTTTACCTGTGTTATATATCTTATTGAGCTGTTAAAATATCAAATATAGGCTTTTTCTTTCGTTATCTGCAAATAATTTAAGTATTTTGACATTAATATTGTCTGAATCTGTGGCTTTTCCGTTCTTCTGAGCTATATCTACATGATTAACTTCTTGTTTGGTTATTTCTGGATCTTTTGCATTTATTCGATTATCTGTGGATGGTGAAGAACAAGGTATATCGTCGTAAAAAATGGTCTGAATGTATTTTTTCCATATCTCCAGTTTTCTGAACCTATAATGAACCTTACGTCTATGAGGTCCATGATCGTCCACTGTGTTATTCATTCTTGTTTTTTGTGAACCCGATGTTTTCTTTTTGTATCTTTGTTATTTTCGTTTTTACAGTATGCATGTTACTTCAACGTCTGTCAGTACGCTAGAGTTTCTATTTCTTTCTCGACCTTGATATTTATTTCAGTCTTTCTTTCAGGGTTATTTAGTTATGAGACGTCTATTTTCCTTGTCACTTTTGGTCCTTTAATTTTCAGAAATTTTTTAGTCTAAAATCCATTATATCTGGATTATGATAGCTATGAATTTCAGCTCCAGGGTATGTTTAATGAGTGGTATGTGTAAATGAAGTCAATTTGATAACTAACAATTTTATCTTTTCCGTCTGCAAGAGATTTCCAAGTGTAAAGCTGTTTGGAATGTAGTTGGCTATATTAACAGATTTTAATCAAATAAAAGTCAGATCTCGATCACAGTATTATTTAATAAATCTTGCCCAAGTACTTTTGCTCCTAGAGCATCTTTATGGGCATTTCGTCAAAATTGGGCTATCCAACAATATATGCGGAATGTAATAAACATTAAATGATTATTTAATGTCAATGACATTCTCCATATGGTGGTAAAAGCCTGTTATGAAACTCGGAGATAATATAAGATGTCGACTCTTATATTGCAATAAAACTCTGAGAAATGTCCACCCATTTCCCAACGAAATGGTTGAGGGTTCTGGAAACAGAACTCGATTCTGCCAATTAATCCTACTCTTACGTGTTCGAAGACATATGTGTCGCGTAAGCAGCGGGTATATGGTGTACAAACGGAAGAAACCCCAACAGAAAATCCTGGTCCTCCAAGCTTGGGGTTGGAGCGATGGGCAAGTCCCTAATCATCCGATAAAAACTCTAAAAATTCTAACGCGGAGCCTCGAAATATGAACGAAAACTTACGACGACGACACTTAACAAAGAAAAGGACTTTGAAAATTGGTACTTGGAACACTCAAGGCATAACTCACATAACAATGGAAATTTTAACTGAAATGACGAAGCAAAAAATAGACATCATAGTGCTCTCTGAAACCAAAAATAAAAGCCAGCAGATTAAAGACTGACTCACATGACAATTGAAATTTTAACTGAAATGACGAAGCAAAAAATGGACATCATAGTGCTCTCTGAAACGAAAAATAAAAGCCAAGGTACTGAACAGATTAAAGACTGGATTCATATATTATGATTAGGAGTAGAGAAACACACGTACCATTACGGTGTATATATATATATATATATATATATATATATATATATATATATATATATATATATATATATATATATATATATATATATATATAAACACACGTACGGCGTGTGTTTCTCTACTCCTAATCATAATATATTATATATGTTATGATTAGGATCAAGTTATATTTATCTTTTATAAAGAGTTATCAAACATTTGTGATAAAATAAAAAGTCATCAAGAAATAATACTGTTAGGAGACCTAAATGAGAGAGATGGTTTTCAAATAGATGATAACGTGGTAGGATCGCATGAAGAAATGGTTAAAATGGTTCAGGAAGAGCGTAGGCGCAAAATTTCGGACCAATGCTTTTTAAATGCATTCATTTTTTTTTCGAATCCTAAAAAAACTAATAAATATTTTTGAAAAATTTAAACGCTGAATGAAAGAATACATTATTACCGAGAGCTAAAAGTCCCTGAAAACTTATATAATGTTTATTTTATTAAGTTATAGGGGTGAAGAAAAAAGGGAAAATTTAGTGTGATTTTTAATTTCAAATATTTCATTTAAAAAACTTTTTGTTTATTCTAAGGGACTTTTGGCCCTTGATAATAATGTAATCTTTCATTCTGTGTTTAAATTTTTTAAAAATATTTGTTAGTTTTCTCAGGATTTGAAAAAAATTAATGCATTTAAAAAAGCACTGGCCCGAAATTTTGAGCTTGAGTTCTGTCAGCTTCTTGGTTTAAAAATAATGAATACCCAATTTCAACATAAAGATGTTCATAAATACACTTGGGAACGACCTTCACTTCAACAGAAGTCGATCATAGACTATATAGTAATGAGACAGAAATAAAAATTTAAATGCCAAGACTGCAAAGTTAAAAGAGGATCTAACTGTGGGACAAATCACTACTTTCTTTTAGCTAATATTTTGTACCCCTTTAAACAATACTACAAACAGAACACCGAAAGTGGGAGAAACAATACTACACAGTACAAAACGGAGAAATATAAATTGCACCTTTTATTCCAACCAAGTGTTAAACATCTGTTTCAATCTAGATTATACAATGAACTAAATGATATGAAAAGAAATGTGGATGTAGATAAAGAATACAACAACCTCAAAACGATAATAAAAAAATTGCCAAATGTTACAAGAAAACAACAAAATATATAAGAAATGGCTAACAAATACAACATCTAGCAATAAAGTAACATCAAAAGAAAAACGGAGAACTACGCAATTAAATAAAGTAAGCAAAAAACACGTTATGGGAACAAAAATGTGTCAACTGTGTGAAAATGTGTGTGTCCAACTGTGTGAAAATGTGTGAAAATTTAATTGGTTGTTCTCAACCTACGGAAGCATGGAGAACTATTACTAATTTTAAGAAAAACGCCCATAACTCCTTAAGCAAGGCAAAGAAATTCCTTAATTCCTATAGAAAAGTGGGAAAATCACTAAAACAATTTACTCCAAGAGTCCAGATTTTAATATATGGGAAAGGAATACAGTATGGAAAGGCAAACAAATAGTAACATTAATACTACTAACAAAAAAGTCGGTACTGCGTTAATCAAAATGAAAAACGGGCGATCTTCAGGACCTGGCAATATAACTGTAGAGCTACTTAAAGCAGGGGGTCCACTCCTAACACAACGAATAACTTTTCTAATGAATCAGTGCTAAAAACAAATTAAAGTACCATCTGAGTGGAAAACCTTTCACCAGGTGTATCTTTAAAAAGGGTAATCGAAAAGATTCTAACTGCTATAGAGGATTAAGTATCCTACAAACTTTGGGGAGATTGTTTGGAAATATAATAAATGAAGAAATACAAGATGATGTAGGACATCTAATTAGCGAAGACCAAAGTGGATTTACGCCTGGTAGATCTTGCCCTGATAACTTGTTTATACTCCAATAATTAAAAAAAAACAATTGCGTTGGTACCGAAGTATATCTAGCCTTCATCAACCTAGAAAAGGTGCATAATACAGTTCCAAGACTTAAATTGTGGCAAGTTTTACAACAACTCGGCGTTAGTCCATATCTTTTAGAAAGTATCACAAAAGTATCCAAGGATAACACTACTTACCTAAAAGTCGGAAATAGACTATCAGGGCCAATAAAAGTAATTAAAGGACTAAGTAGTATGTTACCCCTGCTGTTTAATTTATATATTAAGGCAGTCCTCCAAATTTGGAAAAACCACTGCCAGGGAATGAGAATCCCCATAGGAAATGACTGTTCGCCCTGAACTTTTCGGATGATCAAGTCGTCCTGGCTCAAGATTCTTATGATCTAGAATTTATGATAAACCGTCTATACAGAGAATATATAAAGTGGGGGTTACAAGTCAGCATGAAGAAAACAGAATATTTAGTTATCAATTCAGGTGCAAGGTTTGAAGTGTTGATCGACGAGGACGTGGAAATCAAACAAGTGGAAAAATTTAAATATTTAGGTGCAATCATTGGAAAGAACGGCTTGGAAAAAACCGAAATTAAACAGCGAATTAATCAGGGACGTAAAATTGTAGGATGTCTGAACTCTTTATGGTGGGATCGCAACATTTCCAAAAGGAACAAAAAAAGAATAAGGCATACCATGGTTGAATCAGTTATTTGTTATGGCTCTGTAGTATTGACAATTAATGCAGACCTGAAGAGAAGATCGTTGGCAGTTGTGTGTGTGTGTGTGTGTGTGTGTGTAGTTTTATTTTATGACTAGAGACATAGTCCATTAGTCTATTATGTTTTGAGTTATCAATTAATTTTTTAAACAATTGTTATAGAGAGAACCCGTAACAATAAAATCTTAACTTCTATTGACTTACATATAAGTACGTACCTACATTAATTTTTTTTTTCATTATATTTTTTTTTTTATTTTTTTTTTATTTTTTTATTTTATTTTTTTTTTTTATTTTTTTTTTATTTTGTTTTTATTTTTTTTATTATTTCTTTTTTTTTATTTTTTTTTTTAGTTTTTTTTTACTGGAAGGAAAAGGAAAATATATGGTTTTGCTGATTTACATACGCCTAGGGGTCTATCAAGGCGATTTGCACAACACAAAATTAGACCACGGATAGAAAGGTTAACAACTGGGTTAAAACAAAGGACTTATATAACTAACTTTTTATATTTGAAATATATACACTGTTACAATAATACATTTAGAAATTCAATTTCATTTCACGTACGTGGCGAAAAATTATTTCATAAATATGCAAGTTATTGGTTTTTATTAAATCTGATAAATTAAAAGGTCTTTTAATAAGAATTTTTTCCTTATTGATATACTCGTATATTTTTATTATAAATTGGTTTATACATCGTGTATTTAATGAGCCATTTAAAACTAAATGCTCAATTGAGCCTTCTTCGCCACATTCGCAAAATGGAGTTTCAGCTAAATTAATTCTGAACTTATGTAACGGAGACAGAGCATGGTTAAATCTTATTCTACATAGTATTCTAATCATATCTTTATTAAAATTTGAGTTTTTGAACCACGTTGAGGACTGTATTTTTGGTTTTATATCTTTATAATATAATCCTTTGTTGGACAAATTGTACATTGTTTGCCATGAATTTAACATTTTTTTCCTTAGATGAGAATTTAGATCCTCAATTACATATTTATATTCTGATTCTTTAGATGGTTCATTATATTTAGCAATTTTGTCTACTATTTCATTATTTAATATTCCACAATGGGCTTTTATCCAACAAAACATTACATTAGATCCTCTTAATTTCATTGTACCCACCAGGTTTATAATTTCAGATAACACATAATTAAATCCAATATTGTTATATTTAGAAATATTTTCAATTTTTTGTATTGAACTTTTACTATCAGAGAATATAACGTAATTAGATTTTGTTCTTAAGAAATTACTAATGTATTTAAGTGCTTCTAATATTGCTATTAGTTCAGCGGTATATATCGAGGTTTTAATATTTAGATCTACTACTGTACTAAATTTTCGATCTGGATCATAAAAGGCAGATGTAACCTTTAAATCTGATTTAGATGCATCCGAAAAAATATATGAGTAATTAGGGAACATAGACTTTATGTCAGCTTGGAACATGCTATTCCGGATATATTGTGGGAATTCTGAGTAGTCTCTAAGATATCCTACTTTTATGCTGTCCAAGTGTTCTAATTCTATTTTAAAACAGGGTGATTCTCTTGAAGTCGAAATGTCCTTACTAAGTTGTACCCTTACGTATTTGTACGATTCAATAAACGGAATTGCAGGCTTTTTTTGCCAATATTCCTTGACTAGATCGTAAATACTGAGCTCGAAGCATTTTTGGACTACCGGACTTTTCTTTGCATACATCTTTAATAAAAACTTCTCCGTTAAGTAATCTCTTCTGAAATTTAGTGGAGGTTCATTGCATTCTACGTTTAAATTTGAAATGGGTGTACTCTTAAGTGCACCTATACTTATTCTTAAGACTTTATTTACTAGCCTATCTAATTTTTCAGATGAGTCTTCGTTGCTTGACTATAAAAGATTGACCCATAATCTATTATTGAACGAATATAAGCTTTATAAAAGGTAAGCGTAATATTTGGATCAGCTCCCCAACTTGTATGACACACTGATCTTATTGCATTTAATCCCTTTTCTGTTTTTGATATTAAGCGGTCTATGTGCTCGTTCCACAATAACTTCCTATCTATTACCATACCCAAATAGTTAATGGATGATTGAACCTCAAAATTAACGTTATTGAATACTATGGATTGTGGTAATCTATGTTTTTTGGAGAATATACATGCTTGGGTTTTCTTTGTAGAGATGCTGAGACCTATATTAAAATAATACTCTTCTATTGTCAAAAACATTTCACTCATTATATTGATACCTTGATCGATTTCAACTTTAGGTATATATATACACACATCATCAGCAAACTGTAGAACATTTCCTCTTGTATTAATTTTTTTGTGTAAGTCTGAGGTATAAATGAGATATAGTAAAGGACTGAGGATGCTTCCTTGCGGTAACCCAACATTAGAAATTCTTGGATCCAATAGTTCATTATTGATTTGAAGTTGTAGATTCCTATTTGAATACAATTTTATTATTCTTTTACCAAAGTCACTGGGTATTCCTATCTTCTCCATTTGTTGATAGAGGATATTTAATTTGATATTATCGTATGCACCTTCTACATCTATGAATAGAGGTACCAGGGATTTACGTTCAGAAAAGGATATATTAATGTCTAGGATAAGGTTAGCTATATTTTCTGATGTCGATCTTAGTTTACGAAACCCATATTGTGTGTCACTAATTTTGTTATTTTTCTCTAACCATAATTCAAGTCTTCTCTTTACCATCCGTTCGAATGTTTTTAAAATACACGATCCTAACGAAATTCCTCTATATGAATCCGCTGAGTCTATATCTTTATTTGGTTTTAAAATCGGTATAATTACATAATCCTTCCATGAATCCGGAAATTCAGCTTTCATCCATATTAAATTAACTATATTTAACAATTTTATTTTCTGACACCTTGGTAAGTAATACAGCATAATATAATGGACATTGTCTAAGCCAGGAGCAGTATTTTTATGACATTTTAAACTATATTCTAGTTTTTTTAGAGTAAATTCATTTAACAAATAGTTTGAATTATTATTATTCACTTTTTTAGGATGGTTTACATTTAAATTTGGTGAAACCCAGGGCGGAGCTAACTTATTTAAAAATTCTTCAGTCCAATTATATTTTTTTACTTGATTTTTTGGGACATTATAAGTATTTTTGATTTTTTTAATTTCTTTCCAAATTTCTTGGACCGGAGTATTTTTATTTAATTTATTACAAAATTCTCGCCAACAAGCTTTTTTACTTTTAATATTGTTTTTTTCTTAATTGCCTCTGCTTTCTGATATTTTATGTAATTTTCATATGTACTATTTCGTTTAAATTGTAAAAAAGCTTCTTGCTGAAACTTTATAGCTTGTGCACATTCTGGGTTCCACCATTTTTTATTAAACTTACTATTGATCGTCATTTTTTTCTTCATCATCATCACAGTCATTAACATCTTAGTAGATGTGTTGTGGTTCATAATTGGGCTTCAGCAGCTCGGACAGTTTGATTGATAATATTTCTCCACTGGTCGCGGTCATCAGTTATATGTATTGCCTCAGTATACTGTTTATTGAGAAGCTTTTTAGTAATGTCCGCCCATCGCTGTGGAGATCTTCCGCGTTGGCGTTGAGTCTGAGGCCTTCCTTGGACCACCAACCGCTCCATTTTGTGATCACTTCGATGGATATGGCCAAAGAACTTTAAAATTCTAGAGTAAACGGTACTGGAGAGACGCTGATCCGGTTTAATTTCATCCAGAACCGAGATATTTGTACGGCGAGCCGTCCATGGAATTCGAAGCAGGCGTCTCCATGTCCACATTTCAAAGGCGTCTATACGTCGTTGATCTGATTCTTTGACTGTCCATGTCTCGCATGCATAGTAAAATATGGAAAAGACCAGAGTTGAAACGAGTCTCTTTTTGTTTGTCATAGTAATGTGACGATCACGCCAGACCCCGTTTAGTTCACTCATTGCTGCTCTTGCTAGTTGAATGCGTCTTCTAATTTCGGATTCACAACTGCCTGTGTTGTTAACTAGAGCTCCAAGATATATCATAGATGAGACTACCTCGCATCCCGCAATAGTTTGGGTTTCAGGAAACTGTTGTTGGCGATCAATAACCATGATTTTGGTTTTGTTGTAGTTAACCATGAGTCCAAATTTAGCACTTTCTACCTCGAGTTTTTTTAATAATTTAGTAATTTCTTCTGGAGTAGAGGCTAGAAGTGTAGTGTCGTCTGCGAAACGCAAGTTAGATATCTTAACACCACCTAGGTTTACTCCTCCCTCCCAACCATCCAAAACTCTGCGCATTATGAACTCCGAATAGATGTTAAATAATAAGGGAGATAAAACGCATCCTTGGCGTACTCCCTTCTCCAAAGTGCATTTGTCAGACAGATATCCGTCGATTCGATTATATTCCAGGTTATCTTGATACAGTTTGCTAATAAGGTGAGTCAAGTGTTTAGGTACACCCATTGTCGTCAATATGTTCCATAGTTTGTCCCATCTAACATTATCAAAGGCCTTTGTATAATCGACGAAACATATAAATATCGGGATCTGGTATTCTCTGGCTTTTTCTATGATGTTTCGTACATTAAGGATTTGTTCTCTAGTACCTCTGCCCTTTACAAATCCAGCCTGTTCAGGTGCTATTTGCCAACTTATGAAGTTTTCTAGACGCCGTTGCAGTATGTAGAGGATCACCTTATTGGCGTGTGATATTAGAGCTAATAGCCTGTAGTTGTTACAATTATTTGTTGAACCTTTCTTATGAAGAGGTATGATTATGGTCTTTCTCCAATCCTTAGGCCAGACGCCTGTGTGCCATATTTCATTGCACAATCGATGTAATATTTTCACTCCACATTCCGGAAGATGCTTCAAGACGTCTGCAGTAATGAGATCATATCCTGCTGCTTTGTTTAACTTAAGTCTTTTTAAAGCGAATTCCACCTCGGAAAAAAGTATGTCAGGTTCAGACTCAAAACTAGTGTGGTGTGTCTCTGTTGAAGGAGAATGGAAAGTGGAGGTCTGGCAGTCAGGTACAAACGGGGCGTCCGCTGGCATCTGGTCCGTATTGGCGTATAAAGACTTACAATACGCCCTCCAAACATCAATAACCTTGTCCAAATCCGTCTGTACATTACCTTCATCATCTTTGATAGACCAAGATTTTTGCTTGAATTTACGTGTGAGTTGTCTGACTTTATCAAAGAGTTCTTTGGTGTTATTTTTGTCGGCGTGTAGTTGAATTTCTCTGCAGATTTTCTCTATATGCTTGTTTTTGTCTCGTCTACAAGCAGCCTGAATAGCTCTAGTTAGCTGTCGGTACTGGGAATTCCTGAGAGAGTTCTCGATTCCAGCAATTTTAAGTTTTCTACGTTCTTCAACGAGGTCAAAAGTATCTGCAGACATCCACACTTTTTTTGGTCCGGTTGAGACGGCATTAGACTGTGCCTCGCAGTCAGTCAAGGTCTGTATCAAGGTATTTTTAAAAGATAACCAAATATTTTTGGAATCATGAGTGACGATAGTTGGTAAAATATTTTCGAATCTTTCATTACATTGGATTTTAAATTGTTGTGTATCTTTTATTTTTGATATCCTCTTGTTTCGGATCCTAGCACATGCCTTGAATTTTTGCTTTAGCGTTGCAACAAGAAGTTGGTGGTCAGAGCCGCAGTCAGCGCTAGGTCGTGTTTTACATTGGCTAATAGATGTTTTCCAGCGATGTTTAATCATTATGTAATCGATCTGATTTCGGTGTCGTCCATTAGGTGAGATCCAAGTGTACAATGTTCTGGGGTGATGCCTATACATAGAGTTCATTATTGTCAAGTCATTGTCAACGCAGAACTGGATAAGGCGGTCTCCCCTTGAATTGCGTTCACCTATTCCATATCTACCCACAATATTTCGTATATGTTCGTCAGCCATTTTTTTCTTAGGTATTGATAATTCACAAGCATCATTAATTATATTGATAAATGTATTATATATGTTATTAATATTTTCATCAGTATTTATATCTTTGGTGTCAATGGTTTCAAGAATCGAAGAAAATAACGACCAATCTGCTCTGTTCACGTTCCATCGGGTTCTCTCATTAACTATTGTTATACTATCAACATCGCTTTCAATTATTATTGGAAAGTGATCAGAACCTAGAGCTACATTTTTTACATTCCAATCAAAACAGGAAGATATGTCACTGGAACATATTGTTATGTCCACAGCTGATTTATTTCTATTGTATAATCTAGGTATTATAGTTTCGGCCCCATTATTTAAAAAACATAACTCACAGTCTTCTATTGCTGTTAATAGACTAAGTCCAGCCCTATCATTCTGATCGCAACCCCATGCATTATGGTGACAATTAAAGTCTCCTGCCATCAAAAATGGTGTACTTAAACTATTAAAAAACTTTTTCCATTCGCTCTCTGATACGTTTAAATTTGGTTTTGCATACACTGAATATATATTAAGAACTTTATTTGATTTTAATTTGACTGTTATTGACATACTCATAACCTGATTGATTTTATGATGATTTGGATGACCTATGAACTGAATGTATTTTTTAGTTAAAATAGCTAATCCTCCATAACCATCATCTCTATCTCTCCGAAATATATTATAACCACTGAAATTAATATTATTTTTTTCTTTTAACCACGTTTCACTAATTATAGCTATATCAATATTATTTTCAAAAATAAATTTCTCAAAATGACCTTTATTGTGTACAATAGACCTAGAGTTCCACTGTACAATTTTGAACTTATTCATTATCTGTGAGAATACGACTTAAATTACTTTTAAAATCGTCAAACATTTTTATATTGTCTAAAGTTATTGAGTTATTCTTTAATACATTTTTAAAAGTGCTTATAATCATATCACAAAGAGTTTATTTTACAGTTTTTATTTAAATTTGAGCTCATTGTTGATTGGGAATAGTTAGGGATATTTCTATAATTTTGATATACCGGTTGACTACTAGTAGATGGAGATGAAAGAATCTCCTTATGCTCGTCGGAATATCCTGAACGGGGATAATTAGGATAACTTTCTAAATTTCGTCTGCGTTTAACTGGTACTGAGTAATGAGTGCTTTTATTTACATTCTTTGTCACCGTTGCGTAACTATGATCATATTTTTTATTAGCCTCACTATAGGATAAATTTTCTGTGGCCATATATGTTTTAATTTGTTTTTGACGATAAAATTCTTCACAATTTTTCCTATCCGTTGCTTCATGATTTCCTTTGCATAAAATACATGATGTCAATTGCGAATTACATGAATTTGTTTCATGTTCATTGCCACATTTTCCACATCTAACTTTACCTCTACATTGTGCATTAACGTGGCCGTACCTCATGCACTGTCTGCAAATTTTTTCTATTACTACCTGTTTAGGTATCATTTGCCCCTTAAAAGTAACAATAACTGCCATTGTCGGGAGTAACTCACCATTTACCTTTCGTTTTATTCTCCTTACTTCATAAACTTTAAAATGATTTCCATATTTATGTTTAATTATGTTTAATAAATCATCGTCTTTGATATCCTTGTCAATACTTTTTATTACACCTTTTTTGTATGTAAAGAAAGTGGGTATATAAGCCTCGTAATTTTTTTCCTGAAATACTTTAGACTCGACTAACTTGTTGGCACTATTGAATGAATTTAATTCGACTTTAACTTTATTTCTACCAGTTACAGAAATATTTAAAATGTTATCCCTGATCTCCGGTTCTGCGTTTAAAATTAATCTTGCAGTAGAAATTTTATGAAACTTACCTATGTTTCCTTCTTTACTTTGCACAAATACATAATATGGACCTTGGTCCGTTGAACTATATTTATTTTTTTGTTTTATTATTTTTTCAATACCACCTGTTTCGTCGCTTTTTCCATTTCCGGTAAATTCCATATTCACTTCATCTATAATTATACTTTTTCCCCTATCAGGAGGTTCATATCTTGCGTCCGAATCCCCGATCATAACAATCAAAAACAAATATACAAACACTTAATGAAGACTCGTTCACGCACTGATAAGAACTTTACCTGACCACTGCCAAAAACGAACTGTTGGCAGTTGAAATGGTTTATTTGAAAAGAAGTGCTAGAACATCAAGGCTGAAAATAAAGACCAACGAATCTATAAAAAATAACCTGAATGCTACAGAAACGGTCATTGACAAAATAGAAAGAAGTTTAAAATGGTTTGAATACCTATTGAGAATGCCTGACGAACGTTGGCCCCAAAAACTTCACAGATGGAAGCCCCCTGGCAGAAGAAAAAAAGGTAAACCTCGACGCTTATGAAATGAAGAAATTAAAAGAGCGATGGAATCGAGTAATCGAGAGGTTTGGAGGAGGAGCATGCCTTAGACCAGGAGTATTGGTGGAGGAAAACGTAAATACGGCGATAGCCGTCTTTAAAATGTATTGTATGTACAAGTTGGATCTTGTAATAATAAATATATATATATATATATATATATATATATATACATTTACAATATATATATATATATATATATATATATATATATATATATATACATTTTTTGATAGACCAACTTTGACGAAAAACCCCTGAAGATGCTGTAGGAGCGAAAGTACGTAGCCAAGATTTAAAAAAAAACTGTGCTCGATATTTAGCTTTTTGATTAGTATTTATTAATTCGAGCATTCAACCTTATATCACTTTATTAACATATTGTTCTCTACGCAGAATTGTACAAGTCTGTTTCCCCTATTGTTTCTGTTACTAAAACCGTATGCGCCTATGTTGTTTCCTTCCGCACTACGACCAATTTTGGCGTTAAAGTTACCCACGATTACCCACTTGTTGGAACATAGAACTAAATAATATTTAGGTTTATATGGGTTGTTCTAAATTCCATTATCATTTAGAGGAAAGAAGTCTATGACTGACTGCTCAAGCTTGTCCGATACTAATATCTTCTTCCTCTTTGAGTACCGTGCCCAAGTTTTAGACGTGGGTAGCTTCCATGACGATTTGCCGATATTGTTCTCGATCTTGCGCGGCATGTAATAATTCATCTGCTGATAAGCCAGTCTATGGACAAAGGTTTCGGAGCCATGAGTATTTCTTTCTGCCAATTCCTCTTCTTTCGTCGATCTTTCCGTTGAGTATTAACTGCATTATCCTGTATCTGCTTCCTCTCATTATATGCCCCAGGTATTCGAGTTTTCTCCTTTTTATTAACTTTATTAAGTCACCTTCACCTTGACCTACTCTGTTCAAGACTTCTCTGTTTGAAATGTGTTGAACCCATGATATTCTGAGCATAGCCGATAGATTAGAGATACTAATATAGCCGTTCACTATTAATGTTATGGGTAGGTTCCTCCCAAATAATAGATGTATTCATATTTTGTTTTTTGTTTTCCTAAACCAGGCCATCTTACTTTACTCATTCACATGATGTCTACTTTCATTCTTGTCATATCGGCTTCAGTGTTTACCGGACATGAATAAACTACGTACGTTCCAGATGGCAATGCTTACTATCCTGTCCTATATTTGTCTCTCCCCATTTTAAAGAATGTCCAGGACTGAGGGCCATTTTCTTGTTTCCGTCGGTCATAACTAAATTATTTATTTTAGTGTAGGGTTGGACTCAGTATTGGACAAACTAGCATCATCAATTAGTTTATATTTGTCCACTGCTGAACGTAGGCCTCCCGTAAAATTTTCCACCTATTTCTATCTTGAGTTTCTTGCATCCAGTTTGTGGCGATGCGCTTGATATCATCCGTCCATCTAGTCGGTGGTCGTCCTCTGCTTCGATATGCATCTTGCTTGGTCGCCATGGTCTGGCAACATGTCCAGCCCAAGCCCATTTAGCTATGGCTATTTGTTCAACTGCATCTGTGACTTCTCTTCTTCTTCTTATTTCTAGGTTTGGTACTTTATCTCTGATGGTTATACGTAATATTGATCTTTCCATAGCGCGTTGTGTAACTCTTATTTTATCTATTGTTCTTTTTGTCAGAGTCAGTGTTTCTGCACCATATGTAAGAACCGGTAAAAGGCACTGGTTAAAACCTTTCTTTTTCAACAAAACAAACTAGTAAGCAAAGTAAAACATATGTTCTTTACAATATGAAAAATAAAATTTTTTATATTATAATAAAATAGTTACCCTTTTTCACAAAATTACAGTGAAAATTTATGTTATAGTGAAACATATAAAGTGAAATCTTTAGATAATAGTCTAGGTATTACAAAACAACTCCTTCTCTTCTTCAGGTCCATCTACATCGGGAGCAACAATAATGTTTTTGTACCAAAGAAGACTTTTAATTTCTTTTGCCAGTTTGCATCAAAAAGAATATTTAACAGTTCGTCCACATCCTTCTTTTTTGCTGCGCTTACGGGATAAACGAAATGAATTTCTTCAAAAGGATTTTCCAGTATTTTTTTCCAAGTCGTGTGTTACTTTATAAGGCTGTATTTGTGTGGCTCTGGTTCAATAGAATTCATTACCGTTAACCCATACCTGTAATGTTTTCTTTGTCGAAACTTTCTCAATGAAAATTCTTTTTGTGTCACTGATTTTAGTTAAGTGTTTTAAATAACTATTAGCAAGTGACTTTACATCCTTCAGAGAACAATCCATTCCAAGTACCTTCACAGTTCCAACTTTTTTGTATTCTTCCATGTACTCTTCTTTATCAATAAGAGTAGTTTTTTCCGCAACAATTTCTTGGTTCTTCCAAAAACCCTATCGGCTGGTAAAAAAGAATGCCCCTGACAGGGAAATTAATAGTAATATATGTCAAGGTGCCTTCGTGGGCTGCTAAAAAGTAGGTACATTAAAGTATGAAGCACATAACTGTTTTTGTTCTGACCTGTACATCCATCACAAGACAATCTCAGCTGGGTCACATCTGTAAGGACATCTGATTACAGATAACTAAGAAGAGTAGAAGCTACTTCGGTTGAACCGCGCCCTGCTTGCTCTTCGGTCCAGATATAAAAGTACGGGGTGTAGTCATTTTTAATATCTGTTACACAAACATTGTAAAGACTTTATCGTTTGGCATAAAAAGCCTGTTGAATAGGCGTTCGAGGAAATGGTTGCACCTGCTGCATGTCAAAGCATAAAGTTTTTTCTTTTTCTTTGGTTTCTTTTATTAGGTCATAGAAACACTTTGCCCTTTACTTGTGTATTTTTTTCAGTAAAAAGTATCTGCTTTTGAGTTCCTGTAGCATTTTTAATTTTATAGTCCATCATGGCACAGTACCCACAGACGTCAGATGCCGGGGATTTGAAACCAACATTGAACTCTCCGCAGCATATTTTACGAAACATTGATAACTTTACTTGGAGTTGGGGATTTTCTGCACTAGCATTATAAATCATGTGAAGTTTTTGTATTGAAAGATCACTACTTAAATATACTCTTTTTGATTTGTTGCGGTTATAGTGACTTTCAGTACCTTTTAAATTTCCAATAAACTGGCGAATCGCCTCCTTCTCAATCGGTGATCGTTGGCTTATTCTATCACCTCCTCTGTTGTTGTCTTCTAGTCTTCTAGTTAGTTTTTAGTTTTGATAAAAGTCGTCGAACTCTTCCGATGTAAACTGAGTAAGGTGCGAAAAGAAAGATTTACAAACAGTTACGCTACCCCCAGAAATTAGAGGAAATCGGTAGGTAACGGAAGTCGATTTTGGTTTGGATTTTGCTTGTTCTAAATTTAGGCCTAAGCAAGATTGTCGGGACCTCCGACGTTGAACGTTTTTTGTTATGAACCTCCCAACTAATTGGTCCTGAAAAAGTTTTTCGGGTTTCGAATAAAAAGTCTTCAGAAATGCATCGGCATTTACAACATTTAAAAGCTTTACCTTTATGTAAGCAACCTATGAACATACAACCACCAGCAGGAGCAGCGTATCTCTTTTCTTTAAGAAGTTGACACTTTGTAACTGTCTTTTATCTTTTTCATGATCCAGAACTTATTCTTCTAACTAATACTAATTCACTATCTAAATTACCTTCATTTAAACTCATAATTTCACTCAATTAAGCAGAAACCAACATTAAATTATAATTTTCCTCTGAAACTAACCTGTTAAGATTGTGTACTGTCAACAATAACAATCAAATCAAAACCATGTATTTAAGTGACGTGATTGAAATACTTGTCTAGGGCTGAATAGAAAATGTGGGGTTTTGCTATAACCGTCACATATCAGATGTGGGGTTTTGCTTTAAACACCTACTTTTAAATTAATAATATAACTGGAAAAGTGGGTTTTTGATTGGCAATAAACATGACAGCCAATGCATTTTAAAATGACGAATTAAAAACATCACCTACCTATTTAAAAAATATATTTTTGGACATGTGGTGTTATGAAACTTACCTCCTCAAATAGCTTTATCCTACCTAAATAAACAAGAAATTAAAAAAAATTTGATTTACATTTTTCTACTGGCCTATTGCGCCATGGCTTTTTTCATCTATTTGTCTTTAACTAATAACCTTTTGTTTGCATATAGACGGTAGTTTCATTGAATTAAAAGGTAATCATCACAATAATACAAACACTTCACGACGCAACGCTCGGCGTCTACAAAAGTAATTCATATTATACGAATAAACGCACATATTAGTCCAGTCGTCAGAGATTTGACCTCTCAAAACTATACCAACAAGCTGAATTTTGCTGAGAATGTCAATTTTGGGACCCCAAAAAAGTTGTAAAAAGTAAAAAAAGTTTATCACTTTTACTCCGGCTTCTCCCTAAAATGCCCCCTCATTTGTGGGAAAACGGAAAAAATCGATTTAAGGTGAACCGACCTAATAACGGCCCAGTTAAAGGAATATTTGACTTTAGACGTAAATATTAAGGAAACGAAATAATAGAGAAAATAGATTTAAAGTATATTTGATAGCTTAAGGTTTTCTTTATTAAAATAATTAATAAAAACTAAAAAATGTGTTTTTTGTTCGTCAAAAAAAAATCGAAGTTTTCACCAAAATGCAAAAAACTTCCGATCTTCTTCTTCTTCATGTGCCCTGTCCGTTGCGAACGTTGGCTATTAACATGGCAATTTTTATCTTGTTTGCGGCGCTTCTGAATAGTTCGACCGAAGTGAGCCCGAACCACTTCCGCAGATTTTGGAACCACGAGTGTCTTTTCCTGCCGGGCCCTCGCTTACTGTCTATTTTTCCCTGGACAATTAATTGCAGCAAACGGTACTTATCGTGTCTCAATATGTGGCCTAAATATTCAAGCTTTCTTTGTTTAATTCTATTCATGATTTCGTTCTCCTTTCCGATTCTTTGGAGTACCTCTATGTTGGTGACATGTTCGGTCCAGGATATACGAAGAATGCGTCGGTACACCCACATTTCGAATGCTTCTAGTTTTCTCGTGAGCGTCTCCGTCAGCGTCCTGGCCTCCACATCTATGTTGAAAAATTAGTGGTAAAATCGGGTCCATCGATATTTTGTCCGTCGGCAAATTCCAACAGAGAATATTTGTTGTATGTTATGAAATTCGAGTAACCGATGTCCAGGGATGTATCGCGATATTGGTTGTTTCACCAACAAAATTTTTTTGATAAAGTATTAAATCATACAATAACAATGTGTAATGTGTATATTATAGTCAAAAGGTAGAAAATCTTTATGTATAAAAATGTAAAAAAAATTATTACTCCACCACCCTATCGGAAAAAATACTAGGTGATACAACGGCATCTTCTATAGAGCTTTTTAACGCTTCTCATTTGTTTCAGGTACTTGTTATATGTAATACAATTTTAATATATCTACGTCATACATCTTTGGTATGTACCTATAGTTGTTGGTATATACCATATACCAATGATGTAGATATATTAAAATTATACGACATATAACAAGTGCCTGAAACATATGAGAAGCGTTGAAAAGCCCTATTATCGTTTAATGATGACGTACATAGACGAAACTGTGGAAAAGTATTTTACATTTAAGAAAATATTGTTAAAAACAAAGTTAACAATTTATAATGAAAAACTAAGTTGTTTTAACTGAAATAATCATCATATTAGTGTACCTTCTCTAAAATATTTCTCCTATAGACGAGCTCTCATCATCGTCACTATCCACCAGATTAATAATAAGTTGTCCACTGTTTTATAATAATTGTCCTAGTCTTCGGTACTCAGTTTCTACTTTAACTGCATGGTTTACATCTTTTTTCCAGTCGGCACTTGTAATCTCTGACAGTTCATATCGAATTAAATCGACCACTTTCGCGTCAAATTTTGGAAAACTATTTTTCCTGCGAATCCGTTTTTTTTACTTGTCCCCAAATAAGTTCGATAGGATTGAATATGCAAAAATAAGGTGGTATGGCCATGTTATATTGCAAAAGTGTCGAGTATATATTGCTTCTTATAAGTTTTAGTACGAAACACTTCAAGTAACTGTTTCTTATTATAGTTGTCTTCAAAATACAAAACATTATCTGACAGGAAATCTTTTAGTTCCTGTTTTGAAGACTAACTGTTAGAAATTTTTTTGAGAAGACTTAAGAGGTAGCCCATAACTATCGCACTGCCCGGTGTTATATTGGGAAGTAGTATATTTTTAAATCATTCTTCAAATATAGTAGAATTCATATTCTGGTGATAATCTACACTATATTTTTCTATTTTTTTTTACAAAGCATTAACTCATTTGGGACCCAACCATTTGCAGATCCATAATACACAATAGTCTTCCAAAAACCTTTATTCGGAGGTACGCCTTTCAACTGGCACCTAAGTGAACCATCAGTCTAACCTTTGCTAGCGGTATCATGCGTATCATACCATGTCTTGTCTAAATAATATGTAGTCTGCTGTTGGTCTCGATATTTTTGAATTTTTTTTAAATAATCTAAACGCCAGTGTCTATCCTCTTAATTCCCATAATAGCCACCCTTTTATCAACGATTTTGTATTTGAACCCAAGTTTTTTCAGCCGTCCGCGTGAAGTGGTTTTAGGGCAGCGTCTTTCCATCGCAACAAGCTTGGTGTGTATATACTATCAATTGTTGGTATTACATTTTTTTTTTATTTCTCGTAAACTAAACTCCTTAAATATTTAGCAGTCATGATATTAATTTGTTTAGGTTTTCCAGCATCCGATCTTGTTTTTCTCTTTTTAACACCACTTTTCACAATGTTGCGCATGGTAGAATACGGAATTCCTGTTAGAAAAGCCACTTTTCTTATAATACTGCCTTTACAACTATTTTAAGGATCATTTTGAAGATTTTTGTAAACGTTCATACAAATTCTCTTAGAAACCAGTGCTACCAACCAAAACAATTTCATTTTCACAACAAAACTCGCTCAATGCCAGAGATATTATGGCTAATATTCATTCAAAAATAACACGACATGTCTCTTAATGTTTTTTTTTGTCGTTCAACAATTTATTAAATTATTTTGCGCCATACTCAGAAAACGTTTCTGTATTAATCCATCCACTTTCATTGTATCTGATATTCTCATGTGATTAATAAAATTTAAAATGTATCACTTCATTGGCAGGTCGTAATGGAATTTAAATTGGTAGAGCCTAATCTTCTAAATTTATAAAATGAAATTTTGATTTTGAGTTTTGGAAAAAAAATATGAGGCATTTGAAATATTGAGCAAAATTCACTTTGTTCCTATGATTTTTAGATGTACAGGGATATTTTCGTCCCTGACGACTGGAGTATATTATGTGGTGCGCGTTGCTAAAATGCTATAACAAAAATATAGTCGCCAGACAGTTCGGCAATACACATTACAAACCCTCAAAAACAATTTAATATGTAAACTTTAACCCTAACCTTACTTTTAATAAAGTTTAATGTGGGAAAAAAATTAAAATACAGTTATATTTCAATGAAAGAATAATTTAAACATGTAATTTTACAGTAAGTAATGATTCTATATTAATTGAGATTAATACTAAGGGTAATAGGGGACGGTAAATACAGGTTAAAATTTGAAATATTTGAATTAAACCTCTGTTTATTAAATTTGTTTTAGGTTCCAATTTGAACCAAGATGAATAAAGAAACTTTTAAGGATGCAAAAATCCTTTTTAGTATAATCAAGGCTAAATATCCAAAATACCATCCTTTTTGGTTTATACTTTATATGTATATTTTGTACACAAGAACTTTAAAAAGGCAGTATTTATACAATTTGAGACCCGTCCCTACAGATTTCATAATTAAATATGTAAAAAACAAGAGTGACTTCAAAGATATACACAGTACAGTTATTGTTAATATCCATAACATATACACCAGTGACAAAGTGTTAAAACTATATTGTGATAAAACCAAACATACTAGAATAGTTTATACTGTACCTTTAACTGGTTGTGAAAAACATGAACTTTTAGTATCTAATACATTTTTCGAAAATTTATCAAACATAAATTTAATAAATTCTTTGAGACTACTTTGTTGTTCCCTGGACCAAAATATAATAGCACAAGAGATCAACCTATCTTTAATAAGTTGTCCCTTTGATATAAACAATTCTCTATCAGATGCACTGTTGGAGAGATATTTTAAAAAGCCAAAGTTACTGAGAAAGGGAGACTTAATAGAAATCAATATTAAATATGTAGCAGAAGACATATTTTTTCTAAACAGTAAGGTGAACAATGTTCATAGTGTATTTTATAAATGTAATAAAGTTATTTATCAAGAGAAGGAAGTGACTGAGAGTCTTTATTGTGTTCTGGGTGAGACTGCTATCAAACAGAGTGTTAATGTACAAAGTTTTATACCTAAAAGAACTTCGAAGGTGGTACCTGATAGTAAAGAGGAATTTAAAGAGTTGTGCCTTTGTCCTTATGGACTACAGAATTACTTTCAAGAAATGAAGCTGGCTGTGAAACCTTTTCTCAGGAAATGTAAGTATCTTAGCTTAACCAAATAAATAAACTATAGTCAAAGTATAAAATAGTTGTCAGTGATATCATCCCCAATTTGAAGTGAGTTATCTTGTTAATCTACTAGTTAAGAGAGGGTAGCTTGCAATGCCATCTAAAATTATTTTAACAGAGTATATATTTTATGACAGAATTCAAATAAAAGTTTTAAAATAAAGGTTTGTTAGAGACTGCGAGTAAATAGTATTATGAACAACTTTTTTATTTATATTATTGCAGCTGAAAACTATTACCAGTAAACAATAGATTATTAAATATTTGACATGGCATACGAATTGACATTTATATTCACTACAAAAAGTTATAGATTACTAAAAATATTTGAATGTTGACTTGGAAGATTAGAACCAGTTCTAAAATAATTGGAAGTAATTTACTATCAATTGAACATATTACATGGCCATGTTTTACAAAATTCATGCAATGCATGGTCAAGTTTTACAAATTTGTCAATAAAGCTCATACCCAATCTAGAATAATAAGTACTAATATTTTTAAATGTTGTAATCATATAAAAAATATTACCTAGATAACTGATTCAATTTGCTTCAGAAGTTGACAAAATGTCACTACCACTTATGTCCTCGCCAAGAATAATGAAGACACTTCAATGAAAATGTCTACTTTTATGTACATCCCATATTTTGTTTTCTTCCTGTATAACACATTGAATATATTTCTGTCCTGCAGTTACTGTTACACTCTTTATAGCATTTTATATTAAAAATTGCATATCATGCAATTTAAAAGTTAAGTATATTTTTGCTGGCAATTTATATTTTATTTAATATACCCATATGAGTTTTATCACATTTAATTCACACTGGTAAGGTCGCAGTTGTACCACAGTAGTATGATGTAATTAAGTAGCTTCATGTTTGTTGTATTTAATGTTCATTGGCGAACTTACGCATCTAAGGAAGATTGTCATTAGATTGAATGGATGGTCGACCGATACTTGGGCCGCTTGAGGAGATATATTTTGCTATATTTATCACTGGTCTATTTATCCTTTATTCTTTCTTTTCTGTAAGCTGTCTATTATAAACTATTCGTAGTGCAGAAACTCCTTAATCTTACGCATGTGATTGTTCTATTCTTTTTTCTGTGTAGTATCCACTTGTTTATATCCTGTATGTTACATTGACTTCTGATATCTTCACTCCTCTTTGGTAGCTCAAAGTATTTCCTGTAATTCTACTTAATATTCTCATGTCTGTGGCATATGGTTGTAATCATATAAAAAATATTACCTAGATAACTGATTCAATTTGAATCAGAATGCTCTTCAGAAGTTGACAAAATGTCACTACCACTTATGTCCTTGCCACAAAGTGATAGTGAAGACACTTCAATTAAAATGTCTATTTGTGTGTACATCTAATATTTTGTTTTCTTTCTTTTTAACACATTGAATATCTTTGTGGATTGGACAGGATTAGACTTTAAAAGTTTAATAAGGAAAGCCCAAAATAGGGAAGACTTTGCAGAAGTCATCACCAACCTTTGCTAAGAAGACAGCACTCAAAGAAGAAGAAGAATATATTTCTGCCCTGCAGTTTCTGTTACACTCTTTATAGCATTTTATAGTAAAAATTGCATGTCATTCCATTTAAACATTACATATATTTTTGCAGGCCAATTTATATTTTATTTATACCCATATGAGTTTTACCACATTTCATTCACACTGGTAAGGTGGCAGTTGTAACACAGTAATATGATGTGATTAAGCAGCTTTACTTATGTGTGAAGTATTTAATGTCTTATGTGGATTAATATAATCTTACAATGTCCATTAATTGAACTCTAAGCCTTGACTCATCATATTCTATATTTTTAAATGTTCTTTTAGTTCCATGTATGGATATCATGTTGGCTACTATATGTTAGCCATAATGGTTTTATTAACAGCAACTATAATTAAATAGTCAGATTTTTATATCATTGTCCCAAGTTGTAAGTTTTTCCATTACATTCAGCTAGGATGATGTTTACCTTTGATCTTTCCCCACATTGATATCACCACCATGTATGTATATTCATACAATTGATGGATTTGACCGTTACTTGATGGAAATTCATTTTCAGTAATAATAAAACACTGAAAACTTTGTTTTCAAACTTCTACAAAATTTATTTTAACCTCTTTTGCCTTTCTCAACTTGAGAAAGGCAATTTGCCGAAACAGCTGTAGTGATAAGAGGTTAAAATAAATTTTGTGGAAGTTTGAAAACAAAGCTTTCAGTGTATATTCATATATTTTGACCTTTGTCATAAGGAGCTTCTAAGTCAGGCAACAATCCTTCCAAAAACCCTTATTTTGAAGTTTTAATATTTGTGTCCTTCCTGCCATAATTTCACTTACATGTGTTCTTCATTTACTACGTTTCATTGGTTTAATATATTTATCTTTCTGATCTGTGTTATGTATGACCCTAAAACTTTTGTTAATGTCCACATGTTTGTGTAATTTCCGTCTGATATATTCAGATTTCTCTGGAGTATTAAAGTTCTCAAGAAATTTATTATAAACTGTCCTCATTTAAAAAAATGAATATAAATAATGTTTTATTTATTGTAAAGATTACTCCTTTTGAAATGGCTCAGAATTGTATTACTGATATAAATGTATAGACGACCTGTTAGAATAAATGTCCAATACCACCAATTCACCAACTGCGCAAAATAATGTAAAGGAAATATTACTTATTATAAACATCTATTTATTATATAATCTGACCGTTTAAACTCCAGAAAATATGCAAAGTTGACTCTAAACTATATATTGTGTTTAAGCCTGTACACATGAATCTTTTAGACATAACAATAAATAAAATTAAAAAAAGTAGTAAGCAATTTCAAAAAAATTGATCTAAGTAAAAATATTTAGTATCTTGGGTTGAACTTATGTCCCTATTGGGTTAACTTCATACCCAAAGACAACATTTAATGTTACTTTTAAATATTTGCAGGTAACATGTTTTAGGCTGCTCTCAAAAAAAGTGTTCTTAATTTTTAAGTGACATCTTCAATGGATATTTCGTACTTTGATTATAAAATAGTATACCATTAGGTACAAATTTTATAATTGTACAAACTTATATAATTTTTTAGTAAGGCTCTCTTTGAAACCAACATTTCTTGTGACTGGAAATGCAGGAAGTGGTAAAGACATTATTGTGTCCTCTTTAGCAGCTGAATTGGGTATGCACTATTACAGAATAGATAATTACGAATTAATGGCCAATGTTTATGCACAAAATGAAACAAAGTTACATAACACATTCTTCACTGCTAAGCTGGCTGCACCATGTGTTGTTGCACTACACAATTTTGAAGTAAGTAAACTGTTTTTTGTTCCTCTTTTCCATTTTTATTAAATCTCTTAAGTCCATTCGTCAGATATTTGACCTCAAAAAACCATACGAATAAGCTGAATTTTGCTAAGAAATGTCAATTTTGGGAATCCAAAAAGATTTTACCCTTTCTACCTAGGTTTCATCCTAAAACGCCCACTCGTAGGTGGGAAAAACGAAAAAAATTGATTTACCAAGTCTGTACGTCATAGAAAAAATGTTTTAAATAAAAAATAGCTGAGATAATTTTTAACAAAAATGTTTATTAATACTTTTTGTGTTGAATGAACCGTTCTCTCAGAAAAAACGCTTGAAGCGACTAGTGATTTTGAATATCAGTTTTTTTATCACAAGTCAGTTTTTATAAAGGTTTTAATAAATAAACGTTGGATTATTTTTGCAATTTTTTACGATTCTCATGAGATTAATAAAATTTATCACTCTTATTGACTTGCCGTAGTGGAATTTCCATTGTTGGAGCCTAATCTTCAAAACCTATAACACGACATCTTGATTTTGAGTTTGGCAACAAATATGAGGCAATTGTAATATGCCTATAAACACAGAATTTAAACTTTTACATTACTTACGATAGCACGTTACGCGAAACGCCCCCACGGAAAATTTGTAGCTGAAGTTGTGTAGTTTCGAAAAACTTATATTTAAGCAGTTTTAAACATTTTAAATCGTTTGTAATGTGAAAGTTTACAGTGGGTGATCAAATTATTATGATTACTTTAAAAAACTTTGTATTTTGCTGTTTAATAAAGAATAAAACTGCATATAAGCGTCTAATGAGGTGAACATAATATAAAAATACATCATAAACACACTCTTTTACAAAATTTTAAAATATTTTTTTCTTTGACCTTAAATAACATTTTTTTTATATTTTGTGTGACCTCCTTTGGCTTCAATGACAGATTTGATCCTCCTTGACATGCTTTGAATGTTTCTCAGGCAGTCTTCTTTTATTGTATCGTTTCTGTGCCAGGTGACAATGAGTCTCTCAATAAAAAGTAAAGTTCGTGTAACTTTCTGGCTAAGGTCTAGTGTTATGGTTTTCAGGTCGTGCAAGTGCCCCTAACATGACTTAACGACTACTTTCGCAGACGGGATTAATGGCTTTACATGCCCTCCCAAGCACGGTGGCAGCTCAGTTTCTGCGAACTGGCATGTCAGAAACTGGCATCCCAGCTTCACGAATAAGTCCCGTGAGGATTCTTCTTGGCTTATTTCTATTGTTTACGAAGATATCGCTAATTTTTCTTTCTTCTCTGGGTGTAGTGACACGCTTTCGACCATATTTTTGGGCACGCTGGTGAGTCAGGGGTTTGTTGGTATAAATTTTTTTCTTGGCATTGTTGAGCTATCTGGCGTTGGGAAAGCTTTTTATTCAATAAAAGTGTCTTTATCTCCACCATTTTAGAGACAGGGACGTCTCTAGCCTTACCCATTATGATTTTCTTCTCAAAAATCGAAATGTTTTGAAAATGTCGTTAAAATTAAAACTGATAGTTTTTTTGCACTCACAATCACCACTAATACATTAATAAAACATATAAATTCACCACAATGTGTATGTTGTCACGTAATTTGACACAAATGACAGTTCTACAGCTGTAAAGTGATTTGTGGGTGTAAACGTCAAAAAAGTAAGGTTATTAGTGACCAAATACATTGGTATACCTTAATCGTATATCAACATATGAATTTATTATAAAATTTTTGAACAAGTTGAAAAACTTAAACTTTTGTGACTGATCAAAATAATTTGATCAACCACTGTAAATTCAGCATTTTTAGGCATATTCCAAATGCCTCACATTTGTTGATATGTTCTTCAGTTGGCAAGATGCTTTAATAACAGTATGGCGATAGAGACACATTAACACTGAGATGAAGTCAAGAATTTATAAAGCCAGTGTAAAGACCAATAATGACATATGCCTCAGAAACAAGGCCCGACATAGCCACAACACAATGGCTACTGGAAACGGCAGAGATGAGAGTACTGACAAGAATTAAAGGAAATACGCTGGGAGATCGAAAGAGTTTTGAGATAAATGAATACATTAGAAGAAAATGTATCGTACAGTGTATAAACGAATGGATACGAATCAGAAAAAAATAATGTATTGTGAAAGAATGTAAGAAACACATAAGCAGAATGGGGGAGACCCGTGTCGTCAAAATAACAAGAGGTAAGTCACCAATCGGCAGAAGAAGTATCAGACGACCGCGGAAAAAATGGTGTGACAACCTTTCATAAAGGTATTAATCCGCTAATGAACAATCAGAATTGCTTATAAATAGGAAGAAGAAGAAAGAAAAGCATTGGTATTCACTCGTCTCTCACCTCCAAATTATGAGGTCTATAAATTTTTGTGAGTCCGCTTGCACTTCGCTCTCCAATTTATTCTGTGGTTATTCCTTTTTGATTTACTGATCTACGTAATTACTTCTTATAGTGTAGAAAAATTTTAAATATTTGTAACTAATATTAAGAGGATTTTATTATATTTTAGAATTTTGGTAAGAACAATGACGGCCAATTTGATGAACGCATCATGGGAAACTTCTTGGACGAGCTCAACTTCTTGTTCGAAAACAATACATTCCCAATATTACTATTTTGCTGCAGTAATCAAAAAGAAATACCACCCGATTTGAAGAAATTATTTTTGCAGACCTTCGATATATGTACTCCGTCAGATTTAGAAAGGGAACAACATTTGAGATGGATTTGTGAGGAAAGAAATATAGAAACTGACGTTGATTTTTCTGAGGTTGCCAATAAGACTCATGGGTTCGTCTTTGAAGATCTCAGAGCTTTGGTTTACTATGCTGAAAGAAACTGTGGTACAAAATTATGTGATTCCAAGACGTTTAAGATTGATGTGGACGATTTCGATAAGGCTGTAGGTAAGATAGTTGTTTTATTCTTATTTGTGCTTTTTATTTTCTTGTTTAATATCCAAGTCTAACAAAAAATGAAGAAACCTGTAAGATACTAAAATACTAGTAACTTACACGTTTGATGGTCTGGTTGGTTAAGGTTCAAGACTGTACGTCCCCTACAATGTCAGAAGTTATCTGTAACTTTAGTGAAATTCGAGTTTAGTAGTTATCTTTGTGGTGTATATAAAATCATATTTTCAGCGAATAGACAATGATAACAATCATATTTCCCCTTGGTCTCCCCTCCATAAATCTTATTGACATCCATTGTCCATTAGTGAGACGATTAGTTCCGATCAGAGATATTTTACATATTCTCTGGTTCCGATCCTAATATAGGTAAGAAACTAGAGGTGGGTCCTCTAGTTTTTTAAATTTTTATCGGAACCGTTTTTTGTAAACTGTAACTAGTTGATTGTTTACCAGTATTTGAATTAGCGAGTACACAAACATATTGGTTATTATCGTTTATGTGTATAAGTATTGAAGTGAGAGAAACTAACGAAGGATATATTTATTATAACTTGAAAAATAAATTAAACAATACAAATAGTACCTACTTACATTTATAAAACACATTATTAAATCGCGAATCGTCTAAATTGACATTTAAAAACATAAGTTTTTTCACTTTTCTTGTTAACCATGTTCTTCTTTTATTTAAAATTAAACCATATTTTGAACATGTGTTCACAAAGAACAGATTTTGTTACAATACTACAATATTTTATGAATATAGTGGTTCAGTTAGGATATACATGGCGATGGTTTTTCCACCACGGTAATGGACAGTTCAGATCTCCGTTCAAAATTTTTTGTGGGTAATATATCATCAGACAAATACATGTCGACTTCTTTTATATTTCTCGATACAGGTGTATGTTTAGATGAGTCATGTTCAATTAATTCATCAAAAATACACGATGGACTTAAGTTATCTTTATTAGTTTCTTTTTCTTGTACTGGTTGATTTTCAAGATTTACTAAACTTATGCAAAGACTCATTTCATCCGTTTTCCATAGTTGAAAAACGAGCTTTTAAAAAGTTTTCAGGGTGGATTCCTGGATATAAACCTCCAACAAGAAAAACTTTGTCAGGTTCATTACTTCAGGAATGTTATATCAAAACTGAGCAAATTATTAGATCACAAGTTATTAAAGAAGTTGAAAATATCTGTATTACTACTGACCTCTGGACATCTGGAGTTACTGAGAGCTACATCGCATAAACAGGACAACATTTAACCGAAAATTTAGAATTTAAAACGGTTTTATTAGGCTGCTCCGTTTTTCTGGAAACCATAATTCAGAAAACATCGCTTCTGAAATTAGTGAAATTATTAATCAGTGAGGTCTAAAAGGAAAAGTAAATTTTGCAGTAACTGATGATGCCTCAAATATGGTCAAAGCTATTAAAGATGTTTTGGAATGAAAACATTTAAATCGTTTTGCTCATACGTTAAATTTATTGGTGGAAGACGCACTTAAATGCTGTCGTGTACAAATAGATAAAATAAAAAGTCCTTTTTTGGCAATTCGGCAAAAAACACATTTCAAAAAAAGTACCTTATCTTCAGAAAGGCTTTTACAGTATCAATTACAACATAACAAAGTTCCCAAATGGCCAATCCATGATGTGGAAACTAGGTAGAACTTCACCTATTACATCTTAAAAAGAATAACCGAGTTAGAAGAGGCAATCCGTTCCACATTGGTATTAGTTAATACAGACTTAGACCAACTCTAAATAAAGAGCACTGGATTATTTGTTCTCAACTTGTGATTGTTATGGTACGCTGCCTGACTTGCAATAAAATTTTAGCAAAAAGATTTAGAGGGATAGAACAGAGTGGCATATTGTCATTATGTACATTTATGGATTCACGATTTAAAGTGCAGGGTTTTTCTGATAAAAATAAAGCTAAAGAGCTGAGAAGCTGGTTACTTCTATAATTAAAGAACAGGAAGATTGTACTATTGAAAATCAACCAGTACAAGAAAAAGGAACCGATAAAGATGACTTCAGTCCATGGTGTATTTTTGATCAATTAATTGGAGATGGCTCATCTAAACGTACACCTGTATCGAGTCCATTACAACGGTGGAAAAACCATCGCCATGTATATCCTAACTTAACCACTATAGTCATAAAGTATTGTAAATGTGAACATATGTTAAAAATCTGGTTTAATTTTAAATAAAAAAGAACACGGTTAACAAGAAGTAAAGTAGAAAAACTTACGTTTTTAAATGTCAATTTAGACGATTCGCGATTTAATAATCATCATCATCAAAACATTTACATAAGTAATGTAAATGTAAGTACGATTTACTATTTGTATTGTTTAGTGTATTTTTCAAGTTATAATAATATTATTAGTTTCTTTCACTTCAATAAATATACACATAAACGATAATAGCCATTATGTTTGTTTATGTAGATACTCTCTTACTTGCAACTACTTTTAAACAATCATAGTTACTTGTTTACGAAAATGGGTTTAGTTGCTTTAAGAGCGTAGGCGGAAAATTTCAGGTCAATTATTTTTAAATGCATTCATTTTTTTGGAATCCTGAGAAAACTAACAAATATTTTTGAAAAATTTAAATGCAGAATGAAATATTACATTATTACCGAGGGTCGAAAGTCCCTTAGAATAAACAAAAAGATTTTTGAATGAGATATTTGAAATTAAAAATCACACTAAATTTTCTCTTTTTTATCCATTCCTGTAACTTATTAAAATACACATTATAGAAGTTTTCAGGGACTTTCAGCCCTCGATAATAATGTATTGTTTCATTCTGTATTTAAATTTTTAAAAAATATTAGTTTTCTCAGGATTCGAAAAAAAAAATGAATGCATTTAAAAAGCATTGGCCCGAAATTTTGCTCCTACGCTCTTAACGATAAAAACGTCAACAAGTTACAACGTCCCACCTCTACTACCTTATTTTGATGTTTAGATTTTTAATTCGGATATCGTACTTAAAATACGAAACATTAATAAATTTTATATATATATATATATATATATATATATATATATATATATATATATATATATAATGATTTCCGAAGTGGAAATCAAAATATTATATTACACTTATTGTAAAGCCAATTTGTGGCATATTCCCAATAAAAAACAGTAAGCTGCCATTTAAATCAATTTCGCGCAAATTTGATTATCTTAGAATATTATCCAAATGCTAAAAAGACAACAGGTCAAATAAAACCAATAAGTTTGGCAACGTTGAACTGCCTCTTTTTTATTATATCCACACATGCATGTTCGGCCTCTCTATATATATCTATCTATCTCTTTTTAAACAGATGTTTCTCACTCCATCTCACGAGTAAAAAGTAGCCAGCAATATACGCTACTCTAGAAAAAATAAAATTAATGGGATACGAGAAACGGAGTAACATGGGAATGAAGAATAAATTTTAAACAAAAATTAAACAAATAACCGCAAAAGAGCAGCAGAAATGCGGTAATCTGAAGAAAGTAAGACTAGTATTAGCTTCAGTAGAACATTGAAGAATCATAAACATAAAAATTAAAATTGAAAAACTTTGAGATAGACAAAAAGGCCTTTTTTTCTTTTTATGTAGACATGACTCTGTCTGTTGTTCAACGTGCCTCCATTTTGGCTTTTTCGGGGAAATTAGCATGTTAAATTTTCTGGCGGTTGTATTCGATTGGTGCAGGTTTCCTCGATGTTACCGCGTTCTAATATTTTATTCCCTGATATTTTTTTTCTGTATAAGTATTTCGTGGATTCCATATTTAGTCCTTCAACTTTGATTTTTGTTTGTTTTGGCACTACTCTCTTTTGATTGTGAAGTATTTCAGGATGACTCTTATTTTTCTTTTAAAAAGAGCAAATATTACAATAAATCAACAAAAATAGAATAAGAAAAAACAAAAGCATAACTGCGGAAAAACTTAACATATTGAAATATATTGAGAGAACTCGAAGAATAGAGTTAAGAAGGGAAAAACGGTTAGAATGAGTGTCAACAAAAATCGAGAGAAAATCGAAAAGCCTTCGTAATGTTGATCGAGATCGTCGGATAATTCTGATATGGCAAACTAGAATGTCTTGGGCATGTTATGAGGAATGAACAGAAATACGGCTTGTTGCAACTCATTCTTCAGGGCAAGGTATTTGGAAAGAGAGGACCAGGGAGAAGAAGAATATCTTGACTTCAAAACCTGAGAAAGTGGTTTAATACATCGACAACCGGACTATTCAGAATAGCAGCAAGCAAAGTTAGGATAGCCATGTTGATCGCCAACATCCGGAACGGATAGGCACCGTAAGAAGAAGAAGAAGAAGTAAAGAAAAAGTTAACAAAAAGTTGAAATAACAAAACCAAAAATTGGGTAAAAATAACGATGCGTTAGATTGAGGGAAGATTGGTAGAGTAATAAATAAGTTAAAGAAGAGAAAAATAGAGTCTCAACAAAAAATTACAGCGTTTAATGGTTTTTGAGAAGTTTCATAACTTTATTATTATTAATCTTTAGATTATTCAACCAAAATAGTGTTTTTAAATCGTTAACTACAAAGGATATGGCTATCTTAGCGTATTAAGTATTTTGTTTTAGTTTGCCTCCTTTTTCTTTTTAGATTATATGCAAAAGAATTACAATGAAAGTATAGGTGCTCCCAAAGTACCTAAAGTTCTTTGGTCCGATGTAGGAGGTTTAACTGACATTAAAGAAGAAATCAACAAAACCATAAATCTGCCCCTAAAACATCCCGAGATTTTTAAGACATCAGGACTTAGACGTTCAGGTAAGTAGACCGATATATAAAAGTTAGATTTGTTTAAAACTACTTTAAGAGACTTTTTAAACAAGTACATATTTGATCATTTAAATACAATGAATATCTTCTTCTTCTTAAGGTTCCATCTTCTAACGAAGGTTGGATATCAACATGGCAATTCTTATTTTACTTACAGCAGCTCTAAATAGTTGGCTAGAGCTCAGACTAAACCATTCCCTTAGATTTCGTAGCCAGGAGGTTCGTCTTCTTCCTACATCTCTTTTACCTTTGTGGTGAATGAATATCTATTGTGGTTTATTTTAGGCATTTTGCTGTTTGGTCCACCGGGAACAGGCAAGACCCTAATTGCTAAAGCTGTAGCAACAGAATGTAATTTGTGTTTCTTGTCAGTGAAAGGTCCTGAGCTTCTAAATATGTATGTCGGTCAATCAGAACAAAATATTAGAGAAGGTAAGTTACTACTAGATACTAGATATACATGTACCTATGTATGTATGTATATATATATATATATATATATATATATATATATATAAAAATTTTAGAGTTTATTTTAATACCTATTTCCTCTCCTACCTCGCGAATACGATCAAGCAGAATTTGGAGACGTTCAATATTATTTGACAGAATTACTGTATCGTCTGCATATCTAATCACATTAAGTAGTTCCCCATGTATTTTTATTCCATATGGTTGTATCTCAAGTGCCTTTTTAAATAACTGGTCCGAGTAAACATTAAACAATGTTGGCGACAAAATGTAAACTTGTCTGACTCCTCGTTGTACGGAGACTTCACCAGTGTAGTTATTTCCAATTTTAATGATAGCGGTTTGATTCCAGTACAATTTTTTAATGACACCAATATCCTTGTCATCTATTCCGTTATTTTTCAATATTTGCATCAATTTTACATGCTGTACTTTATGCAAACTGTCAATACAATCCTAAAATAAATCCCACATTATCTACACCTCAAAATGAAGCTTTTGATTCTATTGAGATGACACATACATTACAAAGTGAAGAATCTTCAGGGGACATCAGCGACATTGAGTCATCGGACATTCACGAATGGCAAACTATACAACATGGTAACAAAAAACGTAAAATAATCCTCCGACACCAACATAAAACGAAGACACGGTAATGACCAGCAATAAATTTCAGATTGTACAAAATAAAAACGAAAGCGACAACAATAATATTACAGAAAATAGCAACGAAACTCCAGCAACCTCTAAACCCCCACCATTTTTTATATATGGTATTACTGAATACAATAAAATGGTTAATAACCTATCGGAAGTAACAAAAACAGAGACATACTATTGTACAGCATTAAAAAACAACACAATAAAAATAAATTCCCGGGACTCTGAAACATACCGAAAACTGGGAAGACATTTAAATAGCAAAAAAATGGTGCATCATACGTACCAAATAAAAGAGGATAGAGCATACAGAGTTGTAATTTGTAATTTACATTAAACAGTGCCGATTAATATAATAAAAAGTGAAATAGAAAAACATGGGCAGTTAGTACGTAATATTGTAAATATAAAACACAGAGTAATTAAGGAGCCTCTTATGATGTTCGTCGATATAGAACCTAATTAAATATGAAATTCAATTTATAAACAACGCGACAATAGTTATTGAGTCATCGTATAAAAAAAATAATATTGTCTAGTGTACCTGATGCCAATTGTATGGACACTTTAAGACATACTTTAATAGACCTTATCACTGTGTCAAATGTGGAGGCAACCATATGTCAGCTGATTGTAAAAAACCTAGGGACACACCTGTCATATGCACTCTCTGCAATGGAGCACACACCACAAATTACAAAGGATGTATGGTATATAAAGAGTTAATTAGCAGTAGAAACAGAGCAAGAGGAGTATAATCGTACACTCCAGTGGAAAATCAACTGCAATATAACAAAAATACAATACAGAATAATCCGAACTTAAACAATCAAAATCTCGCGACTTACACATAAGCAACAGGTGGAACAAATGTAAATAATATCCATAATAATACGAACCCATGCAACCAAAATGATGCAACTTACGCTCAAATAACAAGTGGAACACATGTAAGTAATACAAACAGTGACTTTGGAAATATGATGAAGAATTTCTTTAACGAATTCAAAGCTATGTTTTCACAACTAATAAATCAAAATAGCGTGATCTTAAACATGCTTTCCACAGTAATAAATAAATTCAGTCATCATAATCATCATCACACAGCCAAATTTGTCCACTGTCGAACATAGGCCTCCTCAAGATGTCTCCACTCTTCTCTGTCCTGTGCAGCTGCGATCCAGTTTGTCACTATTCTTTTAATGTCGTCCGTCCATCTGGTAGGTGGTCTTCCACGATTTCGCTTGTCTGCCCTTGGCCGCCATTCTAAAATCTTCTTTGTCCATCTGTTGTCTCTCTGTCTTGCGACGTGTCCTGACCATTTCCACTTCAACTTCGTAATCCGTTTTATGACGTCTTCCACTCCAGTTCTTCGCCGTATCTCATAATTTCGTATTCGGTCTCTCAAAGTTACGCCAAGCATAGATCTTTCCATTTTTCGTTGTGCTACTTGTAACTTTTTTTTTGATGCTTTAGTCAATGTCAGTGTTTCAGCTCCATAAGTGAGCACCGGAAGTACGCACTGGTTAAATGCTTTTCTCTTTAGCTTTATTGGGATGTTTTCCTTAAACACGTCTTTTAGCTTGCCATAGGCTGCCCATCCTAAAGCTATTCTTCTAGATAATTCGCATGTTTGGTTGTCTATACTTATTTGTATTTCGTGGCCCAGATATATGTATTTGTCAACCGTTTCAATATATGCCAGTTTTCTAGTTTCAATGGTCCACTAGGTACTAAGTTGGTCATCATTTTAGTTTTCGCAAAGTTTATTTCCAGCCCTACTTTTTGGGAGACTCGTTGTAAATCTTGTAGCATTTCGTTGGCCTCCTTTAAGTCGTCGGTTATTAGAACTATGTCATCTGCAAATCGTAGGTGGTTCAGCCTTTCGCCATCGACACTCAAACCTTTGTTTTCCCATTCTAACATCTGGAATGCATGCTGCATTACGGCATTGAATAGTTTTGGTGACATGTTGTCTCCTTGTCTAACTCCCCTTTTTAGTTTTATTTTTTGAGTAGGGGTGTGGAGGTTTATTGCTGTTGTGGCATTTGCATATATATGTTGAATAATGCTGGTATATCGGTAGTCGATTCTACAATCTCTCAAAGCTCTTAAGATAGCTACCATCTCGATAGTGTCCAAGGCTTTTTTATAGTCAACAAATACTAGAACTAGTGGCCGGTTGTACTCTATAGTTTTTTCAATTAGGGCCTTTAGACAAGTTAGATGGTCATTTGTACCATACCCAGGGCGGAAACCTGCCTGTTCTCTTGGTTGGCATGTTTCTAGTTTGTTCTCAATTCTGGCAGTGATAATTCGAGCAAATAATTTATACAGATGACTTAGAAGACTGATTGGCCTATAGTTTTCGAGGTCTGTTTGATCTCCTTTCTTATGCATGAGGAGCGTTATAGAATTATTCCATTCAGCTGGTATTGCATGGTTTTCTAAGCATATATTGAAGAGCTGCTTGATTGTCCTGATGAGAGCAGAGCCTCCGATTTTTAGCGCATCCGCCACTATTTCATCTTCTCCTGGTGCTTTGTTTTTTTTTTTCATTTTCTTTAGAGCATGGTAAATTTCAGCCGTTGATATGTCGGAAATATCTTCTGAACCTTGATTCATAATTTTTTGTTCTGTATGTTCTGTCGGGTTTAAGTCCAATTTATTTGTGTATAGTGTTTTATAGAAGTCTTCTACTATCTCTAGCATTTCGTCTCTGTTGGACGTTAGTTTGCCATTCTTTCCCTTAAGTCTGATGATTTCTTTCCTGCTGTTCGTCAATTTCCTTCTTAATATCTTCATGCTCTTTTTGTGCTCGATTGTCTGCGAGATTTTCTCATTTTTATATGCCCTTATGTCCTTTCTAATTGCTTTTGAGACCTCTTTGTTGATTTTATTTATGCTTTGTTGTTCTATACTCGTATCTTTTAGCATTTCTCTTCTTTCTTCCATTTTAAGTTTGATGTTAGCAGTGATTCTCTCCTCTCTCTTGTTATCTGTACAATATTTTCTTTGAGCTTCTGCTATGGTATTAGTAATTACTTTATTTAGCTGATTTATATCATTTGTGGGGGGCCTGTTTTGTAGACGTACCGTTATTTGATCTGCAAACTCTGTTTCATTTTTTGGTTGTGACCATGCTTTCAATTTTTTCTTTCTCATTAGTTTATTTCTCTCTTTATCGATGTTAATTTCTATTCTAGCGCGAACCATTCTGTGATCACTTCCTGTTGTGAAGCTGTTGAGTACAGTGACATCTTTAACTATAAATTTTTTATCTGTTATTATATAGTCAATTTCATTTTGCGTTCTCCCGTCCGGGCTTCTCCATGTCCACCTTCTTATTCAAAATAAATAAATATCTTATTCGAAATAAATTCAGTAATGGAATTTAAGTCAATACGTATACCGTTCGTTAAAGACGAAATAAGCAGACTAACAAGAAATTATTTAGAACATCTGCCAGCCCTCCCCAAAGAGGAAGCAAGACAACTACACCTGCAACCAGAAGTCAGACGAAGATTGAAGAGACAGTGGCCACCAGACTTTATTCACTAATTTCAATTTTAATTTTAATTTTCATTTTAATTTTAGTTTCAAATTATAATCCTACATTAATTTAATTTGTTAGTGTTAGTATTGGGAGTGTTATCAGTGGATAATTTCTCCTCTCATGTATTTGTAAGACTCACATTTACTATTAGCTTGTAGTTGCAGATTGTAAATTTGCAAATTTATTAAAAAAAATGTTATACAAAAACTCAGTGAAAGCAATAAGGTTAATATTTAAGTAGAATAAAGAAATAGTAGACACTAATACCTAATAAATAATTTCGAAGATTTTTCTATTTAACTGTTTTAACGTATATTTGTTTTCCAGTATTCGAAAGAGCACGTGAAGCATCACCCTGTATAATATTTTTTGATGAATTAGACTCTTTAGCTCCGAACAGGGGAATATCTGGTGATTCAGGGGGTGTGATGGACCGCGTCGTGTCACAGCTTCTCTCTGAGATGGATGGATTGAATGATTCAGCGACAATCTTTATTATCGGTAAGTTGATTATGATGTTGAATGCAATGCGTCACCCTTAGGGTGCATAATAAGTTTCAGTAGTAATAAAGAAGATTGATCATTTAATAAAAGTTTGGCGATAAAAATTTTAGTATTCCTGGAAAAGCGGAGGGGATGTTTCAATTCTTGGAATTTAAATAGTCATAGATGATTTTATAGGGGATTAGTTGGGAAATTTAAAGCATTTATTTAGTTAGAGTAAATGAATTGGAGTTAAAATGTTTATTTGTTTAGCAACATTTTAGCTAATAAAAATATGTAATTATTGTTCATTACAAATTATTAATTTCCATAAACTTTATTGAAGTTAGTTTATTCGTGCTACAATGTCATTCTCTGTGTTTAAGATTAAACTTAAGAGGTCGCTGGTTAAATGATATTGGATAA